>OU342745.1:233734952-234334952 GCA_910589775.1 Avena eriantha
CCCCTTTTCTTAATAAATTAATAACTTTAATTCTATAACTCCAATTGGCAAGTAATATGTCTAAATCGTCAGCGCGACGAGCATGTTCTATCTATGCATTCTTGTTATGATTTGAAGCATGCATCATGTCATTATTAAACATCTGAACTGTTTATGACAAAAAAATGGGACCAATAGATAATAAAATGCTTTATTCTTGTACTCCACACCTCACCATGCATGCTACTTTAATGCCATGTAAATTGTGCATCATTCATCATGGCATGCTTGTTTGCTTTGTCGCATTTTACTTCATATGCTTGTGCACTTTATTTATGGTGGCCCTTGTTTGTTTGGTTCTTCTTCGAATAGACGCCCAGGAGGAGAATTAACCAGGAATCACAGGAGTACTACCCCGATCCATCTCTCGCTTCAACTTGAGCTGCCAGGCAAGCACTACCACATGCTTGCATACATATAGTACCTATTGCCTCTATCTTATTCTTGCATCATTGAGTCGCGATTGCATTAAATTGAATCCCAAGTACTCTGCATAGCCTTTACCTTTAAACCCCACCAAAGCTTGTTCCTCCATCCCATGAGCCGTTACTACAGGAGTTGTTTGAGCCATGCGAGTCGTAGAAAAGCATGAGTAGGGTATGTGAGTGTCTGATGAATCATGAGGTACCTAAACAACTTAACCTGAGTGGTAATGGGATAACTAATGAAAGAGGCACCGGTGAACAATATCTTCTATTTGGTTTTTCATGCTCACTTGTGTCCCGTAGGACCCCGAGTACTTGATTCCTGTTCCTTGACTACTCGCACTATCCACATCCGGGAGGCCTTATGGACCCCCTGGGCCAGAGCTTGATTCATTCTTATTTCTTGGGGCCACAAAGTAGTTTGGGGCTTTGTTACTATCCTGTACTTATGCCATGCTTTACTGTTTTATTTAAGATTGTGCGTGGAGCACCTGTACTGTTTGGATGCGGAATGTTTTCGCGGTATCGACAAGCCCAGTCACACTTTCGGGTTCCCAGTCGTTTACAGCCATTGATGCAAACCTTGGGTCCGTCTCGGAGCCGGCCAACTTCGTTGCGGGTAGCTTAATGGGGTGGCCCCCTGAAATATTTCTCTTTGCTGTGATCGCTTTGTCGTGAATGCCTCGTTGGGTTTTGAGTTGGTTTTTCCGAGGTTGATCGAGTGTGTGTTGCTATTCGTGCACCCCTGCAGGGTAAATCTTTCTGAAAGCCGTGTCCACGGTTATGGACGACTTGGAGCACAGTTTCTCGATCATAGACAAGTAATAACTAATTACCACTTTTAATTTGACTAAGTACTTGACTAGTAAATAGTGCAATACTTATGGAATGGTTAATAAAAGTGTCAACGGATGATGGGGGTTATTCGTCCGCTTCCTCGTTGGTAAGCAAGGAGGAGGGTGGATCTGTTAATTCTAACCGTTATAAACTGTTGTTCTTAATTCACGGACATCCGTCTATCATTGGTTAGGCGGATGGTTAGCAAGTATCTATAGAATTGTTAGATATTATCTTTTGCTGCAATTGCGTCACCCTAGGTTGTGTCCCCTTTAGTGGCATAAAGACTTGCTGAGTACCCCTAGGGTCTCACACGATAAATTGTTTGATTCAGATGAACAGGTGTACCCACAAGATGGATACTGGGTGGAAGAGAAAGATGATGTTGGCAACGACCACTCGATGTAGAGATTCCGGGAACGGGGATCCATGAGATCTGTGGGCGGGATGTGTTTATTTATGTGGCATCTTATGCCGATTTGCTTCTTATCCGTACTCGGATCTTGTTTTCCGCTTTCGCCTGATACTCTGATGTTTGTTGTATGAGGAGCTATCCTAAATTATTATCTCTATCTAGGATATTTGAATCTTATCGTATGGCGTTGCAATATTTCTATTTCTTCTAGATGGAATGGCTCTGAGAACTGTTGTATGTGGCTTGCATACATACTCATTTTGTATGTAGTTGATCCCTTCGCCTGCCGATTACGCCGCTCGTTCTTGTCCTGATGATCTGAAAGTGGTTAGGACGGCCGAAAGGTCTACCGTGAGTGGCCCTGGGCCCCACCATACTATTTTAACCACTTTCGTTCATCCAGGCATGTAACTAAGAGCGTAATTCACCGAGGTAGTTACAACTGGTATCAGAGCCATCCCGCCCTTCAGGGTCTCAGCCAAATGGTCATTGTCAGTCTAGCAAATATTTTGGTAGTTATGAATACTAGGGAAAAACAAACGTGAGAGTAGGACTGCTTCCATTTTTCTTCTTACCCACCCACCCACCCTTTTTCTGGTAAGGAAGTGTAACGTTTCAATCCTGTTCTTAAATTCAAACTAGGATTCTCGTGTTCTGGGTTCCGTAGTACCATAGTTTGTGTGTGTGTTTGCGTGTGAATTCTTTGACTATCTGTTGCATCCAAATGTAATCACTATCTGCCTTTTGGTTATCAACTGTTGGTACATTCCATACCGACAGGCCTTTGTAAACCGACGCGAACTATTCTGATTCGTTGTATACCGATGCGATCTATCTTACTCTTTGTTATCCGACGTTATCTTGTTGGGGTGTTCTTTTCGTAGTTACCAATCTTTAGGTTCATATTAAGAAGAAGGTGTTGGGATATGTGTTTTACTGATTCATGTGCGGAGTAATGATTTGAGTGCAGGATGGAGTCGTGAACATACCACTACTTTTATCATTAGCTCTTGTATATTGAACTAGTAGAGTTACTAATCTTCATTCGTTAAGTGGTTTTGCGCATATAGTGGTATTTTAATGCCAAAATTTGCGGAAATTTTTTCTTTGTTAGTTTTTGTATCACACTCCTTGTTCAGTCGTGTGCGTTATGCTTAATATCTTCTAGTTGCCTTTAACTTTGTTGATATTTTCATATCATCCTATTGAATTGCATCCTTTAATCGTGATTAATTCCATTTTGGTACTATTTTGGATTATTATCATTCTCCATTATAGTACTGACTTGTGTTTTATATCAATCACAGGATGGCACCACCACGCCGTTCTGAGGAGGACATACCACCTGAATTTGGGGCTGCTTTGGCAAGTATTTCAAATGCTTTGGGCACTATGCAGCAGAACCAGCGGCGCTTCGAGGAAAGCGTGAGGAGGAATGAGTTTGTTCCGCTACCTCCACCTCCCAAGCGAGGAGACATCAAGAGTTTTATCAAGTTCAACCCACGCCAATTTGAGGTGTCTCATCAGCCACTTGATGCGGATGATTGGCTTCGTGAAGTGTCAAGGTTGCTAATGACTGCGGATGTTCCCGAGCAAGAATGGGTCAAATGTGCCACTCACCTTCTGAAGGGAGATGCAGCTCTGTGGTGGGAAAATTACCTCAAGGCAGATCTCTCTGGTTTTCAGCCTACTTGGGAGCAATATCTGTCAGAAATTGTCATGGAAAGGAAGAAGGAAGTGTTTCTCAACCTCAAGCAGGGCACTGACAATGTCAACACCTACATCAGAAACTTCATGAACCTTTCTCGTTATGGTGGCGATGATATCTCTGATGACAAGAAGAAGCAAAAGAGGTTTAGGCAAGGCCTCAATGCTTCCATCAAATATGCAATCACTCATGCAAGGCCGGGGTCTTTTCTGGAACTCCAACACACAGCTCTGTAGGAAGAAGCAAGTAGGCAAGTGTTTGAGGAGTCAAAGAAACACATCCGTGATACAGCAAGTTCTTCTGCTATGACAGCTCCTTCTAAGCGTCGTGTCTGGGTTCCTAACACCCCACCGTCGCTCCCTGCTCTACCAAGACCGTCAAGCTACGCACCAAGGACACAAAACTCCTTCACTGCGGCTCCCAGGGGCTACAACCACAACTACCCTGGAGCGCCTGGCAGAGTCCCTGGCTACGTTGCTCCACATCCACCTACTTCTTGCTATACTTGTGGAAACACTGGGCATCAGCACTGGAATTGTCCAATGAACAACAAAGCTCTTCCACCACCACCTCCAAGACCTACAGCAAGTTCTCCTATGATTCGTGCACCTCCACCTTGGGCTCTCAACATCAACACTAAGCCTGGGTCTACGGTTGCTCGTGCCAACTGTGTCAACGTCCCTCAAGCTGAGAATGCTCCTGGAGTTGTGATGGGTATGCTTCATGTTAACTCAGTTCCTGCACGAGTTTTGTTTGATTCTGGTGCTTCACATTCTTTTGTTTCTCACAAATTTGCAAATGAGAATGAGTTAGCAATGGATCCTCTCCCCAAGCGTTTAATGGTTCTTTCTCCTGGAGCAACAATGGCATCTTCTAAAATGAGCCATAACAATCAAATTGAGATTGGTGGTTCTTCGTTTCCGGCTTCCTTAATTATTCTGGGCAATTCTGATATTGATGTTATCTTGGGCATGGATTGGTTAATAGCAAATGCAACTGTGATTGATTATGCTGAACGTTCGGTTTCTCTGAAAATTCCTGAAGGCCATATAGTCTATTCTCCAAGTCTGACTCCTGCAATTCAGCTTTACTCTTTGGCGGCTCTGAATGATGATGCTATGGAAGGTATTCAGAGTGTTCCTGTAGTCTTCGAGTTCCCAGATGTCTTTCCTAAAGAGTTGCCAGGTATGCCTCCAGATCGTGAGGTTGAGTTTGTCATTGAACTTGAACCTGGTACCACTCCTATCTCCAAGCGGCCTTATAAAATGGGTCCGGCTGAGTTGGCTGAACTCAAACATCAGTTGGATGAACAAGAGAAGTTGGGTTTCATTCAGCACAGTACTTCTTCTTGGGGTAGCCCAACCATCTTTGTGAAGAAGCGAGACAAGACTGATAGACTTTGTGTTGACTATCGGGCACTCAATGCTAAAACAATCAAGAATAAATATCCCCTTCCGCGGACTAATGATCTCTTCGATCAATTAGCTGGAGTTGTGGTATTCTCTAAACTTGATTTGAGAAGTGGTTATCATCAAATCAAGATTCGCAAGGAAGATGTTCCCAAAACAGCTTTCACCACTCGTTATGGCCTGTATGAGTACACGGTCATGTATTTCGGTCTCACCAATGCACCTGCCACCTTCTCGAGGCTTATGAACTTGGTTTTCATGGAGTATCTTGATAAGTTCGTTGTGGTCTATCTGGATGACATTCTAGTCTATTCTAAGTCAAAGGAAGAACATGAAGAACACCTTCGGTGTGTCCTAAACAAGCTTCGTGAGAACCGCTTGTATGCAAAGTTCTCCAAGTGTGAGTTTTGGCTGCCGCAAGTCACCTACCTTGGTCACGTCATCTCTGCCAAGGGCATTGCCGTCAAACCAGAAACTATTAAGACAATTATGGACTGGCTTCCACCCATAAATGTCAAAGAAGTCCGGAGTTTCCTTGGTTTGGCCAGTTACTGCCGTCGCTTCGTTCAAAACTTCTCAAAGATTGTGAAGCCTCTTACCGATCTCCTCAAGAAAGGCAAGAAATACCTTTGGACTCCTGCATGTCAAGCAAGCTTTGAAACACTCAAAGAGAAGCTCACTTCCACACCAGTCTTGGTTCCTCCAGTTACATCAAAGCCTTTCCATATTTTCTATGATGCTTCATTGCAAGGATTGGGTGCGGTCCTTATGCAAGAAAAGCAAGTTGTTGCTTATGCCTCTCGACAGTTGAAGACGCATGAGATCAACTATCCTACACATGACCTCGAACTTGTAGCAGTTGTCTTTGCTTTGAAAGTATGGAGGCATTACTTGCTTGGCAACCATTGTGAGGTCTTTTCTGATCACAAGAGTCTAAAGTATATCTTCACACAGCCTGACCTCAACCTTCGTCAGAGGAGGTGGATTGAAAAAATCAATGATTTCGATTTGACCATCAACTACACTCCGGGCAAAGCTAATGTCATGGCCGATGCTCTCAGCCAAAAGGCTTATGTCAACAATCTCATGGTGGAAGAACAACAGCCTCTCTTGTGCGAGGAATTCCGCAAGCTAAACCTTGAAATTGTGGATCAAGGGAATCTTCTGAACCTTCTAGCAACACCTCTCTTGGAAGAAAAAGTTCGCTCCATTCAGCTTGGTGATCCTTACACTAAAAAGATCATCTCCAATATTCAGCTTCCGAAGTATGAGTCTTTCCACGTCGACGACCAAGGCACTCTTTTATTTGAACACCGGATGTTTGTTCCGAACTACCCGGGTTTAAGAGAGCAAGTTCTCAAGGAGGCGCGTGATTCTGTTCTTTCTATCCACCCTGGCAGCACTAAGATGTACATGGACTTGAAAACACAATATTGGTGGCCTGGTTTGAAGCGATATTGTGCCAAGTATGTCTCGAAGTGTGATGTCTGTCGCAGAGTTAAAGCTATCCATCAGAAACCTTCCGGTCTTCTACAGCCATTGAAGCCTCCGGAATGGAAATGGGAGAAAGTAGAGATGGACTTCATCACTGGTTTTCCAAGGTCGCAGAAGGGCAACAATGCATTCTTTGTTGTCATTGACAGGCTTTCCAAAGTAGCTCACTTCTTTCCAGTCAAGGAAACAATTTCTGCAATTCAGTTGGCTGAGCTCTATATCAACAGAATTGTCTCTCTGTATGGATTTCCTCTAGAGATCAGTTCAGACCGTGGAAGCATTTTCACTTCCAAGTTCTGGGGAAGTTTCCAAAATGCTTTGGGAACAAAATTGAACTTCAGCACAGCGTACCACCCTCAGTCGCAAGGACAAGTTGAAAGGATCAATCAGATTCTAGAAGATATGCTCCGTGCTTGCGTTATCTCTTTCGGCATGAAGTGGGAAGAATGTCTTCCTTATGCTGAATTCTCTTACAACAACAGCTTCCAGAAAAGTCTAAAGATGGCACTATTTGAGGCTCTCTATGGTCGCAAATGCAGAACTCCGATTGGCTGGTCGGGCGCAGGTGAAAGGATATTGTTTGGCCCCGACATTGTAACTCAAGCGGAGGAGAAAGTTCACATCATTCTTGAAAACCTGAGGATTGCTCAAAGTCGCCAGAAGAGCAATTATGATAGAAAGCACACGGACATGGAGTATGTCCCTGGTGATCTCGTTTACCTTCGTGTCACACCCATGAGAGGCACGCACCGTTTTGGTATCAAAGGAAAGCTGGCTCCTAGATACATCGGTCCTTTCAAAATTCGTGGAAGAAGAGGAGAAGTTGCTTATGCTCTTGAGCTCCCTGAACAACTCAAGGTCCATGATGTTTTCCATATCTCTCAACTCAAGAAGTGCTTCAAGGATCCCGGCAGGACCGTGGACCATGAACTCATCAATCTCCAAGAAGATCTATCTTATCAAGAACACCCCATAAAAATTCTTGAAGTCGCAGAAAGAAGGACTCGCAACAAGTCCATCAAGTTCTACAAGGTGCAGTGGTCGCACCATTCCGTTGATGAAGCCACTTGGGAACGTGAAGATGAGCTCCTTGCCAAGTACCCTACCCTCTTTGAGTCTTCTTCTTCTTCCTAGAATCTCGGGGCGAGATTCCTGTTTAGTGGGGGAGAGTTGTAGCATCCCAATTGTCTAACAATTTTAATGCTACTTGGTCTAGTAATATAATGGCTACTTCCTATATATAATTGTTGCATCATAATTGTATCATGCTCATGTCATCATGCCACCTTGCATTTGAGCATCATATAAAACTCTTTCTTTTGGTTCTTCTCTCATATGCATTATTAATTGTATTTGCCTCTTGATATTGTATTTGGTTATTGATATATTGTTTAAATGCCCAAGTTGAGTTGGGGGCATATCTTTTATTCCACTTCACCACCTTTGTCACCACCTTACAATTCCACCACCCTAATTTCACATGGGCTTTATTTATTTTTGGCATTTAATCTAGCTCATGTGGGTTAGTGTGGATCTAATCTCTTTGTCTTTTGCTTGGCATTATTCCACATTTTTGCTAATGAATGGGATCATGCCATGTATAATACTATTGTTTTCACAAAATAAAACATGGCATTTATTATTTTGCATGAGCCATGCAAGAGTACCACCACCTTTAGCCATTTCATTCCTCTTGGTTTTATTGGTTCTTTTCTTTGTGGATCATCTCCATCCCTCTCTACCATCCCCATATTCTCATCTACATCATTTTTATTTTCTCCATGCATGATGCAAATGAGACCTTTTTCCATCAACCCCTTTTCTATCTTTCTTGGGTTCCCCTTCACCTCACCTTAAGCTAAATTCAAGCCCTCATGTTTTTCCTCTTGGATTGATCTTATCAACATGTATAAAAACCTAAACACCTAATCAAAACCCTAACCCTAGTTTCTTCATTCCTCTCTCACCCTAGTTCTAAGCTAAACCCTAACCTTAACCCTCACCTCACCTCTCTCCACTCACCATGCCAATGGCCCCTCTCCCTGCCATGCATGGCCCACCTCAGCTAACCCCTACCCCTCTCTCTCTAACCCTAACAAAACCCTAACCCGAGACCACACCTAGCTAACCCGAGTCCCCTCTCTCTCTCTCTCTCGCCCGGCCTCTCTTTCCTCTCTCGCTGCCACAAGGCCCCACCTTCCCCTCCTCTCTCCCTGGCCTACCTGGCAGCCTCCACCACCCTACCCTGCCATGCCTACCTGCCCTAGCCCAAGCACGTGATAGAGGAGAAGGAGGAAAGTGGCCAAAGCCACTTTACCCTACCCGCTCCCATACGGCACCCTCCTCCCTCTCCCTCGCTTTACCCTCCGCCCCACACCTCCTCTACATCGCCTAGATCCGCCCAGAGCCCCTGCCTCTCCCCTCTTTCCTCTCCACCGACGCCGTCTACCTCTCGCCGACCGCCGCTAGTACCGCCGTCTACCTCTAGTTCCTGCCGGCTCACGCGACGCGGAGGTGATCGAGGAGACCAAGGACGATCCCCTGCTTTGCCCTGGACGCGCCAACGTGGAGGAGGAGAACCAGGACCGCCGGAACCAGCGCCGCCCGACGCAAACCCTAGATCTCCGGCCGCCGGCCCGTCGATGATCCGCCGCACCTCTCTCCGTTCCTCCACCACCGACCACCCCCGCGGTGAGTCCCTCTCCCGCCTAGACATGCTCCGCCTCACCGGGAAGCCCTAGCCGCGCCAGATGTTGCACCGAACACCCTCTGTGCACCGGCGTCGCACGCGCGTCTGCTCGTCGCCGCGTCGTAGAGACACACCTAGCCGCGCCTGCGGTTCCTAACACCAACCCCTCCCTAGCCCAGCGGTAGCCGCCGCTGCCCGCGCACGCCAGGTCCCTAGTTAGATTCCCCGCCTCGCCGTGCCGTGCTGCCTGTTAGTTTCGTCAGACAAACGCTGGAAGAAAAACAGTACCGTGGGTCGCTTTGCAAATCCCCCCCACCTTTTTACCGGCACAACCCGCAGTACTCGCTAGCCCCACCAGTCAGCCTCCCTGTCCACTTTTAAAAAACGCCCCGCAATTTTTAAACACCCAACCCGCGCTCCAGAATGGCCCCACCTGGCAGTCTCTGCGCGTTCGTTCGCTGGCACGTGGGCCTCTAGTCGCTGGCCCACCTGTCAATCGCAGAGGCTAGCTAAGGCCGAGGTGAGAAAAGCCTTTTTCCGCGCGCGTGGCCCCAGTCACCAGCGGCCCACCATCAGTGGCCTGGGTCGAATTCTCCTGGGTGTAAAAAGGTTTTCCGTTTAACTGTTTAAATAAAACAAATTCAGTAAATGTTTAAATTCAAATTCAAACCAGATTTTAAATAACTTTTAAAATACAAATCCAAATAATACACATGATATATGTTTTTGAATCAGAAAAATGTAAGGAATTCAAATATGACATTCAAAATAATGTTGGAACACTTTAAATTTTCGAGATGATTAAAATTACAATAAAATGCCCTTTTAATAAATTAATAACTTTAATTCTATAACTCCAAATTGGGCAAGTAATATGTCTAAATCGATCAGCACGACGAGCCCGTTCTATCTATACATTCCTTTTTCTGATTTGATGCATGCATCATGTCATTATTAAACATATGAACTGTTTATGACAACAAAATTGGACCATAAAGATAATAAAATGCTTTATTCTTGTACTCCACACCTCACCATGCCATGCTACTTTAATGCCATGTAAATTGTGCATCATTCATCATGGCATGCTTGTTTGATTGTCGCATTTTACTTCATATGCTTGTGCACTTTATTTATGTTGGCCTTTGTTTGTTTGGTTCTTCTTCGAATAGACGCCCAGCAGGAGAATTACCAGGAATCACAGGAGTACTATCCCGATCCATCTCTCGCTTCAACTGAGCTGCCAGGCAAGCACTACCACATGCTTGCATACATATAGTACCTATTGCCTCTATCTTATTCTTGCATCATTGAGTCGCGATTGCATTAAATTGAATCCCAATTACTACATAGCCTTTACCTTTAAACCCCACCGAAGCTTGTTCCTCCATCCCATGAGCCATTACTACAGGAGTTGTTTGAGCCATGCGAGTCGTAGAAAAGCATGAGTAGGGTATGTGAGTGTCTGATGAATCATGAGGTACCTAAACAACTTAACCTGAGTGGTAATGGGATAACTAATGAAAGAGGCACCGGTGAGCAATATCTGCTATTTGGTTTTTCATGCTCACTTGTGTCCCGTAGGACCCCGAGTACTTGATTCCTGTTCCTTGACTATTCGCACTATCCACATCCGGGAGGCCTTATGGACCCCCCTAGGCCAGAGCTTGATTCATTCTTATTTCTTGGGGCCACAAAGTAGTTTGGGGCTTTGTTACTATCATGTACTTATGCCATGCTTTACTGTTTTATTTAAGATTGTGCGTGGAGCACCTGTACTGTTTTGGATGCGGAGTGTTTTCGCGGTATCGACAAGCCCAGTCACACTTTCGGGTTCCCAGTCATTTACAGCCATTGACGCAAACCTTGGGTCCATCTCAGAGCCGGCCAACTTCATTGCGGGTAGCTTAATGGGGTGGCCCCCTGAAATATTTCTGAATCCTGTGATCGCTTTGTCGTGAATGCCTCGTTGGGTTTTGAGTTGGTTTTTCCGAGGTTGGTCGAGTGTGTGTTGCTATTCGTGCACCCCTGCAGGGTAAATCTTTCTGAAAGCCGCGGCCGTGGTTATGGACAACTTGGAGCACAGTTTCTCGATCATAGACAAGTATAACTAAAGTACCGCTTTTAATTTGACTAAGTACTTGACTAGTAAATAGTGCAATACTTATGGAATGGTTAATAAAACTGTCAATGGATGATGGGGGTTGTTCGTCCGCTTCCTCGTTGGTAAGCGAGGAGGAGGATGGATCTGTTAATTCTACCGTTATAACTGTTGTTCTTAATTCACGGATATCCGTCTATCATTGGTTAGGCGGATGGTTAGCGAGTATCTATAGAATTGCTAGATATTATCGTTTGCTGCAATTGCGTCACCCCAGGTTGTGTCCCCTTTAGTGGCATAAAGACTTGCTGAGTACCCCTAGTGTCTCACACGATAAATTGTTTGATTCAGATGAACAGGTGTACCCGCAAGATGGATACTGGGTGGAAGAGAAAGATGATGTTGGCAACGACCACTCGGTGTAGAGATTCCGGGAACGGGGATCCGTGAGATCTGTGGGCGGGATGTGTTTATTTATGTGGCATCTTATGCCGATTTGCTTCTTATCCGTACTCGGATCTTGTTTTCCGCTTCCGCCTGATACTCTGATGTTTGTTGTATGAGGAGCTATCCTAAATTATTATCTCTGTCTAGGATATTTGGATCTTGCCGTATGGCGTTGCAATATTTCTATTTCTTCTAGATGGAATGGCTCTGAGAACTATTGTATGTGTCTTGCATACATACTCATTTGTGTATGTAGTTGATCCCTTCGCCTGCCGATTACGCCGCTCGTTCTTGTCCCGATGATCTGAAAGTGGTTAGGACGGCCGAAAGGTCTACCGTGAGTGGCCCTGGGCCCCACCGTACTATTTTAACCACTTTCGTTCATCCAGGCATGTAACTAAGAGCGTAATTCACCGAGGTAGTTACAGTCTGCTACGCCCTGATTGGTTGTCACAGTGTTCACGCGGATCGTGCACACCAACCGTTGATCCTGTGTGATCCAACAAGGCTCGTTGCACACGTCGTGCCCTTCACAGGACAGTGCGAGACAGCACAGCTGTCTCCCTCAATGAGACTTCTACAAGAAGGAACACGATGCCGTCCATGGAAAAAGTCGTCGAGTGGTCATGTCATGTTTAATCTAGTATGCAAAGGCTACAAGTCTACTGCACGGCAACTGATCATCCACGAACCACCGGCTATACCATTTTTACTATGCAGCACGCCTGCACTCTCACTTCCGACAAGCCCCCACCACACGAACCTTCCACGCGGCAGCCGCAGCCGGAAGAGCTGCCAACAGGGGCCCTCAAGGGGGCCTAAATGTCCCCGCATTAAAAATCCAGCCTATCGGGTCCTCCATTCGCACTCATCCACTACTCTGTCTTCCCTATCCAGCAAAACCCCACAATCTTGAACGTACTTGCACGAACCTTCTCCATGAAACCAGTGCGTGGGGGTGAGTGTCCGGGCATCGCCGTCAGGGTGGTGCTTCACGCGGAAGATCTAGAGGAGCATCACGCAACACAAGCTAAGGAGGACGTGCAGTTCAACCCCTTGGGGGACCATGTGCTCGCCGGTGCTGACGACTTCGGAGGCGCCGGTGAGGGCGCGGAGTTCGACGAACACGCTCCGCTCGTGTACCCGGAGGTACATCTATTTCTACATGTTTCATATTTTCTGCTCGAGCTAAATATATCCTGGCGTCATAAAAAAATCTAGTCCTAATGATTAGATGCAACGTACGAACCGGTACATGGAGAGATCTAGTCTGTTCTGAATGAATCCACATTATTTATTTATTAATAAGTTACCAAGAACACAAACCACATTAATTTAAGAGCGAGCTGGGGAGACGGCCGTAATGAACTGCTGAACCTGTATAGACATGTTATTGCATCGAAAGTAACTTGGAATGGTGGAAGGAATATATATTTATTATTTTGCTCATTTCGGTTTGTATTCCATACATTACATGTGTATTCAAGTGAGATGGACTCTGACAAGGAGACCAGGGACAACAAGAGCCGCCATGTCATGAAGAAGCTCAAGAGCGGGATAATCCCTTTTCGCACTCGACTTGGGGAGCTCAAGTGCCCTTTCTGTAAGAAAGGAGTCAACCCGAGGATTGCCATCTTGATTCCACATGCGGTTGGCATTGGTAAAAGCCCGACTAGTAAACAGAAGTCGGCGACCAAGGCTAAGCACACTGCTTATGGCAAGTTCCTGAGGGAGTATGCCAAGACCGGCCTAGTGTCCCCTTACTTAGGAGTCAGCAACTTCTAGCCGACCAACCCCGTCATTGTGCTGGCCGGGCCACTAATAATATTTAGTTCTCTTACCGTATCTAGACCCTTAAACTATGGGGATTTCTATTTTCGTACCCTTCAAAATATATTCAAGTTCATCTGTTTATGGAGTTAAAGTTCCGGTAGCATACTCGTTATTTTGCATGGATAGAGGGGTGCTCCCGACAGATATAAGGGTTATCATGTCCGCTAGATCACAGAGGATCAATGGTTGGTGGGCAAAACTGAGTAGAACCGAATCGCCATGGTTAGACACAACGGAAAAAAACATGACTCACGGTATGCGTGTGCGGTGCACGGGGCGGTAGCAGACACGTGTGGCCGTGCACGGTGCATTAGCGTATGCAGTGCACGGTAGTGCAACGAAACGTTGCTTCCCTTCTCCTTTAATAGAGGCCTCCCCACTCTCACTCATCACGCACTCGCTCACTCAACCGTCTCCACTGTCCCATCACCATCTGCAAATGCCCAACACAACCCTAACCACGCCGGCGATGGAGAAGATCGGCGTGGTGGCCATCGGCGCCTCCAAGGCCGCCGGCGAGGAGCCCCCCGTCCCCGTCCCCGCATCCGCCGTAGCCGCCGGCAAGGAGGCCACCGCCGGTCTCGGACAGATCCCGCTCGGCTGGGAACCCTATGAGGAGGTTGTCTACATAAGGCCGGAGAACCCCTACGACACCAGCATTGCCGACCCATGGTCTGAGGTAACTAGGGTTTTCTCCCCTTCCCTTGTTCTTCCCATGTTCCCATCGTTGGATGCTAGATCGTTTGTTATTAGGGCTCTGTTGTTCGTATTTTTTACATTAGCTAATCCTCTTGTGTTAGATCTCGATTTTCGATATATCCCCCTGTTCGTAGTTTGGATCAGTATTCGATTTGGTTTGAGATTTGGGGAATAATCGAGAGATCTTATTCGGTTAATTTATGCAAAAAATCAATCCCGAGAATCAAAGTATCTCAATCATGTCCTTCTTTCACTCTACTATTTTTTTCCCACAGGAGGATAGCAGCGACCTCCGCAGCGACGGCGAGTCCAAGGACACCAAGACTTGTCATGTTCTGAGGAGGCTAAAGTCCGGTCAGTACAACAACTTCTTCGCCGGCGACGTGTACAGGTGCCCCTTCTGCCCCACTAGGAGGCTCCACGCCATGGACTTCAACTCCCTCATGAAGCATGCCAAGGACGTGAGGACCTGCGGCGAGTCCGTGAATGTCCACGGCTTCAGGGCCAAGCACCAGGCGCTCGGTCTTCACCTCCGCAACCTCCAGAAGGTGGCTATCAAGAAGGGTCGCATGCCCCCGATTAGACCCAAGGCGCCCAAGGTCAAGGGGTTGGGCAACAAGAAGTGCAGGAGGCGCCAGAGGGAGGAGGCAGATGCCCTCCTGGTAGAGGCCACGAGGGGCCACTGATCAGCTGCTGCAGCTGTAAAGCAGCTTCTTTTGTCTTTTCTGTGTTGAAGCAGTCCGCTGCTGCTGCTGAGCAGCCTAATTGTCGAACCTCGTTAAGTACCGTACTATAACCTATATTAGTTGCTTTATCTACATCTGCTCTGTTTACTGAATTTATTTATGGTGCTGGTTTGTTTTGCTCCTCTAGATTTGCTACCAGGTTGGGGAAAAACAATTGCAAAAGGAACAATGAATGAAGAGAGAAGCTGCTCTAGATTCCCTACCTTTTTGGGCAAAAAAAACACAACTGCTAGAGAGAGAGGGGGAAAGGCGCTCTTAAAAAGGCTAAATAACAAAAAAAACTTCCACTTTAGGCGTCATGGCGCATGTAACGGCCAAGCCTTTAACCAGACGGCACCCCCTCCCATGTGAGGGCTTCGGAATATCGGGAGGGCAAACGTGAGGATAAACGAGACACAATGTAGCTATAGCTAAATCTGACAAAAAGCTGAATTTGGCTTTACCATGCAATTTGGCTAGAGCTCCACAATGTAGCTATTCTAAATCCCTAAACTATGTGGTGCGTTGAAACCTAATGCTTTTCCACCGACACGTGTGTTGCAAAGTTGCTTGATCGTGCATGCTTACACAAGTGGCCTATAGAGAAACTTATAGAAGCATGGCCAAACGAGCTTCATTTTGGCAAATTCGGGACAAGCTTTGCACAATCGGCTGGCCTGATCGGCTGGGCGGCTTCCCCGGGGTGTAGGGATGCTAGGTCCATGTCTATGCTTACACTTCTTAAACTTGTTAGGAATTAATAATAATTGTACACTTCCTTTTGTCCTGTCACGTTACATCGTGTCAGCACCGCGCACCCGCTGCGGATCGGCAACGGGACGGTGGTCTACGTGACCGGTCTCTGCCACGCCAAAGCCACGTCGCACACCCGTCCCATCGCCTACCGGGATGGACGCTGAATTTAATCGCTAGGATTGGAAACCATCGGTGCTCGCCCGGTCAAACTTGCTTCCGCATGGGTATACCCGGAATATTGGTAAACGGAATTTAAGCATCGCCTTCCGTCTCCTCAGCACATCACTGTGCAAAAATCCCCAACTCATTCCTTTCACCGGTGCCGCCACTGCAAGAACCATCGATGTTGTCGCAGATACCATCTCCGCCTGGCCATACCACCGCAACAGATCACTCCACCTCCACGCCCAGTCCCAGCCACCGCTACCGACCCTAGGCCACCGCCGCCGCATTAGCTGCTGCCATGGACGCAGAGTACGGCGTGTTCGGCGACGGCAGCGACTACACCGACGAGTACACCGTCACCACCCATGGCACCACCAAGCTGACGGTTGTCCACACAAATGCGTCAGCGGAGGTCGCAAGGTCATCGCAATGTACGAGCGGTGGCTACAGGAGCCGATGGACAGGTACAAGATCGTCGGCCATGACCTCGAGTATACCGGAGATAGGAACGGCGCTTTTGCAGCTGTCTATGCGCAACCACTGCCTCCTATATCACGTATGTAGGGCCAAATTTGTATGCCCGGAGCTTCGCGAGTTCCTACACAGGAGGGAGATCTACTTCGCCAGCGTCGACATCAAGAACGACAATCCGAAGCTAGAACAGGATCTCCTCGTTCATGTCGTCAATCACGTCGATCTCCAACGTTTGTGGAGGTACCCAGATGGCGGTACAGGGAAAGCCGGCATGGCTAGACTCGCTGGTGACATCATCGACCGCGAGTACGCCGGCATGAAAGTCGAGTTCCCGAAGCACCTGCACGAGCGATGGGAGTAGAGGCACCTGGATTACGATGCGATCAAGTACGCAGCCAGGGACGCATATGTATGCTACGAGATGCTCAACAGGATCTGGCGGGTGGCTGAGTGTGTTGTTTACCACTACTAGTTTCGCATTTTGTTCCTAGTTTTATCTCGCTTGTATTTTATCTCGCATGTATTTTCTAAGCATTCTGTGTGTAAGCACCAAGCTCGTATGATCCCTGTGCTATTAGCTACTTAACGTGTATGAATTACATTCCCCCTTTTGTATACTCAACATTCATTCTTACAAATTCTGCCTGTGCCATTTGCATGCGACAGAATCCAGGACTGACATGCATAAGGTGTGATACAGTCATAAGTCATAACCAAACCCAGATTATAGCAAAGGATACAGTCATAACCAAACCCAGATTATAGTTTGACAAAGGTAATACACAGCAGTTCGTAATTGCTCACATAGTGTACTTATGAAATAACATGTTTTCATAAACACAACAATCATGCACTAATAGTCTACATCCCATCCTGTTGGAGAAGGCAACCGATCCTAGGATGTCTTTGGTCACTTGCCCCGGTTTGTAGATTCATCTACACTCCGGCATCTGGGGCAATCAACTTGCCTTGGTGGTGGTTCAATGATGCGATGCCTGGAACGAGATTTTACAATCTGGCGGTACAGCTCGTGGCTAACATACCCGTCAATTGGAGCATACTTCAGATTAGATTTAGAAAGTGGCTTACCCTCCCAGTAATCGTGCCCTAAACACCTCCACGAACATCTCGGCAATCTGTCCTTCATGTTAGCGTACCACGGGTCGATGAGTTCGGAGGAAAGAGCGGCCATCCCGGTCCTGCCGCCCTTCGTCCCTGGGATCCAGTAAATTTCCTCGATGTCCACTCTGCACTCCTTTGGGATTCTAATGTTGACAGTCGGGCTTTCAAGCAGTTTACTGTCATTCGTGATGTCAACACTAGTAAATGTTATGTGATGGTTCACGAGAAAGTCATGAAACAGATCCCTAATGCTTTCGCCCCACCTACATGAAAATGAATTCAGACAAATAATATAGCAATAACTTTTGCAAACAGACGGTTCAGGAACAAAAAGACAGCAAAGTCTACCAGATCCCGTCAGCCCCCTTCTCACAAAAAGGCTGGTATACGAGGACGTGCCCCTTCTTTGCAAACAGACGGTTGCACCACGGCGATCCGACGGTGATCGCGGTTGTACTCGAGGTCGAGACCTACGAACCTATTTTCTTCGAACTGCAGCCAACTCGTGTAATTATTCAGAGTGTTCCTCACCATCCGAGGGTCGGTGGTGTAGACGACATCGATCTTCTTCCCGCCATGTACTTTGATGTCGAAGTGCGCAGTTTCTTGCCTACCGTCGTTTCGGATGTCCGGAGCGTCCATGACTACAGGCAAGAGGGAAAGGATACGGAGGAAGAGGGTGATGCGGTGGTAGAGGAAATGGATGAGGCCATGGAGGAGAAAGAAGATGATGCCGTGGAGGAGGAAATGAGACGGAGAAGTGAAAGATTGGAACCGCCCTTACCAATATCTGGAATGGTGCACGACCGTTCGTAGTAGGGTGAAGGTGGAGAAAAACGGCAGTTTTACACGTCGACGCTAGCGCTTCCTAAAATTTGTTCTACGCCACTTGCATGCGGTGGAATCAATTCAAACGTAGGCACGTTTGCACGTGCCGACCTTCACTCACTGATAGGCGGGCCGCACATTTCTCTTTTACGATTTATTTTTTCACTTCCTCTAGACGGTTCCGGTGCCTGCCCTCAATAATTACGCCCCCCCCTTCTTGTCTTCCACGCGGATGAGAATCGGCGGCCGTTCCTTGCAGATTCACTCCCCACTCGAACATTTGCCCCCATCCCTGATTCCACCCCCTCTCGAATCCATCCGCCTCCTTATCACAATGCCTCCATTAATCTACCGGATTCCAGACTCCATTTGCCGCTATGGGTAGAGCTTGGGGTAGCAGCAGGCTGAAGCGAAAGGCATGTGACGACAACGCGGATGGCCAGGGTGACCACTACCGCGAGGGTTGGGGATGGCCGAACCTCAGCGCCGCGAACGTGCACAGGATCACCTCGTGGTTGGACATCATCTCAGCCGGCCGCCTCGCTCGCTGCATCCCTGGCTACCGCGTGACGATGCGGAACATGGACGAACAACCGTTCGGCACGCCAGACCTTCTTTACCCTGATAACAGCAAATGGCCAGACGACCGCGATGGCCATGTAAGTTCCAGTATCTAGCTTATTCATTCAGTCATATCGTTGATTCATATGTGCTGAACTCTCATCGGAATCCTATGTTCCTTTCGTCGAACGTGTTGTGTGCACGCATGGTTTGAACAAATCGAACCATTTAAGACTATTATGTACAGCAGAAGCTCTACTCGTACCTGATATTCTGGTATTTTCGTAGTGACACAGTCTTACTTTAGGTGATAGACGAGTTGTCAATTTCGATTTTGCAATGGAATGCATGCTAGGTGATATTCTGTTTCCTAAAATAAAAACAAACAGATTAGACAATTTAAGAATGTTATGCCCCGAGCTGTTTATGATCATCGTCGGGAGTTTGTTCTGGGGGCTCTGCTACTACTCCATATATTGAGTATCTTCGTAGTGACACAGACACAGTTTAGGTGATATCTGAGGAGACACTCGTATTTAGGCAATATTTTGTGTACTTGAATCTGAAGGCCCAGTTGTCAAATTGTATTTGCAATGGAATCCATGCTAGTTTATTGTACCAACTGACAACAAACTCTGCAGAATATTCATGCAAAACTGATGTTGCTGGATAAGTGGTCCAAATCAGTAGTGGTGAATATCAATGAAGAAGAAGAGACGGAAATGGAAGATGACCAGAACTAGGTGGGTGGCAACGGCGACTGGCTTGTCCTTTTATCACAGGATGGCAGTACTTGGACTCTAAAAAATGGCTAGCGATCGAAGAAACTTGCAATGCCATCTTTGAAGGGTGTCGGCATTACTGCATTCAATAGCGGGTGGCCGCCGCCCATTTCCGAATTCGCTTACAGGTTCAACATGGCAGAACTTGACCTCGTGAAGGTACAGCTCCCACATAGACCGCGGGAGGGGCGTGGAAGAACTGGGAGTATGACCTATTAGCGTTGTTCGACAAGGCAATCACATTCATTAGATGCCCAAAAGACAAGGAATGGACAGTCTTGCGCGACGACTTCCTGCGGCCGGAGAAGTATGTCGATGCTGTCTTCACCTATGGCTACTCTTCGTATAGACCGCAACGCATTTATGTGGTCACTAAACCTAGCGGCGACGTGCGTGTTTGGGAGCCGTCCATTTGGGGTGAGTCATGGTGTCATATAGCATGTAAAATCCCATTCAAAATTCAGCTTACCAATTGTTAGTAACACACAGGTACCCACGCAGCCCCGCGCATCATTCCAGCTCCGGTCATCGAAGATGCAGTAGCAGATGCTGAACTTGGGACACGGCGCTGGTTCCTGGCACCTCTCGGAGACAACACGGAACAGGATGATGAACTCTTGTGGACTCATATCAGCGGAGCACTAAACAGCGTTGGTGATACAATAGAACATATGGAGACATAACTTTCTTCATACCCATCGCTGCGGTGTCACATTTTCTCGAGGTCCGCATGCCCATCCGAAGACCCAGTAGAGCAAGTCTGGAGCAGAGTCAACAATCTGAAGGGAAAATCTGTGTTTCTTGGCATTAGCTACCCTTTTTTGTTGGAGCCCCTGGAGCTGTTGAACCTGTAATTGCTCAGACAACCCTAGCCCCTGATGCTGCTGCTGCTGGTGGTGGTGTTGGTGGTGGTGGAGCTGACGAAGAACTAGTTGTTGCTGCTCTTGGTGAAGCTGACGAAATACTTGGTGATGCTGCTGCTGGTGAAGCTGACGAAATACTTGCTAATGCTGCTGCTGGTGAAGCTGAAGAAATACCTGTTGAGGCTGCTGCCGGAGTCTAGGAAGAACATGCTGGTGTTGTTGTTGAGGTGCCAGCACTTCCAGTGTTGGTAGCAGACTATGTGTTTGCTGCACACTCACGTGCCTATCATGTTGACACTCCAGATCCGACCTGGAGCCGAATCCACGTCGGGGGAGGGGGCCTACAATTGGCTCATCCGTGGGGTCGTACTATTTGAAGGAGAATGAAAGACGACCAAGCGCAGCATTCTGGTTCGTTTCGACGATACCACCAGCTCCAGGGACCCAATGCTCACACTGGCAGATCTAATGAACCATTTATCTTTATCTTTATCATTAGTTATGCTTATGTGTGTAAAGACTAAGCTGTGCTTATTTGTGTAAGCCTAAGTTAGGCCTAACTGCGTAATATTCAGTGAAGCCCAGCTTTTCTTTCCACGCCCATAACAACAGAATTGCAGCATAGAACATACAAATATAATGTGCATACTAGGCATTTTTGCTCAGGATAACAACCACTTCAAGCAAATGATACATCATGTACGCATTTGAATGCATCACTAGAATGTGCCACCTATTGATGATTTATGACATGGATCTAGCTTTTCTGCGCGTATTTGCATTGAATCACTCATTGATTTGTTCACATATTTTTTGGCAATGGCTGATGAACTCCACTCTCTTGGTAACTTGCTTCGTCAGTGAGCACTTGTTGATGCAATGCAAAGTACAGAACATGGTCGTCATCGTCATTCCATTTAGGTTCTCTATGTTTCTTCATCACGGAGCTACTAATTTCCAATGAAAATCTAGTAAACAATATATGTGTACATTGTTAGAATATGCTACGGCCACAGTACATACATGTTTTTCTACAATCACAAGAAGAAAACTTGATGCATTTTCACCTTGTTGGCGTTGTGCCAAACTTGGTGGATGTGGCTTTGGGGTTCGAAGAGGAAGGCGTCGTGGCTGGTGCATCTGCGACCACGGCAACGGCGAGCTCAGATTCTGGAGGAGGCCAACAGGACCGAGCATGGTCGGCATGGTGACAGATCTCACCCGGGAATGAATTCCCATCCCCACGCTGTGCCAATGGTGCGGTCATGGTGAGGGTGAGCTCCGATTCGAGATGGGGAGGAGAACGGGCCGAGCAGGTTCGTCCAAGTCCTAGCTCCGCGCCATGGCCGCGACCATAGATTGCCGCCTCGGAGGTAGAAGAATACATGTAAAGGATGCATGCGCTAACGCTGCAAGCCTACATGGCAGCGACGATGGTAGCGACATAACGGTGAAAGCTGGAAAGGGGGGCCCAACTTGACGGCCGTGAGCCAGATTTTTTGTATTGAAACGTAAAGTTGAATTCGTGCCAAAAAAGACCCTCTGAGTATTTGGCACGCCAACTGTAGTCATCGCGGCTGATTTCAGGGAACTCGGGTACCGCGTTGCCTGGCCACCCCAACTTTTGGACCGCAAAATGATATTCCCCCCACCGACACCCCTGTCGACAACTCCATCCGGGATAAGCTGCCCGGAGACAAGATCCAAGCCAAGTCAAGGTTGATACCAGTCTGCCACCGCCTAGTAAGCGACACACAGCACAAAAGCAGAACTGCTAGGCCACGTTGCATGTCAAGACTGCCACCTTGTATGCTCCGAACCCTGTGGTGTCACCTTACCCGTATAAAAGGAGGCCTAGGTCGAACAAGAAAGGGAGAAGAGCAGTGTAAACCTTTGTGATAATCAGATACTAGATAGTTGCAAGCCGTAGGGATCCGATCACGTCAAACCTAAACCTGGGTAAAAACATCGTGTCTCTCTCTGTGAGTTTGTTCGCCTAGTTCATCGACCACGCTATCTAGACACTGCGCCCTTGGATGAACAATCAAAGTTGATAAACCCCGGTGTCGAAAACCAAGGAACGACACATGACGCGGTTAGCTAAAATGAATTTAATCCCAAACTTCGCTAATCTAAGTGTGAAGCTTGTGTGCAAGCAGAACAACCCCACAAGTCACATACGACTGCAGAGGTAAGAAATTTAACACCACTAGAGCTCATACATTCTGATCTTTGTGAGATGAATGGGTGGTTACAAAAGGTGGAAATAAATATTTCATAACGTTGATCGATGACTCTACGAGATATTTTCATGTGTATCTTCTGAAATCAAAATATGAGGCTTTGGGTTTCTTCAAAATCTATAAAGCTGAAGCAGTAAACCAACTTGATCGAAAGATTAAGAGGCTTGGGTAGAGTATTTTTCCAACGAGTTTGATTCCTTTTATGTGGAACATGGCATAATTCATGAGAGGACGCCTCCCTACTCACTCCAGTCAAATGGGATAGCCAAAAGAAAGAACCGTACTCTAACAAGTTTGGTTAACACCATGTTAGACACATCGGGTCTCTCCAAGGAATGGTGGTGGGAGGCATCACTGACTACCTATCATGTCCTAAACTGAGTTCCCACAAAGAACAAAGAAATTACTTCATTTGAAAAAGGCAAAAGAAAAGGTTATATCTCTCTTACCTACGAACTTGGGGCTGTTTGGCAACGGTTCATGTGCCAATTCCCAAGAAGTGCAAGCTTGGACCAAAAAACCATGGACTGTGTTTTTCTAGGTTATGCTTTTTATACCATCGGCTATAGATTCTTGATAGTAAAATATGGAGTACCATACATTCATGTTGGTATAATCATGGAGTCGAATGATGTGACTTTCTTTGAGGATATATTTCCCATGAAGGATATGCCTAGCTCGTCAAATTAGGAAATACCAAACTCATCAAATCAGGAATTAGCTACAATTTCTGAACCTACCATTCCTATGGAACACTCTAAAAATCTTGAGGAGGATGATAATGAAATTCCTAAGAGGAGTAAGAGACAGAGGACTGCAAAGTCTTTTGGTAATGATTTCATTGTGTACCTCGTGGATGATACTCCCACTTCCATTTCAAAATCCTATGCATCTCCAGATGCTGACTACTGGAAGGAAGTCGTCCGTAGTGAGATGGATTCCTTCTTAGCTAATGGAACATGGGAGATCACCAATCGTCCTTATGGGTGCAAACCTATAGGATGTAAATGGGTGTTTAAGAAGAAACTTAGTCCTGATGGTACTATTGAAAAGTATAAGGCGAGACTTGTGGCTAAGGGTTATACCAAAAAGAAGGTGAAGACTTCTTTGATACTTACTCACATGTAGCCAGATTGACCACCATTCGCGTACTATTTTCTTTGGCTGCCTCACATGGTCTTCTTATTCATCAAATGGACATTAATACGGCTTTTCTAAATGGAGAGTTGGACGAGGAAATTTATATGGATCAGACAGATGGTTTTGTAGTAAGTGGCCAAGAAGTAAAAGTGTGTAAGCTGTTAAAGTCTCTATATGGCCTTAAACAAGCATCTAAGCAGTGGCACGAGAAGTTTGAGAGAACCTTAACCACTATAGGCTTTGCAGTAAATGAAGGTGACAAGTGTGTATACTATTGCCATGGTGGGGGCGAGGGAGTCAATCTATGTTTGTATGTTCATGACATACTGATTTTTGGGACCAACCTTAATGTGATTAGGGAGATCAAGGATTTCTTATCTCAGTCTTTTGAGATTAAGGATCTAGGAGTAGATGATGTTATCTTGAACATCAAGAAGTTGAGGGATGATGATGGTGGGATCACATTGCTTAAGTCTCACTATGTGGAAAAGTTCTTGTCATTTTGGGTATAGCAACTTCAAGTCATCTCCAACACTGTATGATCCCAGTGTATTACTTTTAAAGAATCGAGGTACTGCTAGAGACCAATTGACATACTCTCAGATTATTGGCTCACTTATGTATTTAGCCAGCACTACAAGGCCTGACATTTTGTTGTGAGAAAACTCAATCGATTTGTTTCAAATCCTGGAGATGATCATTGGCATGCTCTTGAGAGAGTTATGCGTTATCTAAAAGGACTATGAGCTATGGCATTCACTATACCGGGTACCCAAGGATACTAGAGGGTTATAGAGATTTAAACTAGATATCTGATGCTGATGAGATAAATGCCACACGTGGATATGTATTTACACTTGGTGGTGGCACTATTTCTTGGAAGTCTTGCAAACAGACGATTTTAACGAGGTCAACTATGGAAGCAGAACTGGTAGCATTAGACACGGCCACTTTTAAAGCATAGTGCTTTGTGCACTCTTGATGGACTTACATGTGGTTGAAAAACCTATACCTGCAATCCCTATTGAAAGAACATTTCATGGTTCCCTGTGTTTTGTGTGTTAGGTAATAATACTGTGGAGTTTCTAATGTGTGCTAAGTGTTGTAGGAAAGAGTTTTGGGTGTTTGGGGGGCAGATTATCCGCCCCCATCAAGGGCCGGATAATCTGTCCTGACCATCTTGGCCAGGGCTGGCCGCGTGTGAGCTTCTGTCTAGGGGCGGTTTTTCCCCCGGACAGTCCGGCACTAGGGCGGCCAGATAATCCGGCCTTCCTCTAGGGCCAGATAATCCGGCCCTAGGGAATTTACACAAGGAAGCGTCTGCGTGAGCTTCTGTCTGGGGGCAGATTTTCCCCCGGACAATCCGTGGCTGGGCGGATTTTTCCCCAGCCAGATAATCCGGCCCTCCCCCTAGGGCCGGATAATCCGGCCCCTAGGAGAATATGCCAAGGACCACCCTGCGTGAGCTTCTTTTCAGGGGTGGATTATCTCCCAGATAATCCGAGTCTGGGGCGGAGTACTCCCTAGGCCGGATAATTTTGCCCTCACTTGGGCCAGATAATCCGGCCCAAAATGGCTCCAATGGCTCTGTTTGGATAGGGGGTATAAAAGTCCCATCAACCCCTCCTGTCAGATCTCTTGGTTCATTCGAAAAACATTAGACCTGTTGCAAAAGCTCGCTCTCTCTAGATCTCCCACTTCAACCACCTCAAGGCTTCGATCTTTGGGAGAATTGAAGGAGGAGACATCATACATCACGAATCAAGCGCATCAACTCCTCTCCATTCACTTGGAGAATCCCCGATCTAGTATTCTCGTTAATATCTAGATCTTATGTTTTGTTATTGATAACTATTGTTCTTGTGGCAGCTTGTTGTCATTACAGGAGCCTCCAATTTGGTTGTGTAGTTGTGCCCCGCTAGTTGTGTAAAGGCACTGGTTCCCGCCTCGAAGGGTTCCTATAGTGGAAAGGTGGATCAGGCCTTTGGTGGCAGGATCCATCGGAGAACAGGGTGAGGCCTATTGTGGCGTGGTGGTCTTAGTACCGCCCACCCGTCCAACGCAGATGTACTTCCCTTAACAAGGAAGGAACTGCGGTAAAATAAATCATGTGTCTCCGCGTGCTCCACTACGGTTTACTCGTTCCTCTATCTCACTCGCCTTTACTCGCTAGTAGTTAGGTTTGCATATAAGGAAATTCTCCATAGTAGTATATCTAGAGAATTTACCTTTTGTGTGAAGCCTAAAATTGAAAAAGCATTAAAATTTGAAGTAGCACCTATTCACCCCTCTAGGTGCCCATACAATCCATTTCAATTGGTATTAGAGCCCCGGCTCTTTATTCGAGCTTAACTGCCTAAGAGAAGTATGGGTACTAAGAAAATGGGAATGAGGCTATGGATAAGGTCACAATGGATGACCTCAAGACGTTGGAAACAACCTTGTTGAAATCCTTTGAGACCAAGATGGAGGAGATGCAACAAATGATTGCTCGCCTCACATCATCTACAGCCCCATCTCCATCTTCCTATAAGTCCACCACTCCTCTATCTAAGGATAAGGCTCACGCCGATCTAAGGAAGATGAAGTGGTAGGTGAAAAACATAATGGTTCCGCCTCCAAGAAGGGAAGTGGTAAGGAGGACTATTGTGAGGTCCCTCACTTATATTCTCCCGACCCACCTATCCCTCATCCTCATATAAACAATAGAGGTGATCCACCCAAGCTTACTGCATCTACATTTAACCAATGGAAGTTCTTAATGAAATCGCATGTATGCAGTTCGTCAATTGAGCTTTGGAGGATTATCGAAGATGGTATTCATATTGGAGACCCCACCAACTTGACTAGAAGAGAAGTTCTTGATAATCAATTGAATGCAAAGGCTCTCCACATGATTCAGCTCAAAGTGGGTCCCAAGGACATGCCCCACATTGAGCACTTCAACACCGCCAAAGAAGCTTGGGATGCTCTCACCGATCTATTCATTGGAAATGAAAGCATGAGAAGGAATAGGTATGATGCTCTTAGTAATGAAGCTGAAGGTTTCTACATGTTGGATGGTGAGGACCATGAAGACATGTATAGAAGACTCAAGAGCATTGCAATAACATTTAGAAAGCATGGAGCCACTCACATTGACGATGCCTGGATCAAAAGGAAATATGTGAGTGCCCTCATGCCATTTGAGCCAACGGACTTGAAGAGTTTGCAAAGTAGACACAACTACCACCAAATGACTTCCAATGAATTCATGCAAGAAATGGCAGCCTTCAAAGTTGCTGCTAAGAACGCTGAAGATGCCCGTGCTCGGGCTATTGGAATGCAAAAAGGAGTCAATGTGGCTCTAAAAGCAAATGTTGTTGAGCAAGATGAGGATGAAAGAGGATATGATGTTGTCTCCATGGGCTGTCCCGAGGAAGTCAAGCATGCTCATCGTGAGTACATGGCTTTCTATGCAAGGAATTTTTGGAAGGATCCAGCCAAGGCCAAGTCTGAACTCGAGCGCAAGAATGGGTCAAGTGGAAGAAGAGAGAATGGCCCAAAACTGAGGACATGTTACAACTGTGGAGATAGGTTGCACTTTGTGGCTAAATGTCCGTATCAAAGTAGAGATGACAATGGTGGCAGGATCATTCTTAAAGAAAAGTCCAAGGCACCTCGAAAGAAGCCATTCATCAAAAAGAATGGTCCTTACAAGAAGCAACCCAAGATTGTCTTGGTGGCACAAGAAGAATATTCCTCCGCAAGTGAAGATGAAGAGGATGAAGATAGTTCTCGAGAGGTGGATGCTATAGCCACCACATCTACCCCGTCATCACTCTTCGACTCTCCAAACGAAAATGTCATCAACAACAACGTCACTTGCCTTATGGCAAGAGGGTCCGAGGTATCATCTTCTATTTCTTCATTTCATAAGACTAATATAAATATGGATATGGATGATCATACTAGTCTTAAGATAAAAGAAGAAGTTATTGCTTTGGACAAATTTTCACTAACTTGCAAGGTGATCACAAACTTCACTTTGATGCTCTTATGAGTCAACTGGCTCATTCTGAAGAACTTCTCGAAGAAAAGGGTAGAATTGAAAGAGAAGACGCCTTGGAGATAGCGTCCTTGAAGAATGTCTTAGAGGAAGAAGAGGACGCTTGAGTATCCTTGGAGGAGAAACTCGAGTCAATTAAGGAATCCCATGAAGAGGTTGTTGCCCAGCTCATGAAAGAACGTGACAATGCTCTTGCTAAGGTAAAGAAACTAAAGAAGGAAAAGGTTGAATTTAGGGCTGCTCATGCTAGACTCTCAGAGAAGTTTGAGAAACTTGACACTGCTCACAAGGCATTGGAGAGTGAACATTCTACTCTAAATGAGTCTCATGATCAGCTCCAAACTCAATTGGACAAGTATGATATGCCCAGCACCTCCACTCCATCTTGTGGACAAGAACTTGTAAAGGGATCTCAACATAAAGGTAAAGAATTTCTAGATGAGGTGCTTAGCAAGCAAAGCACAAATAATGGAAAATAAGGTCTTGGTTATGTTCCCAAGACAAAGAAGAAGAAGAAGAAGAATAAGAAGAAGAGCAAAACTGCTCAACCAAAGACAAGCACCACCACTAATGACAAGACTAACTATGATGGTTTTGCAGGGGCTAATAATCCTAACTATGAATTATTCTGTGATTATTATGGTGATGTCTATTCTAGCTATGTAGGTCCTTTTGATAGTTACATATATTGGTCTATTTGGGTTCCCAAAACCCTTGTCACTAACATGAGAGGACCCACTAAAAAATGGGTACCTAAAACCAAGAAGTAACTTTCTTGTAGGGTTATGCTTCTAGTGGATCTAAATGGGTACTCGATAGAGGGTGCACTAGTCATATGACCGTAAGCAAGGAGATCATCTCGGAGATGTGGCCAAACCATGATCACATAACCATCTCCTATGGTGACAAGTCAAAATCTGAGGTATTGGGTCTTGGCAAAGTTGTGGTTGCCCATGATATCTCTCTCATGGACTTCATGCTTGTTGAGACCCTAGGTTACACTTTACTTTCAGTTTGTTCCCTTGGTAAGATGGTCTTTGCATTTTTATTGATTGTGATTTGGTGGTACTCTTGTGGAGCAAGTCTCTAAAGGTCGCTTTTGTTGGATATGTCGAAAATGACATGTATGTGGTGGACTTTTCGGGGAAACCCACTACAGGCCCGATGTGTCTTTTAAGAAAGGCCGATGTGGGATGGTTATGGCATCGCCGACTAGCCCACGTCAATATGAGAACTTTGCAAAGTCTCCACAAGGATGGCCACATCCTTGGACTAAAAGAAAATGTTTCCTTTGCCAAAGATCGTGTTTGCAGGGCTTGTGTTGAAGGAAAAATGCATGGCTCTCCCCATCGAAGGAAGACCATTATTTCATCCACGAGGATTCTGGAGCTCCTTCATGTGGATCTCTTTGGTCCTACATCTCATGCAAGCCTCGGTGGGAAGAAATATTGCCTAGTGATTGTCGATGACTATTCGAGATATACATGGGTCTATGTCTTCAAGTTGAAGAGCGAGACACAACAAACGGTCATTGATTTTGCCAACGAGGTTCAACGTCAACACAATTTCCCTATTTTGGCAATTAGAAGTGATAACGGCTTCGAGTTCAAGAATTACACTCTGAATGATTTTCTAAGGGAAGGGGGGATAAGACACCAATATTCTGTTGTGTACACCCCTCAACAAAATGGTGTTGCCGAGAGAAAGAACCAGACCTTAATGGATATAGCCAGATCTATGCTAGCTAACTTTAAGTCTCCTTATAACTTCTGGGCTGAAGCAATCTCTACCGCCTGCCATTCATCCAACCGGCTCTATCTCCGGAAAATCTTGGACAAGACTCCGTATGAAATACTTACTGGTAACAAGCCAAACATCTCCTACTTCCGGGTATTTGGTTGTAAGTGTTTCTTTCTCATTAAAGGAGTTCGTTTATCTAAATTTGAGTCTAAGGCTTTAGAAGGCATTTTTGTTGGTTATGGTGCTGAATCCCACACTTATATAGTCTACAATAATCTCTCCAGAACTGTTGTAGAATCTTGTAGTGTGGTGTTCGAGGAAAATGATGGCTCCCGCGCGGGGCAAGTTGATGTTTGTGATGCATATGTTGAAATACCCCAAGATGCCATAAGAAGAATGGGCGTGGGATTTTCCGCCCTATTGAGGAACCCCTTGTGGTGGATCAGGAAGGACAATGCTCTACTCAAGTAGAGCCCTCATCGACACAAGCTCAACATGCTCCAACCATTGGAGAAACCTCTACACCAATCCAACAATCTGCTAAAGATAATCAAGCAACTGCTCCAAAATGCTCTAGGCCAGATTATCCGGTGGACACCGGATTATCCGGTCAACCACCCTCAACTGGCAGAAATGATCACATTGTCGAAGAACCTGTTGCAAGTCCCAGGCCAGATTTTCTAGCTGACCCTGGATTATTCAGCCCCTCTCCAATTCTAGCAAGAACCAGTCAAGACTGTGAAGGTGCTTCAGGTTCCCCCAGGCCGGATTATCCGGCCCCACCCTCGGCCGGATTATCCGGCCCTAAAAATCCTGAAGAGCAACAACCTCCCGTTACGGCTGTTGATCAACGTCAAGAGCAAAATTCATCATCTCCTATTCCTGCTAATCAAGCTGAAGATCAAGGCCAAGCCAATGATTCCAACGAAAACTCAAATGATGAAGTTATTCCCCAAGAGACAACAAGCTAATCGAAATTCGTCGCAAAGCTCATGCAGATAGAAATCCGTAATTAAGGGGTCACACCCTTGACAAAGTTGTAGGTCATCTCCGACGAAGGGTATCCACAAGAAGGGAGCTGACAAGTTTTGGTGAGCATAAAGTTCACATCTCAATGGTGGAACCCAAGAAGGTGTTTGAAGCTCTTGAAGATCCGGACTAGGTTGTTGCTATGTATGAAGAGTTGAATAACTTTGAATGCAACAAGGTTTGGAAATTAGTAGAGAAGCCCAAGGATTACCGCAATGTTATCGGTACAAAGTGGATATTTAAAAATAAGCAAGATGAAAATGGCATTGTTGTAAGGAACAAGGCAAGACTCGTGGCACAAGGCTATTCCCAAGTTGAGGGCATCGACTTCGGCGAGACTTATGCTCCAGTTGTTGGGCCACGCAGAGATAAACAAAACTTTTTCCCTACACGGTGATCCCAAGATCCAGCTCAGGTAGAAGGCCACGGGGATTACCACTAGACGCGCAGTTGTAGAATCGATGAAGCACGTCGCTTGATGCAGTGCAGTCCTCACGATCCGTTCCTGTTCCACGCCTCACAATCTGTTCTGGTTCCACGATCGTCGAAGTGCTGAACGTACAACACCTCCGCCAGTATCCACATGTACGAGGAGGAGCACCGGTGGTGGACTGCTAGGTCCGGTACGGCGGTGATAGGATGGACTGGAGCTAGGGTTTCTAACACATGGAGTGACCTAACCTTGTGCTCTAAGCACATATGCCCTAGTTTATATAGGGAGTGAAAGTGGGCTCCACTCACTTGTAGCCCATTCACTAAAAAGGCCTATATTAGTCACTGTAAGTCTCACTTGCTGACTAACTCCATGTCTCTATTTGGGTCCAACCCAAATAGATTTCCTATTTGGGTCTAACCCAAACTTGCTCCCGATCTTAAGTGTGTGACCCGACAGGCTCATGGTAATCCGGACACGATTCTGAGTCTCACTCGTGATCAATCAGTCGATAGCGGCTCCTAGCAGAACGTGCTGACTCCCAAGTACCAATAAGTCATGACGACATACCTTTCCAATGCGACTTTCGTCTAAGTCCCTTTTACCTCACGATATACCTTGTCGGACTATAGGCGAATGATCATCATCCCTTAAATAGTCTGACTCTCTTTCTCGATCCGAGATAAGTGATTCACCCGACTAACTCTTAGTCGGTTGCCTCGGTTAACACTTAACCGAGACGCGCATGGCCATGCTTTCCGAATCATATCTTTCGAGAGGGCTCAGAGAATATCTCTCCAGACAGAGGGCAAAATCCCATCTTGGTCATTCACATCACGCAAGTTGATTCACAGTCGACCCGAACTCCTCCTTTATAACTGCCCATTGACGGAACAACGTTTGACAGAACCTAAGTCGGTGATCCTCAACTCGGACTATGCAATAACCTCAGGTCTAAGGATTACATTGATTGAGACATGCAAATGACTACTTGTTCATTGCATCTCAATATGGGTCAGTCCGACTCGCTAAACTCTTTAGCCGAATCCATGTAAGTCGGAATAGCATCTCTATGCCCATGACAAGTGGAACTTATTCATCTGCCGACTTTCACATTGGTCTAAGTTGTGTGTCCAGCACAACCTCAATGACCAAGGACAATTAGTATGAACAACATGAATAATATATAGTTCCATAATCAAATCACATATTCGATGATACATATAAGAAGTTCATACATGGACAATAACTTTATGAATACATTGGAAATAAGATCATACATGATTGCCTCTAGGCCATATTTCCAACAGTCTCCCACTTGCACTAGAGTCAATCATCCGACATCACATGTCTAGGCATCTAATGCCCATTGCTCTCAAATGCGCCTCATGCTTTGGCTGTGGAAGTGGCTTTGTCAACGGATCCACATTGTTTGCATCTGTGTGTACCTTGCATAACTTGATATCACCTTGATCCACGAACTGGCGAATAAGGTGGTACCACATGAGTATATGTCTGTTCTTCTGGTGTTGTCTAGGTTCCTTGGCTTGTCACAATACACATCTAACGGATTGGACGAGCCCTGAACCACACCAAGATCCTGTTGGAGATATGCCCAAGAGGCAATAATAAAGTGGTTATTATTATATCTTTATGTTTATGATAAATGTTTACATCCCATGCTATAATTGTATTAACCGGAAACATTAATACTTGTGTGTTTTGTAAACATAAAAGAGTCCCTAGTAAGCCTCTTGTTAAACTAGCTTGTTGATTAATAGATGATCATGGTTTCCTGATCATGGACATTGGATATCGTTAATAACAAGGTTATATCATTAGGAGAATGATGTGATGGACACACACCCATAGTAAGCGTAGCATAAGATCAAGTCATTAAGTTCGTATTGCTATAAGCTTTTAAATGCATAGTAACCTAATCCTTCGACCATGAGGTTGTATTAATCACCATCACCGGATGGGTACTTTGATGACATCAAACACCGCTTCGTAACTGGGTGGTCATAAAGGTGTCATTGGGTATTCTGAAAGTATGTGTTGAAGCGCATGGACCAAGATTGGGATTTGTCCATCCATATGATGGATAGATATGCTCTGGGCCCTCTCGGTGGAATGTCATCTAGTTAGCTTGCAAGCATGCGACTAGGTCACAAGGGATGACATATCACGGAACGAGTAAAGAGTACTTATCAGTAACGAGGTAGAACTAGGTATGGAGATACCGACGATCAAACCTCGGATAAGTATAGTATCGCGTGACAAAGGAAATTGGTTTCGTATGTAAATGGTTCTATCGATCACAAAGTCATCGTTGAGTATGTGGGAGCCATTATGTATCTCCAGATCCCGCTGATGGTTATTGATCGGAGAGGTGTCTCCATCATGTCTGCATATTCATGAACCGTAGGGTGACACACTTAAGGTTCGAAGTTGTTTTAAGTAGATATGGAATATGCGTTGGAGACCGAATGTTGTTCGGAGTCTCGGAATGGATCCGGGACATCACGAGGAGATCCGGAATTGTCCGGAGAATAAGATTCATATATTGGGAATCATTTTCTGAGTTAGGAAATGTTCCGGAGTATTTGTATGAGGGTTCTAGAAGGTTTCGAAATGTTCCGGAAGGTTCAGGAAGGTTTCTTGGAGTTTGCTTGAAAACCAAGGAAGGGATCAAGGAGTCCTGGTGGGTCAAGACTAGGAGTCGTGGGGGAGGAGGACTCCTCCCCCCACTCCCCAATCCGCCGGCCTAGAGGAAGGGGAGTCCTACAAGGACTCCCCCTCCCATGGCGCCTCACCCCCCTTAAATAGAGGGGCAGGGGCGCCCCCTCCACCCCTGCTCCATAACTCCAATCTCTGCCGCCTCTCTCCTTCTCCTTTCTTCTGCACAGGCATAGGCGAAGCCCTACAGAATTCTCTACTCCACCACCACCACGCCGTCGTGCTGCTGGGATTCCGTGGAGAAGATCTACTACCTCCGCTGCTCGCTGGAACGAGGAGAGGAAGGTCTGCTTCGACTCCGCACGTGTGACCAACTGCGGAAGCGCTGCCGGAACGCGGCGCCGGAAGGATCGTCCACACGATCTTGAGATCGGCAAGTGATCGACTACATCAACCACGAGATCTAATCTCGTTAACGCTTTCGGATCTATCAGGGTTAGTTCCTATCTATCTCGTTGCACATGTCTAATAGATTAGATCTTGGCTTTTATCTAGATTAGATCTGGGTTTTGTTCGTTCCTGCGGTAGAAATTTTTTGTTTTCCATGCTACGAACCCTTCAGTGGTATCAGAGCCGTGTCTATGCGTAGATCTGTTGCACGAGTAGAACACAATGTTTTTGTGGGCGTTGATGCTTTTGTTGTCGGTGTCTTAGCGTGTACTTTGCATCTTGCGGCATGATGGGATGAAGCGGCTCGGGCTAACCTTACATGTCATCGCACATGAGACTTGCTCCACGCTTGACGTGTAACTTGCTTTGCACAAGTGGCTTTGCGGGTGTCTGTCTCTCCCACCATAGTATAGATCCAATTTACACTTTGCACTTGATAGCACTTGTATTAACGTTGTGGTTAAGTTTCGTAGGTAAGATCCGTTATTGTTCGAAAGCCCCAAACCACGTAAAACATGCAAAGAAAATTAGAGGCGTCTAACTTGTTTTTGCAGGGGTTTTGTGATGTGGTATGGCCATCATGTGATTGTGATTATATTTGATGTATGCAATGATCCTTGTTGTAATATGGCAACCGACAGGAGCCTAATGGTTGTCTTTAATTCTGTTAAGACCTGCGTGTCTATTCATCTTGTAATAGCTTTATTCCAAGTAGTTGTAATAGTTGCTGGTGATGATGGACAACCATGAAGTGGCGCCACTGACCTTGACGCAATGCTGGTGATGATGGAGATCATGTTCGTGCTTTGGAGATGGAGATCAAAGGCGCAAGAAGAAAGGGCCATATCATATCACACTAATTATGAATTGCATGTGATGTTAATCCTTTATGCATCTTGTATTGCTTAGATCGCGACGGTAGCATTATAATATGATCCCTCTCACTAAATATCAAGTAATAAAGTGTTCGTCCTTAGTTGGCACCGTTGTTAAGACTCGTCGTTTCGAAGCATCTCGTGATGATCGGGTGTGATAGACTCTACGTGTGCATACAACGGGTGCAAGCCAGATTTGCACATGCGGAAACTAAGGTTAACCTTGATGATCCTAGAATGTACGGACATGGTCTCGGAACACGGAATACCGAAAGGTAAAGCATGAGTCATATGGATGATATGATGAACATGTTGATTGTTCGCCTTTAAAGCTACATCATCTCACGTGATGATCGGACTTGGTGTAGTGGATTTGGTTCGTGTAATCACTAAAACAACTCGAGGGATGTTGTTTTGAGTGGGAGTTCATTTGTAATTTGGATTAGTCGAACTCAATTTATCATAAACACAATCAAAGTGAATTTGCATAGTTTGTTGTAGTCATTGGCATTCGTTCACCACCTTACGCTTAGTCATAGTTGAGATAGTAGAACTATAGAAATTCTGGATATTTACTTTACGAACTGGTATCGTATTGTTTTGAATGTCAATTTAAAGTTTATAAGTCCTATTGCAAACTTTCAGCAAGCTCTATTTACTCCATGAAGTTTAATAAGTAGTATTAAATCAAGAGTAAGAATTCCAATGTTAGTATCTAATGTATCATGTTTGCCTCCATGATTCTTGATACTCAAAAGATTGTTTTTAATATCAAGTTTATCTAAGAGCTGAAAGCAATGTTTCAGAAACCATCATATGTGAAAGGTATTGCGATATCTAAAACAATGGGTTGGTTACAACATGATAGAGTATACGTCCTCATATTTGATGAGAATTTGTGAAGGTTGGAGACGCTAGTCGTCCTAATCCTCCAAAGGTTTTGAAATAGAAACATTATACTCGCAATTCACCTTTATAAGCTATAGCAGCTTGATCATGAAAGTTTTCATGATAAGGATGAATAGAAGATGTAAGTAAAATGTTTACTACACTAAAAGATTACTAAAGAATGTAATTTTGTAAGAATGCCAAACATTTGATGAAGGTGATCCACTTCAAAGTGCAAGTCCAAAGGTATTGGTATTTGACTATACACACTTTGTACTATTTGTCATGTAAATGACACCACTGTTGATGTTGATAGATTCTTTTAAAAGAAAAGGAATTGCTGAAAGAGAATCTATAAAATATTTGGCAGAAAATAAAAGGTTGGAGATGTCCAACTTAGGCATATAGAAGATATACATGTTATGGTTGTATTCCTTGCTTGTTAAACAATGTGGTTCTCCGGTAATGGATACCGAATTGGTTGGTATGAAGTGTCATACAGGACAACACAATTCATGAATTGCAATGGCCTAAGTAACTAGCAAGAGAAAATGTGATGATGTTCATCGAAAACAAACAAAGGGTTGTTATGTTGCTCGTTAACATCAAAGCTTGCCTTCAAGATTTGTTTCAATAATTGTTATTTTGATCAAGTATTATGACGACAAAAGGTTGTTCAAATAATTACGGTATTCCATAATAGATGGATGATATACAAGTCTGGTTGGAGAAATAACGACCATAAAACTAATGCTAAAATGTCGCAAGACAAATGATTGAAAGATCACTTGCGAAGTGACATCGCCATTTAAAATTATATTGAAAGGGATACATGAAGAAACTCCATGTTGATGGATTTTTGGAGTCTTTGATTTGGATCAAATGACGCTTGTGATACTTTCTTGGAGATAATTAAAACTCCGTTCGTAGGCCAAAAGAGGAACAGACGACTAACTGATTGGAATTTGTACATATTGATGTATATAGTCCATTATGTGTAGTCGTGGGCGATGGATTTCAACTTCATATGCTTTCTCCGAAGATTTGAGTGAGTATATGTATATACTTACTCAATAAGGAAGTAGTATGAAACATTTGAAAAATGTTCAAAGACTTTCAAGATGAAGTGGAAAATCATTGTAACAAGAAAATAAAAGAGTTTATGATTGAATCATAAAGAAATATGTTTGAGTTACAAGTTTAGCAAAACACCTAAGATTTGAGGAATCGTTCCATGGATTTGCATTTCCCAAAACACCATAGGAGTATGAAGTGTTCGAGATATGTAATGAAACCTTGTTTTACATGGTAAGATCAAAGGTGCCATTTATAAAACTGCCATTATATTTTAAAGATTAAAGCTTTAGTGACTACTGCTTTTAACTTGAAAAGATCTCCATCGTGATCCGTTGAAATGACACCATATGAGTTATGTTTTGGGATAAAACCCGAATTGTCTTTTCTTAAATTTTGGTATGCTATGCATAAGTAAAATGTTTACAACCAAAGTCGGATAAGCACGTCTTTGTAGGTTATTCCAAAGAATTTGTTGGGAATTTCTCCATAACACCGAGGACAAAAGAGTTTGTCGCTTGGAACGTCAAGTTTCTTGAGAAGGAATTTTTCGTGAAAAGTTAAGTGGGAGGACAATAGAACTTTGATAAGGTTGTTGAACCTTAGCTATATGTGCTAAGTAGCGCAGCGCCGGAAAGTGTCCCGGTGGCGGCCACAATGCTCATGGCTCTCGTGATTACAAAAGGTGTGCTCTCGGAGATTAGAGTTCCTATAGAACCGTGTGGGTCGGTAAGAATCAAATAGTAAGATTTAATAAGCAAGTCGTTATTGTTTTGACAATGATGAACCAACTACATGCAAAGAAGCGATGATGGGCCCTGACTCCATAAAATGACTAGAAGTCATGGAATCCGTGATAGTATCCATACACGAGAAATCAAGTTTCTGAACTTAGAAGACCCTCCGGAAAGGCATGAAGCCTATCGGTCGTGTTTGGATCTATAAAGAAATAGACATGGATGTTTCAAATCTATGAAATAGTCGACATGTCGGAAAGAGTTTACGACAATGTTCAAGGAATTGACTATGATAAGATTTGATCTTTCATAGCGATATTTAGTCTGGACGAATTGATGTAGCAACCACTACATATATTTTGGTATATGGTAGTTGAACAAACAAAACAAGTTCTTCTAATAGAATAGTTACCTAGGACGTGTACATGACACAATCCAAAGGGTTTTGTTTATTCAAAGGATGCTAAAAGAGTATGCAAAACTTCAATGGTTGAAGTGAGCATCGCGGAGTTGGAATCTTCACCATGATGAAACTGTTAAAAGAGTTTAAATTCATCAGAGATGATGAAGATGCTTGCATTTGCAAGAAATTAAGTGGGAGCGCTGAGACATATTTTTAATACATTATGTAGAGGACATATTGTTTATTGGAAATGATGTATCTTGTATTGACACAGGTTAAGAATTTCATTTCGATGAAAGACTTAGGCATAACTCAAGAATTAGACATCAATGTCTATATGGATAGATTGAGGTGCTAATATGGTTTTGCCAAATGTACATAGATAATATGTTGAATGAGTTCAATATGGAAACAGCAAGAAAGGTTCTTGACACACGGAAAGGACTGAATCAAGATTCAAGTGTGTTGACACGAGATTCAAGTGTTTTGACACTTGGTGAAATCGCAAGAGTATTTTGATCAATCATTCTTTAAGATGTACAAATCCAGATATGTCCTATGCTCTAAATGTTATGAGCATATACCAGAATGATTTATAAGATGATCATTGGACAATAGTAAAGATATTCTTATGAGCTTTGGAAGAACTAAGAATATACCATGTATAAATGACAAATAGTTAAAGGTAGTTCATTGTAAAGTGTTACATTGATACTAGTTTTTTCACAAGATACAAATTAAATTTATCTCAATTTAGACTATGGGTGGCACAATATAATGGAAAGGATGTTCCATGATGGATTTAGATGAGTTCCAAAGTTGAGACATTGTGACGGATACTACAACAAAAGGCTAAGTATATAACTGTTGTAGTAGCAGCAAAGGAGGACATTTGTGTTAAGTAGTTTATCAAACTAGGTGTGGTTCAAAGTGGGCTAATACTATGAAGATATATTATGTGACAATAATATCAACATATTTTTTAGCCGAAGGAACTAAAGGTCTCACCAAAGGACCAAATTTATACAATGCCATCTCATTGGAGAATGAGTAATGCATAGAGGCGCAAGGACATGCAAATACACACGGACCTGGAAGTGTCAGATCCGAAGATTATGTTTACCACTAGCAATAGTGTCTATACAACACCAGAAATCCATAGGTGTTGAATGCACAAGTTTTTTAACTAGATTATTGACTCTAGTGCAAGTGGGAGACTGTTGGAGATATGCCCAAGAGGCAATAATAAAGTGGTTATTATTATATCTTTATGTTTATGATAAATTTTTACATCCCATGCTATAATTGTATTAACCGGAAACATTAATACTTGTGTGTTTTGTAAACATAAAAGAGTCCCTAGTAAGCCTCTTGTTAAACTAGCTTGTTGATTAATAGATGATCATGGTTTCCTGATCATGGACATTGGATATCGTTAATAACAAGGTTATATCATTAGGAGAATGATGTGATGGACACACACCCATAGTAAGCGTAGCATAAGATCAAGTCATTAAGTTCGTATTGCTATAAGCTTTTAAATGCATAGTAACCTAATCCTTCGACCATGAGGTTGTGTTAATCACCATCACCGGATGGGTACTTTGATGACATCAAACACCGCTTCGTAACTGGGTGGTCATAAAGGTGTCATTGGGTATTCTGAAAGTATGTGTTGAAGCGCATGGACCAAGATTGGGATTTGTCCATCCATATGACGGATAGATATGCTCTGGGCCCTCTCGGTGGAATGTCATCTAGTTAGCTTGCAAGCATGTGACTGGGTCACAAGGGATGACATATCACGGAACGAGTAAAGAGTACTTATCTGTAACGAGGTAGAACTAGGTATGGAGATACCGACGATCAAACCTCGGATAAGTATAGTATCGCGTGACAAAGGGAATTGGTTTCGTATGTAAATGGTTCTATCGATCACAAAGTCATCGTTGAGTATGTGGGAGCCGTTATGGATCTCTAGATCCCGCTTATGGTTATTGATCGGAGAGGTGTCTCCATCATGTCTGCATATTCACGAACCGTAGGGTGACACACTTAAGGTTCAAAGTTGTTTTAAGTAGATATGGAATATGCATTGGAGACCGAATGTTGTTCGGAGTCTCGGAATGGATCCGGGACATCACGAGGAGATCCGGAATTGTCCCGAGAATAAGATTCATATATTGGGGATCATTTTCTGAGTTAGGAAATGTTCCGGAGTATTTGTATGAGGGTTCTAGAAAGTTTCGAATGTTCCGGAAGGTTCTGGAAGGTTTCTTGGAGTTTGCTTGAAAACCAAGGAAGGGATCAAGGAGTCCTGGTGGGTCAAGACTAGGAGTTGTGGGGGAGGAGGACTCCTCCCCCCACTCCCCAATCCGCCGGCCTAGAGGAAGGGGAGTCCTACAAGGACTCCCCCTCCCATGGCGCCTCACCCCCCTTAAATAGAGGGGCAGGGGCGCCCCCTCCACCCCTGCTCCATAACTCCAATCTCTGCCGCCTCTCTCCTCCTCCTTTCTTATGCACAGGCATAGGCGAAGCCCTGCAGAATTCTCTACTCCACCACCACCACCACGCCGTCGTGCTGCTGGGATTCCGTGGAGAAGATCTACTACCTCCGCTGCTCGCTGGAACGAGGAGAGGAAGGTCTGCTTCGACTCCGCACGTGTGACCGACTGCGGAAGCGCTGCCGGAACGCGGTGCCGGAAGGATCGTCCACACGATCTTGAGATCGGCAAGTGATCGACTACATCAACCACGAGATCTAATCTCGTTAACGCTTTCGGATCTACGAGGGTTAGTTCCTATCTATCTCGTTGCACATGTCTAATAGATTAGATCTTGGCTTTTATGTAGATTAGATCTGGGTTTTGTTCGTTCTTGCGGTAGAATTTTTTTGTTTTCCATGCGACGAACCCTTCAGATCCATGAGGAAATTCCTCATCCAAACGGCTTCCTTTGCTGCCTCCGAGGCAGCAATATACTCAGCCTCTATCGTAGATGTAGACATCGTGTCTTGCTTGGAACTCTTCCAGCTCACAGCCCCTCCATTTATCACAAACACATATCCGGATTGTGAACGAGAATCATCCGAGTCAGTGATATAACTCGCATCTATGTACCCCCTTACACTCAGTTCATCCTCACCTCCATAAACCAGGAACATATCCTTAGTTCTTCTCAAGTACTTGATGATATTTTAGCCGCTGCCTAGTGGATTTCTCCAGGGTCGGCCTGGTACCTGCTCACAACACTTAGAGCATAGGAAACATCCGGCCTAGTACAAATCATAGCGTACATGATCGATCCGATTGCAGAGGCATACGGAATCGCACTCATCCGACTTCGCTCATCAGTTGTCGAAGGACACTGAGTCTTGCTAAGTTTCATGCCATGGGACATCAGTAAGAACCCCTTCTTAGACGATTCCATGTTGAACTTCTTCAACACTTTGTCCAAATATGTACTTTGACTCAATCCAATGAGCCGCTTTGATCTATCTCTATAGATCCGGATTCCTAGTATGTAAGTCGCCTCACCCAAGTCTTTCATCGAAAAACTCCTTTCCAATGATTCCTTGGTCTCTTGCAACATCTGGACATCATTTCCTAATATGTCATCCACATATAAGATCAGAAAGTTTACTTTGCTCCCACTAAACTTCTTGTATAAACAAGAATCATGATCACTCTTGATGAAGCCAAAAGATTTGACTACCTCATCAAAGCAAATGTTCCAACTCTGAGATGCTTGCTTCAACCCATAAATGGATTTCCGAAGTTTGCATACCTTGTCAGCATTACCCGGATCGACAAAACCCTCGGGCTGTATCATATACATGTCCTCGGTTAAATTTCCATTAAGGAAAGCCGTCTTGACATCCATATGCCATATCTCATAGTCGAAATAGGATGCTATAGCTAACATGATCCGAACTGATTTAAGCATCGCCACGGGAGAGAAAGTCTCATCATAGTCAACTCCTTGAACTTGTCGGAACCCCTTCGCGACAAGCCGTGCCTTATAGATAGAAACATTTCCATCCATATCAGTTTTCTTCTTAAAGACCCGTTTGCACTCGACGGGTCTTGCACCATCTGGCAGATCAACCAAGTTCCAAACTTGATTTTCATCCATGGACTTTAACGCGGATCTCATGGCTCCAAGCCATGACTCAGAATCAGAACCCATCATCGCTTCCGAATAAGTTGTCGGCTCATCACTATCTAACAGTAACACAGCACGAACACTTCGCAATATGGCCAATCTTCGCAGTGTCGGTGCAGTTTCCGGCTCAGGTACCACGACCGGCTCAACCTCTAAGGCTTTTGCCGACTCGCTGCTGGCCGGTATCTCTCGAATTTCTTTGAGCTGCACCGTGCTCCTACTACTCCCTGACTGAGGAACTCTTTCTCAAGGAAGACACAGTTCCGAGCGACAAACACTTTTCCCTCTTCTCGGTTGTAGAAGTAGTAACCCAAGGTTTCCCTCGGATATCCTATGAAAATACACTTATCCGACTTAGCTATTAGCTTGTCCGACTGAAGTCGCTTGACAAAAGCTTCACAACCCCAAATCTTAAGAAAAGACAAACTCGGCTTCTTGTCAGTCCACATCTCATGCGGTGTCTTCTCTACCGACTTTGATGGTACTCTGTTTAGTGTGAACACTGTAGTTTCTAGACAATAACCCCAAAATGATAAAGGCAGATCTATCCAACTCATCATTGACCGTACCATGTCCAACAAGGTCCGATTCCTCCTTTCCGACACACCTTTTCTCTGCGGCGTTCCTGGAAGTGTGAGTTGGGGAACTATTCCACAACTCTTCAGATGGTCATCAAACTCATGGCTCATGTACTCGCCTCCTCGGTCTGACCGAAGATACTTTATTTTCTTGCCGAGTTAATTCTATACCTCATTTTGGAATTCCTTGAACTTTTCAAAGGCTTCCGACTTATGTTTCATCAAGTAGATATATCCATACCTACTCAAATCATCAGTGAAGGTAATGAAGTACTCATAACCACCTCTGGCTGTCATGCTCATTGGGCCACATACATCACTATGTACTAGTCCCAATAAGTCAAATGCCCTTTCACAACTCTTTGCAAAAGGTGTCTTGGTCATCTTGCCGAGTAGGCAGGATTCACATGTCTCGAATGACTCCAAGTCGAACGAAGTTAGGATTCCATCATCATGGAGCTTTTTCATGCGTTCCCAACTTATATGACCAAGCCGACAATGCCAAAAGTAAGTCATATTCAGATCATTTGGTTTCAACCTTTTCACAGTTATGTTATAGATAGATTCACCTTCAAGATTCAAAATAAATAACCCATCCCGGACGGACGCAAAGCCGTGAAACATATCATTCAAATATAAATAACAACCATTATTCTTAATATTCGACTCATAGCCTTGTCTCATCAAACATCAGGCAGAAATAATGTTTCGACAAAGCACTGGAACATAATAACAATTATTCAGCTCCATTAAGAATCCAAAAGGTAAATGAAGTTGCATCGTGCCGACTTCCAACGCAGCGACTCTCGCTTTGTTGCCGACTCTAATATCAACCTCGCCTCTTGCAATGCTCCTAGTTCTTACCAGTCCCTGCAAAGAATTGCAGATGCGAATGACTGATCCGGTATCATATACCCAAGAACTACCTGGTGCATCAGCAAGATAAATGTCTATAACATTGCAAGCAAGCGTACCTGAGTCGGAAGTCACACCTCCGCTCTTGGCTTTATCAGCCAAATACTTGCTGCAATTCCTCTTCCAGTGGCCATCTGAATTGCAGTAGAAGCAAGTGGATCCGGTTGTAGGAGATGGCTTAGTCCCTGAGGAAGCGCTTTGGACTGGGTCCTCCACATTACCTCCCGACTTTTCCTTCTTCTTCTTAGTCTAAGAACTCTTCTTGAACTTAGCCTTATTATGCACCATCAACACTTGACTGGCACCTTTCTTGAGATCCGCCTCAGCCTGCTTGAGCATCCCATGTAATTCAGTGAGCTTCTTATCCATACCATGCATGTGGTAGTTCGATATGAACTGACCATACGCACTAGGAAGAGAGTTCAGAATTATGTCTGTAGCGAACTCTTCGCTAATGGGGTAGCCAAGCCTTTCCAAAGACTACACGTAACCAACCATCTTGATCACATGCGGACTCAGTGGATCGCCATCCTTAAGCTTGCAGCTCAACAAGGCCTGAGATACTTGATACCTCTTAGTCTTTACCTGAGCCTGGAACATACTTTTGAGGCTTTCGATCATATCGTAGGCCTCAACATTCTCGAACTGCTGTTGCAAGTCCGGTTCCATGTGAGCAAGCATAAGACAGCTAATCTTCGTGGATTCATCACAAATCCGACGGTAGGCATTGGTGGCTGCGACAGTCGCATTCTCATCCGGCTCAGCTGGAAGTGGGTTGTCTAGGACATGGTCCCTTTTTTCTTGTTTGAGAACAATTCTCAGATTACGATACCAGTTGGTGAAATTAGTTCCATTCAGCTTATCTTTCTCTAAGATGGTTCTCAAAGCAAAACCAGAAATCTGAGGAAGACTGCTAGGTGCCATAGATCTACAACAGAAAAATATGCAAAACACTTAAGACATGTATCCATAAAAGAGCAAGCATATTAAACACTTTAATATTTATGTTCCCACTAGAACCAACATCCCTCCGATGGTTACTTAGTGATTCAGGACCCTAAATAAGCAAGTCGACTAGTGAGCTTTAGCATCACCGCTAGCCGTCAAGTGATCTAGGTAGACAACTCCTTGTCAATCGTATCTCATACGACTCATGTTGGATGGGCGGTATCACATGCCCCGGCTCCCATCCGACTTTTCCCCGAGTCCCACAACCGTTGTGATAGACCCGTCTAGATTACCTAGTGCTTCCGTTTTAAGAGTCCGACTTGAACCCACCTAGTCGGAAAGAATTGATAGCACCTCAATTTTATGATACCACTACCAAAAATGTCTGACTTGTGATGGTGCAGCACTGGCGGGGAAAACGACTAGACCTTCTTTGAGGGATTACTTTCTACCAACTATCTAATAGAGGTAAAACAGAGACATAACAATAACACAGAATAAAGCAATTATAATGTGAAATGGTATGGTTCTCTTCATGGCGATCTCCATCTCCACAAAGCCTGTAATCTGACTCGTGTTAACTCTTGTCACGTGCCATCTTACTCCATGTAGCTGACTTCTACACCGACTTGCATGCCATCCGGGTTCTCCAAACAGCTACACTAGCTTGTAATTTAAATTACATAGAGAATCTGACATGCAGGTCGTTATACAATGAAGTGACAACACCTAGGCTCCAGCCGGCTGACAAAAACCGTGATACGCAGATCACGTATGGCTTACACACATCACATGCACATAATCCATACCATTCACAACATTATCCGGCAAAAACAAGTTATGCATAGATACGATATCTACCGGCGTTGTGAAACTCACAACGATATCTAAGGCGCTATGATAGGACTCTGATTCGACCAAACTCTTTGAACTTCGATCACCGCATCCGGATTTATGTGTCATAGTCTACCCCGATGGCGGAAGACGACCGGTAGGGGTATGTCGTTCCACGACCTTAGCAGTTAGATCATGGAAACCAGATCATCCATTTCCCAAGTACAGTTGATCCAATCAACTTCGTAGAAAACCGATCCATCTCATAGATCGACCACCAAAACTGTAATTAGATCCAATCTAACGCCGACCGCATATCACATATGCACAATCTGGAGCCTAAAACCAGAAGCTAACGCTCTGATACCACTGTTGGGCCACGCAGAGATAAACAAAACTTTTTCCCTACGCGGTGATCCCAAGATCCAGCTCAGGTAGAAGGCCACGAGGATTACCACTAGACGCGTAGTTGCGGAATCGATGAAGCACGTCGCTTGATGCAGTGCAGTCCTCACGATCTGTTCCTGTTCCACGCCTCACGATCCGTTCTGGTTCCATGATCGTCGAAGTGCTGAATGTACAACACCTCCGCTAGTATCCACACTTACGAGGAGGAGCACCGGTGGTGGACTGCTAGGTCTGGTACGGCGGCGCTAGGACGGACTGGAGCTAGGGTTTCCAACATATGGAGTGACCTAACCTTGTGCTCTAAGCACCTGTGCCCCAGCTTATATAGGGAGTGAAAGTGGGCTCCACTCACTTGTGGCCCATTCACTAAAAAGGCCTATATTAGTCACTGCAAGCCTCACTTGTTGACTAAGTCCATGTCTCTATTTGGGTCCAACCCAAATAGATTTCCTGTTTGGGTCTAACCCAAACTTGCTCCCGCTCTTAAGTGTGTGACCCGACAGGCTCATGGTAACCCGGACACGATTCCGATCTTACTCGTGATCGATCGGTCGATAGCGGCTCCTAGCACAACGTGCCGACTCCCAAGTACCAATAAGTCATGACGACATACCTTTCCAATGCGACTTTCGTCTAAGTCCCTTTTACCTCACGATATACCTTGTCGGACTATAGGCGAATGATCGTCATCCCTTAAATAGTCCGACTCTCTTTCTCGATCCGAGATAAGTGATTCAACTGACTAACTCTTAGTCGGTTGCCTCGGTTAACACTTAATCGAGACGCGCATGGCCATGCTTTCCGAATCATATCTTCTGAGAGGGCCTAGAGAATATCTCTCCAGACGGAGGGGCAAAATCCCATCTTGGTCATTCACATCACGTAGCTTGATTCACAGTCGACCCAAACTCCGCCTTTATAACTGCCCATTGACGGAACAACGTTTGACAGAACCTAAGTCGGTGATCCTCAACTCGGACTATGCAATAACCTCAGGTCTAAGGATTACATTGATTGAGACATGCAAATGATGACTTGTTTGTTGCATCTCAATATGGGTCAGTCCGACTCGCTAAACTCTTTAACCAAATCCGTGTAAGTCGGAATAGCATCTCTATGCCCATGACAAGTGGAACTTAGTCACCTGCCGACTTTCACATTGGTCTAAGTTGTCTGTCCAGCACAACCTCAATGCCCAAGGACAATTAGTATGAACAACATGAATAATATATAGTTCCATAATCGAATCACATATTCGAAGATACATATAAGTTGTTCATACATGGACAATAACTTTATGAATACATTGGAAATAACATCATACATGATTGCCTCTAGGGCATATTCCCAACACCAGTGGCTTGTCTTGAGTCCATTCGTATCCTTCTTGCTTATGCTGATCATAATAATTTTGAATTACAGCAAATGGATGTTAAGAGTTCTTTTCTTAATGGTCCTCTACATGAGTTGGTATATGTAAAGCAACCCATGGGATTTGAGGATCCTAACTTCCCGAACCATGTCTACAAACTCGATAAGGCACTCTATGGCCTTAAACAAGCCCCACGTGCGTGGTATGAGCACCTTAAAGAGCTTTTGCTAGACCGTGGCTTCGAAGTTGGGCAAATCGATCCCACTCTTTTTACTAAGAAGGTTAAGGGGGAGCTCTTCGTATGCCAACTATATGTAGACGACATTATATTTGGCTCTACTAATAAAGCTTTTAATGATGAATTTTTGAAGCTTATGAGTGACAGGTTTGAGATGTCTATGATGGGGGAATTACGGTTCTTTCTTGGATTTGAGATCAAACAACTTAGAGAAGGAACCTTCATAAATCAAGCAAAATACATCCAAGACATGCTCAATAGATTCAAGATGACGAATCTTAATGGCGTCGCCACATCGATGCAAACAAAATGTCACCTTTAACTTAATGCTCATGGTAAAGATGTGGACCAAAAGGTATACCGGTCCATGATCGGCTCTCTTCCTTACCTATGTGCATCTAGACCCGATATTGTGTTGAGTGTAGGGGTGTGTGCAAGGTATCAAGAAGCTCCTAAAGAAATCCACTTAGTGGCGGTCAAGAGGATCTTCCGATATTTGGTCCATTCCCCTAATTTTGGTCTATGGTATCCCAAGGGCTCCAATTTCTCTCTATGTGGCTATACTAATTCAGATTGGGCTGGTGATAAGGATGATCGGAAATCAACTTCTGGAGCTTGTCAATTCTTGGGAAGGTCTTTTGTATGTTGGTCTTCTAAAAAGCAGAATTGTATATCTCTCTCCACCACCAAAGCTAAATATGTGGCTGCTACTAGTGCATGTAGCAGTTATTATGGATGAGGCAAACTTTAAAGGAATACGGTGTCAATTGTGATAAAGTGCCTCTTTTATGCGATAATGAAAGTGCCATCAAAATTGCGTACAATCCGGTGCAGCACACAGGGACAAAGCATATTGAGATTCAGAATCATTTTATTCGGGACCATGTAGCTCGAGGCGATATTGATCTATCTTTTGTGAGCACGAAGAACCAACTTCCTGATATTTTCACGAAGCCACTTGATGAAGCAAGGTTTTGTTACTTGAGGAATGAGCTAAATATCGTTGATTCAAGGAGCTTGTATTGATTACCCATGCACTCACTCTTACATCTCACTCTTATTTGGTCTAGGTGTGGGCAGGGATATAGGGGGAGTGTGGTCCTAATTAATTGGGCTAACCCTCCCCCCGTAATGCCGAAAGCAAGTCAAATCATTTCTCTTAATATCATTTTGTGATATGTGAGCTTATTGATGAGTATTGGTCATGAACCCAAGATATATCTTCATGGTGTCATACCATGCACTCCAACAAGGTGGCCTCGGCCACCGCCCTCTTCCATAAGAAGAGTTGGATTTATGTGGATCTTTTTGGCTGTTTTTGCTCATCTCGTGTTCTTATGGAAATCACACTCAATTTTGGCTTTTAGTTGATTTGATTCTTGCAATCTTGAGTGTGTAGTACCATCTCAGTTTGGTTCTCTCGTCCCAAGCCTGTCTCTACCCCTAAACCATCTTCTCTAGCACAGAAGTCCTTTGTTCACACTTGTGAGGGTTTTGTTTGGGGGACGCGCGGGCCTGAACCTGTGTTTAACAGGAATTCAGATTTCAGGCCGGATAATCCGGCCCAAGTGTAGGCCGGATAATCCGGCCCTAGCGGCTGCAGTCTATTAAGGACTGGGCGTCGGGGGAAGGGCTCACAATGAGGAGAAGCCCCCTCCATCTCCCCAGCTCCCGCCGGCCGCCCCCCACCCTCCCCGGAGCCTCCCCGGCCGCCGGATTCTCCGGGCCTCCCCGGATCTTCTTATCCAAGCCTCCGGGTACCTTCCTCTCCGCGTTCTTTCTCCAATGAGTGAGGGTAACTCCCTATCTCCCCATCTTTTAAGTTGATGTGTCACTTGTTGGTGGAACATGGACTATTAGGTTGCTATTTCATGTAGAGATCGTATTCTTGCAGTTCCTAGGTCCAATCTATAGTTTTGCACTCAATCTAGGCGGATCTGAAATTTTTTGCCAGGGCCGGATTATCCGCCTCTGGCTAGGCTGGATAATGCGTCCTGACAGAGTCAGAACTGCTTCAGTTTCATATGGATTTTGTGCATTGTGTATGATTGGACTATGGACTGTTTTCCTACTATTTCTACATTCTCTCTCGGGCTTGTGTGTGTGCTTATCCCCATGCTATCCATATTTCTCATTTCATAGGTGGTTCCAGTGTCCCCAACACCTACAAGCGCCATCCTCGTGGCCTCTATTTCAGGGATGACGGTGAGGGTGGTACTGTGGACGAGGTTGAACTGAGGAGAAGGAAGAAACAGGCTGACTGCATGGCTGAACAGTCAAAGAGGGACAATTCTAGGAAGGGTGTGGCCAAGAAAAGGGCAAGGAACCAAAAATCAACTATAAGAAGATGGATATCCTCACATACTCCTCCATTCGTCATCGTGATCTGTTTACGGACACTGAGCGGGATACTGAGCTTGGTGACCCATGCTTTTGGTGTGCTAACCAAAAGTCTATGTATGAGGATGTTTATGCACATCTGAAGATTCGCCCTATGCATCCTATGATCATCGTTGAGGCTATGGAGAAGCCCCAACTTTTTGATGCCATGGAGGTGACTGAGCGGATGGGCCTGCAGCATCTCATGGCCCTATAGTGTTCCTATGACTCCGAGGTTGTCAAGTAGTTCTTCTCCACCTTGGTCATTTGTGGTGATGAGTACCGCACTATGAAGTGGATGACTCATGGCATGCCAATGCAAACTGATTTTCAGACCTTTGTTGAGGTACTTGGTTATCGTTTCCGCAACAGGGACCGTGCTAGTGGTCATCACATTATTACTCAGCTCAATCCCAACAAGGATGTTCTCCTCTCTCCCTGCACACTTGATAATGGTATTGTGGGCTCCTTTGCTGGTCTCTCTCCTCTGTATGCTAGCTTGGTTGGCATTTTCCGTGACTCTATCACACCAAGTGGAGGCAACAATGATAGCATTCATGGTCACTTGTTCTAGCTACTTGCTTTTTCTCATGAGGTGGCCTCTTGTAAAGGTGAATCTATTGATTACAAGTTGGATGTGATGGACTTTATCTATCATGAGCTCACTGATGCAATGTTCAATAGGCTCTCCATCCCGTATGCGTCGTACATTATGATGCTGATCTAGCACTTGCTACCTGATGGAGAGTTCAACATTGATTATGTGCATAAAGCCAAGAAGATTTACAACAAGGCACGAAAGATCTCTCATCCATCTTCTACTTCTGATAGCTTCATAAGGGATGCGCGTGCTAGTGCTCGTTGGGCTCCAGTGCCTCCTATTTCTCATGAGGTGAAGCAGCTGAACTAGTTCTAGCGGAACATTCTGTGCATGGGGGTGGACACTAGAAAGGGGCAGTATGCGGCGTATAAGCAGTGCCACGAAATGTACCACACTCAGTATCTTATTCTCCACCACGTTTCTGGTGCTTCCGGTGCTCCTCCTTCCCCTACAGCTCCCACACCATATGCTCAATGGAATGCTTCATCCGGTCTCAATTACGGAGAGCTTGAGCGTCACCTGTTTCCTTCCGTGGCCACTGCTGATGACGAAGAGGAAGACACCGAGGAGCTCGAGGATGAGGACAAGGATGAGGACTACGAGTGATCCCTTGGGGTGTTAGCATCGCTCTTATTCCTTTTTGGCATCTCGATGCCAAAAGGGGATAAGTAGTTCTATTAGGTCTCCGTGTATTTGCATGGGTTGGGCGCAAGCATTTGCTCTTTATCTTTTCGGTTGTTTTCTCGCTTGGCCCATTTAGCGTTGAACCTTCATCTGTGATTTGCTTTGTATGAGAATATGTGTTTGTGTGGCTCTCGATTTATCTCATGGATTACTCCCATGGATCCATCTATCATATTCTATCATATTGGCCATATTGGATATCTTTCTCGAGGAAGGCGTTTATAATGGTTATCACATTGGGTATTCTTGCTATCTTGAGGACGCCTCTCTCTCTCGGTGGTATGATTATATTGTTTATATTCCTATGAAATAGACTTGTACCTTTTTGTGTGCATTTGTATTCAAATGCAAATTTTTAGCAGTGCCACTGCTGATGACGAAGAGGAAGACACCGAGGAGCTCGAGGATGAGGACAAGGATGAGGACTACGAGTGATCCCTTGGGGTGTTAGCATCGCTCTTATTCCTTTTTGGCATCTCGATGCCAAAAGGGGATAAGTAGTTCTATTAGGTCTCCGTGTATTTGCATGGGTTGGGCGCAAGCATTTGCTCTTTATCTTTTCGGTTGTTTTCTCGCTTGGCCCATTTAGCGTTGAACCTTCATCTGTGATTTGCTTTGTATGAGAATATGTGTTTGTGTGGCTCTCGATTTATCTCATGGATTACTCCCATGGATCCATCTATCATATTCTATCATATTGGCCATATTGGATATCTTTCTCGAGGAAGGCGTTTATAATGGTTATCACATTGGGTATTCTTGCTATCTTGAGTACGCCTCTCTCTCTCAGTGGTATGATTATATTGTTTATATTCCTATGAAATAGACTTGTACCTTTTTGTGTGCATTTGTATTCAAATGCAAATTTTTAGTATGCACACATTTAGGGGGAGTCTCTTTCATGTCTTTAATGATGTTGGTCATGTGAGCTATCTTGCAAATCCTTGTATTCTCATCTAACACCAAAAAGAGGGAGATTGAAAGAACATTTCATGGTTCCATGTGTTTTATGTGTTAGATAACAATACCGTGGAGTTTCTAATGTGCGCTAAGTGTTGCAGGAAAGATTTTGGGTGTTTGGGGCCGGATTATCTGCCCCCATCAAAGGCCAGATAATCCGGCAAGACCATCTTGGCCAGGGCTGGCCGCGTGTGTGCTTCTGTCTAGGGGTGGGTTTTCCCCCGGACAGTCCGGTGCTGGGGCGGATTTTTCCCCCGGGGCGGATAATCCGGCCCTAGGGAATTTTCCCAAGGGAGCGTCTGTGTGAGCTTCGGTCTAGGGTCGGATTTTCCCCCGGACAATCCGTGGCTGGGGCGGAATTTTCCCCAGCCGGATAATCCGGCCCCCAGGAGAAGATGCCAAGGACCGACCTGCATGAGCTTCTGTTCGGGGGTGGATTATTTCCCGGATAATCCGAGTTTGGGGTGGAGTATTCCCCAGGCCGGATAATCCGGCCCCAAATGGCTCCAACAGCTCCATTTGGACAGGGAGTATAAATGCCCTATCAACCCCTCCTGTCAGATCTCTTGGTTCATTCGAAAAAGATTAGACCTGTGGCAAAAGCTCTCTCTCTCTCTAGATCTCCCACTTCAACCACCTGAAGGCTTCGATCTTTGGGAGAATTGAAGGAGGAGACATCATACATCACGAATCAAGCGCGTCAACTCCTCTCCATTCACTTGGAGAATCCCCGATCTAGTATTTTCGTTAATATCTAGATCTTATGTTTTGTTATTGATAACTATTGTTCTTGTGGCAGCTTGTTGTCATTACAGGAGCCTCCAATTTGGTTGTGGAGTTGTGCCCTGCTAGTTGTGTAAAGGCACCGGTTCCTGCCTCGAAGGGTTCCTATAGTGGAAAGGTGGATCAGGCCTTTGGTGGCAGGATCCATCGGAGAACAGGGTGAGGCCTATTGTGGCGTGGTGGTCTTAGTACCGCCCACCCGTCCAACGCAGATGTACTTCCCTTAACAAGGAAGGAACTGCGGTAAAACAAATCATGTGTCTCTGTGTGCTCCACTACGGTTTACTCGTTCCTCTATCTCACTCGCATTTACTCGCTAGTAGTTAGGTTTGCATATAGGGAAATTCTCCATAGTAGTATATCTTGAGAATTTACCTTTTGTGTCAAGCCTAAAATTGAAAAAACATTAAAATTTGAAGTAACACCTATTCACCCCCCCCCCTCTAGGTGCTCACACGATCCATTTCACTAATCAACTGTGATAATCAAACTGTGATAATCAAATTGTGATTGTTAAGGTGAACAGTTCTAAGGATAACATGAGGTCCTCAAGACATGTCAAGAGGTGATACGTCCATAACGTATCTATAATTTTTGATGGTTTTATGTTAATATTATGCTTTTGACACTTATTTTTATATAAACTTTATGATTTATTTGGACTAACCTACTAATAGTTGCAAAAGTGCACAATGTTCTTGTTTTACACTTTGATGTGTAGGAATTACCAAGAATACAAGTGGAAACCTTGTTGAAGTCAAATTGAGATTTTCCAGAAATCTATCTCAGAACTCTTTTTGAAGATGGTCATGTTTCGGGTCGAATGCAGCGTCAAACAGAAACCTCTTCAACTACAAAGTTGTTGGCAATTACACGACAAACATTCTGGATATAAAATTTAGCTGATTCCAATTCTGGACGGGCCCGCTGGGCCCGATTTACTGCATCCCAAGATGGGGTGACGGAATTCGAGAAGCTATATAAAGGGAGGAAACCTAATTCGTGGAGGACATCTCCCCCCACGAATTTGCAGCCACCAAAGCCACGTTTTTGCCTCCCCATCTCCATGGGGGAGGTATCCCAAGAAGCCATGAAGGAAGGGGCTAAGGGGCGGTGCTCCCCCATGATACCGGTGGCGGGGAAGGAGCCCCCCGCGCCGCCGCCAACACCGGCACCGGCGCCGCCATCTTCACCATCTTCACCGCCATCACCATCACCTAATCCTCCTAGTATGCAGTGGTTCATCCTCCCACACACCTCTGTACCGTCCTATGTAAACATGGTGTTTGATGCTATAAGTTATAATCATATGATCTATGTCATGTTTGTGCAGTTTCTTTGTTCTTACATTGAATGGTTGAACGTCTTTAGTTCATTAGAGTTGTATGTTGATATGGTACAGTACTTTGGTGTGCATTATATTTTTGCGCGCATGGATTAAACATCATAGGGTTTGTAGTATGTGTAAGAGGAAGGGGAAGTTCTGCTGGAGTGACAGAAACCTGAGGACGCGAACCGGAACGTTGCATGTATGGGAGTAAGAGGACCATTAAACTTAAGGCCATGGTTGGGGAAACCTTAAAGCATTGTTAGTATTTACGGATGTTTGCTAACAATCCAATCATATAGTACATATAATTCCAAGTAGTGAAGCGCATGTATATTTAGCCTCTCCCACATAGAAAACTGCATCAAAGATAATGAACCCGATTTATTCGCTAATTAAACTTGAACAAAGCCACCACAATTACCACCACTATTCCACACTCATGGTTCTGTTAGTTTAGTGTGTTTTATTGCTGCAACAACTAACTTTATTTTCTTGTTATTTATTATCATGCAAAGCTATCTCTAGTACTCGTATTGTTGCTCTAGTTTTATTTCCTAGATAATCCAAACATTTAGTGTGTGTAGAGTTGTATCAGTGGTTGATAGAACTTGAGAGAACATTTATCCTACCTTTATCTCCTCGTTGGGTTTGACACTCTTACTTATCGAAAAGGCTACACACGATCCCCTATACTTGTGGGATATCAAGAGGAGATTGAAATTTGTCAAAAAAAATGAGAAACTCTGGAGTTATTATGTTGGATTATATCCAAATATCTAAGAACCTAGAAGATCCCTTCACAAAGGGTCTATCACGTAACATGATAGAAAATGCATCAAAGGATATGGGTATGAGACCCACAATGTGAGTTTTCCATAGTGATAAACCACTCTATATGATCGGAGATCCCGTAAATTAGAATTGAGAGACAAGTTGTTGGTTAACTGAGAGGAAAGTATCCCTACTTTAATAAACACCACTCCATGTAGATGCAATACTTTCCTATTTTGCACGGCAGGTTGATTTATTAGCTTAATATGTTCTAAGTGGTTTAACTTAATGAGAAATGTTGTCATGTAGAACATCTTTTGAAGAACACATCTATATGAGTCTGACTGTTAAACTTCGAAGTCTATGAGAGTAGAGTGCTCTTTAATAAACTCACGAAAGGCCATGGAGTATAACGTGTAAGATCCACCCACAGGGAAGTCCCATGGTAGCCTAGTATCGTTCAAGACATTGTGTGAAGTTAGGTTCGCAACAAACTTGCAGTTCAAGACATAGTCCACTATACAAGTTGCAGCCTAGTGTAGCATAAGGTTCTAGTTAAAAGTTCAACTTAACAGTCTCCACTACAGTACCGATATATAAACAATGTTTTGGAACCAAAGGCAAATTTCATGTGCCTCTAGGATCTGGTAAGAGATTGTTGGAATTTTTTCCTAAATGGCCCAAGCCATATTTCCATTTCAATAATTCCTAAAAATCCTAGAGACCCATGTGGCTCATTCATGCATGGCAAGAGGTGGGACAAATGTTTAGTCCCATATTGCTAGTTGAAGAAAAGTTTCACCACCTTATATGCGGGGCTCTTCCACTACTTGGTAAAAGGATGAGGAGAGACATATACGCACACTCCTCCTCCGCGGCCGCCGCCCGCCTCGCCTCGTCACGATGCGCGTGCGCCGCGGATTGCGGGAATCTCGCTGAGCCGACTTTATTTTTGTCATGCATGAACGGAATATGAACAGTCTATGCGAGTGGGTTTTAATATGAACTCAGTGGATAATTAATTCGAACTTAGTGGAGGTTGTTCGCCTACTTACCTGTGACTATAAGAGAGAGGTTGATCCTCTTCTCACCTTTGCACCTCCAGTTCTGGAGCATTGCGCTACCTAAAGGATCTTCTCCATCCCGTTTTAAGGCGTGCACCGCGATCCGGGACATTAGGCCTTTGAGACCCCGCTACTTCGAGTTCTGTACGGAAGAAGGGCGATAAGGTTTTTGGGGAGCGCTATTAGCGTGACTACTGGCTTCATCACGTACTCCTTCGCGGATAGCACAACGCCGATGTGTTCCCCAACAACGACTTCTTTCCCGACATCAATAACATCTTCCTCAACGACATCGCTGAAGATAATGCCAGCGGCAACATCAACACCAACGTCAACATGGGTGGTTCCTCTACTGTGTTGTATACCATCTTCCTCCATCTTGTTTATCTTGGTCGGATAATATGTCGTTTCTTATGGCTTGTTGTAGGACTAGACCTTGTTCAGATCTTATCTTAAGTTCCATGTCTTGCAATCCTCTTAGATGTTTGTTTTAATCTTTATCTGCTAAATCACATGATTAGTTTAATTTGTGTTTTATCTACCGTTTATTATGCTTAATTCTCTTGCTACATTGCTCTTTTACTCAATAAAATCGACAAATACACATGTTAAATTGTGCAAATTATGAGTATCGGAGCTAATTTGAACCACCCGGGAAAGTTCAGGGATTGCTACGGTACTTAACTCTAAATTGTGCGTGTGCTGAGGACTGGGTCAGGTGTCCTTGGATGGGCTGGGTTGTTCCATCAGCAGCCAACGACCCGGTCATATAAGATTTTGTTCTGTTTCGGTCGGTGGCGAGACATGCATGCATTGATTCGAGACTCCATTTGATTGCTTGCGTAGGCAGGTCGTTGAAATGTCAGCTTCACTCCCATCTCCGCGTTGATATTGCTTTGTCAAAATTAGCAACTAGGGAAGATAGTCGCTACTGCGAAGCTGCCTCCCCGAGCTGGTACAAAATTGGGTAGGTCAAAACTGTAACAACACCCGCATGTTATTACGTTGTTCGGATTCCGATAACCGTGGCTACCAAGAAATCACAGACGGTTACCAGCCAAATTTGAAACTAACTTTTGAATTCAACTTGAAATTTTTTATTTTTTATTTTACCCGCAAAAAAAAACTTTCTAAGTATGATCATTTTGGGGGCTATCATTTTAGCTCGTAAGTTGTGAGTCGGTTAATCTTTATTTTCAAAAGATCATAAGGCTACCAAAAGATCTCATGTAACCCTCCTGTGGCGACCCCGGGCGCCGCCGGAGGGCCCCTAGATTTCGTCGCCGCCGACCTCACTCCTCTAGATCCCATCCCTCCGCCACTGCCGCCGGCGTCGGCCGTGGTGGCGGCGACCCCAAGCTTCTTCGAATGGGCGGGTGGGGCAGCGCCGATGGAGCGGATCGGGGGCGGTGGTCGGGGCGACGACCTCGGCTAGGTGACGGCGGGTGCTCCTGCAGCTGCTTCAGGCGGCGGCATCAAGCCGTGGGCCTAGGGCGTCCGCCTAGGCCCGTCGTCTTTCGGGCAGCGGGGATCGAGGGCTTGGAGAGTAGGAGGTGTCGTGGTGGCTGCGTTGGAGGTGATCTCGCGAGGACTTCCTCGGTGGCGCTGACGTGTGGCCGCTATGGCGGGCATCAGTTGCATCGGGTCTGCCCGGATCCGATCTGGACCTCTGGCTGCGGAGGCAGCTGCATGCTGGGTTCTGGTGAGGCGCTTCGGTGGCATGCTGGATTGTCTTCTCCTCTACCACCGACTGGTGGCGAGGGGCCTGCTGGATCAGATTGAATAAAGGGGGTGGTCCTATTATTCATCTCACACCAAGACAAATGCTCGCTTGATGTTTGTGTCCATTGATCTGGTTGCAGTGTCGTGTTCCGGAAGGCTCCGCCGGCGAACTCCACAGTGCGCATATGCCGAGAGTTTGCTAGATCAGGTGGGATTCGGTCGTGCGCACCCATATTTTCAATCTGGCCGTTTGGGTTCAGAGGGAGCGCTTCGAAACTCTGTTGGCTGTTAACATTATGGGCCATGTTCTCGTTCCATGGTGCCGACGGGGAATGTCATAAAGATCGAGATCTGAGGACTGACAATGGTGGTTCGAGTCTGGATGGTGATGAGGAATTGACTTGGTGACTTGTGACTTGGTGTAGTGGTATGCAAGCGGGGGCGACAGTACAGGTGAAGATCATGGTCTTATCTTTCAGGGTGAAAACCCAAGGTCTAGCCTTAATTGGTTATGCCTAGCAATGGCCTTGTTGTCGTGGTATTTCCGACGAGTACACCATAGAGGGATCCTCATAGTGCGTGTTTAGAGACGTGGAGTAAGGCAGAGAGTTGGCGGGTACGAGGTAACATAGATTACCCAGGTTCAGGTCCTACAATGGTGGCGGAACTCTACTCCTGCTATAAATCACTATAATGGTAATACGCTGAGTTACAGAGATCAGTTCGCTATGCGAGGTGTTGCATGTTGTACGTAGAAATCTAGGTTGTGCCCTAAAGGCTCCCACAGGTCCGTCTTATAAAGGTGCCAGAACCTAGGGTTTACACAGAAAGGTCCTTGTCAGACAAGGTAAAGAGTCCTACACTAATATGAACTAGTCTTTCGTGTCTTGCACTCCAAGGCTCCGAGTATGTCGGTGACTCTTGTGTAGCCTTCCTTTATCCGGCATGGGCCTGCCATATGGATCCATCTAACTGGGCCGCCCAGTAGGCCATGGGCCTTGCTACGAACTATGGACCACCCGGGTTAGCCGAAATATGGACGTGCTATGGTGATATCCATTTAGCATATCCACAACAGTAGCTCCCGGAGGACTTTAAAATCTTGTGTCGCCTTGCCCATTGATCTTGAATGCTCTGTCTAGGTGATGCCAGCAATTCGTCAAGCAATATCTCAAAGGTCTCCCAAAGAACCCTACAATCCTCTCCAGCATCGCAATGCAGCCGAAGATTCCTTGAGTCTTCTTTTATAGAGTCGGAAAATCTCTGCCTTTCGATGGAATCTTCAGACATGACACTTCACTGTAACTATCAGGAGGATGACGTAGGGTGCAGCCTACACTACCTCGAAACTCACAGAAGGCAGAGAATTAATCATCATCTATTTTCACGCGCGATAAATCCGAAACGGTAAAGCGGCAAAGATGGAGGACGTGGCGAAATTACCGCGCACGTTCGTCTCCATGTCGGCAACGGTCCATCCATTAGATCTCTTTGCACGAATCTTGACGCGGGGTCTATATATTTTCACCGCGACCAGGTTATTTTATTTTTACCCGCATTCGCTTCCTTGTCTTCGTCTTCCTCCAGCCGCACGCCTGTTCGAGCTCCTCCTCGGAAAACCCTAGCCATAGCCCCCTTCTCCTCCACCTACTTCCAGCATCACAATGACTTCCAGCAGCTCCATTCCTTCGATGGCGGCGACCCCCGAGGCTATTCCAGAGCCATCCCAGGGAGTAACTGTCTCGCTGGAGGGGGTGGTTGTCCCTGTCACCGCCGTGGTGGAAACCACCAGTGACGACCAATAACAAGTGGCGCCAGATGCCGCTGAAGAGGACAATGACTCTCACAAGGGAGTGTGGAGGGTCTATGACCTCTCCGCCGAAGATCTACAAGAACTGGTCACCGAGGGGTATCTCCCCACGGCAAAGGATTTGGTCTAGCGGCCGGCACTGGCCGGCGAGGTGGCCCCTTCTCCCCAAGCCGGATAGAAGGTGTACCTCAAAGCTCAGCTGGTACGAGGTGTAAGCCTTCCAGTCTCCGAGTTCTTCCTGGATGTCCTCCGGCACTTCCGGGTACTTCCTCACAACCTCTCTCCCAATAGCATCTTAGTCCTTAGCAACTTCATATCTCTATGCGAAGGATTCCTAGGTATCAAACCTAGATTAGATCTGTTTGTGTATTTTTTTTTTACCGTCAACTGAGAGTACATAGAGTCCAAGGACGAATTGCGAATTTGTGGAACCATTAGTTTTAAGATCCGGCCTAGCCGGCGTTTCCCCGACATCATAGGGCATGGGTCATCCAAGAACTGGCAGCGCACATACTTCTATGGCCGAGACATTCCCCTACCGGACTGCCTTCAGACATATCCCGACTTTGTCGATGGAGCTACCACCGAAGTACCTGCATGGAGGAACCCAGCCTCCCTTCCATCCAATGACAAGGCCGACCGCATCGTAAGGCAGGTTGAATGGCTCGTGGATGGAGGTTTGACGGGCGTGGATCTAGCCATGTGCTAGTTTGTTAGTCAGATTCAGCCTCTACAGCACCACGCCGAGTTGATATGCAAATACACTCAAGACAGGAGGGATCCCATGCGAATTTCGCGGGATAACTTCTCTGCTGACTCTATCAAACTCTGGCTAAAGGACATCGTAAAGGTGAAGGACAGGAAGCGCGGCTTCAAGATCACCTATGACATATTCGATTGCGGAAAGTGTACAGAGGTAGCTTTTGTTTCCTTTGTTGCTCGTTATATACTCTAAGGTTTTTCTGACTTGAAGTTGTCAGTCTGACACCCCTTTGTATCCCAGCTGGCGACCTTGGTGGCGGATCAAATGGCCTCCTAGGTCTATGATCCCAAGCTGAAGGACATCCAGGTGGTGTCTGACGACGATGCCCCCAAGGATCAACCAGCTCCGGCAGCACGAAAGTGGAAGAGCTCCACCTCTAATGTTGTTGCCGAGGCCAAGAAGAAGAAGAAATCGGAGAGTGGAGTCTCTAGAAGATCCACCACCGCCTTAGAGGCGGAGAAGAAGAAATCCACCGGCATTCCCCTCACCAAGGCTCCTGTCGTGGAGTAAGTATATTCATTCTCCGACTTGTACTTTTCAGCCCATACCTTTTTTCAACTCTTGTACTTATACTTTGTATGTTTCAGGAGGAAAGCTGGTGCTAGTTTGAAGTGATCCTCCAGAGATGTTGGAGGGTCAAAAAACATTCGTGACATGCTGACCAGAGATGTGGCCGCCAAGCCCTCTCCTGCTACTGCTTCCCTACTCCTGCCGCCAAGCCTTCTGCTGGCCCCGCTGGGCCTTCGTCTCCCACCATCCCTCAAATCTCCACCATGGAGACAGATGTCAATCCAATCCTTGATATCTCAGGCTATGTCGATGAAGACGTTGTTCCTAGCAGTCAAGCGATGCAGGAGAGCACTTCCTCTAAAGTGGCTTAAGCTCCGGCTAAGGATGCCACCGAGAAAGGGAAACAAGTAATGGAAGAGGCAGAGACGAAGGTGGTTGTGGCAACGGACAAGGCGGGAACCTCTGAGCCATCAACTGTTCTGAAAATGCAACAGGTGGCTAGGGCATCATCCATGCCTCCAGCTTCAACATCTCCTTTGGCTGCAACTCCTCTGACGTTGTGCCTGGATGATCTCATTGCGCAGGCGGGTGCCGTGTACAACAATGCCGGCATCTTCCACACTGCATTTGCCAATCTAGCTAACAATCTCAAGCTCATTTCCATTGTAAGTCTTTTGAACTTCACTTCTTTTATTTTGTGTAGCATATCCCTCTATAGCCCCCGAGCTCTTAGGCGGATAAACAAAAGGTATTGGACTGAGTGCTCCAAAGAACTAAGAGTAGAAATTGATAGTGTAGCCCCTGAGCGTCTAGGTGGAAATTTAGAAGAATTCCAGCTAGATGCTCTAAGAGTAGCATACTTTCTTATTAAAATCTTGTGTTGTTGCCCTGAGCATGTAGTTGAAACCAGATAGTTCTGACTATATGCTCTAGAGAAACTAAAGCATGCTTGCTTGTTTTCAGAATGAGAATATACGGAGGGTCACCGCCAATGAGAGGTTTGCTGCTTTGCGGAAGGAACTGGACATTGAACAGGGTAAAACAGCCTTCCTGAAGCAACAGATCAAAAATAGCCAGAGTCTGTTTCGTTTAACATCTCCTTGATGACCCACAAGTATAGGGAGTGTATCGCAGTATTTTCGAGGGAAGTGAAACCCAATTTATTGATTCGACACAAGGGGAGCCAAAGAATATTTATAAGCCTTAACAACTGAGTTGTCAATTCAGCTGCACCTGGAAACAATCTTGCTCACAGCAGTTTATCAGTAGCAACAGTTTTGTAGTAGGAATAGTAAAGTAACAGCAATAGTAAAGTAAAGACAGTAGTAACAATAGCAGTAAACAGTACGATTCGAGGGAGGTAGGCATAGGGATGGATGGACAGGCGTTGCATGGACAAGACAATTCACATAGCAATCAGAACATAGGGCAATTACAGATAAATAAGATAAAGCATCCAAGTACAAGATAATCATAGGCATGTGTTCCATATATAGTCATACATGCTAGCAATGAGAACTTGCACAACATCTTTTGTCCTGCCAGCCCGTTTGTAGCGGGCCTCAAGGGAACTACTGGCAATTAAGGTGCTCCTTTTAATAGAGCACCGGAGCAAAGCATTAACACTCCATGAACACATGTAATCCTCACATCAAAGCCATTCCCTCTGGTTATCCCGATTTCTGTCACTTCGGGGCCATTGGTTCCAGACAACAACGTGTGTATACAACTTGCAGGTAAGACCAAAAACAATACTATCATAATGAATCAATAACATGTTCAGATCTGAAATCATGGAACTCGGGCCCTAGTGACAAGCATTAAGCATAACAAGTCGCAACAAAGTCAAAACGCACTAATAGTAGATACTAGGCACCATGCCCTAACAATCTGGTGCCATTACATGAACGATATCATCCAATCCCTACCATCCCCATAGCCTACAACGGGGGATTACTCACTAAAAGATGGGGAAACATGGATGGACGATGGAGAAGCGATGGTGATGATGATGGCGATGATCTCCTCCAACTCCCCGTCCCGGCAGGGTGCCAGAATGGAGTTTCTGGTGTTGTTTCGTGGAATCTGATGGTGGTGGCGGAGCGCAACTCCTTCTGGAAAAACGTCGAACCCCCATGAGTTTTTAGGTCAGAAGGCAACTTATAGGTGAAGAGGGAGACCGAGGGGGTGTCTGGGGCAGCCAGACCACCCCCTGGCGTGGTCAGGCCTAGCCCACGCGACCAGGTGGTGTGGCTGGGCCCCAGCCCCTCTCCGTCTCGTATTCTGGCTCCAGGTGTCCCTCGGTAAAATAATGACTTTGGCTTTTGTCCCGTCCAATTTTGAGAATATTCATTTTCTGACTTTCCTGGAACCAAAAACAGGAGAAAACAGGCAGCTGGCATTGTGGCTCTTGTTAATAGGTTAGTCCAAGAAATCATATGAAAAGTACTCCAAAGTGTGGACAAAACATAAGAAAGTGGATAAAACCAAGCATGGAACATCAAAAATTATGAATACGTTTGCAACGTATCAACATCCCCAAGCTTAACTCCTACTCGTCCTCAATTACGTAAGTGATAAAAAGAAAGAAATATTTTTTGAGGTGACATGCACCATCATAAACTTGATCAAAGTATTTGTAAAACATTCAAAACTGGGATCATAGTACTTCAATCATAACATGAAAGACAAAGTTCTAGCAATAAGACAAAGAAACTATGATGCAACATGAAAAGGCACAAACAAAAGATTCATGAATAACAATGCTTTGCAAGACGTTTGTTTGTTTCACATAAAGAAAACATGGCATAGTGGTATTCAGCTTGTCCCTCATAGAGTAGCAAACATAAATGCATAGGACACCTTCAAAGCTTATAAGAGTGACTAGATACAAATAGTTTAAAACGAGCAATATCAAAGCTATGCATCAATCAATAAGTCTTGGGACAATGCATATAAAACTAAGAATGGCCACTATGCTCTCAAAGTAAGTGCATAAACATAGAAGGTGGAGACTCAATATATAAGTGGAAGAAAGGCTTTCATAGAAGGAAGTAGGGATTCAAGTCTCATAAAGAGCTTCCAAAAATTATGGTACTTGATAGCTTTCAGCTCTCATTGCCCCTATCATAAGCATCTTGAAGGTGATTAAGGTTAAAGTGACACAACTAAGAGGATATGCTTGACAAGTTATAAACTGAAATCTCATGCCCCTTACTTACGAAGACAGAACCTCATGCTACTCAACTCTAGTCACGAGTAAGCTCTTGTCATTGTAAGTACATATGTATCATAGAGAACCGCCAATGGGGTAACCCTTGCACATGATACAGGAGCTATCCCATAATCAAAATGACAAGGCAAGCAGACAATGAGCATCTCAGCGATCTTTTTATTTTCCATTTGCATAGGTTTTTATTGAGGATGCTTCATAGAGTGCTCATTATGGTGATGCTGAAAGTTTCCACCATGATTAGGCATGGCTTAGGCTAGCAGCCCGGGTGTTTGTCTAACACACATACAAACTCCATGATCTTACAAGTTCCACTTTTATTTCACACCGTCAGGATCCATAAGCAAAAGAACATGATATCAACGGGGTACAAAGTACAAGTGCAATGTTGAAAGCGTTCCCCATGATACATGGTTCTGCTAATTTCAACTTATAAAGCGCAAGCATATACGCAACAAAGAAGGACCCAATGGTTAAAGTTTATTAAATGCAAAAAAGTAAAGTGTGCCATCAAGTTCGTGAGAGCTTTAAGCACTAGTTTTCTCATAACAAGTTTAATTTGGAAGGTAGACAAAAACAAGAATATACTTGGAATAGAATAAGCTAGTAGGTAGGTATGGTGGACTCTTTGGAATAACTTGGTTTAAGGAGTTGGATGCATGAGTGGAACTCATACTTGGTTGTGGAGGCTAGCAAAAGACTGGGAGCGACAAACTAAGAGAGCAATAATGGCCATAATCATGCGGAGCGACAAAACATCATTGATCAAAGCATAAAGTGATACTACAAGTTGAAAAATAAAGGATCATAAAGGCTTATGGTGACTTGGGATAGTCATAACATGGTGTGATCATGTGCCAAGTCAACCCAAATAAAGCATCAAAGGAGAATACCACAATACTATGCTTTAATATGCTAAAACAACGCATGATTCATCCAAGGCACATTAAGCAATCTCAATTGTTTATAACAAGTCATGCTACAACAAAGAATACTAAGCATAAAGCCAAAACAATATCAAGCATGGCATGACAAAGCATAGGCCACAGTCAAAAACAAACTCTCTTTACCACTTAAGCATGAACTTTCCTACTCTTTTCCAAACCAAACCAAACTATTTGAAAACCAATGTATGAAAGAGGGGGTCAACCAATTTATTCAGACAAACTAAGAAAACAAATCAAACTAAAAACCAAAACAAAAACAAAAAAGAAGACGCTCCAAGAACAACACAACTTTGCATGAAACAATAAAAATGAAGCGTTTGGAAGAAACATGGGATTTTTATTGATGAAGAGGGGGGATGCCTTGGGTATCCCCAAGCTTTGACGCTTGTACTTCTTGGATTTGTGGTTACACGCATGGCATCCCCAAGCTTGAGCTTTAGTCCATCCTTCATCTCATTACTCATTCCTTCCATACACCTGAAAATTTTCCTTCATACAAAACTTCACACAATCTTTATTAGCAACATTAGTGCACTCAAGATAGTAAGTCTTTCGGTTCAGTTACAACACCAATAAAACTTCCATTAAAACACAAGCTACTATAGCACTTTCCTCAAAAAGCTCAATTCCCCAAAAGAACTAAAAAAAGAACCAACAAGAAGCAAATGCAAATAAAGGCAGAAATCTGTCAAAACAAACCAGCAGGTAAAGATGAATTTTTTTGAAGACCTTCTGTTGCTCATATAGAAAAGTGTTGAGCTGACGAAAGTTAGATAACAACCTGGGGCAGAAGCACAAAAATTCACACCTCAAAAGGACGTACATAGATTTTACACGAATTTGTACGGTGAAGGAGAGAAATCTGTTTCGGGACAGCAACTTTCCCAACCATTTCTTCTCTCTCATTAGAGGTTACTCTTGGCACAAAAAGCAAATAAAAAGGATAAGGAGCGGTTATTACTGAAGTAATAACTTCCAAGACTCATCTAAAACTTTTGGGTTATCTCCCAATAAGTACTTTTCTTTCACGCCTTTAAATTAGGCATGATAGTTTGAGAGGATGCTCACATAAGAAATACGAATTGAAGTAAAAGAGAGCATCAAGAAGAAAATTCAAAACACATTTAAGTCTAACCCACTTCCTATGCATAGGAATCTTCTATGCAAATAAATTCGCAAGGAAGAAAGTGATAGGCATAGGAAGATAAAACAAGAGTAACTTTAAAACTTTCAGCACATAGAGAGGTGTTTCAATACCATGAAAACTTCTACAACCATATTTTCCTCTCTCATAATAATTTTGAGTAGCCTCATGAATAAACTCAACAATATAACTATCACATAAAGCATGCTTTTCATGATCTAAAAACACATAATTTTTATCAAGCTCAAAAATAGTGGGATTAAAACCTTCAAACCCACTTTTAACAATTCTATAACAAGATGGCTGATCATTCAATATAGGACCATTGTCTAGAGCTTTATCATAAACATTTTCTAAGCAAAACTCTTTAGTACCATGCAAATCGAAGTTAAGCACAAATAAAGGATTATCATAGATAACATGAGCATAACATTCATCCTCATTTGGTAAGCGTGGGGGACAATCAAATAATGTAAGGGATAAAGAGTTACTCTCATTAGAGGCAGGCATGGGTAGCTAATCCATTCTTCCTCCTTTTGTTCATCACTCTCCTCCACTTTTTTATCAAATGAGCTTTCATGTTCACAAATTTCTTCTTCCATAGGATCCTGCAAGGCATTAGTCTCTTACATTTGTGGAAAGCATCTATTAATATATTCAAGAATATAGCCATTTTCTTCCTTGTAATTATCAAAGAAAAATCTAAGTATATCATAAACCTCATATTTATAAGGTGAATCATCAATATCTTCAAGCAAACTAGCAAGTTCAAATGCACCCTTCCAAGCAATAAATTCTTCAATTTGTTCCACATCATAAAAGTCATAATTTCCTTTAACATAAGAAGATATGGTAACATTATCATTATACTCACATTGAAAAGGGAGGTGTTTATACCTCCTACAGCAACAATATTTATCAAAGCAATAAGTGACATTGTAAGTAGAGCACACGTTTCTAGCAATGGTATACAATTTCTCAATTTGTTGCCATAAGTGTTTACCTTTTTGTGACAAGCGGTGTTCCTTATAATAATATTTTTGATCTTCCGTGAACCCACCTTGCCAATAAGATTCAGTTTCAAAGAAAACAACCATTGATGGAAAGCATGATAAAGCAAGACAATAACAGACCAGCGAAAATAACAACTAGAGTAGGAACTAATTTTTTGTATTTTTGATAAAGAAACAAGCAAGCAAAGTGGAAATAAACTAAACAAAACAAAAATAACAAAGTAAAGAGATTGGTTATGATTATGCTTGAACAATAGTGATTCCAAGTGAACTTGATAAATAAAGCTATGCTCCCCGGCAACGGCGCCAAAAAATAGTCTTGATGACCCATAAGTATAGGGGTGTATCGCAGTATTTTCGAGGGAAGTGAAACCCAATTTATTGATTCGACACAAGGGGAGCCAAAGAATATTTATAAGCCTTAACAATTGAGTTGTCAATTCAGCTGCACCTGGAAACAATCTTGCTCACAGTAGTTTATCAGTAGCAATAGTTTTGTAGTAGGAATAGTAAAGTAACAGCAGTAGTAAAGTAAAGATAGTAGTAACAATAGCAGTAAACAGTAGGATTCGAGTGCGGTAGGCATAGGGATGGATGGACGGGCGTTGCATGGACAAGACAATTCACATAGCAATCAGAACATAGGGCAATTGCAGATAAATAAGATAAAGCATCCAAGTACTAGATAATCATAGGCATGTGTTCCATATATAGTCATACGTGCTCGCAATGAGAACTTCCACAACATCTTTTGTCCTGCCAGCCCGTTTGCAGCGGGGCCTCAAGGTAACTACTAACAATTAAGGTGGTCCTTTTAATAGAGCACCGGAGCAAAGCATCAACACTCCGTGAACACATGTAATCCTCACATCAAAGCCATTCCCTCCGGTTATCCCAATTTCTGTCACTTCGGGGCCATTGGTTCCGGACAACAACGTGTGTATACAACTTGCAGGTAAGACCAAAAACAATACTATCATAATGAATCAATAAAATGTTCAGATCTGAAATCATGGCACTTGGGCCCTAGTGACAAGCATTAAGCACAACAAGTCACAACAAAGTCAAAAAGCACTAATAGTAGATACTAGGCACCATGCCCTAACAATATGATGCCATTACATGAATGATCTCATCCAATCCCTACCATCTACATAGCCTACAGCGGGGGATTACTCACTCATAGATGGGGGGAACATGGATGGTCGATGGAGAAGCGATGGTGATGATGATGGCGATGATCTCCTCCAATTCCCCGTCCCGGCAGGGTGCCAGAACGGAGTTTCTGGTGCTGTTTCATGGAATCTGGTGGTGGCGGTAGAGCGGAACTCCTTCTAGAAAAACGTCGACCCCCCCTGAGTTTTTAGGTCAGAAGGCAACTTATAGGCGAAGTGGGAGACCGAGGGGGTGTCTGGGGCGGCCAGACCACCCCCTGGCGTCGCCAGGCCTAGCCCGTGTTGCCAGGTGGTGTGGCTGGGCCCCAGCCCCTCTCTGTCTCGTATTCTGGCTCCAGGTGTCCCTCGGTAAAATAATGACTTTGGCTTTTGTCCCGTCCAATTCCGAGAATATTCATTTTGTGACTTTCCTGGAACCAAAAACAGCAGAAAACAAGCAGCTGGCACTGTGGCTCTTGTTAATAGGTTAGTCCGAGAAATCATATGAAAAGTACTCCAAAGTGTGGACAAAACATAAGAAAGTAGATAAAACCAAGCATGGAACAAAAAAATTATGGATACGTTTGCAACGTATCACTCCTTACTTTTCCTCATGGATTTATTTCTGCCGTCTTCTCATAGTGCTTTCTGATTTCTGTCTTACAGGAGCCATAGCCAAGGACAAGAGGAACATCCAGCAATCCAAGCATATCCAAGAGCTTGACAATGAGAACAAAATCTTGAAGAAAGACCTGGTGACGAGGGTTTAACTCATCAATGCCCATTGTTATGGACTTGGGTTTTCGAGAAGGAGGGAGCTCTGGAAGCATCAATCGGCCAGCAAACAAGCACACAGGGATGCAAGGTTTACCCAGGTTCAGGCCTCGTAGAGGTCCCTACTCCTGCTTGTCTGCTTTTGGAATTAACGAAGGAATTGACGATTACAATGGTGCGCTGATGCAATCTGGCAAGGGTTGTGGAAACTAGGGTTGTGTGTCCTCCTCGCTGCCCCCTCCTAGCCTTTATATAGATAGGCTGGGTCTCAGGTTGCAGGTAGAATCGGTTACAGGTTAGGGTTTTCCCTTTAAACTTTCTATCTTTAGCTTCTTCTTGTCTCGCAAGCAATCAAGAGTCCACAGGCCACTGGAGTTCTCCATTTGGGCCTTGGCAACATCGTGAGCTTCTGCCGTATCCAGGCCGTATATACCCATGTCAGTAGCCCCCGAGTGCCTAGTGGAATCATAGATTCAACTGGGGACTTTACAAAGCCTTTTGAGTGCATGATTGAGTATTCTTTGATTGTTCAGTTCATGTCATAGGGATTGTTGATATGCGTGCCTAACTTAACCGATGCATCGGTATTAGTTAACTTCCTTAGGGAAAAACAACGCAATCTACTCGAACTCGAGTCCCCGGACTCGAATTCGGGAAAGTGCTGGTGTAATTCGACTCAGGTCGCGGAGGTCTTACGGGAGTCGAATTCCAGTGTATAGGTGCGAGGACTCGACGCGTCCGTCAAGGCATGTTCATCGTACCTGTAGGCACGGATATGTTTCTGGTTGTGCGCAGCAGATGCGTTGCCAGGCCTTATTCAGGTCTTATCTTCACGCTGTAAGCGCGGCATCCGAATTTTTGCCATCACGGAGATGATTCGGGTTACCTAGGAGACGCAGTCTCTTTGTAGGGAAAGTATGAGGTGGAGTCGCCATAGCATTTGAGTGTGGCTGTTATCAACACACAGTTTGATATACAAATAATCATAGGGTGCGCGACTAGCTCTCCCTATGGGAGTAGCCCCCGAGTGCCTGGTTGAGTCGAAGACTCAGGCAGGGACTAAAGAATTTTTGTGACTGCTATCATCTTTTGTTGCTTGTTTGAATCAAATGTTTTTCCGGTGCTCCCTATGGGAGTAACCCATGATCCATAATCGAATCGAAGATTCGAGTGGTTGGGTATGCTCTGAATGTTCATGTGCCTGCATAAAGAGAATCGTAGGGTGCACGACCAGGGCTCCCTATGGGAGTAACCCCCGAGTGCTTGGTGGAGTCGAAGACTCGAGCAAGGACTAAAGCAAATCTTCAGTTGCTGATGTTGATGACGGCAGTGCTAACGATGCAATGACCTCGGTTTCCCGCGTGAGCGATTTTGATGGGAAATGACGAGCGGTGGGTCCCACTTTCTGACTTTGATTTGATCGGGCATGCGTAATCTTCCGTTTTAACTGTGCCTCCTCGATTTCCGCGCGTAATGGAGGTAGTGGCGGACGGTTTGTGTTTTAGTATCTCCATGTGTCGATCGCGATGTGCGCCACAGGTCCAATAGGGTTTTTGTTGGTCGTTGGATTGCATCCGCGAGGGGGTTAAGTAGCAGCGCAGCTGCGGTAATTTCCGATCTGCTCTTTCTCTGCTTGTGCTTCCATCGCCATTGCTGTTGTTCTCCGCTTTCTAGAGTTCGTCCCCTTCTCGGCGTTGGACCAGCTCCACATATTCCCGAGCTATTTCCTTCGCTCTCACTTCCATCGCAAGATGGGGAAGAAGAAAGGAGGCATCGTCATTGGGTCTGATGCCACCACCGCCATCGCCAAGAAGAAGGGTGGCTCCACCGCCGTGGCTACCAGCGCTGCTGGCGCCAGCAAGAAGAAGGTTGTGGGCACCCGCGCCACCAATGGCGCGTGGCGCGCCTCCATCATCAAGGCCTCTGAGCTTCATCTCCTGCGCCAAGATGGAGTTCTTCCTCGTGCCAAAGACGATTCACGAGTGCTCGGTGACGAGGTAACTCCACGTCCTCCGTCCAGTTTCCAGGTTATGCTCCTCGCGTTCATCATCAGTGGTTTGTCTTTGCCCCTGCATCCCTTTGTCAGGGACCTTCTTTGTTTTTATGGGCTCCAGCTTCCTCAGTTGTCCCCAAACTCTATCCTTCACATTGCGTGCTACATCACGCTTTGCGAGTGCTGGCTCGGAGTCGAGCCACACTTTGGTCTCTTCAAGAGACTTTTTAAGTTAAAGCGCCATTCAGCTTCTGGCTCATTAGTCTATGACGTAGGCGGCTGCAGAGTTTATGTCGACTCCTCCGCTACGTATTTTGACATCAAGCTCACGGGGTCTGTCCAAGGGTGGAGAGACAAGTGGTTCTACATCCGCGACCAGAAGGCCGACGGAGAGCGCTACGGACTTGTGCCTTTTGATCCCACCACGCCGTGCAAGAGGAGGCGTTCCTGGAAGAACGTAGTGATGCCTGGCGAGTCCAAGGAGACGGAAGTGCTGTATAAGCGCGTCTGCAACCTGGAGAGTCGCATTGTTAAAGAAGAGGGAGGCACCGCCCTTATTCGCACGTGGTTGCGCCGTCGTGTCCAGCCTCTGTAGGCCAGAGTTCATCCCATGTTTCAGTGGGATGGTGCGGACGATGCCACTCGCGTATCTATCAATGGCATTTCTGCGGGTGAGGTAGATAAGAGGATGCGACTGGTAACAAAGTCACTGCCAAGGAGGTTCTCCCAGGCAAACCAGTCGTGCCCCCTTCGACGCCTCGAACCCTCCTCCTGAGGTATGATTGCACTACGATGTAGCTATCTTTGTCGAGTGCTTCTGATTTCTTGACGTGTGCTGACTTGTTTTCTGTATGCAGGATTGGAAGGTGTCTCCCAGTTTGCCCCCTCTTCCTGAGGGGGTTATTCCTTGCGAAGTAGAAGACGAGGATGAGTCGGAATCGACCGTCCCACTTGAAGAGGAGGGAGCCCCCGAGTCCAGTGATCCGGACACTCGCAAGCGTTCGCGTAGCGAGGATTCGGATGCTTCGTCTCCATTGACTCCAGAAAGCCCAGCTATTGGCGCAGAGGAGCCGATTCCTGCTGTTCCTGTAAGTTCTATGGCGCCACCTTCTCGCAAGAAGATGCGGCTTCCCAAGGAGTCGTCAGAGTTGGAGGAGCAATCCTTCGATCTTGATAGATTTGACTGGTAAGTTATATATTCACGACCTTGTTTTGTTCTTTGAGTTGTAATCTATCCTAGAGCTTTTGCTTGATTTGTGTTTCATTCAAGCGGTGACGTCGTCTTCTGACGACGTCCAATTTGTGAAGGAGTCTGGAGTCGCAGGCTCCAAGTCCAAGAAGGCGGCTTCATGGTCTCCTTCTCCTCCATTGGCGGTCCACTCTGGGCATAATTCGTCGAGTTCCCCGCGTGCTGGGGAGCATCATATGGTTACCCGGATGACTGTGCAACAACCTTCTTCAGAGTCTATGGAGGATCATGTAGGTATCTTGTAGTTGGTAGTCGAATTTATTAGTGGCGTGCTTTACTTGAACTTGAAATGTCTCTGATGCAGCTCATCGTGAAGGAAGCCACCCGCCTTGCAGAGCAGGTCCTTAATATGGGTCGATAGCATGCGCAACTGGACAATCGCCATCGCATTGTCGAGAGTAAGTCTTGATTTGGTCCTTATCTTTTGCGAATAGTATCGATTCAATTTTTGGTAACGCTCCCTTTATGTCACAACTGAGCATAATGAATTACTTCGCCATGTTGTTTCATTGGAGAATACATTGGCTGCGGCGACGAAGAACCGCGACTAGGCGATCGCAGCTTTGAAGGAGTCGTAGAAGCGAGAACAGGATCTCCTTGCCTCCACTGCTGAGAGGGAGAAGTTGTTCGAGGAGCAGCTTCTCTCGATTGCCAAGTCCCTCTCGGGTATGTCTTTTTCATCTGGATATGCCTTGCTCTTCTATACTTTGACGTGTGATTGATATACTAAATCTTTTTGTGTATGCAGATGCTAGCGGCTTGAGCTTTGATGCCCAATCTCTTCGACGCGATGATGCTTTGGCTGGTGCCATCACCACAGTCGAAGACCACAGTGTATCCCTCCAGGACACGCTGGGGAAGGCCAAGGATGTGCTTAGTCGCATTCGGGAGGACTTAACTCCGAAGGCTAGGATGATCGACAATCTCGGCGAGCTCGTGGAATCCCTGGCTGGAGGAATCCCTGCGGACTTCAAAAATTCACAGCGCTCCGTCGGCGCCACCATGGCACTCGCAATGGTGCAGGCCCATGGCGTGGAGATGGATCCCGCAGCTATCTCGGAGGCGATGCCTGTCGACGCTAGAGGCCAGCAGGTAGTTTTTGCTCCCTATGCTGGTAAATGCAAAAATTACGGTCCCATCTTCTCGAGACACTCGCCAAGTACACCGAAGAGCGGCGTCAGGCTTCGGGGGGTACTGCCGACAAGTCCGTGGCGTCAGAGATAGCCACGGATGCGATGAAGCCCCCGAGTCCTAAGTCCAAGTTGAAGAAACATGTTGCACCTTAGTCTCCTTCTATAATAGCTGTAGTAGCTTAGCCTTTTGCTTGATGGAACAATGATTTTGTGGGGATGTCCCAATCGAAACTTTTCCTTTGTCTGAATGCATATATGCCCTTTGCCAAATGTATTCATGGTCTCTTATTTGTTGTTTTGCTTGATTCGTGGTAGGGTACATCGAGTGCTCTTTCGAGTGATCCTTCTGATCCTCCCTCTGCCAATGAGAACTTGGCGCAGCCTCGTTCGAGGGTGGAGGAGTTTTCTTTACTTGCGCGACTATGCGACCGTATTAAACAACTAGAGCGTGAGTTGCCCATCCTCCGTGGTAGCATCGATGTATGGAAGTCGAAGGCGGAGAAAGCCTCTGCTCGCGAGAAGTACCTATTGGAGGAGGTGGCCCAGCTGAGTGAGTAGTTCAAGTGTTAGCCTTCTATCCTCTTATCTTTTCCTTTAGTCAGTCGCATCGATGCCTATCTTTCACACTTTGCTTTTGTGTGGTGTATTTATCAGTGTTCGTCATCCGCAAGATGAAAAGGACAGGATCGCCATTCGCATGAACGACCTGACCCAGGAGTAGCTTCAAGCGAGTGGGTATTTTTGGGTGGACCATGATCGTGCGATCGCACTTGCGACCCTGCAAGATCGTGCCTCTCGAGTACTCCACTTCCTCAAGAAGGCGTAGTCGTGCCTGAGGAATATCTATCGAACGATGTTTCCCCTTGACGCCGTCCCTTCGAGTCTGTTGGCTCTCCTGTCTAAATTTCAGGATTTGAGCATGGTTTGCGAGTGTGTGCGGCAACAGTTAGTGGCTGGTGCCAAGGCTGCTCTGTCACTGGTGCGATTGCATAGGTCTGATGTGGACGTTGCAGCGATTGTTGCTGGACCGCCGGCATCGCCAGCAGGTTTGACCTGGAATATGGTTCCACGTTACCAGGCGGTGGATCGTCCAGCAGAGGAGATTGTCGACTTCTTTGAGGAGTAGACAAACGTTCTTTTGCTGCAGCAGTAATTTATCTTGTATCCTGCATAGAAGTGTACCAGTGTTGTAAAGTTCATATGTATATGCTGAGTGTAATTGATTTTATATTGAGCTTGTTAGCTTATACGTTTTGCGAGTGCGTTGCAATATGCGATTCCTTTTTGTTAGTCTGACGTAGGTTTATCTCAGCACCTTGCCAACCTGCCAGGTGCGTTGCAGCTGGGCTGGTGTGTGTCAAGGATTCGATTATTGCGTCAGCAACTCAGGATATCGCGATTGGTTCATAGAACAGATGTGTAAAGGGTGGCGTAGCCCCCGAGTAAACAGATGGCAAAAAATAATAGAAAAACACAGATTTTGGGGCACTTAGCTTTATTTATTCGCAGAACAGTATGAGGTACAATGTATGGCTAAGTAGCCTGGCTGAAAAGCCTTATTTGTAATATAAAGAAAGAGAAACGACTAAGGGTAGAAGCACCGCAGCTGCGCGATGTTCCAGAGGTTAGAGTATGTGACTCCTGACTCGAAATCTTTAAGGCGATAGGTGCCACCTGGGATTACTTCTGTAATCACGTATGGTCCCTCCCAGGGGGACTCGAGCTTGATATGCCCTTGTTGCTTCAATCGCAGGACCAGATCTCCTTCGATGAAGGACCTGGGGCGTAGCCATCTGCTGTGGTAGTTGCGGAGATTTTGCTGGTAGATCGTTGATCGTTCCGCTGCAATTTCGCGTGCCTCGTCGAGGAGGTCGACGGAGTCTTCGAGTGCGAGAGCTGACTCTTTCTCGTTGTATGCGACCACCCGCGGGGCTTTGTAGCGTACTTCGGCGGGTAGCGCCGCTTCGGCACCGTGCACCATGAAGAACGGGGTGTATCCCGTGGCGCTGTTGGGAGTTGTGCGTAGGCACCAGAGTATGGATTGCAGCTCATCCGGCCAGCATCCAGTAGCTTGTTCGAGTGGCTGGAGGAGTCGCTTCTTGATTCCACCGTAGACGAGACCGTTGGCCTTTTCGACTTGACCGTTGGTCTGCGTGTGAGCCACTGAGGCGTAACTTATATTGATTCCCAAGTTTTCGCAGAATTCCTGGAACTCCTTGGAGGTGAAGTTCGTCCCGTTGTCCGTGATGATACTATGTGGCATGCCGAATCGATAGACGATGGATTTGAAGAACTTGACTGTGTTGTTTCCTGATTGATTTGTTACCGGCATGGCCTCTATCCACTTGGTGAATTTGTTGACTGCGACTAAGAGGTAGATGTAGCCTCCTCGTGAGGACTGTTGGGGGGATACCCCCGGGTAGGGTCATGCCGGGGTATAAAGGCTGAGTTAGCCGAGGTTCGGCAAGGCCAAAGCAGATGCTGGCCGGGTCACCTCAAGGCAGGCCGAATCACGGGGTAACTCGGACCAGGGGGCGTTCGCCTAACTAAGTCTCAACCGACTTAAGCAGTAAGTCGGATGTGCATGTTTTACTTATATGCAGGAACAGGTGTGGCCAGATCAGCTATGATCCGGGTCACATCGGGCTTCTAGGAGAAGGAAGGAATCTCGCTGGTCAAAAGAAGCCCCGGTACGCACTGTCTGAGCGAAGCGAGCAAGGACAGGACCACCGAGGCATGGCCGACAAGGGTGACGACGCCCATGCCGGCTGACGCAGGCGCCGCAGAGGCTCACGTAGCCAAAGCATGTGTGACGCGGGGGAAAAGCACCCCGGTCTGCTTACTACTTTGGGGGAAGCATATTCTTAGGAATATGCTTCCACATATGCCCTAAGCAGAGCCCGAGCTCCCTCTATAAAAGAGGGGCTAGGGTTTCAGTAGAGGGGGTTGGGTTGGTTTTTCTTCTATGCTGGTTTGGCTAGGGTTTTTGGTGTGATCTGTGGGTGAGAGTAAGAGAGCTCCTTCTTCCTCCTCTCGCCAATACAGCTCTAGGAGCACTTGTAATCTTGGTCACTAAGCAATACAAACTACTGTATGGAGAATCACTTCACTATCCCTCCCTGGATTCCCCTAGCGTGTATTAGTCCCCACCTTTAGCCTATCCATGGCATCTGCCGTGACACAACCACGACAGTTGGCGCCCACCGTGGGGCTAGTGGCGCTAGCATGGGTCAAGATCCGGATGGGAAACATCATCGGCACTAGCGAACGCATCGTCTCCGGGCTCATTCAGCGCTTTGGAGCGCTAGATTTCGTCAGCGACAACGCTGGCTGCTTCGGCACGCGTCCTCTTCCGCGCAATGGCCTCTTCGTCCGGCTCGGCACGCACAAGGTCTACGTCGTTGTGGACGTGTCGTGTGTTCATCCGCGTCACGTCGTCAAGGCAGGGGAGCGACCCCTCATCGTGGTTCCCGGAACGCGTATCGCTCGCTCCCAGGACCATGCGGAGGTGATGATGACTGCGCCTGGTGCGGGCGCGAGCAAGGATCCGGCGCCAGATCTGGAGGTAACTCCTAAGGCACCAAGGAAAGGTAGAGGTCCTCCACTAGAGAGGCTAGAAAACGTGTTGAGGGAAGCAATGGATAGCTTGGCAAACCCTGTAGTAGCAGCAGTAGATCCGGCTCGAGTGCAGGCCGAGCTGGAAGAAACTAGGCAGAAAATACTAGAGGGCGCAAAAAATATAGCCGCGGCACAGGAGTCGTTGAATATGACGTTGCGTGAGTACGCAAAGGCGAACAAGGTTGACGCTGTAAAAGTGAAGGGAAGAAATCTCATGAGTGAGATGAACAGAGAGGGAGATATTGGGATTGAGGAATCAGAAAACTGTTTGTCCGTGGGGCTGCCGAGGTATAGTATCCCGGCAAAGAACCTCAGAGCAGCGGATGCAGCTGCTTCCGAGTTAGAGGGTCTGACGGGTGAAGCCCATCAAAGACAACCGAATAGGGTTAATGAGCTGGTTCGGATCGCGAACAGGCAAAACGAGGAACTACTCAGAGCTAACCCGGAGAGAGCTGGAGCCTCCAAGATCGTCCATTCGGTGGTGGGTAACCCGGAGAAATCCGCTGGAGCTGCATCGTCTCCTCATGGTGGTCCAAGGAGAGAAGAGGTAGTAACCTCGGCCAGACGGAACAAACAGATCGTCCCCTATGACCCAACGCGGGCAGGGAAAGGAAAAGAAGCTTAGAAAAATGATGATCGATGGAGTGTGAGCCGAGGTGAAGCTGGCCGAGGTAACCACGACCAAGGCAATGCCGGTCAAGGGAATGTTGTCAACGGCAATGCCGGACAGCAAAACTCAGCTGGAGCAGGACAACCGCAGCAGCGGAATATACCAAGGCAAGAGCAAAGTGCCAGCCGAGGTATGCAACAGAAAGGCGCTCCACGAGAGCAAGACAGGTATAACGATGGAGACTCGGAAATGGCAAATGCGGGATACCCAAGGCCGGACTATCATGTGATAGGGTCAAGGCTGGGAAGCAGGGATTTGATGCCAGATGATGCCAGGTTGAAACTGGATCGACTATATAGGTCGGAACAAATTGAAAGCCAAGGTCCACCGGGTCCAGCATGTTTTGGACCCCGGATCATGAAGGAGCCACCAGTACCGAACTTCCAGCTACCCAGGGGCACGAAGATGTACGACGACACTACAAAGCCGGAGGATTGGCTGATAAATTATGCCACAGCTGTGAAAATTGCCACTGGCAACCTGAGATGGGATGTACGATATGTACCCCAGATGTTGGAAGGACAGACAAGGGTATGGCTGAACAATTTGCCACCAGGAAGCATCAACTACTGGATAGATTTTGGGGAAATGTTCATCAACAATTTCTCGAGTACGTATCAGAGGCCAAATAGGCCGTAGACCCTAGCTATGTGCAAGCAATGGCCAAATGAGACGGATCGGGAGTTTTTAACCCGGTGGTGCACTGTGAGAAACTCGTGTGAGGGCGTGATAGAATCACAGGCCATAGCATGGTTTGCACAAGGATGCAGATACGCAAGCGAGCTGTGGTAGAAGTTGCAAAGGAAAATGCCAACTACGTTGGCAGAGATGATCCGAATTGCAGATTCGTATGCTTTGGGTGATCCGACTCAACCTAGGCTCATATCAAACGAGTCAAACGATGAGTACTATCAGAGAGATGGGGCCGGATCATCCCGGAGGAATGAGTAAAGAGGAAAAAGGAGAGATGATAAACCGGATCATAGATACGGTTCGCACCAAGTTGCAGCTGTGAGTCAAGATCAGCCCGGAGCAGGGAGCAGTCAACGCCAAAAAACTGGAGGGCAGTGGACTCCGAGAAACGATGGCAAGAAGACTTGGACACCAGAGCAAAAGAAGCAGTGGCAAGAAAGGAAAGATCGTCCGAGGTATACTTATGAGTCGATGTTAGACCAGCCATGTAAGTTTCACACGCCAAATCCGAATAACCCAGCGGGTCATACGACGAGGCAATGTGAGTGGATGCGCAAGGTTGAACAAGGTGGTTCAGGGAATGCTCAGGCACCCCGGAATGATCAGCCTCGGCAGGAGTTACCCCGGCAGCAATTGCTCTCCGGGGCGAACACGCAACAGCTAATGTTGCCTCCCCCTCCGCCGAGGTATGATAACGATGAGAGAAGAGTTGCAGTTCATCAAGTAGAAAATCAGCATCAGCCAGATCAGAGATACCCCGAAAATGAGGGGAGAAACGAGTACAGGGAGCACCACCAGAGCTATTGTGTGTTCACCACTGAGGAAATAGATAGAAAGAGCTTGCAGCGTAGGCATATGGAGGTGAATGCAGTAATGCCTGCAGTGAGGAGGTACATGCCTTGGTCCGGTCAGGAAATCACCTGGAGAATCAGGGATCATCCCAAGCTCATGCCAAGCCCTGGTTCGTATGCGTTGGTGCTAGATCCGACACTCATTAGACCGAGCATTAACGTAAGGTTCTCAAAGGTGTTGATCGACAATGGCAGCAGCATTAACATCATGTATGCGGACACAATGCACAATTTGGGTATCTCGGAGAACATGCTGCAGGCCACGAGGACCACTTTCCATGGTATTGTGCCCGGCATTTCTTGTGAGCCCATAGGCAAGGTCCGGGTTGACGTCTTGTTCGGCACGAGGGATAATTGCCGAACCGAAAATTTGGAATTCCAGGTGGTGAACTTGGAAAGCGCGTACCACGCATTACTCGGAAGACTAGCCCTGAACAAGTTCATGGCAAGCTGTCATGTTAGCTACTTGAAGATGAAGTTGCCCGGACCAAACGGGGTGATTACCATTGCAGGGGATTTCCGACATTCCATGGAGTGTGCGTCGGCCGGGTCAAACTTAGCCGAGTCACTTGTGATTGCGCAGGAAAAAAGGAAAATTTAAGAGGTGGCGGCAGTGGCTCAATCCGCGCAGCAGTATATGCCGGCGCTGAGTAACCCGCATGGAAGTGTCTCCTTCCAGGCCACGAAAGATACCAAGAAAGTTCCTGTGGATGACATGTTCCCGGAGCGCACCGTAACAATTGGTGTCGGGTTAAATGATAAATAGGAAAGCGAGCTCCTCAGCTTCCTCCATGAGAATTGGGACATTTTTGCTTGGTCCACACAGGACTTGCAGGGTGTTCCGAGGGAGTTGGCTAAGCACTCTTTAAATGTGAGACCCGGAGCTAAGCCGGTGAAGCAACCACTCCGCCGCTTCGCCGAAGATAGGAGGAAGGTCATTGGGGATGAGATAGCTCGGTTGCTAGCTGCAGGATTGATCATGGAGGTCCTTTACCCGGATTGGCTGTCTAATCTGGTGCTGGTGGAAAAGAAGAAGGATGACCCGAACATGGCAGTGGTTTGGCGCATGTGTATTGATTACACGAACCTGAACAAGGCGTGTCCAAAAGATCCATTTCCGCTGCCAAGAATAGATCAGGTCATAGACTCAACTGCTGGATGCGAATTGTTGTCATTCATTGATGCATATTCTGGTTTCCACCAGATACCTCTGAATCCAGATGATCAAATAAAGACTGCGTTTATTACCCCGTATGGGGCTTATTGCTATTGCACCATGCCGTTTGGTTTACGTAATGCAGGGGCGACGTACCAAAGATGTATGCAAAAATGCTTGCACGACCAAATAGGTCAAAATGTACAGGTGTATGTGGATGATGTGGTTATCAAGACCAAGGAAAGCAAAACGCTCCTTGACGATATTAGGCAAATGTTTGCGAATCTAAGGAGGTTCCAGATGAAAGTTAACCCGGAAAAATGCACCTTCGGTGTCCCGGCTGGCAAATTGCTTGGCTTTCTTGTTTCCAGCCGAGGTATCGAAGTTAATCCAACACAAATTCGGGCCATCGAACGAATGGAACTGCCGAAGTGTCTTAACGATGTCTAGAAGTTCACAGGTTGCCTGGCCTCGTTAAGTCGGTTTGTATGTCGGTTGGGAGGGAAGGCATTGCCTCTTTACCAACTCATGAAAAAGTCGGTTAAGTTCATTTGGAGGCTGCAGGCTGATGAAGCCTTTATCCGGGTCATTTGTGAGGCCCCCATATCCGAGATAATGAGTAACAAGGATGCGAGCGGCAGAATTGCAAAATGGGCAATTGAGCTAGCTCCTTATGCACCGCAGTATGATAGAAGAGAGGCCATCAAATCTCAAGCTGTGGCGGACTTTTTCGTGGATTGGGCCAAGGTGCAATACGAACCGCCACTCCCAGATCCGAATTATTGGCGAATGCGCTTTGACGGATCAAAAACCAAAACTGGGCTAGGTGCCGGAGTCGTACTCACGTCGTGAAAGAAGGACCAGTTGAAATATGTGCTGCAGATCCATTTCGCCGCATCAAACAATGTCGCTGAGTATGAAGCACTTGTGCATGGGCTCAAGGTGGCAAAAGAGATTGGGATACGTCGGATTATATGCTTTGGCGACTCAGATTTGGTGGTGCATAAAGTGTCGGGAGTATGGGACGCCCTTGATCCAAACATGGCACTGTACAGATTTCATGTATAGAAGATATCTGGTTACTTTGAGGGATGCGAATTTCACCATGTACCCCGGGTGGAAAATGAGGCTGCGGACATGCTGTCAAAGCTCGGGTCAACCCGACAAACAATTCCACCGGGTGTAGCGTTAGAGCACCTCAGGAAACCATCCATCAGACCCTCCCCAGAAACCGACTCGGTCTATGTCCCGGAGGATACAGAATCCGGAGCTGTGCCCATGGACATTGACATGGGAGGTGGTGCGTGAAACCCGGGGACTGCTTCATTGACCCCAGGGACTGCGTTGCAAGACCTGGGGACTGCTCAGCATGATCCGGTTGAAGTTATGCCGGTGGATCAGATGGAGATTGATGAGGATGTGTTCCCTGTGCGAGCAACACAAGCTTGGGCACTACCTATATTTCAGTTCCTGAAAGACGGAACGTTACCCACTGAGGAAGTGTTGTCCAGGCAAACACAGAGGAGGGCAAAGGCTTACAGGATCATCAATTCCGAACTATACAAAAGGAGTGTGACCAATGTCCTCTAGAGATGTGTTGACCCGGAAGAAGGGCTTGACATCCTCCGAGATGTACATCAGGGGGAATGCGGGCGTCATGCCTCATCCCGAGTCTTGGTAGCAAAAGCTTTCCGACACGGATTCTACTGGCCAAATGCCTTAGAGCAAGCGGAAAATCTGGTGAGAAAATGTAATGGTTGTCAGAGGTACGCTACCAAGACACATATACCAATGTCGGAACTCAAAACCATACCAATCACGTGGCCATTTTCCGTATGGTGCTTGGATATGGTTAGCCCGTTCAAACCAGCAAGGGGAAATATGACTCACATTCTGGTAATGGTGGACAAGTTTACGAAGTGGATTGAGGTAAAGCCTATAAGAAAATGTGATGGAGCTATGGCCGTAACGTTTCTCAAAGATATCATCTTGAGGTACGGTTATCCTCACAGTATCATAACTGATAATGGCACAAATTTCACGGAAGGAGCATTTGCGCGTTTCTGCCGGGATAAGAAGATCCGGCTGGACGTAGCCTCGGTAGCCCACCCCGCATCAAACGAACAAGTGGAAAGATCCAACGGATTAGTATTGTCCGGGATAAAACCCCGGCTCATTGAGCCGCTGCAAAGATCAGCGGGGTGCTGGATAGAAGAACTACCAGCGGTACTGTGGAGTTTAAGAACAACTCCGAATCGATCAACAGGTTATACGGCGTTTTTTCTGGTATATGGGGCAGAAGCTGTATTACCAGCCGACATAGAGCATGATTCGCCTAGGGTCACCCAATACACAGAAGCCGAAGTGCAAGAAGCCCGGCAAAATGATGTTGATCTGCTGGAAGAAGCGAGAGAACTGGCACTGTCCAGATCCGCCATATATCAGCAAAATCTCCGACGCTATCATAGCCGGAAAGTGTGCCCCCGAGTCTTTCGGGAAGGCGATCTGGTGCTCCAGTTGGTACAACGTACTACTGACATGCATAAATTATCCCCCCCATGGGAAGGGCCATTCATCGTAAGCAGGGCATTGCACAATGATTCTTACTATCTTATAGATGCAAAGCCACAGGAAAAGAACAAGGCGGACAGGTCCGGAGAGGAATCTAAGCATCCATGGAATATAGCTCTACTTCGTCCTTTCTACACCTAACTAAGAGGTGTATGTATCCGAGTCATATCATATATCGGTATGTATGTCGGCAATGAGCTTATCAATGAAATGTTGGCACCTCGAGCAGTAACTCGGGGACTGCCTTAATAATGTTTGTTGTCATTTGTTATTTGTCCGTTAGCTGGAATAAGTTAGTCTACTTAACTCGGGTTAGTAATGTGTGAGCACCAAGAACCCAACTCTTCGACTTGCTGCTGTCCAACAAGAATTGGCTTCATGGCAAGCAAGAGAACAAGTTTGGAATTGCGTTGCACATGAAAAACGACAAAGGAGAAGAATTTATTCGAGCCGATGTTTGTTTTTGGACTAACCCTGTATTTATTTTCAAGTTATTATGCAGTTTTATTTTTGAGCTAAGTCTAAAAGTTTCCCAGTATTGTTAAGACAATTTTTGAAGCTCGAATTCGTAAGTCATAAAACCGAATCAAGATAGACACGAACCGAGCCAAGAGATTGGACGAACAAGAAAAAGAAACTTGGGGACTACACCCAAATTAATCCGGCATAAGAACTTAGTAGCAAAATATCACATCTGTTTGGAATACAACTCCACCCGGCATACCGGGGATCTGATAAATTTTCGAGTTTTTTCGCTCAAGGGGCAGCAGGAGGAAGTTCGGCATCATCTTCGTCGCCTTCAATATCCGAGGCGTCATCTTCTCCTTCACCGTCCGAGCTATCCTCATCATTCTCAACCTCTTCGTCCGCAGCGGCTTCCAGGAAGCTCGGCCCCTCAACCCATTCATGAATGGGAGCATATTCAATGAGGCTATGGGCGCAAGCCTAGCGCCGAGCTACCCACTCCGGGTCATTGGTCCATTTGGATCCTGTGCGCAGACGTGTGAGGAGGTTGAGATCAATCTTCTCATACCACGTGAGTATGTGGTGAAGGATGGTATCAGCTGCGGCACGTCCAGCGGACTCTCTCCAGAGGTCAAGCTGAGTCTCGGTTTCCATTAACTTCTCAATGAGAAGTGCGGTGGTCTCCAGGGCTTCTTCGTCGGGCCAGAAAGTGTTGAAGATGCGAGCTGCAGCGCCGAGGATGTCCTTGCCGTATTTTTTGATGAGCTCCACGCGAGATGATAAGCTGACCAATAGGTCCTCCAGGTCATAAGGAATCCCTTCAGCATCAGAAGTGGCCGGAGTACCCCTTTGTCGGCGGAAGTTGGCAACTGATGCGCTCGCAATAGGAGTGCCCTCTGGAAATTTGCCTGGAAGCAAGGCAAAGGAGGAGGGTCAAGAAACGACATATGAAATAACCCGGAGAAGTAGGTCGGAAAAGGGAAAGGAACTTACGTGATATATAACTGAGGATCCGGGTCAACTCCTTGGTGCAGTCATCACGTCTCTTCCGAAGCTGCTCAAGCTCAGCGTTCGCCGACCCAAGCTGGATGCTGGACTCCTTGAGAAGATCCTAGTCCTTGGCGATCTAGAGGTTGAGGCGCTCGTGCTCTTCTGTGTAATTCTGGCCAGCCTTTTGAAGTTCGGATTGGTGCTGAGCCTTCATCTTCTCCATCTCTGCCTTGAGCCTGGCAATCTCATCGTCCTTAGTCCGGAGGAGAGCAAGCTCGTCATCTTTCTTCTTAAGCTCAGCTTGGTGCCGCCCTGCTTGTTCGAGAAAATGCAGCATCATATCAGGCACGGGCACACTATCTTCAAGCGATGCTGAAATAGTGTGTTGGCCCGGCAGAGCCGAGGTATGAATGTTTGCCGAGGTATGAAATAGTGGAAAGCACGGCAAGGTCGGACAGAAATGAATTACCCTTGATCTGCTCCAGGTTTTTCCGCATAAGAATGTTCTCAGCCTCCACCCCAGCTGCGGAAACCGAAGGATGAGATTAGTTCGGCAAAGGAAGATGAAGAAAAATGAAGAAGTGATAAGGATGAAATTTACCCCTTTTCTCGTATTCCGCGATAAGTGCGGCCTGCTTGGCGCGTAGCATCTTGTGGGTACCCAGCAAGCGTTGGAATTCAGCACTCCGGCGATTGGTGGTCACCTGAAAGGGATACAGAAACATAAGTTAGCTCGATGCATATTCGAAGTGTACTAAAATCCGGGCCAAGTGGAACTTAACACGGCTCTAGGTGTGTGCATATTCGAAGTGTACTAAAATCCGGGTCAAGTGGAACTTAACCCGGCTCTAGGTGTGTGCATATTCGAAGTGTACTAAAATCCGCGCCAAGTGGAACTTAACCCGGCTCTAGGTGTGTGCATATTCGAAGTGTACTAAAATCCGGGCCAAGTGGAACTTAACCCGGCTCTAGGTGTGTGCATATTCGAAGTTCTCATGGAGCTACGTTAGTTTTCTAAAGAGCATCCGGCCGAGTAACAAATTACTCCCCCGGAGGCTCGGGGACTAATGGTTATTATCTACAACATGTAAAGGGGAAGTGACGTACCTCCATCATTCGCCCAGCGAGGTTAATTGCCTTTGCGGCTATGTTCATCTGAGCGGAAAACTCGGTGGGGCCAAACTTCTCCGGGAGATCAGCGTCTTGAACGACCTCTGCCTTATTCCAGTTCATGACAAACTCAATCAGTCTCGGAGGGTATCGTTCACCGCTGGGCATATGGGGCGCCACCAAGCCCTTCGCGTGCGCTTCCTTCCTTTCAACCAAGGCAAGGGCTGGGCTGGTGTGCAGAACCATCTGCTGTGCATCAGTTGGCTCGGCAGGGGCGTCCTTCGCTGCTGGAGCTTTCTTGTGAAGCATTGATACGAGGGTACGCTGCCCAGCCTCGACGAACGTCGGCTTGGTAGCATCCGGAGCCTTCTTCTCCTTGGTTTGCTAGGAAGAGGAAGCCGTCGCAGCGGATTTCCCCTTAGGAGTGGCCGGGGTAGCTCCTCGCCGAGGTTGAGAAGATTCGGACAAGGCAGAGGAGCTAGGCGCTAGTGCTCTTGTTGCTGGACTTGGTGCCGCTGCTGATGTTTTTGCAGCCGGGGTTGGTGCTGATGCCGGAGTTGGTATTGGTGCTGGTCTGGTTGTTGGTACTGGTGCTGGAGCCGAGGTAGCTTCAGTGGCTGCTGGTTGCGGCGATGCCGAAGTGGTGGATGCCGTCGCCTCGGCCGGGCCGGTCTCCCCCGCTCCAAGGTTACCCTCCTCTTGCTGAGGTGGAGCTAAACCCGGAGCGGCCGCAGAACCCTCTGGAATAGGGCTCAGCGGACCTGACTCATCGTCGCGGCGGGGAGAAGGGCTAGGTCGGAGAGGTGAAGAGATGCTAGATCCACTTTGAGGGACCTCCAGCGGAGCCCTGCAAAATCAAACAATGTCAGAAGAGAAATTACATTGATGAAAGAAAAACCAAGATACAGAGGGAAGAGTGACTTACGCATCCGAGGTTTGGGCCTCCTTGGGTTTCCGAGCCCTTCGTGCGGGGGCCTTGCCTGCTGGCTTGGAGGCAGTCTTGTCCCCGGACTTCTTTCACCTTTTAGCAGGCTGAGAAGGTCCGGAGGAAGAACTTGAAGCAGCCCCGCGCTTCTTCTTTGATGCCACCAGAACAGGGTCGCCCGTAGCGAGGGGAGGATCCTCGTGGATGTGGCCACCGGGGTGAGCTGATGGCGGAAAAGCAAAAGAAAGGGGGAGAGCCTCAACAGGTTCAATCACCTCGACATCCGAGTCATCTTCATCATCGGGCCAAGCTCTAATGGAAGAGGGTTTCCCCGTGGGTCATTTTGTGGCGTCGGTCATCGGGAGGAACATCTCCTGGTTCGGCTCTTCCTCATCCGGAGTCTCCCGGTCCGGCGCCCACTTAAGGGTCGGATCGGTGTCATCCTCGAGGGTCTGCTGAAGAAATTGCTGAGGAAAGGAATGAACAAAAGAGTCAAAAATGCAACAATAACTGAAATATAGTTAGTCCGGGGAAAGTTTGCAACATGAAGCTTACCGCGGGAGGAAGCCTATCGTGGCAAAAATGCTCAATTCCCCAAGTCCACTCGGAGGAGAAGTCCTTGTGGGTGGTGAAGAGAGCCTTAACCCGGCGATAAATCTCCGTGTTGCTCAGCTCGAAGGAGGAGGTCCGGTTGGGGTCGCGGCTGAAGCTCATGTGGCACACCTTGTGGGTGCGCTTCTGGAAGGTGGAGATTCGGTTACGCACGAAAGTGATCATAGCATCCTCGTTGTGTAGCCCGAGCTTCTTCATGTCAGCGAAACTTTTGTTGACCTGGTTGGCTAAGGCCGTGGGCTTCTTGGGGACGTCGTCCCACAGATCTAGGTTAGGTGGACCCGGGGTATATGGGAGCAGTCGGATTAAATCTTCGGTGCCTGTGTTCCGGACGTAAAAGAAGGTCCGGGCCCACCCTTTGCAGGACTCCAACCCGGTGACCCGGGAGAAAACGGAAAACCTCCGGGGTGAGATGGAAGCCGCTCCGAATTGAGTGAGCTGCTTGTCCTCCGAATTGATATGGATGTTGGGGATGACGTTGCGACGAAGGCCGAAAAACCGGATCCAAAGCTCCTTCGTGGGCCAAAGTCCGGCGTAGCCTTCGATCGTAGAAGCAAAGGCAGAAAGGGAAGTGATGGCGTTGGCTGGAAGATGGTGCGGCTGGAGCTGGTACGTACTGAGCCAGTCCCGGAAAAAATCGCTCACCGGCAACCCAAAGCCCCGTTGGAAGTGGGACAAGAACACGACGTATTCCCCCGGATTGGGTGAGGGGGCCAGTTCAGAGGAGGCGAGGCGAGCCGCAATGCCAGCGGGGATGCGCCTGGTGCGGTAGAGCCAGTCCAGGTCGTCTTCACAGACCCAGGCCCCAGCCCACGCACCGCGGTCCGCCATCGCGGCGTCCTCCTCCATCTCCTACTCAGCAACGACGAGCTCTTCTTCTGTCATCTGATCTTCGCTGCCCTCGCTGGCGCTGGCGGCGGCGGGGGCAGAGGCTGGGATTGGCGAGGACCTGTGGCGAGAGAGTTGTGCAGCGGTGGCGGCGGCACAAAAGTGTGAAGGAAAAGCACGGCGGCGACGCTGCTATTTGGAGCACTGGCGGCGGCATGGTCGCAAGGAAGAGGAAGGACAAGAGCAACGGGCAGAGGGGCGCGGAGGGGGAAAAATCCTAAGGGATGCGCCCCTCCGCTATTTAACCACTCCCTCAAGTGGTGAGTGGGATCGTGTCCTGCGGATCGGCCACACGCAGTGGCCGTATATCACCTGTCCGGACCAATCAATGGGGAGCCACACGGAGGGCCACATAGCGGAGATGATCCCATGACGTGACAATGTGATGCGATAAATGAGGAGGCAGGCATGACGTGACCCGCGCACAGTGATAACTGACAATTACTGCGGCGGTTACTGTGCAGGCCCTTAACATAAGACAACATAATGATTACCTTCCACATGGGTTGGCGTACGAGAGAAGGAAACAAGACCCGGATGGAACTGTGGTAACCCGGCCAGCAAGTGAAAACTTGGAATGTGCGGAGGGAAAGTAAAACCAAGAGGTCCGAGTTAAAGTGGTAACCCGGCCGGCAAGTGAAAACTTGGATGTGCGAAGGGAACGTAAATCCACATAAATCCGAGGTAAAGAGGTAACTCGGCAATAACGACCGGAGCACAGAATTGAACCTGATGTGGCCTTAGCGGCCAAGGCAGCTAAGACCGCACCAGCTTCGGGGACTAATGTTGGGGGGATACCCCCGGGTAGGGTCATGCCGGGGTATAAAGGCCGAGTTAGCCGAGGTTCGGCAAGGCCAAAGCAGATGCTGGCCGGGTCACCTCAAGGCAGGCCGAATCACGGGGTAACCCGGACCAGGGGGCGTTCGCCTAACTAAGTCTCAACCGACTTAAGCAGTAAGTCGAATGTGCATGTTTTACTTATATGCAGGAACAGGTGTGGCCAGATCAGCTATGATCCGGGTCATGTCGGGCTTCTAGGAGAAGGAAGGAATCTCGCTGGTCAAAAGAAGCCCTGGTACACACTGCCTGAGCGAAACGAGCAAGGACAGGACCACCGGGGCATGGCCGACAAGGGTGACGACGCCCATGTCGGCTGACGCGGGTGCCGCAGAGGCTCACGTAGCCAAAGCATGTGTGACGCGGGGGAAAAGCACCCCGGTCTGCTTACTACTTTGGGGGGAAGCATATTCTTAGGAATATGCTTCCACGTATGCCCTAAGTAGAGCCCGAGCTCCCTCTATAAAAGAGGGGCTAGGGTTTCAGTAGAGGGGGTTGGGTTGGTTTTTCTTCTATGCTGGTTTGGCTAGGGTTTTTTGTGTGATCTGTGGGTGAGAGTAAGAGAGCTCCTTCTTCCTCCTCTCGCCAATACAGTTCTAGGAGCACTTGTAATCTTGGTCACTAAGCAATACAAACTACTGTGTGGAGAATCACTTCACTATCCCTCCTTGGATTCCCCTAGCGTGTATTAGTCCCCACCTTTAGCCTATCCATGGCATCTGCCATGACACCACCACGACAAGGACCTTGGGAGCTTGCCGACCATGTCGAGTCCCCATTGCGCAAAGGGCCAAGCTAATGGTATTGGCCGGAGTTCCGCGCCTGGTGCGTGTGGTTTGTCTGTGAATTGCTGGCAAGCGTTGCAGCGCTGGACGATGTCCTTGGCGTCGCGCATGGCTGTGGGCCAATAGAATCCAGCCTGTAGGGCTTTGGCGACGAGGGCGCGACTGCTAGCATGATGCCCGCAGGTGCCTTCGTGGATGTCGAGTAGGACAGCCCTTCCATCTCCATTGGAGACGCACCGTTGGAGCACTCCTGTTATGCTGCGTTTGTACAGTTCGCCATTGATAACAGCGAACGCCTTGGATCGTCGCGCGATGTGTCGTGCGTCAGTTGGGTCGTCCGGCAGCCTCTTGCTGAGAAGATATGTGATGTAGGGTTGAGTCCAAGATGGCTCGATCATCATGACACCCATTGTCCCTCGAGTCCTGTGTCGAGCTCCAGGTCATCGAGTGCCATTGGCTCATTGGGTGGCGTAGCCCCTGAGTCGGTTGTTGCGCTTGTTTTCTTCTCTGTGGCCTTTGGCTTGATGGAGCGTTCGCATATGCGTTCGAGAAATACCCCAGGTGGTATGGGGGCGCAGGTGGAGCCAATGTTGGCGAGTGCGTCCGCTTCTTCATTGCTTTCGTGGCCTACATATCGTAGTTCGCAGCCGTCAAAGTCCCCTTCGAGTGTGTCGTAGAGGTTGCGGTAGGCGATCATGTTGTCGTTCAGCGTGTTGCACTCGTGCATTGTTTGATTGACCACCAGTTTGGAGTCAGCGTAGATGATGAGTCTCTTCGCACCGCAAGCTTTCACCATCCGCATCCCGTGCAGCAGAGCCTCGTACTCAGCTTCATTGTTGGAGGCAGTGAACTGCATTCGTAGAATGTATTTCAGCTTGTCTCCTTGGGGCGATGTCAGTATGACACCTGCACCATCTCCGTCTTTTTGTTTGGACCCATCGAAGTGCATTGTCCAGAGATAGGACATATCTGGCTTTTCGGGGAGCTGGTTCTCCATCCAGTGCACGAGGAAATCAGGGAATACTTGTGATTTGATCGCGTCGCACTTCTCGTATGTAATGTCTCGTGGAGACAACTCGATTCCCCAAAGCGCGACTCGTCCGGTGGCGTCGGGGTTGTTGAGAATATTTCCAAGCGGGGCGTCGTTGACCACTATGATTGGGTGCTCCTAGAAGTAGTGGCGCAGTCGCCTAGCTGTCATGAAGACGCCATATGCCAGCTTTTGGTAGTACGGGTACCGCTGCTTTGTTGGCGTGAGCACCTCGCTGAGGTAGTAGACTGGGCACTGCGCCCCGTGGACTTTGTTTTCTTCGGCATGTTCTACCATGAGCATCGTGCTGGCCACCTAGTTGGTGGCAGAGATGTAGAGAAGCAGTGGTTCCTTTTCGTGTGGTGTTACCAGTACTGGCGAGGTGGACAGCAGGCGCTTGAGGTCTTCGAATGCTTCTTGCGCCTCGTCAGTCCATTCGAACTTGTCAGCTTTGCGGAGAAGTTGGTAGAAAGGTAGTGCCTTTTCTCCCATTCAACTGATGAATCGACTGAGCACCGCGATTCGCCCAGCCAGCTATTGGACGCCTCTTACATTCTTCGGCTTCTCCATGGCCAGTATGGCTTTTATTTTCTTCGGGTTCGCCTCAATCCCCCTCGCAGAGATGAGATACCCGAGTAATTGCCTAGATGGCACGTTGAAGGCGCATTTTTCCGGATTCAGTTTGATCCGGTAGCGGTCAAGGTTGGTGAAGGTCTCGCGGAGATCGTTGATTAGCAAGGCTTCCTCCTTGGTTTTGATGACGATGTCGTCAATGTAGACTTGTATATTGCGACCAAGTTGGCTCTTGAGGCAGGCCTGCATGCACCGCTGATAGGTGGCTCCTGCGTTTTTTAGCCCGAAGGGTATTGTGTTGTAACAGAATACACCAAAGGGCGTTGTAAACGCCGTCTTCTCTTGGGCTTCCTCCTTCATTCGAATTTGGTTGTAGCCTCAGTAGGTGTCGAGGAAGTAGAGGCGCTCACATCTCGCGGTGGAGTCGATGATTTGGTCGATTCGTGGCAGCGGGAAGTGATCCTTTGGGCAGTGCTTATTCAAGGAGGTGAAGTCCACGCACATCCACAGGATATCCATGTCTTTTTTGGGCACCGGTACTGTATTAGCGGGCCAAGTGCTTTCCTTGATCTCGCGTATAAAGTTTGCGTTGAGGAGTCTGTTGATCTCCATCCTGACTGCTTTTGCTCGTGGTTCAGATAGTCGCCGTATTGTCTGCTTGACTAGCCTGGCGTCTGGATTCACGTTGAGTGCATGCTCGGCGAATTCCCTGGGAACTTCTGGCATGTCCGCAGGACACCAGGCGAAGATTTCCTAGTGCTCATAGAGGAATTCGACAAACGCGAGTTCCTATGCGGAACTCAAGTTGTTGGCGATGAGAGCCGTCTTGGTCGGGTACGTTGGGTGGACCTGGACTTTCTTTGTGTGCACCGATGAGTCGAAGGACAGGTCGGGTGAGCTTGGCCTGCTTAGGAGAGACAGATTGTTGTCCGTCGACTCCTTTAATATTACGAGTTCCTCCTACATGCCAAAGGACTTGGAAATTCTGTTGAATTCCCTGTCGCAGCTGTCGGACCTTTCAAACCTCCCGTTGACTGTGATGACGCCATTGGGACCTGGCATTTTCATCTGTAGGTAGGCATAGTGCGGAACCACCATGAACCTAGCGAACGCGACGCATCCGAGGATGCAGTGGTACTGTGAAGGCCAGTAGACGACTTGAAAGTCGAGCGCTCGCGCCGAAAGTTTTTCGGCGTGCCGAAGATGACGTCGAGGTTGATTTTGCCTGGGGGATATATGCCCTTTCCTGGGATGATGCCGTGAAATGTCATGTCTGAGACCTCCAGGCATGTCAGTGGGATCCTCATTGCATGCAAGGTACTTGCGAACATGAGGTTGATGCCGCTTCCACCATCCATGAATACGCGACTCATGTCGAAGCCTCCGATCTGCGCCTCGAGTACGAGCGGACAGTGGCCTGGACGGGGAACTTGGCGCGGATGGTCATGCTTGTCGAAGGTGATGTAGGAGTCGCTTCCACTGGGGTACTTAGTTGTGGACGGTGGGGAGTTTATCGCCAAGTTGACTTGGTGAGTGATAGCCTTCTACACCCGATTGGAGGGGCGTCCCTTTTGGATCATCATGTTGCCTACATCCTGTGGGTACAGTTTGCCTCCGTGGTGCTGTACCGGCGCATCCGTGGGTGGTGGTGGTCCAGGTGGTGGTGGAGGAGCTCCATGTGCCACAGAGCCTGGGGCGGCTCCATAGCCCCAGTTGACCGTGTCGCGATTCATCCGAGCCATACCCTCATGGAGTTTGAGGAACTCGGGACAGTCCTTGAGGAGGTGGCTGGATTTATTTTTGCCGTCGTGCTTGTCGATGTAGAAGTGCACGGTGCACGGCCCGGGCAGTTTGTCCTCGATGGATATTGCGGATGATTCCTCGCGAGTGCGGCGTTGCCATACTTGCGTGGTTTTCCCGGAGTCGTGATATCCGCCGCTGCGATAGCCGCTGTTGCGACTGTCGTCGTGTTTGTCGGCGTAGCCAGCTGCGACCATGTTGACGTCATCGCAGTCATCGTAAGTGTGCATTCGCCACTTGCCTCGATGGTCGCGTCTGCACCAGAGGTCTTCATTATCGTCGGAGTAGGTGCGGTTCCTCACCGAATCTTCTCCATCGGCCCACTGATTCACGATCTCCATCAGGTGGTCGATTGTTTTGGGTTTCGAGCGACCCATCGCCTCTCTAAGCTCCATGCGGAGAACACCGTTGTTGAATGCGTCAATTGCGCGATCCTCCGAGATGTTTTCTGCGAAGTTCTTGATGATAGACCACCTTTGGATGTACGAGCGTAGCGATTCGCCCAACCTTTGCTGGCAGCTCCTCGGTTCTTTGATTGATGCGGGCCTTTTGTAATTTCCCTTGAAGTTGCGCACAAAGTTGTAGGCCAGCTCTTCCCAGCTGCGAATGGATCCGCGCGGGAGATTGTTGAGCCATGCGCGGGCGGCGCCCTGCTTCGACTCCCGCCGTGTAGCTTGACGGAGGAAAAGTGGTCTTCCAACCAAATCTTCGGGTCCTGTAGGCCGTCAAACTTTGGATTTTCTGATGGGAGTTTGAATCCTTTAGGCATTCGCCTCTTCCTGATGGCTCTGCTGAAGCATCTAGCGCCGCAGAGTTCAGTTCCATCTTCTTCTGAATCAGTCGAACGAGCACGTCGTGCCCTTGCCTTGCCCTTCTTAGGATCCGGCGTTGGCTCTTTATCGAGGGCGGCCTCGATTAGCCACAAACCCGCGATCATAGATCAGTGCATGGCGGCTCATGGATCTCCAGCTGGCGGCTAGTTGTTGAGGAGGTACATGGTGGTCGCCGTTACCGCAGCTTGCGGCGTTTTTGGGAGCACGTATCCACCGTCATGGAACCGAAGTCGAGGACCTTTGCGGCTTCTACAGGCTCTTGCTCGGTGAGGTGGGCCAGTCAAGATCGCCTCTTGTTAGCGACGTACTCCTTGCATTGGAGGAGGATCCTCCATGGGAGGAGAGCCCGGCTCGTCGGAGGCTCGACTCGTCTGCCGCCTTTTTACGCGCTTCAAGTTGTGCGATTGTATGTACTTGGAGTTTGTATTCCTCCTTCAGGAGCCAATGGTAGCCCATCAGCAGTTCTTGCAGGGAGCCGAAGGGCAGAGGGTTTCCTCGTAGGGCTTCTAGACAGTGGGCCCACTCGTCGTCGTTGAGCATGATCACTACGCGCTCCCCAGTGTTTTCATTCACCATGGTTGGTGGTTCGACTGCTCCCCCATTGTTGACGGGCGCGCCATTGCTGCCGTTAGTGGGGCCACTGTTGGGCGGTCCGCCATTAGGTATGCCACCGTTGGGCGGATCGGATCCATTGCCACTGTTGCCCGTGTTGTTGCCAATATTGATGATGGCGCACATGAAGTGGTTGGGGAAGCTGTTGCTCCCACAACTTTCAGATCCGGAGCCGTAGGCTCCATCTTCAGTTGCTAGGTCACCCAGATCGGATTCGCGACTGTTGTCGCTGTCCGTGCTCTCAGCTGCTGCTGAGGCATTGAGCTCGCTGAGGGTACCGATTGGTGGCGGGAACCATGATGCTGGAGCAATCGCGGGTTCTGTTGGCTGGTCAGGCATGCGAAGCGTGCCCATCTGACCAACCTGGAAGAGGAAGCTCTCGATCGCCAGGCTGATTCCATCACCCACGGACTCGAAAGCCGGGTGAGTGGCTGGCGCGTGGACGGTGAAGTCGAACGCGCCGAAGAGCTGGCGAATCTCCGCGGTTGCAGAGTTGTAGATCGTAGTTGATGGGGCCGAAGAAGCTGCGACATCGGCATTCTCATTTCCCACAGACGACGCCAATTGATGAGGGATTAACTCATCAATGCCCATTATTATGGACTTGGGTTTTGGAGAAGGAGGGAGCGCTGGAAGCATCGATCGGCTAGCAAACAAGCACACATTGACGCAAGGTTTACCCAGGTTCAGGCCTCGTAGAGGTCTCTACTCCTGCTTGTCTGCTTTTGGAATTAACGAAGGAATCAACGATTACAATGGTGCGTAGATGCAATCTGGCGAGGGTTGTGGAAATTAGGGTTGTGTGTGTCCTCCTTGCTGCCCCCTCCTAGCCTTTATATAGATAGGCTGGGTCTCGGATAGCAGGTCGAGTCGGTTACAGGTTAAGGTTTTCCCTTTAAACTTTCTATCTTTAACTTCTTCTTGTCTCGCAAGCAATGAAGAGTCCGTAGGCCACTCGAGTTCTCCATTTGGGCCTTGGCAATGCCGTGGGCTTCTGCCGTATCCAGACCGTATATACCAACCTTGAGTACCTGTAGGGTATACCCATGTCAGCTGGCTAATACTGTCAAGGTCCATGAGGAGGCGATGAGGGTGCTGCAAGAGTCTGCTGAGCCGAGATGCAACGCCTGAAGAATGAACTTGCACAACTCAAGGAACAAAACCAAGCTGCCAAAGAGCAGAATGCAAGGAACCTTGAGGTGTACAAGACAGTTCAGAAGGAGTGTGATGTCTTGGTGGATACATGCAAGCAGGCGGAGACGAGCATCTTCGGTAACTTCCCCCGTTTTGGATAATTCTGTACTTTGGGTAATCATTTGATTTGTTTATTCTCATGGTCCTTGTATCTTATGCAAACCACAACTCCCATTGACTTGGCCTACTTGGGTGAATGTGCTCTAGATCCCAAGGAATACATGATTCTTGCCGACAACTTCGTCAGCACCGCCATTGCCCAGGCCAAGGAGATAGCCCAGCCTCTAGGAATAAACATCAAGGCGGCAGACTCAGCGGCCAAGTATACGGAAATCCTGCGCTGAGCCCCCGAGAAAGTCAAAGACTAGAAAGCCTCTTGCGTCCGGGCTGGTGCAAGGATGACCCTGTCCTTGGTCAAGGCACACTACAACAATGCTGACGTGGATCTGGTGATCTCCGGCTTTCCCAAACTGGACGAGGAAGGGAAGTAAATTGCGATGCTATTTGGAATTCCCTCTCCGGCTTCGACACCAGCATATCCACAACACATGTTAAAGGTATTGTTTAAGAGCGTGGACTTTCTTCAAGGTGAAAACCTAGATCTTTGATCGGGCGATGATGGTGTTTGTGCACTGTTCCCTTCTTGGAGGCGTCGTTTTTGGAGAAGATAGACTTCTGGTGCTGTCTTGGTGGTGGTAGTACTGGTGTTTCAATGAATAAGGAACTGTAGCGGGACTTTTTTTTTGTAATTCTTCTTCTTTTTTTGGCTGTGTGCCTCCGTATGGCCGTTAGAGCAATGCGTTGTTACAGAGACTGTGTGTAATTGGTATCATCTGATATTAATAAATTAATATATGCTCTTTCCAAAAAAAAATGATCAATGCTCCTTTAAATTCAAACGTTTCCATTTACCAAGTATGATCATTTCCTATTCATAGTGGCTTACTTGCGTATGCACACATGCATATACTTAGATTCAATGGTTTCTACTCCCTCTGTTTTAAAATATAAGATTTTTAACTTTGTGAAAGTAGTCTATCTAAACTTGTTTTAGTGTGTAGGTTAACTTCAAACCTATATGAACGTACACACTAAAACAAGTCTAAATATACTTTTTTCACAAATCTAAAACATCTTATATTTTGAACGGAGGGAGTATATCTATCCGCGTTGACGTTTGACGGTTCAGATTTGAAAAATCGGGGACTCCCTTTGATTGCTTGCGTAGTCAGCTGGTTGAAATGTCAGCTTCTCACTTCCATCTCCGCGCTGATATTTGCTGTCTGTCAAAATTAGCAACTAGGGAAGCTAGTCGCTCCTACGATGCTGCCTCCCCCAGCGGCCGCCGGCTGGTACAAAAATGGGCCGTCATATACATACTAGTACTAGGTAAAAACTGTAACAACATCCCACGTGTTATTATTCTCTCCGTTTTAAAATATAAGATGTTTTAGCTTTGTGAAGAGAGTGTATCTAAATCTTTTTAGATAGGTTCACTTTAAACCTAAATAAACCTATACACTAAAAGGAGTCTAGATACAATCATTTAATAAAACTAAAACATCTTATATTTTAAAATGGAGAGAGTACTACGTTTTGGTCAATGACAATCAGATGCGCACGTGCACGATCTCTCGTGCGTGCATGCACGTGTCTCTCTAATCTATACACTTATTAAATTAACTTGACCCGTTCCGTTAACATATACTCTCGAACTGGAGCCTAGGTCGATCGTGGGTTTCCACGAAGGGTTGGACCTTGCATTGGACGTCGTCGCAGCAGCAGCAGCCAGCAGGACCACACAGCACAAAGATTAAATCAACTGGATCGAGCACGCCAACCATGCATTCCACGTCGCCGCGGCTGCTCGATCGATCGGGCCAGGAGGTAAGCGACACGTACCATATATAATTTGTCGTCGGAGAAGAAAGAACACGAAGCGTGTGAGACTCGAGCAGCCCTGCTAGCTAATCATATGAACATATTGATCCTCGACGTCGACCGGCTTGCAACTCAAACCCTATAAGTACCTCGTGCATCGGCCTCCAATGGCCATCACACGCATTTCCAAGCTTTCTCAAACAGCGAGACATACGTGAGTGTTACCTTACCTAGCTATAGCTCGATCTCTTTGTTCTCCAGCGACCGGCCGATCGATACTTTTGTCACAACTAACCCTTCTTGCGGCGATAGATATGGGTGCGGTGATTTGGTTACTTGGTGTGGTTATAACAGTACTTGGCGCTGCGGTAGGCCCGGCTCAGGCGGCCTCCAAGAATCACCACTACGATTTCTTCGTAAGTCGCTTTGATCCAGCTTCTTCCTATATTTATTTCGGGTTTGCATGCACCAAGTGAAGTGACGATGAGCTCTAACGATCAATCTGCACCTACTTACTTTGCAGATTAAGGAGAGCAACTACACGAGGCTCTGCCACGAGAAGACCATCCTGACCGTGAACGGCCAGTTCCCCGGCCCGACCATCTACGCGCGGAAGGGCGATGTCGTCGTCGTCAACGTCTACAACCAAGGAGATAAAAACATCACCATCCACTGGTAATTCTTTCTCATCTCTGCACCACCGCGCGCACCATGTAAATGAACTCCTCTTCGCCTAGCATGCAGCTGCTGTTTATAACGTTGAAATTAATTAATGGCATGATGATGCGCAGGCACGGCGTGGACCAACCTCGGAACCCGTGGTCCGACGGGCCCGTGTACATAACGCAGTGTCCCATCCAGCCCGGCGCCAACCTCACCTACACCATCATCCTGTCCGAGGAGGAGGGCACGCTCTGGTGGCACGCGCACAGCGACTACGACCGCACCACCGTCCACGGCGCCATTGTCATCCACCCCAAGCTCGGCAACGCCTTGCCCTTCAAGAAGCCGCACAAGGAGATACCCGTCATCCTCAGTATGGATTCTTATACTTATCGACTTCCTTACCATCTACAGTATACTGCTAGAAGATAGTTACCCGCACATGTTGTTGTATTAATCGATCGGCCGCAATTATATTATCCGCCGCAGGTGAGTGGTGGAACGCCGACGTGAACCTCCTGCTCGAGGAGGCCAGGAAGACCGGCGGCGACGTCAGTATTTCGGACGCCAACACCATCAACGGCCAGCCGGGAGACCTGTTCCCGTGCTCCAACAACGGCACCTTCAAGACAGCCGTGGAGAGCGGCAAGACGTACCTGCTCCGGATCATCAACGCGGGGCTAGCCAACGACCTCTTCTTCGGCGTCGCGGGGCATCGCCTCACCGTGGTCGGCACCGACGCCCGCTACACCAAGCCCTTCACCGTCGACCAGATCCTCATCTCGCCGGGACAGACCGTGGACGCGCTCCTCGAGGCCGACCGCGCCGTGAACGGTTCGTCCAACGGCAGGTACTACATGGCGGCCCGGACGCTGGCGTCCAACACCATCATCGAGTTCGACAACACCACTGCCACGGCCATCCTGGAGTACGCGGACGCGCCGCCCGCCGCGCGGGACGGCCGGCCAGACTTCCCTAACCTTCCCGCCATCGACGATCTGAACGCGTCGACGGCGTACACGGCGCAGCTCCGGTCCCTGGCCAGCGAGGCCCACCCGGTAGACGTGCCGACGGACGTCGATGAGCACATGCTCATCACCATCGCCGTCAACGTGGTCCCCTGCACCACGGGCAACGGGACGTGCGAGGGGCCACTCGGCGCCCGGCTCGCGGCGAGCCTCAACAACGTCAGCTTCCACCTCCCTTCCGTCGACATCCTCGACGCCTACTACGGCTCCGTCCGCGGCGTCTACGAGACGGACTTCCCCGACATGCCGCCCTTCGTCTTCAACTTCACCGACGACAACGTCCCCACGGAGCGCTGGTTCACCAAGCGCGGCACCAAGGTGAAGGTGGTGGAGTACGGCGCAGTCGTGGAGGTGGTGTTCCAGGACACGGCCATCCTCGGCGCCGAGAACCACCCCATGCACCTGCACGGATTCAACTTCTACGTGCTAGGGAGAGGGCTCGGAAACTTCAACCAGACCACGGACCCAGCCACCTACAACTTGATCGACCCGCCGCTCCAGAACACCGTCACCGTCCCCAAGTCTGGTTGGGCCACAATTCGCTTCAGAGCAGCTAATCCTGGTGAGTTGTTTTAGCTTTCGGGACGTGCGTAATTCTTAGTTATAGACCCGGCCAGATAGGCCGGCATGGGTAGCAAGCGCACATTTTAGCCATGACTAAAAATTCGATAGGATATAATTAATTTGTGCAATATTTTTCTGAACGAGTTATATGCCAATTTTCAACTTTGTGCTTATTTTGGTTGGACAGGTGTGTGGTTCATGCATTGTCACTTCGAACGTCATTCGGAGTGGGGGATGGACACTGTATTCATCGTCAAGGATGGCAAGACTCCTCAGGCAAAAATAATGCGTCGTCCACCGGGCATGCCTAGGTGTTAACTCACATGAACTTTTGGAACGTGGCAACAATATGCAGCACAATTAACTGAATTAGTTTCTTTAGTTGATTGAGTGATTAATCAACGGATCTGTTGAGCTTGTTGTAATTAGTGATGAGCATCCATTTTCCATTCTATGCGTGATGTAAATGTATTCGGTTTATTTGCTATATATTCAATCTCTAAATTTAATCAACAGCTATTTTATTATGGATCCTTGTGTCTTGTGTAAGTGTAAATCAAGGTTGCACAAAGCCGAGCCCTACCTCCGCCTAATTTTGTACAGAGCATTTCTTATTTGACACTACTTTAAAATATGGTTCCCTATATGACACTGCAAAAATAATTCTTTCCTATATGACACTTTGTTCAATTTTTTTTGTTTTATATCACACTACCATCCATCCCGTTACAGTCTACCGTTAGTCCGGGACCGAACTACCCTTCCTAAGGTAGCGCTGGAAAAGGAAAAGGTAAAATCCCGACCGAACATGGTCCTCTCGTCCCTGTCCCAAGTTCCTACCCACCCTCGAGGTCATGGAGGTCACCGCCGCGATCCGGGATGAGGTCTTGCGCGTCACTGGACGACGACCGACCAGGCTCCTGCAAGCGTTGTACACGAGAGCGTGTGCATGTTCCTGTGCAGTCGACTCCAAGGCTCCAACTAAGTTTGCCACAGGGCATGGCCGTGATGAAGAGCACGCTGGTCACCTACCACGCCTACACCATGGCCAGATGGAGTTTGTGCGGGGCCCGACCCGACTGCCCTGGTTTTCGGCTAGAGCGGTGTGGATCCGCGATGACTTCTTCGTGTCGGCGAGCCTGTACCAGTACCCCGTATTCCAGGTCAGCATGCATGTATCATGTTGGCGTTGTGGTCATCTAAACTGACGAATAAGAAGGATTTAAAATACATGCACAAAGCAAAATATATATGGGATCAAAGAATTATTCGTAGAAGAACATAGATAAGAGATTTTGGTCAAATAATACACCAGGGGCAAACATGTCTTTTCATGTCACTGTTTAACAACGTTAGGATTCAAAATGAACTAGAGTATCATATAAGCCCAAAAAAAATAGCCCAAGTGTCAAATAGGGAAATACCTTTTCCAGTGTCTATCCTTATTTGACACTAATTTAAAATATGGTTCCCTATTTGATACTAGAAAAATAATTCTTCTCTATGTGACACCTTGTTCATTTTTTTGCCTTATATGACACTAAAGTCCACCTTGTTATGGTCTGCCGTTAGTGTTTTTCTTTCTAGACTGAACTACCCTTCCCTGAGGTAGCACTGAAAAAGGAAAAGGAAAAATACTAATCGAACATGTTCCTCTCGTCCCTGTCCCCAAGAATGGATTGGATCGAAACGACTTTCCTGCTTGAAAATAGGGGCCCCATTTTTTGACGAGATGATCGGATTTCGATCCCCCGGCTGAATAACCTCTTCCTTAATGGAGTCCCTACCCACTCTGGAGGTCATTGAGGTCATTGCTACGATCCGGGATGAGGTCTTGCGCGTCACTAGGTGGCGACCAACCAGCCTTCTGCAAGCGTTGTATGACAGCATGCGCATCTTTCCGTGAAGTTTGACTCCAAGACTCTAACTAAGAGCATCTCTAATAGTGCCCGTAAATAGCAAAACGTAAATGTACGGTGCGCTGAATCCGTGATTGCTCGCTTCGCGAGAGGCGGCATCGAGCAGTCCCCGTAAACCCGAACCGCAAAACAGAATATTCAGGTCGAGCTCATGCCCTAGCGTCATCGTCGATGGGCTCTCTGGTAGCAGCAGCCCTTGCCGTAGCCGAAGAAGAACCATGCATCGAAGCGGCCCTAGCGCCGTCATCGATGGGCTCTCCGGCAGCATTGACCATGACTTGCTTCCTCCTTGCTACGATCTTGGCCCTACGAATGTTCCACCACTCTTTAGTGATAGCATCCATCAAGCTCGGATCCATCATCATGATCCTATTCTCCTCAGCTAATATCTTAGCATTGGCTTTTTTTCTCCTCAAGCGCTATCTTTCTCTCCTCTAAGTCACGAACAGATTGCCACCTTGCTTGCTTCATCTCATTCTTCTTCTCCTTCATGATCATCTTTGCTTCTAATGTCTTCATCGTCATTGTTTCCTTTGACTTCACCATTTCATCAATCTTCGATGCCATGTCCATAGCTTCTCTCTAAATCTTGATCCACTCTTTTGCTTTCTTGGCTCCTCCCGTCCTCCCTCCATTTCTTCCACCCTCATCGTCACTATCATCCAATTGAAGCAAAGCTCCCTTTTTTAGTTTTGTTTATTGATCCCTCAACTTCTACTTATCATATGTTCAAGCAACTTCCAACAATGTTGGAGCATAAATAGCTTTCCTTTGGAGGCCGCCATCATCTTGTACTTTTCCATTGCTAGGCTTTCCTACAAGTTAATAGAATGTATGTTAGATCATGTCTATATAGCCTTGATCACAACTAGAAATGCAAGATAGGCACACTCACATATTGGTCAATGCTCACACCAGTTGGAGGATTTGCCCAGATTTTCTCGAGCGCTCCACTCCATCGGCTACAAGTAGCTTTGATCACATCCTACTGGCCTTGTAGTGAACGATAGGTGCGGTCAAAAATCAATCTTCAATCTTCAATTCGAATCCAATAACGCTTCCCGGTTTGGTCATTGCCATGGACAGCCTCAAGTGACACATCCGACCATGCCCGGCACAAGCAACTGTCCTCGATCTCGGTGTAGTTCACTGCCCTCCTCTTCTTTCCTTTCGCCTCATCATAGGCGGCTTGATCAACCTCTTCCAATGCATCATCTTCGCCATCCTCTTCCAATGCATCCTTTTCACCGCCCTCTACCTCATTGCCATCCAAATCATATGTAGCGAGTGGTGGCTCGGCGGTACATACCTTGCTATCGTTGAGTAATTGATCGAATGATGAGAATGGGGCAGATACCTCTGCGTACCTTGGTGGCAATTGGCCAAATGAGTTGTGGGCGCCAATCGCAGGGGCTTCCGGTGAGGCAATCCCGTCCAACGTTGGGGCATGCTGCGGAGGAACAGGGCAGGACTAGTTCTTGGCGCCTCCCACTGCCGCCATTGCCGTCTTCCGCGTGGGCTTCTTCCGCTTGGTGGGCACCTTCTTGGGTGCCGGTGCTGGGGCGGAGAAAGGCGTGGCGTGAGCACCGCCAGTCACGGGAGTGGTGGCCGGCGAGACGGCCTGTCCAGCCGTGCGCTTCCTCCTCTTGATGGATGACGCGGCAACGGCTGGCGAGCCCGCTTGGACTGCCGGAGCGACAGAGGACGGCTGTTGCGGGTGCAGGAACTCAATAGCTACCGGCGGGAGCTGTGCAGGCTCCATGGCGTCGATTCCGCATGGCGGCGAGAGAGGGGAGAGATGGGGGAGGTAGATCGACGGTGGTGGCGAAGCGGAAGCGAGAAGAGAGGTGGAGGAAACTTCTGTCCTGCCAAGAACGAAGAGGAGTGAGGGTTGGCGCTCGGTTCGGCCACGTAAACCAGATATGCTCGGTTCTGCGGGCGATATTTGGCACGCCCAGTAAACCTTTTTTCGGTCCCGGGGTGTTTACGCGCACAGATCGGCGCGCGATTTTTCCAGGGCACCGATAAACGACGGTTATTTTTCGGTTTTGGGCTATTTACGGGCACTGCTAGAGATGCTCTAAGTTCGTCACATGCGACAACAAGCTCTCGGCCGGACGACATGGCCGTGATGAAGAGCACATGGGTCACCTACCACGCCTACACCATGGCCAGATGGAGTCCATGTGGGGCTGACCCGACTGTGTAAGTTTTTGACCAGAGCGGTCTGCCTCCGTGATGACCTATTCGTGTCAGCGAGCCCATACTAGTACCCCGTATTCCAGGTCAGCATGTGTGTATCACGTTGTCGTCGTGGGCATCTAAATCGACAGATGAGACGGATTTAAAATACATGCACGAAGCAAAAAAAATATTGGATCGAATAATTATTCATAGAAGAACATATAGAAGAGATTCTGGTCAAATAATATATGAGGGGCAAACATGTGTTTTCATGTCACTATTTAACACAGTTAGCACTCAAATGAACTAGCGTGTCAAATAAGGCAAAAAAAATTAGTGCAAGTGTCATATAGGGAAGAAAATATTTTCCAGTATCAAATAAGGAAACATATTTTTAAGGGGTGTCAAATAAGAAATTCTCTCATATAGGTGGATACCAATTCGTTGGGACTACAAGCGCATGTATCAAGGGTTGTTTACCCAAAGGGTGACTCAAGGATTTATATTGAACTCTCGTGGAAATAGTAGTTGTACAATTTTCTCTCCACTTCTAGGAACCTGCAAAATAAAAAATTTGTTGCCTTGTGTCCCCCAACTCCACCAAGTTATTGTCAAGCACAATGTTTCATATTAAAATTGAAAACAAATGAGTAAATAAAATAACTAAGGTAATATGTAGCAAGTAAAGTAAAACAAATGCAACATGAAAGATAAACTAAATGAAGTGCAAAAGTAAAGTGGTATAGTGTTGGTAGTGGTGTAAACTATATGACGGGACTAAATGCAAGAGTAATAGATATTTTTATATTTTCAGAACAAATGAGTGCTAAAAATAGAAAGGGTTATAAATGTAAGTAAAATATGTTTCTTATGATTAAAAATAGACTAGAGTTTATACTTTCATTTGTCTACTCTCATAAACATGGTGGGATTAAAACAACTACTCATAAAGCATACTATTGATGTATCTTCATTAAGTGTTAGATAAGCATTCATACGAGCATCATTTCCTATGGTTGAGATGACACAACACATCTCACTAATACTCCTCTAGTTGGGACCCTTCATAAACTAGATTAAACAAGCATTGCCTTTGCTTCTATGGCATGATGTTGATCAACACATCCCACTAATACTCCTCTAGTTGGGACCCTGCATAAACTAGATTTAAGATAAACATGCATTGCCTTTGATTCCATGACATGATGTTGATTACATAATACTAACTCAATAGATATGAGATCACCTAAGATTGTCACTAGGCAATGGTATTAAATGCATTCATGTAAACCTAGTGAGGTAACAACAGATGTTGGAGATATGCCCAAGAGGCAATAATAAAAGTGGTTATTATTATATCTTTGTGTTTATGATGAATGTTTACATCCCATGCTATAATTGTATTATTAGGAAACACTAATACTTGTGTGTTTTGTAAACATATAAGAGTCCATAGTAAGCCTCTTGTTGAAACTAGCTTGTTAATTAATTGATGATCATGGTTTCCTGATCATGGACATTAGGATGTGATTAATAACAAGGTTATATCATTAGGAGAATGATATGATGGACACACACCCATAGTAAGCGTAGCATAAGATCAAGTCATTAAGTTCGTATTGCTATAAGCTTTTAAATGCATAGTGACCTAATCCTTCGACCATGAGGTTGTGTTAATCACCATCACCGGATGGGTACTTTGATGACATCAAACACCGCTTCGTAACTGGGTGGTCATAAAGGTGTCGTTGGGTATTCTGAAAGTATGTGTTGAAGCGCATGGACCAAGATTGGGATTTGTCCATCCATATGACGGATAGATATGCTCTGGGCCCTCTCGGTGGAATGTCATCTAGTTAGCTTGCAAGCATGTGACTAGGTCACAAGGGATGACATATCACGGAATGAGTAAAGAGTACTTGTCAGTAACGAGGTAGAACTAGGTATGGACATGCCGATGATCAAACCTCAGATAAGTAGAGTATCGCGAGACAAAGGGAATTGGTTTCGTATGTTAATGGTTCAATCGATCACGAAGTCATCGTTGAGTATGTGGGAACCGTTATGGATCTCCAGATCCCGCTGATGGTTATTGATCGGAGAGGTGTCTCCGTCATGTCTACATATTCACGAACCGTAGGGTGACACACTTAAGGTTCGAAGTTGTTTTTAAGTAGATATGGAATGTGCGTTGGAGACCGAATGTTGTTCGGAGTCTCGTATTGGATTCAGGACATCACGAGGAGCTCCGGAATTGTCCGGGGAGTAAGATTCATATAATGGGGATCTTTTTCTGAGTTAGGAAATGTTCCGGAGTGTTTGTATGGGGATTCTAGAAGGTTTCGGAATGTTCCGGAAGGTTCTAGAAGATATTTTGGAGTTTATTTGAAAACCAAGATAAGATAAGATAAGGGAAATTTAAATAGGAGACTTGGGGGGGAGGACTCCTCCCCCCACCTCCTTGGTGCGCCGGCCCTAAGGGGTGGGCCTAGGGGTGGGAACCCTAGGCCGCACCCCTCCCTCTATATATAGAGGGGTGGAGGCGCCACCCCCCTTAGATCCTTCACTCTTGCCCCAAGCCGCCTCTCTCCTCCTCCTTCTTTCTGCTCAGGCTTAGGCGAAGCCCTGCATAATTCTCCACTCTACCACCACCACCACGCCGTCGTGCTGCTGGGATTCCGTGGAGAGATCTAGTACCTCCGCTGCTCGCTGGAACGAGGAGAGGAAGGTCTGCTTCGACTCCGCACGTGTGACCGACTGCGGAAGCGCTGCCGGAACACGGCGCCGGAAGGATCGTCCCCTCGATCTTGAGATCGGCAAGTGATCGACTACATCAACCACGAGATCTAATCTCGTAACGCTTTCGTGTCTACAAGGGTTAGTACAGATCTATCTCGTTGCACATGTCTAATAGATTAGATCTTGGCTTTTTTCTAGATTAGATCTGGGTTTTGTTTCTTTTGCGGTAGAAATTTTTTGTTTTCCATTCTACGAACCCATTAGTGGTATCAGAGCCGTGTCTATGCGTAGATCTGTTGCACGAGTAGAACACAATGGTGTTGTGGGCGTTGGTGCTCGTGCCGTCTTTTGCTTTGTGTACTTTGCATCTTGCGGCATGGTGGGATGAAGTGGCTCGGGCTAACCTTACATGTCATCGCACATGAGACTTGCTCCACGCTGACGTGTAACTTGCTTTGCACAAGTGGCTTTGCGGGTGTCTGTCTCTCCCACCATAGTATAGATCCAATTTACACTTTGCAAATTTTGATAGCACTTGTATCAACGTTGTGGTTCAGTTTCGTAGGTAAGATCCGTTCTTATTCGAAAGCCCCAAACCACGTAAAACATGCAAAGAAAATTAGAGGCGTCTAACTTGTTTTTGCAGGGGTTTTGTGATGTGATATGGCCATCATGTGATTGTGATTGTATTTGATGTATGCAATGATCCTTGTTGTAATATGGCAACCGGCAGGAGCCTAATGGTTGTCTTTAATTCTGTTAAGGCCTGCGTGTCTATTCATCTTGTAATAGCTTTATTCCAAGTAGTTGTAATAGTTGCTAGTGATGATGGACAACCATGAAGCGCCACCACTGACCTTGACGCAATGATGGTGATGATGGAGATCATGTCCGTGCTTTGGAGATGGAGATCAAAGGCGCAAGAAGAAAGGGCCATATCATATCACACTAATTATGAATTGCCTGTGATGTTAATCCTTTATGCATCTTGTATTGCTTAGATCGCGATGGTAGCATTATAAGATGATCCCTCTCACTAAATATCAAGTAATAAAGTGTTCACCCTTAGTTGGCACCGTTGCTAAGACTCGTCGTTTCGAAGCATCTCGTGATGATCGGATGTGATAGATTCTACGTGTGCATACAACGTGTGCAAGCCAGATTTGCACATGCGGAAACTAAGGTTATCTTGACGAGCCTAGCATCTACAGACATGGTCTCAGAACACGGAATACCGAAAGGTAGAGCATGAGTCATATAAATGATATGATGAACATGAAGATTGTTCGCCGATGAAACTACAACTTCTCTCGTGAAGATCGGACTTGGTGTAGTGGACTTGGTTCGTGTAATCACTAAGACAATGTGAGGGATGTTGTTTTGAGTGGGAGTTCACCTACTTAATTTAAGAATTAAATTTGAACTCAATTTTATCATAAACTTAGTCTAAACTACTTGCAAATTTGTTGTAGATTATGGCGAACCCCTCCATCAATTTCAATGCATTCCTAGAGAAAGAAAAGCTTAAGAACAATGGAAGCAATTTCATGGACTGGTTCCGTGGACTGAAGATCGTCCTCAGGGCTGGTCAGTTGACCTATGTGCTCGAAGCACCGCTAGGTGACCCACCTGCAGAAGATGCCACAGATGACGTAAAGAATGTTTACACCACTCGGGAAAATCATTACTCCACAGTTCAGTGTGCCATCCTATACGGTTTAGAAACAGAGCTCCAGAAGCGTTTTGAGCACCACAACCCGTTCGAGATCATTAAGGAGCTCGGGCTAATTTTTGAGACTCGCGCGGCCATGGAGAGCTATGAGACCTCCGAAAAGTTCTTTAACTGTAAGATGGAAGAGGGAAGCTCCGTTAGCGAGCACGTGCTCACCATGTCTGGGTACGCAAACAAGCTCCAAGAGTTGGGGATATCGATTCCTAATGAGTTAGGGATTCACCGTCTCCTCCAATCACTGCCACCAAGTTACAAGAACTTTGTGATGAACTACAATATGCACTGCATGAACAAGACATTGCCTGAACTATCGTCCATGCTGAAAAATGCTGAAGTGGAGATCAAGAAGGAGCACCAAGTGTTGATGGTCAATAAGACCACCAATTTCAAGAGACAGGGCAAGCCTAAGAACAAGGGCAACTTCAAGAAGGACGGCAAGAAAGCTGCCACACCTGCAAAGAAGCCCAAGGCTGGTCCTAAGCCTGAAACTGAGTGCTTCTACTGCAAGGGTGCTGGTCACTGGAAGCGTAACTGCCCCAAGTACCTGGCGGATCTGAAGAATGGCAACATCAAGAAGAAAGGTATATTTGATATATATGTTATTGATGTGTATCTTACTAGTAATCGTAGTAGTGCCTGGGTATTTGATACTGGTTCGGTTGCTCATATTTGTAACTCGAAACAAGAGCTGCGGAATAAGTGAAGACTGGCGAGAGACAAGGTGACGATGCGCGTTGGAAATGGCTCCAAGGTTGATGTGATCACCGTCGGCACGCTCCCTCTACATCTACCTTCGGGATTAGTTTTAAATTTGAATAATTGTTATTTGGTGCCTGCGTTAAGCATGAACATTATATCTGGATCTTGTTCATTGCGAGACGGTTACTCTTTTAAGTCTGAGAATAAAGGTTGTTAAATTTATATGAGTAATATCTTTTATGGTAATGCACCTGAGATGAATGGTTTATTCTTACTGAATCTCGATAGTAGTGATACACATGTTCACAACATAGATGCTAAACGAACAAAATTGAATGATAATTCTACATACATGTGGCACTGTCGTCTTGGTCACATTGGAGTAAAGCGTATGAAGAAACTCCATTCTGATGGACTTCTTGAATCACTTGATTTTGAATCACTTGAAAGGTGCGAAGCATGTCTAATGGGAAAAATGACTAAGACTCCATTCTCTGGTACAGTGGAGCGAGCTACAGACTTATTGGAAATAATACATACCGATGTGTGCGGTCCAATGAGTGTAGCATCGCGTGGTGGATATCGTTACGTTCTCACTTTCACGGATGACTTAAGTAGATATGGGTATGTCTACTTTATGAAACATAAGTCCGAAACTTTCGAGAAGTTTAAGGAATTTCAAAGTGAAGTGGAAAATCATCGTAACAAGAAGATTAAGTTTCTGCGTTCTGACCGCGGAGGTGAATATCTAAGTTACGAGTTTGGCATGCATTTAAAGAAATGTGGAATACTTTCGCAATTGACACCGCCGGGAACACCACAACATAATGGTGTGTCCGAACGTCGTAATCGAACTCTCTTAGATATGGTTCGGTCTATGATGTCTCTTACAGATTTACCGCTATCGTTTTGGGGCTATGCATTAGAGACAGCCGCATTCACTTTAAATAGGGCACCATCTAAATCCGTTGAAACGACACCGTACGAATTGTGGTTTGGTAAGAAACCTAAGTTGTCGTTCCTTAAAGTCTGGGGTTGCGAAGCATATGTAAAGAAGTTACAACCTGAAAAGCTTGAACCCAAAGCGGAGAAATACGTCTTCATAGGATACCCTAAAGAAACAATTGGGTATACCTTCTATCATAGATCCGAAGGCAAAGTTTTCGTTGCCAAGAATGGATCCTTTCTTGAGAAGGAGTTTCTCTCGAAGGAGGTGACTGGAAGGAAAGTAGAACTCGACGAGGTTATTGAACCTTCTCTCGAATTTGAGAGTAGCGCAGCACCGGAAGATGTTTTTGTGTCGCCTGCACCAATTGGAGAGGAAGCTAATGATAAAGATCATGAAACTTCAGTCGAAGTTGCTGCTGAACCTCGCAGGTCAACGAGGGTTCGTACCACTCCTGATTGGTATGACTCTGCCTTGAACGTCATGTTGGTGGACAACGCTGATGACCCTGCGACGTATGAAGAAGCTATGGTGAGCCCAGATTCCGACAAATGGCTAGAAGCCATGAAATCCGAAATGGGATCCATGTACGAAAACCAAGTATGGACTTTGGTGGACTTACCGGATGGCCGTAAGGCTGTCGAGAACAAATGGATTTTCAAGAGAAAAACAGATGTTGATGGTAATGTTACCATCTATAAAGCTCGACTTATCGCGAAAGGGTTCCGACAAATCCAAGGAGTTGACTATGATGAGACATTCTCACCAGTAGTGAAGCTAAAGTCTGTGAGGGTTTTGTTAGCAATTGTTGCACATTTCGATTATGAGATTTGGCAGATGGATGTCAAAACGGTGTTCCTTAATGGTGACATTGAGGAAGAGTTGTATATGGTACAACCCAAGGGTTTTGTCAATCCTAAAGATGCTGACAAGGTATGCAAACTTCAGCGCTCCATTTATGGACTGAAGCAAGCATCCCCGAGTTGGAATCAACGTTTTGATAAAGTAATCAAAATTTTTGGGTTTATACAAACTTATGGAGAAGCTTGTATTTACAAGAAAGTGAGTGGGAGCTCTGTAGCATTCCTAGTACTATATGTAGATGACATATTGTTGATTGGGAATGATATAAAACTTCTTAATAGCGTCAAAACCTATTTGAATAATAGTTTTTCAATGAAGGATCTTGGCAAAGCGGCATATATTCTAGGCATCAAGATTTATAGAGATAGATCAAGACGCCTAATAGCGCTTTCACAAAGTACATACCTTGACAAAGTTCTAAAGAAGTTTAGAATGGAAGATAGCAAGAAAGGGTTCGTGCCCATGTTGTCAGGTAAGACTTTGAGTAAGACTCAAAGTCCAGCTACGACAGAAGATAGAGAGAAAATGAATAATATTCCCTATGCCTCGGCCATAGGTTCTATCATGTATGCCATGCTGTGTACAAGACCGGATATAGCACATGCTGTTAGTTTGACTAGCAGATATCAAAGTGATCCTGGAATGGAACACTGGACAGCGGTCAAGAATATCCTAAAATACCTAAAGAGGACTAAGGATATGGTTCTTTCTTATGGAGGTGATGAACAGCTTGTTGTAAATGGTTACACCGATGCTAGTTGGAACACCGATCCGGATGACTCGAAGTCACAGTCGGGATACGTATTTATTTTGAATGGTGCTGCAGTGAGCTGGAGGAGTGCAAAGCAAAGCGTTGTGGCAAAATCTTCAACTGAATCGGAATACATAGCTGCTTCGGAGGCTACGCAAGAAGCCATATGGATGAAGGAATTCATTACTGAACTTGGCGTGGTTCCCGGTGCGTTGGACCCGATGGCCATCTACTGTGACAACACATGTGCCATAGCTAATGCACAGGAGCCAAGGTCACATAGCAAGCTGAAGCACATCAAGCTGCGTTTCCACGCTATTCGCGAGTATGTCCAAGATGGTGACATAAAGATTTGCAAAGTACACACTGATCTAAATGTGGCAGATCCGTTGACTAAACCTCTCCCTAGAGCAAAGCATGACCAACACCAGAATGCCATGGGTGTTAGGTATATTACCATGTAATCTAGATTATTGACTCTAGTGCAAGTGGGAGACTGTTGGAGATATGCCCAAGAGGCAATAATAAAAGTGGTTATTATTATATCTTTGTGTTTATGATGAATGTTTACATCCCATGCTATAATTGTATTATTAGGAAACACTAATACTTGTGTGTTTTGTAAACATATAAGAGTCCCTAGTAAGCCTCTTGTTGAAACTAGCTTGTTAATTAATTGATGATCATGGTTTCGTGATCATGGACATTAGGATGTGATTAATAACAAGGTTATATCATTAGGAGAATGATATGATGGACACACACCCATAGTAAGCGTAGCATAAGATCAAGTCATTAAGTTCGTATTGCTATAAGCTTTTAAATGCATAGTGACCTAATCCTTCGACCATGAGGTTGTGTTAATCACCATCACCGGATGGGCACTTTGATGACATCAAACACCGCTTCGTAACTAGGTGGTCATAAAGGTGTCGTTGGGTATTCTGAAAGTATGTGTTGAAGCGCATGGACCAAGATTGGGATTTGTCCATCCATATGATGGATAGATATGCTCTGGGCCCTCTCGGTGGAATGTCATCTAGTTAGCTTGCAAGCATGTGACTAGGTCACAAGGGATGACATATCACAGAATGAGTAAAGAGTACTTGTCAGTAACGAGGTAGAACTAGGTATGGAGATACCGATGATCAAACCTCAGATAAGTAGAGTATCGCGAGACAAAGGGAATTGGTTTCGTATGTTAATGGTTCAATCGATCACGAAGTCATCGTTGAGTATGTGGGAACCGTTATGGATCTCCAGATCCCGCTGATGGTTATTGATCGGAGAGGTGTCTCCGTCATGTCTACATATTCACGAACCGTAGGGTGACACACTTAAGGTTCGAAGTTGTTTTTAAGTAGATATGGAATGTGCGTTGGAGACCGAATGTTGTTCGGAGTCTCGTATTGGATTCGGGACATCACGAGGAGCTCCGGAATTGTCCGGGGAGTAAGATTCATATAATGGGGATCTTTTTCTGAGTTAGGAAATGTTCCGGAGTGTTTGTATGGGGATTCTAGAAGGTTTCGGAATGTTCCGGAAGGTTCTAGAAGATATTTTGGAGTTTATTTGAAAACCAAGATAAGATAAGATAAGGGAAATTTAAATAGGAGACTTGGGGGGGAGGACTCCTCCCCCCACCTCCTTGGTGCGCCGGCCCTAAGGGGTGGGCCTAGGGGTGGGAACCCTAGGCCGCACCCCTCCCTCTATATATAGAGGGGTGGAGGCGCCACCCCCCTTAGATCCTTCACTCTTGCCCCAAGCCGCCTCTCTCCTCCTCCTTCTTTCTGCTCAGGCTTAGGCGAAGCCCTGCAGAATTCTCCACTCTACCACCACCACCACGCCGTCATGCTGCTGGGATTCCGTGGAGAGATCTACTACCTCCGCTGCTCGCTGGAACGAGGAGAGGAAGGTCTGCTTCGACTCCGCACGTGTGACCGACTGCGGAAGCGCTGCCGGAACGCGGCGCCGGAAGGATCGTCCACTCGATCTTGAGATCGGCAAGTGATCGACTACATCAACCACGAGATCTAATCTCGTAACGCTTTTGTTTCTACAAGGGTTAGTACAGATCTATCTCGTTGCACATGTCTAATAGATTAGATCTTGGCTTTTTTCTAGATTAGATCTGGGTTTTGTTCGTTTTTGCGGTAGAATTTTTTTGTTTTCCATGCTACGAACCCATCAACAGAAACATAAAAAACCATAGTAGAACATATTCTTTCTACCACTATCCAGTTCCATACTACCATGTTACTCCAGCTAATACACACTCCCTCCCCCCTCTCATTCCCCATCATACTTAGTTGGATCAAAACAAGTAATTAAGAACGGGATACATAATACCAAGGTAGTCAATATCCCTTCTATCATACGATTGTATGACTTCACGATCTAAAATTATTTGATGGATTCTAGGAGTTCATTAAGTAGAATCCCGATTTGCAATTCTACTAGTTATGATCCTATGATTTGTGATTCTACTAGTTATGATCCTACAATTTGCGATCTTACTAGATAGGTGTCAATCCAATCTAGAATCCTGATTCTGACTACCTTGCATAATACACATCTACTTATACATCAAACACAATCAGAAAATTCCATTCTCGAACACTCGATTCATAAAAAACAAAGCTCCACCACAAAAGGTATTACATATAGATGGCCATAATCATGTTGGGCAGCTCATATGGCACCAGAAGATTGATAGAACATTGATAGTATGAGGGAGAGAGAGATAAAACAAGCTTCTTCCACGAACCATGGACTTTCCTCTTCATCATGGTGATGAAGGAGATGCGAGCCGGTGGTGTTTTCTCCCTCTAGTCTTCATAGAATCTCCTATGTTTTGTGTTTTTCTCTCTGTGGTGCGTAGTACTTAGAGATCGCGACTGGAGCACCATATATAGGTGCTTTTAGGTCAAAATGAGTCTAGAGCGCAAAGATCGACTACATTGGAGCTTCGAGGGGGAAGTAGGCCCCCATGGCACGGCTAGGTTATCAGGACGCTCCATGGGCCCTATCTTGGGCCTCCCTCGTCTTTAGGTGGATCCAGGTGCTCTAGGACTTGGTTTCGCCAAAAAAATAGTAGAAAAATCCTTGGCCATTTTTAGTTTGCGAAGGTCCGTGAAAGTCAAAATATGCAAATAGGATTATCTTGTCTATAGAGTTATATTACAAATAGGAAAATCCCCCAAATCATTCTAAAACATGATTATAACCACTTATATGAATCAATTATAATGGAATATGATATAATAAACTACAAAGATCGTACATGCATTTTAGATGCACCAGCAACCCCACACAACGGTTGTGTAGTGGCTGGACAATAACCTATAGTTTTTTGTGGCTGCAAAGACTATAGTAGTTATATCTATCTGAATTGGATCATAATGCATGTTGGGCTTAATATTATATTTTATCCCATTTGTGTGCGCACATCTTGTAATGTTTGGAAAACATTCTATATTAGAGAATCATGCATGTTTTTGTTAAAATATTTTTTGTTAAACCCTATTTTGTTTTGTACATTACTTCCCCATCTTTTATCAGAGTAAAAAATAACACATGAAAGTTTTGGTCGATTCTGCTATTCACATCGCTCTTATTCTTTCTGGTCATAGGATGGACGCCCGGGGGAGCCACGTGTTGCGATCACCATGGATCCCACCTCTCCTCGGGAGATGGGGCCTACAGCCTGGGATTCTGTGGTGCAGGCAACTCGCATGCCCTTTCATGTCCCGCATCGTAGGACGATGTGAAGCATCCCATTCTATGGGCCACGCATCAACGACTGTGAGCGCCAACGCTCTTGGTGAGAGGCATTATTGAGGGAGACAAGGCTCCGCGCCCTAGGTCATGGGGCCCGTTGAGAGCTGATGTGGCAGTAGTAACCCTCGTCCGCAGAGGCTTTTCGCATCATGGGGTCCATCAAGAGATGACGTGGCAGCGGAAACCCTCGCCCTCCATGGGTCCTCATGCCCGAGAGGTGACGTGGGAGAGTAAACCCTCGTCCGTAGCGGGTTCTCACGAAGAAGTCCTTTGGTGGGTCCTAGATAAGTGAGAAAACTTCACTGTCCATGGTCCCTTGATGTTAGATCGTGCGGTGGGGCTTGCTCGCGCATGAGAATGGCTCTCACATGTTGTACACATACATGCAGTTTCAGCGACATGCCATGCCACACCTCACGCCTTTACGCTACGACGTGTGCGTATATCTGATGCATGTAAAATACATACATGAGCTTTCTAGTTTATTGACACCTATTCCTACATAGTTACAACTTATATGCAGTTATAGTCATATTTTTCATTTAGTTATGAGGATTTACCAATGATCCCCTTTATTTGGTTTATAACTATGTAGGACAGAAAAACCCTGTTTTGCGTATTTTTAAGTTTCGGGGACCTAAACGAAGTCAAATGGACCTAGAATTTTTCGAGAAGTAATTTTTTGCAAGGAGAAGTACCTGGAGTACAAGATGTTGGATATATGCCCTAAAGGCCAATAATAAAGTTGTTTTATTATTGTTCTATCTCATATATTCATAATAGTTTTATACCATGCTATAATTGTATTAAACGGAAAAATTAATACATGTGTGGTATGTAACAATCTAGTCCCTAGTATCTTCTAGACGACTAGCTCATTGAGCAATCGATGATCGAGGTTTCCCGATCATGGACATTTATGTCAATTGACAACGGTGTCACTTCATTGGATAAATGATGTGATGAATACACGCCTAACCATAGTATTGCAATGTGATCTAGTCACAAAGTTCAACATTGCAATATGTAGCAAAGCTTAGTAACTCACTCCTTTGACTGTGACATCACGTTTAATCACTACCACCTGAGGCTGCTTAGATTGCATCAACTGTCACACAATAATAGGGCGATTATAAAGGTATACATTGGGTATTCCAGAGGGGTATGTTGAGGCATATGCATCAAGATCATATTTGACTAATAGATACTCTAGGCCCACTCGGTGAGATTACATCAATGATCTTGCAAGCATGTGACTAGGTCACGACGATGTAATATCATGGGAGCAAGTAAATGTGTTTGTCGGTAACAAGATCAAACTAGGTATGTTGATGTAGGAGATCAGATCTTGGACAAACCAGGTATCGCAGTGCAAAGGGAATGAGACTCGACATTTAAGGTTCAAGCGATCATGTAATTCGTGAAAAGCATGGGGCAATCATGGATTTATAGATCCTGATATTGGTAATTGATCGGAGAAGTGTATTGATCATGTCTATGCATTCCCAAACCGCAAGGGTGTCAAGCTTAAGGGTAGAGACGCTTGGGAATGATCCGCGACCGTAAGAGAAATAGAAGAGAGAGAACCGGAATCATTACGGGGAGAAACTAAAGTTGTTCGGAGGGGTTCGAAAGGATTTTCTAAGTAAATGGAATAAATTAATATGTATTTGTTATTAATTAAATGAATTAATTAATAAATATATGTAATTAATTAAATGAAGTAAATCCCACCTAATGGGCCTTCCTAGAGGGAAGGGCCCATGAGTGGAAGAGGGCACGTTGGGTGGGGGCCCTCTCCACCGTCGGACAGCCCTAGGCCATGGCGCTCGTGGGGTGGGTCCCACCCACCACTAGCAGCCAACTCCTCCTCCTCCCTTGGTTTAGTCCCACCCCGGTACTTTGAGGTATGGGGTGCTCCCCCTTCCCCTATATAAGAAGGGGAGATCCCTCTCCCATCTTCATCTCATTGGCTTTTGCCTTATCCTCTCTCCCTCTCTCCCTCATGTGTGTGTTCCCCGGTTTGAAACTTGCACAATGAGGTAGATATTTCTCCACCATATGCAAACTATCGTGCCATTGGAGTCGGTCTGAATTTTCTTCTTTTGCTGCTTTGCTGGACCAGAGCCCGGGAGACGCCTCTACACCAGACGTGTGTAGTACTTAGGAGGCACCACCAGTTGTGGTGTTGGACGCTTGGACGACTACTCGGCCTTGAGGTCAGCTATGCTTCGGCTACATCAACAATGTTTGAACATGAACGTAATACCGCTTTTGGTCTTCAAGGGTATGAACATTGAATATCTCTCATTACTTTACATCTGCATAGATAGATCTTGCCTATGTTATTCTCGTTGTTAGGAACTTTTTTGTCTTCTGCTACGGAACCCTTCAGTGCTATCAGAGCCGGTCTGTGTGTTGATGTATTGGTACGAGTAAAACGTATAGAAATATGTGGGCATTGAGTTTCTATTTATAACCCTCTGCGTGTATGTGTTCTTATCACGACAATGTTCAATGAAGCGGCTAAACCGACCTTACACGTAAGCTTATACGAGACTGGATCCATGCTCAACATATGGCTTGTACCATATAAGTGTCTAGCAGGTGTTTATCTCTCCTACATTAGTTTATATGGTATTTAGAATGGACAACCCTAAAAAGGGACTTAAAGTGACAACTAGTCAATCCATGTTGTGGTTGATGTTTGTAGGTAAGAAACAATTTTTGTATGAACTCCCAAACAACCACGTAAAATATGCAAAGATAAAGTAGAGGCTTCTAACTTTATTTTGCGTGGGCTTGTGATATTTATGGTCAAGCTAAGTGTTTATGAGATGAAGTGCCAAAGGCATGGTGGAACCGTGAACCTGGTGCAATGTCGGCGCACTCGATGGTGATAAAGGCACAACGACCATATCATATTGCATAAACTGTTTACATATGATGTTCATTGCATATGCATCTTATTCTGCTAGTATTAGACTTATGATGGTAGCATTATAAGATGGTTCGACGGCTAAGTTGGCGAGTCGTCCTGGGCACCAGTTTGTTCGCTAGATACCGAACCGGTATTCAGAGGTCACCCATGTTGGCTGCTTCTCTTGGCATTCTGCGCCGAAACTTCAGCTTCTTCCTCTTGAGCATAATTGGCTGCTTCTCTTGGCATTCCTTCTTGGGGCTCATACCCAGGGACACACAAAGTACTAGAAAGGAGTAGCAGCCATTCAAATGAGATTCAAAGTCACACATAGATAGGAGTGAGTTCACATTATCATGTAGGAGCTTTGCTCTAGCGCGTGTCATCGATCCACTTGGGGGACTTGGTGTTGTAGATGGAGTGACGTTGGAAGGACGAGCTACATCATCTCCCCCCATTGGAAAGAGTCATCCTCGACTCTTGATCCTCATCATATCCATGGAATGGTGAGAGGTCCTTCACATTGAGTGTATTGTTCACTAGATACTTGGACGTAGGGATGCCGATGATGTATGTGTTGCTATTGATCTTCTTGAGGACCTTCAAGGGGCCATCTCCTCTTGGCTTTAGCTTGGAGTCACGTTCCTTAGGGAAGCGGCCTTTGCTTAGGTGTATCCACACGAGGTCACCTTCTTCAAAGATCGTCTCCTTCTTAGTCTTGTTTAGCCTTGACGCTTGGCGAAGAACTTGTTGCTCGATAGTAGGTCTTGTGTCTTCATGAAGTTTCTTCATTGCTAGGGCACGCTTGTCGACACCCATGTTGTTGCGCTTGTGTAATGGAAGTGGTAGGATGTCGAGCATAGTGAGGGGCTCGAATCCATAGACGATCATGAATGGACTCTTCATTGTCATTGAGTGCTTGGCTCGATTATAGGAGAACTCTACGTGGGGAATGCATTCCTCCCCATCCTTAAGGTTCTTCTTGATCAACATGTTAAGGAGGGTTTCGAGGATTCGGTTCATGACATCGGTTTGTTGCGCTTTTCCCCAAATGAAGGTAACATTCTTTTTGGTTAATTCGTTGAGAGGACAAGCAATAGTAGATAAATCTTTCACAAATCAACGATAGAAACCATCCAATCCATGAAAACTTTGAAGTTTACTCACATTTGTGGGAATAGGCCAATCTTGTATGTCTTTGAACCTTAGAAGTATCGACTTTAATACCATTCGAAGAGACAACAAAGCCAAGAAAAATCAACTTGTGTTTAGGAAAAGTGCACTCAGAAGGATTAACATATAGCTTTTCATTTTGAAGGATTTGCAAAACCTCCTTAAAATGTATAACATTCTCATCAAGCGACTTTCTATAGACAAGAATATCGTTAAAGTAGACTACTACATTTTTCAAGTGATAGATCTCAAAATATGATTCATAAGGCGCATGAAGGTGGATGGGTTATTGGATAGGCCAAATGGCATGACCAACCATTCATAGAGACCAAGTTTGGTCTTGAAGGCGGTTTTCCACTCATCACCTTCCGCCATGCGTATTTGATGGTAACCACTACGAAGATCAATTTTCGAGAAAATAGTGGCTGCACTCAATTCATCGGGCATGTCATCAAGAGGTGATATTAGATGTCGATAACGCATGGTGATAGCATTGATTGGACGACAGTCCATGCGCAACTAACGTATCATCCGTTTTCGGAACAAGAATCATGGGTATCGCACTTGGGCTTGGGCTTACTTGTATCAAACCTTTGGAGACGAGGTGGTTAATTTGGCATTCGATCTCCTTCGTCTCTTTGGGGTTCGTGCGATAGGCGGCGCGGTTTGGTTGAGGTGCACTGGGTATGAGGCAAATGGCGATGCTCAATTCCGCGAAAAGGAGGTAGTCCATGTGGGAGATATTCGGGGAACACATCCTTGAATTCCTACAAAATAGTCATCAAAGAGGGAGGAATATTTGTTAAGTTGTTAGTTCCATGCACTAGTCCCTTGCAAACGAGGACATAGTGCAAGATAGATGGGTTATTCCTCACTTCTCTCATCTCACTTTTGGTGGCAAGAAGAACACTCTTAGTTTTTCCACTCGAGTTTGGCTTGTTGCTCTCACTCACTATATGGTGGTTCTCTTGCTCACCACTCTTCTCACAAGGTAGTTTTGTGGTTTGCACCCTCACTAAAGCATCTGCATTGGCCGCAATTATTTGGCTAGGAGTCATGGGTTGCAAAACACATGTCTTTTCAAGCCATTTGAAGGTATACACATTTGTTCGGCCATCATGTAGAGCACCCTTGTCATATTGCCACATGATGGCTCCAAAAATAGCCATCTTCCACCGCATTTAAACGTTATTTTTAGTCAAGCAATTGATAAGAAGCTCTCAATCATTGCCACTAATGACTAATAATTGCAAAGATATGCAAAACCTTGCTTTGAATTGTGTTGTGCAGGAAATCACGCTTTTTAATGTGAAATCAGGAGTCATAATGAAGGTTTTTGAGGAAGGCCACACGAACAAGTAATTATGGAGTCAATTCTAGGCGTTAGAAGCCATAACAACCACTAGTACGGGTAGGGCCCACCCGTACCATGTGGTGGCGGCTCCGTCTCGGCAAACCCTACAACTTTTGTGAAGACGCCTATATATTTTGAGGTCTCAGCTGCCGTGGAGGAGGCTGCCATTCCTAGATTGCATCACAACACCACCAAAGGAAATTCATGCCACTGTTCATCCATCCATCATACATCCCCTCCATTAGCCATAGCCATTGCTTTGTACTTTAGATCTCCTTGTGATTCAGCGACCATTGTAAGAATATTTGATTCCAATCTAAGTGTTTTGCACAATGTTTTCTATCCTTGATCTTATTGTTATGACTGAGTAGTCCTCACAGGCTATGGGATGGGGAGAAACCTCACAACGATTATGTGCATCTAATTCATGGGAGCATTGTGTATTGCTTGAAATAGCGATTTGTATCTTTTGTTTCTTTGTCTCTTGTCTCGATTTGTGGACTTATAGGTACCCAAGATCCCATAGATTGATAAAGGCTTGAGGTGAGATACTTGGCTAGTGGCAATCTTATAGGAACCCAAGTGATAGAAAGGGTAACACGGTCTTCGCTTAGCGACCCATTCGGGATCACAACAACATCACCACTTAATTATTTGATCTTTGGTTTACACTTAATAATCGTTTGTAGCCCGTTGCTTCGTGGTGCACTCGGTTGGATTAAAAGACTTTTGCTATGCCCGCTGCATCACGGGGGCTCTAGTATATTAAGATGTGTTGCCAACAAGAGATTATCACTATTAAAACTTTGCACATGACTATGCTTATTATTATCTTTGATCCCATATGATGTACAACTGCAAGTGGATCTTCAGCCCTGGCCTATCTCTGTTCATTGATTCAGCCCATATAAAAGTAAACTAGATTGGTCTGGTAAACAAAGGTAAAACAAAGAAACAAAGTCTTGTAGACGTTTCCTTTTTATTTCCTTTTAGCATTGCTTTCAAAGGTTTGATTAAACTTAGGTCTTCTAGGGAAAAAGCTATTATACTACATCCATGAATCCAGATCGAAGGTATCAACCTTTTTTCTAGCGCTGTTGCCGGGGAAGGCAATTTTTCTATCCTCGTGAGGTCACTAGAGACCTTGTTTTTTGTTTTATTATTGTTTGTAGTTTTATTCTTGTTGTTAGTTTACTTTCTAGTTATCTATTTGAAAACCCAAAAAATTAGTTACTTGTTATTTGTTTTCTTTACTTAAAATACCATAAATATAAAGATCCATGGCTCAAAAGAGACTTGGGGAGTATGCTACTCCCACTGATGATTTTATTCGTGCATCTATCACTCAGCCCGCTGTTGATGCGGAAGCATATGAAATTAAGCCTAACCTTTTAAGTTTGGTTCAGCAAAACCAATTTGGAGGCTCATGTTCTGAGGATTCAGGTTTGCACTTAAATAATTTCATTGAAATTTGCGACATGATGCGTATTAAGGATGTAGATCCAAATGTTGTCAAATTAAGGTTATTTCCTTTCTCTCTTAGAGCAAAGGCTAAGGACTGTTTCTAGCTCTACTTAAGGGCACTATTAAATCTTGGGAGGAATGCACTAATATGTTTATGACTAATTTTTTCCCTAGCTAAAACTATGTAGCTGAGATCCAACATTACAAGCTTTATACAAGAAGATCGCGAGCCACTAGCGCTTGCATGGGAAAGGATAAAGGAAGTCGTAATGAACTGTCCTAGTCATGGGATGGAAGAATGGCTTATATTACATCTGTTTTATAATGGCCTTAACCCCATGTCTAAGTCTATGCTAGATATTGTAACAGGAGGAACAATCATGGGAAAGAAAGTGAGCATTGCAAAGAAATTACTTGACGATATGCAAAACAACCATGCCCAATGGCATGTCGAGAGAACCTCGATGAGAGTGAGTTCAATCACAGAGGTAAACAATGAGATCTTACATCTAAGGTGTGGCATCCCGCTAAAACCACTACTAGAAAATCGCGGTGTTTTTGGTGCATTGCATCATCATGACTGCATGCTCATGTCATCATGCCACATTGCATTTGAGCATCGTCATCATCATGCATATGGTTGTCTAAAACTATTTCTCGAAAAGCCTATTTTGTTTTCTAAATACCCCGTCTTTATTTCAAATCAAACCCCGGTCTCTTCCGGATCTTTTATTTGGCTAAAAACTATTTGAAAAAGGTTTACAAATAAAATAAAATAATAAAACTATTTTTTTATCGGGGGAGGCAGCCCAGCCCATAGGCCAGGCCACCTACCACCCCGGCTGGCCCAGCCCGTTTTAATCAAACCCTAACCAGATAACACCACCTAACCCTAAACCTACCCAGACCCACCCCGCCACCGCCACACTTCCTCCACCTGCCGTTTTCCCGCCCACCAGCCACTCCCTACACCATCTCCCGCCTCTCCCTTCCACCTGCCGCCGCCACCTACACAGCCACCACCCCACCTGGTCTCCACCCTGCAACCTCACTCCCTCCATTCACCACCTGCCACCTCACCCGCACAGGCCCACCTCTCCTGGTGGACAGCCACCCCGCACGCACACCCGCGCACAGCCCCGTGACCCGCTCCCGACCGCCCGGGCCAACTCCTCACCCCGACAGCCTCGGGATCCTCCCCGCTGCCCTGGCCCCACCCCGCCAGCCTGGGCGTGTCTCCCCCCACCTGCCGCTCCCCTCGGCTCTCTCCTGTCCGCACGCCACCACACGCGCCTCCCGCACACAACTTCCCTCCCCCCCGCGTGCACGCGTCTCCCCCTGGCCCCACCAGGCACGCACGACACGCGCGCGCAGCCCCACCCTGGGTCACGCGGTCGCCACCTACCCCGTCTCCAACCCTGCTCCTCCTCTCCCTTTGCCATCGCCGCCGCTGCCAGCATCTCTCCCTGGCCGCTCGCCGCCCCGCCTCGTCGGAGCCCACCGCCGCTCCGGCGCTCTGCGGCTCCTACCGAGCTCCACCACACCCGGGCGTCTTCCTCCCACGTCCCTTCCCTGCCTACATCGACAGCGGCAGCGAGCCACCGCCCGCAGGAGCTTCCTCCGGCCGGCCTCGCCTCCCTTCCCCCGCCGTCAGGGTCTTCTGCCGTCGCAGCCGCGCTCTCTCCTGCGGCCTCACCTCGGCCCAACAGAGCCCCGCAGCTGCTTCACCAACCGTACCGCCGGCGATGATCTCCGGTCTCCGTCTCGCCTCGGCCACGTGACCCCTCGGCTGCCGCGCCTCCCTCTTCTTCAAGCAGCCCTCCGCCGAGCTCGACCCTGGGCGCCGCCTCCTCCCTCCGCGCAGAGCGCCGCCACCCTGCAAGCGCGTGCCCTGCTGGACCCTGTCGGCCTCTGCCGCGTCGCCTCTCGCCCGTGAGCACTTCTTCGCCCCTGCAACCTCACTGCACCGCCTCTCCCAGCATGCGCCATCCCGCGTCGGCCCACCACCGCCCCGACCTTGCTCCTGTGCCTCTGCCACGGCTCAGATAGCTCAAGGCATGCACCTGATCTGCTTGCTTTAATGCCTAGAAGGTCGGTGACCCTCAGTTGCGTGGTTCCTTTGACCGGTGCTCGTGTCCGTGTTGTCGTTTCTCGCGATGTTGTCTGCCTTCGTATTCCCGGTGCGACTCAAGTCCAAGTCGACCACTGTTGCGCTCCAAGTTTCTGACACCAAGACCTTCTCGTCGACAAGATCAACCGAAGACCTCGCCAAGTTCTACCTGACAATGGCGTCGATGCCCAAGATCTCCACAATCGGCAAGTACTTCGCCCCTCGATTCCAAGAACCCCGGACGCCGAGACACCGGTACGACAAGACCTCCTTCCCGGATGCGATGCCCGAGGACCCGGACGCCAAGGTCGCTGACGCGGAACGCCATGCTCTTCTACACGAATGCCAAGTACGCCGACATGGAGCCGACGAGATCTCCGAGTCCGAGCGGCATGATCTCCTACCCGAAGGTTCCCGGACGCCAAGTTCTTCATCCCGAACGCCAAGACCGACTCGAAGGCGCGGACCCAACAAGATCTTCGCGACGACAAGATCGACACCGACCAGGGCGAATCCGATGCGCCCCCGACGCCAAACCAAGTCCATCCCGGATTTCGAACCTGATCCCCGTCGAAACCTGAGTCCGAACCCCGAACCCCCGGAACCCAAGATCTCCCGGACCCAGATGTGTGCACCCTTTTCCCGAGCCCTTATTTTTATAAATGCTATATATAAAACTTGTTGCATATTATTTGTTCATCTTGCATGCATACCTGTCTGTGGTTTGGGTGCATTATGCCGATTCACCTCATAATTAAATATGGAGTGTTCATGCGGAATATTGTTGTCTTATTCCGGGCTCCATTTAAATTGGTGTAGCGAACCGATGCCATGTTTCGCCCTGTTAATCCAACATTTAAATTGCGGGGTATCTAAATAACTTGAACCTATTAATTAATTGTCGGGACCCCGGTTCCGCTTAATATTGCCTAATTTCACCGCATATGTGCCATGCCATGCATCATATCATAAACATGCCGATTCTTCTGCTGTAGTATTAAATATTGCATCCGGTGTTTCTTTTAGTGTTTGCTTCTTCACGGATTAGGCCGTTGAGTTGATGTGACTATCCACAAGTTCTTCAGATAATGAGTCTCCGGCAGTGTTTCCCAAGCGAGCAATCTCCCCCTTTCTACCTATTTTGCATTTATAGTCTTTACTTCCTTCCTGTTGATCTACTGCTATCCGTGTCGCGATGCTTTAGTTCCATACCTGATATATTCCGTGCAGCCTCTATATTGCCGTGGACACCTCCTATTACCTGTGTTGGTAGATAGCTGGTCTTGCGAGTCATAGTTGCTTGCTCAGGTGCTGCTTCGTGTCGTTGTTGTTCCACTGTTGATGGAAGGTTGGCACATGCTTAATGGTGGAGATGATCATGACTTTAAATACAACTATTAAAATGCTCGATATAACTAATGCAGAGACATCGGTGGGCAATAGATGTTATTTGGTTCTTCCACGCTCACTTGTGTCCCGTAGGACCCCGAGTACTTGATACTTGTTCCTTGATTTTTCGCACTATCCACATCCAGGAGGCCTTATGGACCCCCTGAGCCAGAGCTTGATTCATTTCTATTTGTTGGGGCCACAAACTAGTTTGGGATTTTATTTACTATCCTGTACTTATGTCATGTTTACTGCTTTATTTAAGATTGTGCGTGGAGCACCTGTACTGTTTAGGATTGCGGAGTGTTTTCGCGGTATCGACAAGCCCAGTCACACTTTCGGGTTCGTAGTCGTTTACAGCCATTGACGCAAACCCTAGGTCTGTTCCGGAGCCGGCCAACTTCGTTGCGGGTAGCTTAGTGGGGTGGCCCCCCTGAAATATTTTATGAATCCTGTGATCGCTTTGTTGTGAATGCCTCGTTGGGTTTTGAGTTGGTTTTTCCGAGGTTGATCGAGTGTGTGTTGCTATTTGTGTACCCCTGCAGGGTAAAACTTTCTGAAAGCCGTGTCCGCGGTTATGGACGACTTGGAGCACATTATCTCGATCATAGACAAGCATAACTAAAGTAGTACTATAAATTTGACTTAATATGTGACTAGTAATCAGATTCAACTATAACGGAATGGATATTAAAAATGCCAACAGCTGGTGGATCTGGGTTGTTTTGTGACATGCTGTACCTGCCTAGTAAGTATTGCAACTCCAATGGACTGAGATAAAAGTGCCAACAACTACTGGGTTTTTGGATTCCTTAGGACAATTATATATGACTAGTAAATGTTCCAACTACAACATGATGTTAATTAAAACTGCCCACTACTTATGCTTCAGGATGACTCATGCTATCAATATCTGCTTAGTAAGTGCTGCAACTATAATGGAATGGATAAAACTGCCCACTGTGTGAGTTCCTCGGTTTGACTTCCTCGTTTGTTCTCGAGGGGGAAATGCCAGGATGGGTATGATTGGTGTTAGTATCAGGTTGGATCCGAATAGGTCTTTCTTATCCTTCTCTAATAGCCGCCAGTTTTACTGAGTCTCTATAGGTTGTTTAGTGCTGCTACGCTGTCGCTTCAGTCCACCATACCTATGTAGGCGAGGACCGCTGAATTCTAGCCTCGACGTGTACTGGCCTCAGTATGACGCTCCTCTTTTTCCTTTGCCCTTTGTCGGCACCCCTTTGTTTTAGCAGGTTTGAGACTGCCGTCGTTAGCAGGGTTACCCTTCTGGCTTGGCCTGGGCAGGGTTATGGACGCCATTGGTTATTCTTAAGGGCTCTTAGCCCCATTTGCATCTTGTCCGTAGTCGGACGCTCTATCGTTTTCAAGGTGATTTGGATCTTTGTATAGTATATCTGTATTCTTGACTCATGGAGTCGTTGTTGTATATATCTGTTCTGTTGGTCCCATCGAGGACTGTTGTGTAATGGTATTACTTCGTTTTTTCACTCACACGAAAGTGCCTGGTGGGCGTCCTTGAATTGTTTCTATGCGGGTTTGGCAGAAAAGGGCTATAACTTGCATAGGGCCGATTCGAGGGTGTTACAGAGTGGTATCAGAGCTCAGCGGTTGCGATACCCCACAAGTCCAGCCTGTAGGATAACCTAGCTAACAGCCGAAGTAGAGTGTCAAAACTATTTTGCAAAATCGGTTAGATAGATCTGATTAGGTCTGCTTTTACTCCTTACCCCTCTGCTATTCTCCTCTTACCTCTGCATGTTTTGAATCTGCTCTCTTATCTTCTCTTCGAGTCCAGGAATTCTCGTGGTTGGGTTTCCGTCGTACCTTCAGGGTCTCGCCTCCTCCTTTGGTGACGGTGTTTCTACATCCGGTCTTCATGCTATCTGAGGAATCCTTCATCTGTTGGACTTCTCTTCGTTGCCTTCCGATGGATTCAACGCGAAGACATCAGCTACGCCAGATCCGATGCAGAGTGTGCCTCACTCCTTGTTTCCGAATCTCGTTTGTCGAGATCTTCAGTCTGATTCCGAGAGTTGGTTGAATAATTCTCCTATTCGTGTGCAGAGTAATGGTTTGGGTGCGCGATGGACTGATCACCATCCGACTACTCTTATCATTCGCTCTTGTACATTGAATGGGTGAATCAATGCAATTTTCACTCCTTCCACGGAAGTTAAAGGTGGCCTTATCTTTTGAGACCTTTATCTTCGTCTTTGTTTCTCGGGAATGTTCTCTCAACGAACGCGAGCAACGACCCATTGTTGGTGGTGTCGCCGATTCAAGACGAAGAAGGCACCTTTGTTAGTGGTGTCGCGAGGATCGACACGAAGCGAGAAGATTCAGCTCGCTGACCTTCTTCCCGGTACCATGAGGCGGATCTCGAGGGCGAGATCCATTGTTAGTGGTGTCGAATTGTGGCATCCCGCTAAAACCACTACTAGAAAATTGCGGTGTTTTTGGTGCATTGCATCATCATGACTGCATGCTCATGTCATCATGCCACATTGCATTTGAGCATCGTCATCATCATGCATATGGTTGTCTAAAACTATTTCTCGAAAAGCCTATTTTGTTTTCTAAATACCCCGTCTTTATTTCAAATCAAACCCCGGTCTCTTCCGGATCTTTTATTTGGCTAAAAACTATTTGAAAAAGGTTTACAAATAAAATAAAGTAATAAAACTGTTTTTACCGGGGGAGCCAGCCCAGCCCATAGGCCAGGCCACCTACCACCCCGGCTGGCCCAGCCCGTTTTAATCAAACCCTAACCAGCTAACGCCACCTAACCCTAAACCTACCCAGACCCACCCCGCCGCCGCCACACTTCCTCCACCTGCCGTTTTCCCGCCCACCAGCCACTCCCTACACCATCTCCCGCCTCTCCCTTCCACCTGCCGCCGCCACCTGCACAGCCCACCACCCCACCTGGTCTCCACCCTGCCACCTCACTCCCTCCATTCACCGCCTGCCACCTCACCCACGCGGGCCCTACCTCTCCCAGTGGATAGCCACCCTGCACGCACACCCGTGCACAGCCCCGTGACCTGCTCTCGACCGCCCAGGCGAACTCCTCACCCTGATAGCCTCGGGAGGCCCCCCGCCGCCCTGGCCCCACCCGTCAGCCTGGGCGCGTCTCCCCCACCTGCCGCTCCCCTCGGCTCTCTCTTGTCCGCACGCCACCACACGCGCGTCCCGCACACAACTTCCCCCCCGCGTGCACGCGTCTCCCCCTAGCCCCACCCTGGGTCACGCGGTCGCCACCTACCCCGTCTCCAACCCCGCTCCTCCTCTCCCTTGCCCATCGCCGCCACTGCCAGCATCTCTCCCCGGCCGCTCGCCGCCCCGCCTCCTCGGAGCCCGCCGCCGCTCCGGCGCTCTGCGGCTCCTACCGAGCTCCGCCACACCCGAGCGTCTTCCTCCCGCGTCCCTTCCCGGCCTGCATCGACAGCGGCAGCGAGCCGCCGCCCGTAGGAGCTTCCTCCGGCAGCCTCGTCTCCCTTCCCCCGCCGCCAGGGTCTTCTGCTGTCGCAGCATCGCTCTCTCCTGCGGCCTCACCTCGGCTCGACCGAGCCCCGCAGCTGGTTCCCCAACCGCCACCGCCGGCGATGACCTCCGGTCTCCGTCTCGCCTCGGCCGCGCGACCCCTCGGCTGCCGTGCCCCCCTCTTCTTCAAGCAGCCCTCCGCCGAGATCGACCCTGGGCGCCGCCTCCTCCCTCCGCGCAGAGCGCCGCCGCCCGCAAGCGCGTGCCCTGCTAGACCCTGTCGGCCTCTGCCGCGTCGCCTCTCGCCCGCGAGCACTTCTTCGCCCCTGCAACCTCGCTGCACCGCCTCTCCCAGCATGCGCCATCCCGCGTCGGCCCACCACCGCCCTGACCTTGCTCCTGTGCCTCTGCCACGGCTCAGATAGCTCAAGGCATGCACCTGATCTGCTTGCTTTAATGCCTAGAAGGCCGGTGACCCTCAATTGCGTGGTTCCTGTGACCAGTGCTCGTGTCCGTGTTGTTGTTTCTCGCGGTGTTGTCTGCCTTCGTATTCCCGGTGCGACTCAAGTCCAAGTCGACCATTGTTGCGCTCCAAGTTTCTGACACCAAGACCTTCTCGTCGACAAGATCAACCGAAGACCTCGCCAAGTTCTACCTGACAATGGCGTCGATGCCCAAGATCTCCACAATCGGCAAGTACTTCGCCCCTCGATGCCAAGATCCCCGGACGCCGAGACACCGGTACGACAATACCTCCTTCCCAGATGCGATGCTCGAGGACCCGGACGCCAAGGTCACTGACGCGGAACGCCATGCTCTTCTACACGAACGCCAAGTACGCCAACATGGAGCCAACGAGATCTCTGAGTCCGAGCGGCATGATCTCCTACCCGAAGGTTCCCGGACGCCAAGTTCTTCATCCTGAATGCCAAGACCGACTCGAAGGCGCGGACCCGACAAGATCGACACCGACCAGGGCGAATCCGATGCGCAACCAAGTCCTTCTTCCCGGATTCCGAACCCGATCCCAGTCGAATCCTGAGTCCGAACCCCGAACCGTCGGAACCCAAGATCTCCCGGACCCAGATGTGTGAACCCTTTTTCCGAGCCCCTATTTTTATAAATGCTATATATAAAACTTGTTGCATATTATTTGTTCATCTTGCATGCATACCTGTCTGTGGTTTGGGGGCATTATGCCGATTCACCTCATAATTAAATATGGAGTGTTCATGCGGAATATTGTTGTCTTATTCCGGGCTCCATTTAAATTGGTGCAGCGAACTGATTCCATGTTTGGCCTTTTAATCCAACATTTAAATTGCGGGGTATCTAAATAACTTGAACCTATTAATTAATTGTCGGGGCCCCGGTTCCGCTTAATATTGCCTAATTGCGCCGCATTTGTTCCATGCCATGCATCATATCATAAACATGCCGATTCTTCTGTTGTAGTATTAAATATTGCATCCGGTGTTTCTTTTAGTGTTTGCTTCTTCACGGATTAGGCTGTTGAGTTGATGCGAGTATCGACAAGTTCTACGGATAATGAGTCTCCGACAGTGTTTCCCAAGCGAGCAATCTCCCCCTTTCTACCTATTTTGCATTTGTAGTCTTTACTTCCTTCCTGTTGATCTACTGCTATCCGTGTCGTGATGCTTTAGTTCCGTACCTGATATATTCCGTGTAGCCTCTATATTGCCTTAGACACCTCCTATTACCTGTGTTGGTAGATAGCTGGTCTTGCGAGTCGTAGTTGCTTGCTCAGATGCTGCTTCGTGTCGTTGTCGTTCCACAGTTGATGGAAGGTTGGCACATGCTTAATGGTGGAGATGCTTAATGGTGGAGATGATCATGACTTTAAATACAACTATTAAAATGCTATATATAACTAATGCAGAGGCATCGGTGGGCAATAGATGTTATTTGGTTCTTCCACGCTCACTTGTGTCCCGTAGGACCCCGAGTACTTGATACATGTTCCTTGATTTTTCGCACTATCCACATCCGGGAGGCCTTATGGACCCCCCTGAGCCAGAGCTTGATTCATTTCTATTTCTTGGGGCCACAAACTAGTTTGGGGTTTTATTTACTATCCTGTACTTATGTCATGTTTACTGCTTTATTTAAGATTGTGCGTGGAGCACCTGTACTGTTTAGGATTGCGGAGTGTTTTCGCGGTATCGACAAGCCCAGTCACACTTTCGGGTTCCCAGTCATTTACAGCCATTGACGCAAACCCTAGGTCTGTTCTGGAGCCGTCCAACTTCGTTGCGGGTAGCTTAGTGGGGTGCCCCCCCTGAAATATTTTATGAATCCTATGATCGCTTTGTCGTGAATGCCTCGTTGGGTTTTGAGTTGGTTTTTCCGAGGTTGATCGAGTGTGTGTTGCTATTTGTGTACCCCTGCAGGGTAAAACTTTCTGAAAGCCGTGTCCGCAGTTATGGACGACTTGGAGCACAATATCTCGATCATAGACAAGCATAACTAAAGTAGTACTATAAATTTGACTTAATATGTGACTAGTAATCAGATTCAACTATAATGGAATGGATATTAAAAATGCCAACAGCTGGTGGATCTGGGTTGTTTTGTGACATGTTGTACCTGCCTAGTAAGTATTGCAACTCCAATGGACTGAGATAAAAGTGCCAACAACTGCTAGGTTTTGGGATTCCTCGGGACAATTATATCTGACTAGTAAATGTTCCAACTACAATGGGATGTTAATTAAAACTCCCCACTACTTATGCTTCAGGATGACTCATGCTATCAATATCTGATTAGTAAGTGCTTCAACTATAATGGAATGGATAAAACTGCCCACTGTGTGAGTTCCTCGGTTTGACTTCCTCGTTTGTTCTCGAGGGGGAAATGCCAGGATGGGTATGATTGGTGTTAGTATCAGGTTGGATCCGAATAGGTCTTTCTTATCCTTCTCTAATAGCCGCCAGTTTTACTGAGTCTCTATAGGTTGTTTAGTGCTGTTGCGCTGCCGCTTCAGTCCATCATACCTATGTAGGCGAGGACCGCCGAATTCTAGCCTCGCCATGTACTGGCTCAGTACTAACGCTCCTCTTTTTCCTTTGCCCTTTGTCGGCACCCCTTTTGTTTTAGCAGGTTTGAGACCGCCGTCGTTAGCAGGGTTACCCTTCCGGCTTGGCCTAGGCAGGGTTATGGACGCCATTGGTTATTCTTCAGGGCTCTTAGCCCCATTTGCATCTTGTCCGTATTCGGACGCTCTATCGTTTTCAAGGTGATTTGGATCTTTGTAGAGTATATCTGTATTCTTGACTCATGGAGTCGTTGTTGTATATATCTGTTCTGTGGGTCCCATCGAGGACTGTTGTGTAATGGTATTACTTCGTTTTTCCACCCGCACGAAAGTGCCTGGTGGGTGTCCTTGAATCGTTTCTATGCGGGTTTGGCGGAAAAGGGCTAAAACTTGCATAGGGCCGATTCGAGGGTGTTACATAAGGTAGACGAGTTACTCAACATAGTAAATGGTAAGGAAGATACCCAAGTTAATGCTATTGCTATCGATGTTAATGATATAATTTTAGAGCTCGCACTCCATATAATCCTGCATGGGAAAACCAAAATTATGCTTCTAATGTTCGAAAACATTACCCTAATCATGCAGGAGCTCCTTACAATGATTATGACAATCATAATGGAGCAAATCATGACAATCTCTCGTTTGAGCAAACCGTTAGAACCTTATGCAAGCTCAAACGAAGCAAAATAATATGCTCATTAAAATCACGGAGAATCATGAGAGTAGTACAGGAAAATTATTTAACTAAGCCATTGCAATTAGGAATGATGTGCAGGCTCTATAGGAAAGGACAAATACCGTGGAGTCTCAATTGGGCAAGGTAGCGGAGAGCCAAGCTCTCATCCTAGCAAAGTTTGCTCGGAATCCTGAGCCAAATCCGATAGAAGCCCTCAAGATGATGAGGGTGGTAACAAATGAAGAAAAGCCTGAAGAGCTGGATTATAGCAACGCACCAACATATAACCTGGAAGATCTACTAAAGATGATCACCATAAAGAATCTCGGTATAGAACAAGGTGATGATGCGATGTACCAACAATTTATTCAACAAGTAGCATCTAAGGTTCATGATTTAGAGATGGAGTATAAGAGACTAGCTGATAAACTTCCAGCTAAGCTAGATGATATATTTGAGCCCACTATTAAAATTAAGGTTGGGGTCAATGAGATATCTGCACTTTGTGATCTTGGTGCAAGTGTCTCACCGATTTCCAAAAGCCTATTTGACAAGCTAAACTTGGGGCCGTTTGCAACTACTGAATTAAGACTCCATCCAACGGATAAAACTTATAAACAAGTTGTTGGGATAAAGGAAAATATAGTTGTTGAAATTAAAGGTAGTCCCGCGCTTACCAATCTTGTTATTGTGGACATTCCTGAAGATCCCATAGCACATATAGTCCTAGGTAGGCCCTTCCTAAGAACTATTAAAGCACTAATCAATTTACATGGAGGGAATGCAAGAATAGGACTATCATCTAGATATCCTTTTATAGTACACTTCCCTAGGAAGAAGAAGTCCAAGCCTAATGATGACGATGGTATAACTACTTTGAAAGCCAATTACTTTGGAGTGGGTGTTCCACTCATTAAACCTAAATGATCACCATATGGGTCAAGCTAATTAACCTTAACTAAAAGCGCTTCACGGGAGGCAACCCATGTGAAATAAGTTTTACTCTTGTGTTAGTTTTGTTTGTTTGTTTGTTTTTGTTTTTAATAAAGAGTGTTCAAGGAGACCTTTGGATAGAGGAGAAGAAATAAGGTAATCCTCGATCTTTTACTTTTACTAACACATGGCCTAAGAAGTATTGCTGTTTTTTATGAAGTCTATTTGTTGTTATTTTGTCCTTTGATAAGATGTGTAAAGATGCACGAAGCTACTAATAAAATTCTTTGAGTTTTTCAGCTCACTAGTCGCATAACGACCAGTGGTACGGCCAGAAGGGACCGTACTGTGTGCCCGTACCACCTCGAGGAATTGGAAACTAGAAACTTTGATTTTTGTCGTAGGACACAGAGGTTGTAATGACCACTGCTATGGGCGGACACGCCCGTATGGCACACCCGTACCGTATCCTCGAGGAAAACATTAGATTTCAAGCGAAGGAACTGAATGCATAATGACTAGTAGTATGGGAACGCGTGACCATACTGCACGCCCATACCGAGTGCACCACCGGAAGGGATTCATCACCCCCAAGGTATGTCACCCGGTACGGCGGGCTCCGGCCGTACCGCCCACCCGTACCACGTACGCAGCCGCCATAACACCATGAGGAGGTAACCTAAAAATCCCCAAAGCATAAATTTTCTCTTTCTTCTTCCTCCAAACTCCAAACCACCTCCATTGGATCTTCAAATTTACTCTATCTTTCTTCATTTCCTTGCACCCAATTGATCTAAGGTATGATTCTCCTCTGATCCCCAACTTATTTTTACCAAAGCTTCACTCTATCTTTCATCGTTGTCAATCTAGACTTAGGTATTATACTTGATCTAATCTTGATATTGAGCATGCTTCGTATTAATTTAGAGGAGTTTCATGTGTAACTAGTGTAGAGGATCACATATGCTCTGTTTCTATTGGACTAAAATTTTAATTAGCAATCTTTATTTATTTTGTTTTAGATGAATACGAGGAGACGTACACGTGTGATGGCTGCGGAACTTTCCGCACCACCCGTTGATACGTTGACCCTCGAGTCACTTGGTACTGAGTTCAACGAGGAGTTTCAGCTGAACCGCTTCGACCGTCTTAAACTATGGGAAATCTAGTCCACCAAGTGGGTGTGTCCCTATATCCTGAGCCAACTTAGCATTCATGCTGATTTTGATTTACTTTGCAACAATGTTGGTTTGCATGACTTTGTATTTCAGGATGTCACCACGTATTGTCGCTTGACGCTTGAGTTCCTCAGCACTTTGACGCATACGATGAGCTCTCACTATTGTTCCGAGGAGCAAATGCCTAGAGTTGATTGCATCAACTTCCTTCTTATGAACTATGAGTACTCCTTGACACTCAACCAATGGGCTCAATGTTTTGGGTTTGCCAACAATACCACCGACATATGCTCCACTACCTTTGTTTTAAATCATGCACATTTGCATTACTTTAATTTAATGAGAATTCATGGAAACACACCCAAGGGGAACCAAATTGATCATCCTGTTATTCGCTATTTGTTTTATGTTATTGCTAACACCTTGCAGGCACGTGGTGAGTTTACTAGAGTCAATGAGGAGGACATGATGGTCCTCATAAAAGCTGCTATTATTAATTATAACTTAAGGCCAAATTTGGGCACCCTTCTTGTGTTTTACCTTAAGCATTAGGCTCTGCAATCTCGAGGACCCATATGCGGAGGAGGAGTTTTGACCGCTCTTGCACGCACACTTCACATCAACCTAGGTAATATCCAACTGTTGACGGGAAGTAACCATCTCAGTTTTTCTACTCTAAGAGCATGTGGTATGATTTCTAGAACTAATGGTAGATACTTCTTTGATATACCTAGAACAGATCACTTGATCCCAGCTCCTTTGCCTAATGGTCTATTCTCTATCGAGGATGGACATTTGCGTTTTGATGCACAGGTTGAGGCAGTTCTACCCGATCAAGAAATACCCGTGGTGGGAGGAGGAGATGAAGAAGTAGAACAAGAGGGACCCAAACAATATGTGCAGCCACCAAAATACTACACCACATATGAAGATATTTTTGTGCTCTAAGGAAACATACAAAACATGAACAACCTCTCCATCAACCTTTGAGATGCTTCTACAAACCTCGCCACCCAGTTCCATGATTGGAGCTTGCAAAATCCTGAGCTTGGGGATGTGTTCCCCCGACAATTTTATTTGTGTAATAACGAGGTTGTACTCCGACTCTTTGGAGCTTTGAAATACTCATATTGGCTTGTTCCAACACTTTGCTTTTCCGTTTGCTTTCGGTTTTAGTTTGCTTTTGTTTTTCATTTGTTTTTATTTTCTTAGTTCCTTTCTTGGTCGCAAGTTCTTTTATATTGTTTAATCCCTATCCTCAAAAATACAAAAAGATTTTCCGTTTTTCCTTTTTTTTCCGTAAATGCGGATTCACACTTTGCCCCTTTGCTTTAATATTATTATGCGAGTAATCGTGCTTGAGTTTTGAAGGAACACATCCCTATAAGGAAGAGGATTATGAAGTCACTTATGAGATGTACGTCCTATGTCTCCAACTTTTGAAGTTTGAGTTGTTTATCTTAGTTGGTTGGTTTGCTAAGATGCCATGCTAGTTAGAGTAGAGCTTTTTATCGGTATGATGATTAGTTGTGGAAGCTTTTGCTCTAGTTCTTTTAGCTAACCGAGTCTTGCCTTGGAAATAATATTGCCAAACAAGTACAATAAGAAAAAGTCTGAAATTTATGACTTATTTAATGAATGATTGTCTTAAGAGTATACCCTTGAGGATACTTAACCCCATAGATGTTTTGATAGTCTTGACGACACTCTTGAAAGGAGTTGTTTAATTGAAATGAAGTCTTGTGGTAACTGTGATGCATGCCAAAGCTAACCTTGTGGATAAAACCGGTGCTATCATAAAAAAATAGAAAAGAGAAAAAGTTCTATGTTTCTCATGCATAGCTTTGGGATGCCAACAACTCCGCTAGCTTTTGAACGATCTATGGTATAACCCCGGATTTCGGCTATGAGTTGATTACATGAGTGGCATACGTGTAAATATATGGGCAAAAGTATTGGTACTCTCAAAGGTTGTGCAAGCACTTATAAAAAGAAACAACCAATGATCCTTGAAAGAGGAACAAAAAAAGAGGAAATGAAACAAAGAAAAAGATATGTATGAAGATCCACATAACATTTTCTTGAAAGACAATGATTGGATTAGAAGTGTTTTTGATAGACTTGATTTATTGATGTGGGCGTAAATAAGACACTTCATTGTTATACTACTTAGGACATGAACTCTCTTACTCAATTATGTTATTAAAACATCTTCGTGTTCCTTGGCAAGCTGAGAGTTAACTAGAAGATTTGGATTGATTGTTACACTTCTAGTTATTTATACTTATATTAAACTTTACTTTGATTGTCTTGACTTACCTGAGCATATATAGTATTCTTGTCATCTCTCTAACTTTGATATGCGTTTCAAATGGATGAAGTGCTGAACGCATAAGACTACCAACCGTAAGTGAATTCTTATTCTTGTTGTTTCAAGTTTAAATACTGAATTCCTTATAGTTGTTTTGTTTCTTCTTGCTCGAGGGCGATCAAGGTTTGAGCTTTGGGGAGTTTGATGGCTCCAAAAATAGCCATCTTCCACCAAGTTTAAACATTGTTTTTAGTTAAGCAATTGACAAGAAACTCTCAACCCTTGCCATTAATGACTAATAATTGCAAAGATATGCAAAAACTTGATTAGAATTGTGTTGTGCAGGAAATCACGCTTTTTGATCCAAAATCAGGAGTCATAATGAAGGTTTTTGAGAAATTCCACACGACCAAGTAATTGTGGAGTCAATTCCAAGCGTCAGAAGCCATAAAGACCACTGGTATGGCCATGACCCGCCCGTACCGTCCGCCCGTACCATGTGGTGGTGGCTCTGTCTCGTCAAACCCTGGAAGTTTCACGAAGACGCCTATATATTTTGAGGTCTCGGCCGCCCCAGAGGAGGCCCCCATTCCTAGATTGCATCAAAACACCACCAAAGGAGATCCATGCCATTGTTCATCCACCCCCTCCATTAGCCATAGCCATTGCTTTGTACTTTAGTTCTCCTTGTGATTCGGCGACCATTGTAAGAATATTTGATTTCAATCTAAGTATTTTGCACAATGTTTTCTATCATTGATCTTATTGTTATGAGTGAGTAATCCTCATGGGCTACGGGTTGGGGAGAAACCTAACAGAGATTATGTGCATCTAATTCATGGGAGCATTGTGTATTGCTTGAAATGGCGATTTGTATCTTTTGTTCCTTTGTATCTTGTCTCGATCTGTGGACTTGTAGGTACCCAAGATCCCATAGAATGATAAAGGCTTGAGGTGAGATACTTGGCTAGTGGCGATTGCTTTCCAAGGTTCTATTAAACCTGGATCTTCTAGGGGAAAAGCTCTTATACTACATCCATGAATCCGAATGGGAGGTATCACCATAGTCTACCAAGCAACATATGGCATACCGTCATGGGAACCACATCACACTCCACTGTGTCTTTGTATGGTCCAATTGAGAAGGTTACCGAGACGATGTACTTGATCTTCACGAACCCTTGGTCACTTATCCATTGAACATGGTAGGGGTGCTTGTATGTATTGAGGGTGAGATTGAGCTTTTCGCATAACTCGGTGCTTGCAAGGTTGTGGCCTCTCCCTCCATCGATGATAACTTTAATGGATTTCCCATTGATGTTGGCACGTGTTTGGAAGATGTTGGATCTTTGATCTCCATGCTCTTGGGCTTGAGTAATCAATATTCTTATGATTATAAGCGAAGGACTTGTGTCATGATCACACATGAGAATCTCTTGATCATCTCCAACATGTTGCCTTGCGAGTGATTCCTTGACTCTTGCATCAAATTCTTATTCACTCAAGTATTCCTCATCACCATTGTCATGGATGAATAAGACTTTGGTATTGCCACATTTGAATGACTTGTGTCCTTTGCCTACACACTTGTAGCATTGTCCGTCGAATGGCCGGTCATCCAAAGGTTGCTTGCCACTTGGGGTGGTTTTCCTTGAGAAGGTGTGGCCTTCAAAGGAGGCTTGGAGGTACTTGAGGAGGTTCTGTTGATGTTTGTTGGTGTAGCAGTGGGAGCTTGCTTGTAGGTCAAGTACGTCTTTGTCTTGTTGTATTTGATGTGCTCTTGCACTTGAAGTTCGGCCTTTGTTGCATTATGCACAAGCTCAACCATGTTTCTATACTTTTGGAACTCAGTGATGTGCTTAATTTGATGGTTCAAGCCAATGAGGAAACATGCCATTGTTTTCTCTTCGCGCTCTTCAATTTTGGCACGGATCATGTTGAGCTCCATTTGCTTGAGGTAATCTTCCACGGTTTTTGTTCCTTGGTTAAGCATTTGAAGCTTGTTGAAGAGGTCGCGTTGTCATCAGATTGATGAAAAGTACTCCATGAGAGGGTCCTCGAGGCGTGTGGAAGAGAGGGGTGTAAGACGTACGGTATTCCGGGACAGTGAGCACACAAGTTTACCTAGGTTCGAATCCGCCGGCTTTGGATGGATCCTACTCCTGCTAGCAATCCAGTAATACGGCAGAGCCAGAATATGGGTTACAAGGGTTTTGCCTAAGCGAGTTGAGATTATAGACTATTATCAGGGTGCCTAAAGGCTTACCCTAGGATGGCTTATATAGATATCCGGCCTAGGGTTTACAGGAGAGACCTATCCGGCTACGACTGAGAGTCGGTTACAGAGTACATCTTGAACTATAAGTAACATAACAGGCCTATGTCGGTAAGTCATCTGGGCCTTCTCGTAGCCGGACTGGACTCTGTCTCTTCTCCCTGACTGGGCCGCCCGTGAAGAAAAGGTCTAACCTGAAGTGGGCCACCCTGGTTAGTGAGGCACAGTGAGGATACCCAGAAAGTATATCCCCAACAACAGCCCCCGGAAGCCTCCAAGATCTAGAGTCGGATTTCATCATCGTATAGCTTAATCTTCAGCCTGCAGAATCTTGAAGGGTTCCTGAAACTTCAAAATAAAGGATAGGATCTGGGTCTTAAACGAGTTGGACCTATGAATACATTATTCGGGTTTCTAGCTTGAAATTCAAACTAAGTCAGAACTTGATCTCTGACGTAACCTGACACGAGTCATGGTCAAGTCACATCGCTGACAGACATTCCCGTCAGCACGACCATTGGTGGGTCCACCTTTTGCGGAACCGAAGCGTCATTTTAATGCATGTGTGGAGATCGAGGCAGCATAATCATCGCGTGGGGTTACCCGGCTCCTTCCGTGTTGCGTGGCACGGTTATTGTACATATTTGTGCAAATCTTGGCGCGAATGAAGAATATAAGGGGTTGAGATTTTCTTCCTCTTCTCTTCACCAGCATTTGCGCTTCTTCCTTCCTTCCAACGCCTACGTCGAACAGAGCTCCTCTACCTCCCCAAAAACCTTCCAGCGCCGCCCATCCCAGGTCACCGGCCCACAGAACAATGGCTGAGACCTCATCATCCGGTGCGGCGGCAACGGCAGTGACGGCTTTTACAGCGGAGAAGGAAAGCTTCCGCGGGGTCTGGATCCCCTGCGTCTTGGATGACGCCAAGATATGTGTCGTGGAGAATGAAGGACTCCTCCGCACCGGTGAGTGGCGGAGCGGCTACAACCAAACCATCCCTACTCCTCGCGCCGATGAGCAGGTGCACTTCGGCACCCACCTCGGCAGAGGCTTGAGTTTCCCACCCTCAGATTTCTTTTCTAAGGTTATAAATCACTACGGAGTTCAACTCCATCATTTCCCCCCGAACTCACTCTTAGAGATGAGCGCTTACGCTTCTTTGTGCGAGGGGTATCTCGGCATTAGGCCGAGTCTCATTCTCTTCTGGTTTTATTTCCATACCCGGAGAAACTATATCACTCCCGATAATCCATACATTACCGGGAATCTTAGCTTTTCTGTTAGGAGAGAACGTATCTATCCCCGGATTAAGGCTAGCGAGTCGGTAAACCAGTAGCCATCCACCTTTTTCTATCACAAGGATATTCCTGCTCCCGGCAAAACTACTGCTTTGTCGGCTTTTGTCGATGGTGCCGCCATGCCCCAAGAGTCCTGGGACATAGATCCGCCGACTCTCAGTGACGATCTGCTTCTTGCCAAGAGGCAGATTGAATATCTAATGAAGCACAAGGGCCTTAAGGGGTCCGACTTGATTCACTACTGGCTGGCACGCCGGATCCAGCCTCTTCAACACCATGGAGACCGGCTTATGCACTCCATTACGACATCCAAGAAGGACACTCTCCGGATCTGCTCCCGTCCTTACACAGAGAAGGAATATGAGTCCCAAATGAAATGGTTGATTAGGGAGCGGATCGAGAGGAAAATCCCGAAGCTGTCTTTGGATATGCATACGGCTGAAGAGCCTGTGGTACCGGTAAGTTTCTAACAGTAACTCAAATTATGTGTTCATCTTTACATTATTGTCTCTTTTCACAATACTGAGGTATCTCTTCTTTTCAGCTTGCTGACCTCCCTGGGTCAGAGCTTGCTCCTCTCGAGGGATATCCTCCTGAGATCTCTCAGGATGATGGAGAATTGGTTCCACTGCCGGAGACCTTTACTCAAAAGCGTAAGGCTCTGACTTTGGCTATTGGCACGAAGGAAGTGCCATTGTGAAGAGGTAACTTTCCTGACAAGATTTTTTTATTTTGTTTCTTAATTCTTTCTTAGGTGTAACGTTCTTTGTTCTATTACCTCCTCAGCGCTAAATAGCTCACCAAGGGCAAGGGGAAAGGAGGCTCGTCGAAGCCCCTGCGCTAGTCAAAGCTGAATTTGACTTCTCCTGCCACAACACCTCCAACTCCCGCCCCTCAACCTTCTATAGTGCAAGAGATTACTCCGTCTCCGACTATCGCAGAAGATCTAGCTCAACAAGTAGAGCCAGCGATCCTCGGATCGCAAACTGATGTCACCATGGGTGACTCCAGTTTTGATAAGGGTGAACCCTCTTCAGGTAATGATCCCTCAGCAGAGGTCTTCGCTAAAAACCTCCACAACAATCTGGGTCTTGCGAAACTTGGCATTACTCGGAAATCTATGGAGGAGATCCAACGGCTAGCCCAGCAATGCTTGGAAATCCGGAACATTACTGCCGAGGAAGAGGCACAAGAAGCAGAGGACGTCAAGTACTCCGAACTCCTCGAGCAGATCCGTCTTCGTGACGAGGCGCTGAGAGCCGGTGTGCTTCCTCCACCACTAGTGATCCAGCTCACCCTCGCCGAGAAGGTTACTACCGAAGTGAACATGAGCTTGAGCAAGCTCACTCATGAACAACATGTAAGTTGGATTTCCAACTCACTTTTCTCTTTATGCTATTTTATATCATATCCTCTAGCCCCCAAGCATGAAGTTAGATAGACAATTCAGATTTATGCTTTCATAGGATGCCAAAGAATAAACTAGTATAGCCCCCAAGGCTCGTGCTGATATTAGTTAAATTAGTAGCCCGAGTCTTTAGTAGACTTCTGACTCTAGGTATTCTGACATACAAAAAGCTAATTCATATAACCATGAATTGTTGAAGAATATCTGCAACAAGCGGAGAGAGATCAGAGCTCTCCGACTTCAAAATGCTCAATTAAAAGTGTCAAGGGATGAGGCTGAAGGTAAACATTTCAGTCTTTGAACCTTGCTTTTTAGATCTTATTCAAATTATTTAATCACTGTTTGTTGTTTTTTCTTATAGCACTGGTAAAGAAATCATGTGCTATGACTAAAGAAGCCGAGAATCTAAAGACCCTGGAGGTGGAGAACTCCGACTTACATCGAGAGTTGGACCAACTAAAGGCGGATCACGAGCGGAGCATTGCTCAAGTCCTCGAATCCTCTTCCATGGCCACCAAAGAACGTGATCGACGGATCATGGCCTAGGACCAAAAGATATCGGATATCAATGACGCATTGTTCAGGGAGAAGGACATCACCGAGGCACTCCGGGCTGAACTCCAGAGCCTTAGGGAGGAAAAGACCAAAGTTGACGATGTCATCTTCGGTATGTTTGCTTCTCTCAGATTTTCTGCCTTTCCGACTCTTGGAGTTTGGATATTTTACTAACATTTTGCATTACAGGCGCAGGTCCTCTGAACTTGCTAGATTCTGCCTCCACCGAGTCTTGCACCAGCCGGCTTACACAAGTCGGTGATTTTCTTCATGATTTCTGCCAGTCCTTGGAGGACATTGGCGAAGTACTCAAGGTTCCGGACATGCACAGAATGTCCGGTTTTGAGGTGCGAGATAAGGCCAAGAATATTCCTCAGCTCATCCAGGATTGGAACATGTCCTACGTGCGAACCGTGGTGCAGAACGCTCTCACAATTGTTATGAGCCACCATGGAAACATGGAAATCTGGCAAGTAACCAGAGGGTATTCAACTGTGGATGTAGACGGACAGGAGCAGGACATCAAGGCCATCATGGACTCCTGTGCCGGATATGGGTGCCACATAGCTTACTTAACCAGCTACGACACTCCTTTCCTCACTCGCGTGGAGACTCCTCCTCCGCTTGCCGAGGTAACAGCATAAGCCTCCGACGACAAACAAACCGTTTCGGATTTGAATGTCTCAGAAAGATATCAAGGCAAGGCTGATGCTCCTACCTCTCCCCCTGCATCGTAGATCATCAGAAAAACTTTGTGTTACTCTGAAAACAATTCGGGTTGTAAATAAGTAGTGTGATACTTTTGCTGGTGCTAAGATTTGCTACTTCTATTTAGCAGTTTTGGCTTTAATTTTATGTGCCTGAAATGTTTACATAAGCACTTATGTTTTTTCTGTACTTATTGCTTATCTGGCTTTCCACCTCGTTCCTTTCATGAGCCGGCCAACCTTCAACACGAAAACTTTGCCAAGCAATGGAGCTCAATTGCTAAACCAGTTTAAACTCAGAAACAAAGCCGGCTTCCTGTACCAGCAATTCACTACTTGGAAAATGCCTGCATCCGGCAATCAAATAAATAACCAAAGTACAAACTAGAAAATTTAATTTTAGAATCGGAAATCTTAACTAGAACAAACATGAGCATAAAGTACTTCCAAGTATTCTGGGATTTTCGATTGTGACATGATCATTCGGAAATAAGATGGTAATATAAAACTTCTCAGAACAAATGACGCAACCAATACTTTATTTCTTATTGAACATGTACACAGATATGGTTACAACGAAAGATAAACTAAAAATAAAAGGGACGTAGCTGAGCAATATTCCACGGCCTGTCTAATTCTTCTGGGTCTGTACTACCTCTAGCTCTCTTTTTTTCTTAGTAGCAGGTCTTTCTTTGACTGGCCACATATCAGTTAGGTAGTAAGAACCATTGTGCAATACTCGGCTAACTAAAAAGGGCACTTCCCATACTGGAGAAAGTTTGCGCTTTCTTTTCTGCACAAGCCAGAGAACCAAATCGCCTTTATTGAAAGACCGGTTTCAGACTCTCTGGCTATGATACTTGCATAACTTCTACTGATAGGCTGTTGATCTCATTTCAGCAATGACATGAACTTCTTCGATTAAATCGAGATCATTTTGTCGATAAATTTCGGCATCCTCTTCGATATACGCAACAACTCGGGGAGAAGTATGAATTAAATCACTAGGAAGAATTGCTTCTACACCATAGACCAAGAAGAAAGGTGTATATCCGGTTGACCTATTTGGAGTTGTTCGTAAGCTCCATATCATAGAAGGTAATTCCTCTGCCCAAGCCCCCGTAACACGTCGTAGTGGTGCTTCGAGTCTTGGTTTTAGGACTTGTAGGATTAAACCGTTTGCTCTTTCGACTTGTCCATTAGCATGTGGATGTGCGACTGGCGCAATGTCAAGCCGGATATTTTGTTCATCGTAGAATTCGGCAAGCTCTCCCATAGAAAAGTTACTCCCATTGTCCGTGATAATGCTATGCGGATAACCGTATCGGATTATGTAGCACCCCGGTAAAACCACTACTAGAAAATCTCTTGTTATTTTTATTTCTGTGCATCATCATGACCGCATGCCCATGTCATCATGCCACATTGCATTTGAGCATCGTCATGTCATCATGTATGGTTTGTCTAAAACTATTTCCCCAAAACCTATCTTTGTTTTCTAAATATCCTCTTGTTCAATTCCAAAACAAAACTCCGGTCTTCCTGAATATTTTGTTTGTCTAAAATTATTTGAACAAGGTTTTATAAAAACTAAAATAAATAAATCTTTTGTCCAGTGAAGGCAGCCGGCCAGGCCCAAAGGCCCAGCCAGCCAGCCTACCACCCCGCTAAACCAAACCCTAGCCTAATCCCCACCCCCACCTAAACAACCCAGTCGCTGCCGCCATCCCTGCCCCGCGCGGCACATCCCCTAGCCCCACCCCATCGCCCCACCTACCACGCTACACTACCGCACCACACCCTGCAAACCTCCCTGTGGTACACCCTACCCCGACTAGGACACGTCGCCCGCCCCACCTTGCTCGGTGTACGTGCGTGGCCCCACCCCATCGACCGCGTCTCTCCCCGATGCGCCCAACCATTGCCGCGATCCCCGCAGCGTGCCGCTCCCCTCGATCTCCAGCAGGCGCCGCCACCGCCTCCCTAGCGGCGCCCTCTCCCTCATCGACCCCGCGCGAGCCGCCGGCCCTGCCATCGACCTTCTGCGTCGCAGCCAGGCGCTCCGCCTCGACTCCCCGCACCACCGCTATCGCGCGTTCCGTGCTCCCTGCGCCTCTCCGCCGCAAGACGCGCCGGCCTTCGTGTCGTCGCCCTCTGCTCCGCTCGTCCGCGTGCGTCGCCGTGCACCCTGCCCTGGGGTTCTTCGTCCTCGACGCCGGTCACGCGCGTCACCGCCTCTCCATCCCGCGATGCCACCCCTCTGTTCAAGTGCTGCCGCCCCTCCTTGCGAGCACCATCGCCCCTCTCCACGTCACCGCCTCGCCAAGCCATCCTCTCTGACCGCCACCGGCTGCCTCTGCCCTTCCACGAGCCCGGTGCCGTCCCTGTCGACGCAGTAGAGCCTCTCCGGCCGTCGTTGGCCTCTGCTGCCGCGCCGCTCCAGTCTCCGCTCACCTACAGGGCCTTCCCGTGCCAGCGAGTTCCTCGCCCTGAGCACCACCCCGACCTTCTTCTCTGCTTGCCCAGCAGCGTCCCTGCCTAGGACTGCGAGTCCAAGCAACCGGTGATGCCCCTTTTGATGCACTCTGTCACTGTGATGCTAAAGAGATGGTGATGTCGCAGACTTACCCTTTTGCGATAAGTGGCTTCCCAAGAACTGCTGGATAGTGCATCGATGCGATGATGATGGTGTGGCTATTCAAGATCTACCATGAACCAGTACTACAAGATGGACCCGAAGATCCTAAGAACCCCGGCATCGGCTTCGTGCTCTCCTTCATGGACCCAAGTACGACGCCGACTATGAAGACGCCGACCCCGTGTTCTCCCTCTCGGACCATCAAGCACTCCTACACGGATTTGAAGACCGAACCCTAGGCACGCCAAGCTCTCCTTCGCGGATCCAAAGACTGATCCGTGTCGAACCCCGAGACCCCGGAGTCCGAAGTCCGAGACCGAACCCGAACCTCTCCGAGCCCCCAAGATCTTCGACCCTAAATATGTGATTTCCTATCTGAGCCCCTTATTTTTATAATATAATATTGACATATACTTGTTGCATATCAATTCATCCATACTTGCATACATGTTTATTTGTCTGGGGGTACTTTGATGATTCACCTAAATTTAATATGGAGACCATATACAGGCTATTCTAGTCTTATATTGGCTCCATTTAAATTTGTGTAGCGAATCAATGTCATGTTTTGTCATGTTAAGACAACATTTAAACTGCGGGGTACCTAAACAACTTGAACCATTTAATTAATTGTCGGGACCCCGGTTCCTCTTAATATTAACTAGTTGCATCGCATCTTTGCCATGTCATACATCATACATGCATCATGCCTGATGTTCTGCCGAAGTATTAATTAGTGCATCCGGTGTTTCTTCTAGTTCTTTGGTTCTTCGCGGATTAGACCGTTGAGTTGATGCGAGTATCAACAAGTTCTTCGGATAATGTATCTTCGGCAGTGTTTCCCAGGCGAGCATTCTCCCCCTTTCTACCTGTTTCGCATTTATAGTCTTTATTTCCTCCTGTTGATCTATTGCTATCCGTGTCGCGATGCTTTAGTGTTCCGTACCAGATATGTTCCGTGCAGCCTTTATATTGCCTTGGACACCTCCTATTACCTGTTGTTTGGTAGATAGATGGTCTTGCGAGTCGTAGTCGCTTGCTCAGGTGTGATCTTGTGTCGTGAAGTACCACACAGTTTTTGGAATGTTGTCATAGGCTTCACGGTGGAGAGGATCATAACTTTAAATACAACTATTAAATTGCTGGGATAACTAATGAAAGAGGCACCGGTGGGCAATATATGCTATTTGGTTTTCATGTCCACTTGTGTCTCGTAGGCCCCGAGTACTTGATACCTGTTCCTTGACTATTCGCACTATCCACATCCGGGAGACCCTATGGATCCCCCTTAGCCAGAGCTTGATTCATTTCTTATTTCTTGGGGCCACAAACTAGTTTGGGGCTTTATTACTATCATGTACTTATGCCATGCTTTACTGCTTTATTTATGATTGTGCGTGGAGCACCTGTACTGTTGAGGAATTGCGGAATGTTTTCGCGGTATCAACAAGCCTAGTCACACTTTCGGGTTCCCAGTCGTTTATAGCCATTGGCGCAAACCTTGGGTCCGTCTCGGAGCCGGCCAACTTTGTTGCGGGTAGCTTAATGGGGTGGCCCCCTGAAATATTTTATGAATCCTGTGATTGCTTTGTCGTGAAAGCCTCGTTGGGTTTTGATTTGGTTTTGCCGAGGTTGATCATGTGTGTGTTGCTATTTGTACACCCCTGCAGGGTAAATATTTTTGAAAGCAGTGTCCGCGGTTATGGACGACTTGGAGCACAGTATCTCGATCATAGACAAGCATAACTAAAGTAGTGCTATAAAGTTGACTTAATATGTGACTAGTAATCAGCTTCACTATGGAATGGATAATAAAAGTGCCAACAACTGGAGGAACTAGGGTGTATCGTGTCATGTTATACCTGGCTTGTAAGTATTGCAACTCCAATGGAATGAAATAAAAGTGCCAACAACTGCTGGGTTTGGGATGTCACATGCTAATTGTATCTGACTAGTAAGTATTGCAACTACAACTTCTTGGTTAACTTAAACTGTCCACTACTTATGCTATCAGGATGACTCGTGCTATCTATATCTGACTAGTAAGTGCTGCAACTATAATGGAATGAATAAAACTGCCAACTGTGTGAGTTCCTCAATTTGACTTCCTTGTTTGGTCTCGAGGGGGAATACCAGGACGAGTATGATTGGTGTTAGTATTAGGTGTTCCCAGATAGGTCTTTCTTATCCCTCTCTAATACCCGACAGTTGTATCGAGTCTCTATAGGTTGTTTAGTGCATGCTTCGCTGCCGCTTCAGTCCACCATACCTATGTCGGCGAGAGCCGCCGAATTCTAGCCTCGTCGTGTACTGGCCTCTGTACTGACGCTCCTCTTTTTCCTTTGCCCTTTGTCGGCACCCTTTTGTTTTAGTAGGTTTGAGATCGACGTCGTTAGCAGGGTTACCCTTCCGGCTTGGCCTGGGCAGGGTTATGGCCGCCATTGGTTATTCTTCAGGGCTCTTAGCCCCATTTGCATCTTGTCCGTAGTCGGACGCTCTATCATTTTCAAGGTGATTTGAATCTTTGTATAGTATATCTGTATTTTTGACTCATGGAGTCATTGTTGTATATATATGTTCTGTGGGTTCCATCGTGGACTAATGTGTAATGGTATTACTTCGTTTTCCACCCGCACGAAAGTGCCTGGTGGGCGTCCTTGAATCGTTTCTATGCGGGTTTGGCGGGAAGCGCTGAAACTTGCATAGGGCTGATTCAAGGGTGTTACAGAGTGGTATCAGAGCTTAGCAGTTGCGATACCCCACTGGTCCAGCCTGTAGGATAACTTAGCTAACGGACGATATAGAGTGTCAAAGTTATTTTGCAAAATCGGTTGGATAGATCTGATTAGGTCTGCTTTTACTCCTTACCTTTATGCTCTTCTCCTCTTACCTATGCGTGTTTTGAATCTACTCTTATCTTTTCTTTGAGTCCAGGATTTCTCGTGGTTGGGTTTCAATCGTACCTTCAGGGTTTCGATTCATTCCTCTTGCAACGGTGTTTCCACATCCGGTCTTCGTGCTATCTGTGTAACCCTTCATCCGTTGTACCTTTCGTTGGATCAAAATCCACTGAAATCTTTCTTTATATCTTCCGGTGTTTTCCAACGCGACGACATCATCATCATCTACATCAGATCCGATGAAGAGCATGCATCACTCCTTTGTTTCCGAACCTCGCTTGTCGAGATCTTCAGTCTAAATTCTGAGAATGGTTGGCACGCTTTTCTACTAAATGTGTGGAGTAATAGTTTGGGTGCGTGATGGATTGGCCCCCATGCTGACTACTCATTCTATTCGCTCTCATACATTGAAGTGGATTAGATTGCACTTATTCTCTCCTCTCACAGAAGTTAAAGGTGGCCTTATCTTTTGATACCTTTATCTTTGTCCTTTGTTCTCCGGAGTGTTCTCTCGATGATCGTGAGCAGCGACCATTGTTGGTGGTGTCGTTGATTTCAAGACGGAGCAAAGATTTTTGTTAGTGGTTTCGCGAGGATCTACACGAAGTGAAAATCATCTGATCATCGGCCTTCTTCCCTGTACCATGAGGCGGATCTCGAGGGCGAGATCCATTGTTAGTGGTGTCGAATTGTAGCACCCTAGTAAAACCACTACTAGAAAATCGCTTGTTACTTTTATTTTTGTGCATCATCATGACCGCATGCTCATGTCATCATGCCACATTGCATTTGAGCATCGTCATGTCATCATGTATGGTTGGTCTAAAACTATTTCCCCAAAACCTATCTTTGTTTTCTACATATCCTCTTGTTCAATTCCAAAACAAAACTCTGGTCTTCCTAAATATTTTGTTTGTCTAAAATTATTTGAACAAGGTTTTATAAAAACTAAAATAAATAAATCTTTTGTCCAGGGAAGGCAGCCGGCCAGGCCCAAAGGCCCCGCCAGCCAGCCTACCACCCCGCTAAACCAAACCCTAGCCTAATCCCCACCCCCACCTAAACCACCCAGTCGCCGCCACCATCCCTGCCTCGCGTGGCACATCCCCTAGCCCCACCCCATCGCCCCACCTACCACACTACACTACCGCACCACACCCTGCAAACCTCCCCGTGGTACACCCTACCCCGACTCGGACACGTCGCCCTCCCCACCTCGCTCGGTGTACGTGCGTCGCCCCACCCCATCGACCGGGTCTCTCCCCGATGCGCCCAACCATCGCCGGGATCCCCGCAGCATGCCGCTCCCCTCGATTTCCAGCAGGCCCCGCCACCGCCTCCCTAGCGGCGCCCTCTCCCTCACCGACCCCGCGTGAGCCGCCGGCCCTGCCATCGACCTTCTGCGTCGCAGCCAGGCGCTCCGCCTCGACTCCCCGCACCACCGTTGTCGCACGTTCCGTGCTCCCTGCGCCTCTCTGCTGCCAGACGTGCCGGCCTTCACGTCGCCGCCCTCTGCTCCACTTGTCCGCGTGCGTCGCCGTGCACCCCGCCCTGGGGCCCTTCGTCCTCAACGTCGGTCACGCGCGTCACCGCCTCACCGTCCCGCGACGCCGCTCCTCTGTTCAAGTGCTGCCGCCCCTCCTTGCGAGCACCGTCGCCCCTCTCCGCGTCACCGCCTCCCCAAGCCATCCTCTGTGACCGCCGTCGGCTGCCTCTGCCCTTCCCCGAGCCCGGTGCCGTCCCCGTTGACGCAGCAGAGCCTCTCCGGCCGTCGTTGGCCTCTGCTACCGCGCCGCTCCAGTCACCGCTCACCTCCAGGGCCTTCCCGCGCCAGCGAGTTCCACGCCCATAGCACCACCCCGACCTTCTTCTCTGCTTGCCTAACAGCGTCCCTGCCTAGGCCTGCGAGTCCAAGCAACCGGTGATGCCCCTTTTGATGCACTCTGTCACTGTGATGCTAAAGAGATGGTGATGTCACAGACTTACCCTTTTGCGATAAGTGGCTTCCCAAGAACTGCTAGATAGTGCATCGATGCGATGATGATGGTGTGGCTATTCAAGATCTACCGTGAACCAGTACAACAAGTGGACCCGAAGATCCTAAGAACCCCGGCATCGGCTTCCTGCTCTCCTTCATGGACCCAAGTACGACGCTGACTATGAAGACGCCGACCCCGTGTTCTCCCTCTCGGACCATCAAGCACTCCTACACGGATCTGAAGACCGAACCCTAGGCACACCAAGCTCTCCTTCGCGGATCCAAACACTGATCCGTGTCGAACCCCGAGACCCCGGAGTCCGAAGGCCGAGACCGAACCTAAACCTCTCGGAGCCCCCAAGATCTTCGACCCTAAATATGTGATTTCCTATCCGAGACCCTTACTTTTATAATATAATATTGACATATACTTGTTGCATATCAATTCATCCATACTTGCATACATGTTTATTTGTCTGGGGGTACTTTGATGATTCACCTAAATTTAATATGGAGACCATATGCAGGCTATTCTAGTCTTATATTGGCTCCATTTAAATTTGTGTAGCGAATCAATGTCATGTTTTGCCATGTTAAGACAACATTTAAACTGCGGGGTACCTAAACAAATTGAACCATTTAATTAATTTTCAGGACCCGGTTCCGCTTAATATTAACTAGTTGCATCGCATCTTTGCCATGTCATACATCATACATGCATCATGCCCGATCTTCTGCCGTAGTATTAAATAGTGCATCCGGTGTTTCTTCTAGTGCTTTGGTTCTTTGCGGATTAGGCCGTTGAGTTGATGCGAGTATCGACAAGTTCTTCGGATAATGTATCTTTGGCAGTGTTTCCCAGGCGAGCATTCTCCCCCTTTCTACCTATTTTGCGTTTATAGTCTTTATTTCCTCCTGTTGATCTATTGCTATCCGTGTCGCGATGCTTTAGTGTTCCGTACCAGATATGTTCCGTGCAGCCTTTATATTGCCTTGGACACCTCCTATTACCTGTTGTTTGGTAGATAGATGGTATTGCGAGTCGTAGTCGCTTTCTCAGGTGTGATCACGTGTTGTGAAGTACCACACAGTTGTTGGAATGTTGTCATAAGCTTTACGGTGGAGAGGATCATAACTTTAAATACAACTATTAAATTGCTGGGATAACTAATGAAAGAGGCACCGGTGGGAAATATATGCTATTTGGTTTTCATGTCCACTTGTGTCCCGTAGGCCCCGAGTACTTGATACATGTTCTTTGACTATTCACAGTATCCACATCCGGGAGACCCTATGGATCCCTCTTAGCCAGAGCTTGATTTATTTCTTATTTCTTGGGGCCACAAACTAGTTTGGGGCTTTATTACTATCCTGTACTTATGCCATGCTTTACTGCTTTATTTATGATTGTGCGTGGAGCACCTGTACTGTTTAGGAATTGCGCAATGTTTTCGCGGTGTCGACAAGCCTAGTCACACTTTCGGGTTCCCAGTCGTTTACAGCCATTGGCACAAACCTTGGGTCCGTCTCGGAGCTGGCCAACTTTGTTGCGGGTAGCTTAATGGGGTGGCCCCCTGAAATATTTTATAAATCATGTGATTGCTTTGTCGTGAAAGCCTCGCTGGGTTTTGATTTGGTTTTTCCGAGGTTGATCGTGTGTGTGTTGCTATTTGTGCACCCCTGCAGGGTAAATCTTTCTCAAAGCCGTGTACGTGGTTATGGATGACTTGGAGCACATTATCTCGATCATACACAAGCATAACTAAAGTAGTGCTATAAATTTGACTTAATATGTGACTAGTAGTCAGCTTCACTACAATGGAATGGATAATAAATGTGCCAACAACTGGAGGAACTGGGGTGTATCGTGTCATGTTATACCTGCCTAGTAAGTATTGCAACCCCAATGGAATGAAATAAAAGTGCCAACAATTGCTGGGTTTGGGATGTCACATGCTAATTGTATCTGACTAGTAAGTATTGCAACTACAACTTCTTGGTTAACTTAAACTGTCCACTACTTATGCTATCAGGATGACTCGTGCTATCTATATCTGACTAGTAAGTGCTGCAACTATAATGGAATGAATAAAACTGCCAACTGTGTGAGTTCCTCAATTTGACTTCCTTGTTTGGTCTCGAGGGGGAATACCAGGACGAGTATGATTGGTGTTAGTATTAGGTGTTCCCAGATAGGTCTTTCTTATCCCTCTCTAATACCCGACAGTTGTATCGAGTCTCTATAGGTTGTTTAGTGCATGCTTCGCTGCCGCTTCAGTCCACCATACCTATGTCGGCGAGAGCCGCCGAATTCTAGCCTCGTCGTGTACTGGCCTCTGTACTGACGCTCCTCTTTTTCCTTTGCCCTTTGTCGGCACCCTTTTGTTTTAGTAGGTTTGAGATCGACGTCGTTAGCAGGGTTACCCTTCCGGCTTGGCCTGGGCAGGGTTATGGACGCCAGTGGTTATTCTTCAGGGCTCTTAGCCCCATTTGCATCTTGTCCGTAGTCGGACGCTCTATCATTTTCAAGGTGATTTGAATCTTTGTATAGTATATCTGTATTCTTGAATCATGGAGTCGTTGTTGTATATATATATATATGTTCTGTGGGTTCCATCGTGGACTAATGTGTAATGGTATTACTTTGTTTTCCACCCGCACGAAAGTGCCTGGTGGGCGTCCTTGAATCGTTTCTATGCAGGTTTGGCGGGAAGCGCTGAAACTTGCATAGGGCCGATTCGAGGGTGTTACAGATTATGACAACCTCGACAAACTTTCTGGATGTTGCTCCATCACACCTGGTGATGGGTTTAGCCTCAATCCATTTTGTGAATTTATCCAGCATCACTAAGAGATGAGTAAATCCACTTGGAGCTCGTTTAAACGGTCCTACCATGTCAAGCCCCCAGACAGCAAAAGGCCATGTTGTAGGTATTGTTCGCGGCTGATCAGCCGGAACGTGAGCTTGTTTGGCGTACTTTTGGCAGCCTTTGCACGTCTTGACCAGCCGTTCAGCATCTACCTTGGCTCTAAGCCAGAAAAACCGTGTTGGAAAGCTTTTGCCACTAAAGATTTGGCTACAGCATGGTGACCGCATTCGCCTTCGTGGATTTCTCGTAAGATTTCCACTCCTTCTTCCAGAGATACATAACGCTGAAATACCCCAGATACAGTCCGCTTATACATCTCACCACTAATTATAGTATAGTCTTTTGCTCGTCGGATGATCTGTTGGCTCAGAACCTCGTCTTCAGGTAATTTTCCATCTACCAAGTAATCAAGGTAGGGTTGAGTCCAGCTGGGAATTACAGCTAGAACTACTACTAAAGTTGAATCGTATTTGGTTGGATATTCCGCGTCTACTCCTTTTATAGAGGGAACTTTGAGGTGCTCCAAAAAAGCGCCATCCGTGACCTTTTTCCGTGTAGAGCCTATTCGAGATAGTGCATCTGCTTCCTCATTTTATGTTCGCGGGATGTGTTGAACCTCAAACCCTTCGAATGATTTAGATAATTTATCGACGACAACTCTATACGCTTCCATGTGTTTATTCACATTACATATATCCGATACTTGTTGGGCAACAAGATCCGAATCTCCATAACACATCAAACGTTGGATGCCGATATCCTTAGCAATCCGGATTCCATGTAGTAGTGCTTCATATTTAGCAATGTTATTCATTGTCGTGAAGTGGATCTGCAACATGTAGTAAAGTTTATCTCCTTGGGGTGATTTGAGCACCACACCAGCCCCTTAGCCACCGAGCGCCTTAGACCCGTCAAAGTGTAAGGTCCAATATTCTGACTCTGGGAGGGTTATATTCTCTGTTGTCTCTGTCCAATCAGCAACAAAGTCAGCGAGGATTTGGGATTTTATTGTCGTACGAGGTTTATACTCAATGTCAAAAGCTGAAAGCTCTATGCCCCATTTTGCGACGCGTCCTGTAGCATCACTGTTGTTGATTATATCTCTCATGGGAGATGTGCTCACCATGGTAATTGGATGTTCCTGAAAATAATGTCGTAACTTATGGGATGCGAAAAACACACCGTATGCCAGCTTTTGGTAATGCGGATATCACTGCTTTGATTCAGTTAGGACTTTGCTGAGATAGTAAGTCGGACGCTGCACCAGCTGTTCCTGTTTTTCCTCTAGGCTCTCCACCACCATAACAACACTAACGACTCTGTTTGTCGCAATGAGATAGAGCAACATCGGTTCCCATGGTTCCAGTGCTGCAAGGATAGTAGCAGATGAGAGTACTACTTTCAGGTCTTGTAGTGCAGCTTTAGCTTCGTCAGTCCAAACGAACTTTTTGGTATTTTTCAGGAGCTTGTAGAGTGGTGCGGCTCTTTCACCAAGCCAGCTCACAAACCGACTAACTGCAGCAATGCAGCCAGTTAGTCTTTGAACGTCCTTCAGGCGAGTTGGCCTAGAAATATTGAGTATAGCCTTAATCTTGTCTCGGTTCACCACTATGCCTCTTTGAGACACGATAAAGCCTAACAATTTCCTGGCTGGTATTCCAAAAAAACATTTATTTGGGTTTAGCATTATGTTGTATTTTCGTAGATTGGCGAACGTTTCCTCCAAGTCAGAAATTAAGGTTTCCTTCTTTTTGGACATCACCACAATGTCGTCCACATATGCATGTACATTGCGTCTGATTTGGTCGTGGAGGCAACGCTGCATAGTGTGCTGGTATGTAGCTCCTGCGTTCTTGAGCCCAAAGGGCATCATAACAAAATAGAAGGTTCCGAAGAGGGTTATTAATGAAGTTTTGACTTTGTCTGATTCCTTCATCCGGATTTGGTGATAACCGGAATATGCGTCGAAGAAACATAGGAGTTCCGAGCCTGCTGTAGAATCGATAACTTGATCAATTCTAGGCAAAGCGAACGGATCTTTGGGACAAGCCTTGTTCAAGGCAGTATAATCAACACACATCCTTAAATCAGTGGTGTCCTTTTTAGGGATCATTATAGGATTGGCCGACCAGTCAGTATGGATGACCTCTTCTATGAATTCGGCCAACTCCAGTTGGGCTAGTTCCTTAGCTATTTCCTTATGTTTTTCATCGCCAAAACATCGTAGGGACTGTTTGATGGCTTTAGCGTTCGGGTGTACATTTAGAGAGTGCTTGGCAAGTTCCCTAGGTACTCCGGTCATGTCAGATGGTTGCCATGCGAAGATATCTTGATTTTCTTGGAGGAACTTGATGAGCGTGCTTTCCTATGTGCTATCTAGGCCTACACCTATCTGGGTTACCTTGGAGGGGTCATCATCCTTCAATGGCGTCTTCTTCGTCTCTTCCGATGCCTTGAACTTCGGATTCGGCTTTGTCACCTCCTTCTTCATTGCGGGCATCTCGGACGGAACAATGGTCTTGTTGATCTCCTGGTACTCCTAGGCGTGCAGCACGGCTTCAGCAAAGGCGGCATTTCCATCCTCGCACTCTCGCTCCTTCTTCGGGTCTCCCCTGATGGTGATCACGCCGTTGGGATCTGTTTTCATCATATTGTAAATGTAACACGTACGAGCCATAAAAGCCCAGTAAGCCGGGTGTCCGAATATAGCATGATACGCGCTCTTGAACGGGACCACTTCGAAGGAAAGTGCCTCCATCCAATAATTCTTTGGAGTTCCAAAGGTAACATCCAAAGTGATCTCCCCTAGGGAATTTGCTTGTCTTCCTGGGACAACTCTGTGAAAGATCACAGAGCTATGATGCAGCCGCGTCTCCGAGATCCGCATCCGGCGTAGCGTTTCGACATACAGAATATTGATGTCGCTGCCGCTGTCCATGAGAGTCTTGGAGAAACCATAGCCGTCAATAAGTGGATTGACGACTAAGGCATATTTTCCTCGCCTATGTAACTTAGGTGGATGATCAGCACGGTCAAAGGTGATTGCAACTTCCGACCAATCCAAGAATTGTGGGACAGCCGGAACAGTTGCGTTGAGCTCATGTGGAACTGCTTTATTGACCTTAGATGTTTGAGACCCAAGGAAGGTGACGTAAGTGTCTTTCTTTGTTGGGAAGTTTTTCTTTCCGTTCGGCTTGGGATTTGAAGGGTCAATTTCCTCCATATCGGAATCTTCCTTGGTCTCCTTCTCTTTTTCGGGATTCTTCTTTCCCTTCTTCCGCTTAGCCATGTAGCCAACGATATCGTCTTTCTTGATGTCGTCATTAAAACGACACTCGGTGTTTGTGTGAGATGAGCCCCCACTGGCATCTAAGTGATGAACACATGAGTTATTGGCAATGTTGGCCTAGGAATAGGTTTTTCCAGGTTGCTGGTCTCCTCTGCCTTGGACTCTTGATGTCCCGCGACTGCGTCCGTGGCCACTGTCGCGCCCTCCTCGTCCTCTAGACCCGAAAGTAGCAGTAACCACTGTCGTTTCCGCATTGGGCTTTTCTTCCGACGTATTCTTTCGCTTCTAAGCTTGTTGCTTTGGTTGTTTTGCCAACTTTGGCACAACTAGGGCGTTCAGAAATCCCTTTGCATTGTCGTCAGCATCTGCATACTTGCTCGCTCTTTCTATCATCTCTCCCAAATCAGTAACCTTATCGTACTTTAAGCGGTGACGTAGTAAACCAATTGGGAGTCCTGCAATGAAAGCTTCAATTGCAATTTGGTCATTTATTCCTTCACAGGAGTTCTTGGTGTCGATCCATCGTCTGAGGTAATCTCGGCAAGTTTCTCCGGCTTTCAGGGTGCAACGCTGTAGGTATCCTACCGTACAGGGCCTCCGATATGTGGCTTCGAAATTCCGAAAGAACGCGCTTTGCATGTCATACCAGTTGTGGATGGTGTTCTCTGAAAGTTCATTGAGCCATGATCGTGACATCTTCTGCAACATAAGTGGGAGATATCGGGTTGCGACCAAGCTGTTTCCGCCTTTGGCGATGCAGCAAGCCTGGAAAAAATCATGGAGCCAAGTATCTGGCCAGGCCACACCGTCGTAGGCTTGGACGTGTCTTGAGATAGAAAATCCTTCTGGGAAGTGTGTTTGTCGGATTCGTGGTCTGAAGCATTTTGCACCCACGTAGATATCATCATTTTCATAGCGCCGCGCCTCTATGTTGGAGTTAATCCGGTGTCTCGCGTCATTTGGTGACAGAGAACACCGTCTTGGTTGTTCACTATAGCTGTGGTGCCTTGGAGTCGGACTTCGGCTTCTGCTACCACCTACTCCGCCATGACGCCCTCCTTGGCCTTCTTGCGAGCCGTTGTGATGGCTGCTTGGTGGAGAGGGTGGAGCAGGTGGATTGTTTCCAGCTGATCACCGGCCTCCTTCTGGAGCGTCATTATTCCGGTTCCGGGGAGGGTCTTAATTGCGACGAGCCCCCTGCCGGCCTGACTTGGCACGCTGTCTGTTGTTCCTTCGTCCATCACTCCCACCGGGATGGCGTTCGGCCGGACGGCTCGTGTGTCTAGGAGGAGGCATTCTTTGAGGGTCCTCCTCCCGACATTTCTCTTTGTCTTCTTCCCTGCGATCGTTCAACTCTCGCCGGGGAGGATTTCTTGGATACAGTGCAGCAATTGCTTCTTGCTTCGCAACTAGAGCTACGTTGCGCCAGTCACGTGCGGTTCTATGGCGCTGCCCTGAAGATCCGGTTCTTGAGTAGTTGTCTTCCCGATGGTCAGAACGGTGATGCTCTTCTGGAATCCGTTGGGGCCTTACGTCATTCCAGGCCGGGTCCGTGCGACATTGGTCAGATTGGGAGAGCAGTTTTCTGCTCCCGAACTTCGCGACCTTCTGCTGCTCTAGACTCTTGGTGAGTAGCTTTATGCCTAACCGGACTTGTTCTAGGCTTGGATTATTTGCCAGCATGTCTCAAGCTGCAGCAGTGTTTTGTAATAGTGTTGGGTACACCAGATCTCCCTTGCTGTTGAGCCGAGGCATCCCTAGGTCCCCTTTGAAGAGAACCTTGTGGACTCCCGGAAATTGATTGTCACGCGTGTGGCATTTCTGGGTCTTCTGATGCTGCAGAGATATATACTTCTCCACAGTAGCTATGCGCTTCCTCTCTTCCTCGATGTTGTTGGCTTCATCTAGGAGTACTTGTCGACGCGCTTCTAGGGCTTGAGCCCTTTCCTCTAGCTCTTCAGCAGTAAGTTCTGCAACTATAGGGATAGGTGTAGTTAACGCAGCATCGATGAGTTTACGAGCACCTGCAATGACCACGTGTCCATCCACCAAAGCTTCTTTGGGCTCTTCTAGGATAAGTGCTCCATCCGAGTCTTCCTCATATTCCTCGGAAATGACTTCCTCTTTTGGGAGTTCTTTTGTCGGGGTCTTGTTCTTCTTGTTCTTCTTCTTTGCCTTCTTGGCAGCGCTAGTAGCAAAGAGGCTTTGGGTCCGTTTCCCGGAGTCAAGCTCTAATCGGTACTTTCGGACATTAGCCATCGGGATTATCTCCGAGATCCATTTCATCCTGCGCTTTGGGAGAGTTTTCTCTGGATCCTTTGCCATGGCTTCTCCTTCTTCTGCAGCATTGGAGTTAAACTCCTCTTCATATTCCACGGAGAACTTTTGGAAATCCGCCAACGTCATCGAGTCATCTGAAGATGTCGGTAAGTCGGTGTTTGTTCCAATCGCCTCTAGCACCGAGTCTTCGTTGCCTCCAGCATCAGCAGAGCCGGATCTAGATCCAACATATCTAACAAAGTGCGACGCGTGAGTCCTGAGGTAGTTGCGGCTCTCCTCGTGGGCTTCCTCAAAAATGCTGATGGTCTCGAGAACTTCGTCCACGTTTGCGCCTTGCCGCATCATGTGCCTCAACGTGTGCCTCAGGAAAGGTTGGTCTGTTCCGGTATTAGCAGAGCCGGAACCAAGGTTATTGTCTTGCTCCTCCTGGATTTCGACCTCAGCGGGTGGATCAATTTGGGATTCGGCCTCGCTAGGGAGATCCACTCTAGATTTGACTTGAACCACAAGATCTGCTTAAGGTTCGACTATCTCCACTATGTCCACAACGGGTGCGGGCTGGGTGGGTTTAGGATTTTCTGAGATCTCGAACTCTGCCGCCTCCACGGACAAAGTGGACCCAGAGATTTCTTCTACCTCTATCATCACCGCTGAGGTGGGTGGGGCAGGTTCAACGAAACCGATGTACACATCGATCTCGCCAAAAGACATGGTGGTGTAGGCAGTCACGGCCTCCCTAGTCGGAATCCAGGTCTCGTCGAGAACGATGAGAGGGACGTCGCTGGCATAGAGGACGCGACCGACAGCGATAGTCTCGCCGATTCCGATTCTTGCAGATTCCGCTCGGAATGTAGATCCGAAGCTCACTTGCCCCACGATGGGCGCCAACTGTTGTCGGATTGATGACAAGTACGCCATGAGGGGGTCCTCGAGGCGTGTGGAAGAGATGGGTGTGAGATGTACGGTATTCTGGGACGGTGAGCACACAAGTTTACCCAGGTTCAAATCCGCCGGCTTTGGACGGATCCTACTCCTGCTAGCAATCCATTAATACGGCAGAGCTGGAATATGGGCTACAAGGGTTTACCCTGTGCGAGTTGAGATTGTAGACTACTATCAGGGTGCCCTAAAGGCTTACCCTATGACGACTTATATAGATATCCAGCCTAGGGTTTACAGGAGAGACCTATCCGGCTACGACTGAGAGTCGGTTACAAAGTACATCTTGAACTATAAGTAACATAATAAGCCTATGTCGGTAAGTCATCTAGGACTTTCTGTAGCCGGACTGGACTCCGTCTCTTCTCCCTGACTGGGCTGCACGTGAAGCAAAGCTCTAACCCGAAGTGGGCCACCCTGGTCAGTGAGGCACAGTGAGGATACCTGAAAAGTATATCCCCAACACGCGCATGTAGTGCGAAGGAATAAAATGTGATCTCATATGAGCCTACATATATTGCCAAGTGTTGATTGGAGGCTCTCCTCTTGCTTCTCGACCAACTTGGAATTCTTCCCACCAAAGGTTGGCATAATCATCAAACTCAATAGAAGCCATGGCTACCATCTTCTCATCACTATAGTTGTGCATGCGAAAGATTTTGTCAACCTTGAGCGCCCATGAGAGGTATTCTTTAGGATCATTGGAGTTGTTGAACATGGGCATGGTGAACTTGACCTTACCAAAAGTTTCTTCCTCATTGCAGTCACGGTAGTGACGGTTGCCATGATGTTGATGGTCTTCATCTTCCATACAATCATAGCGACGAGCTTGGTGATGTTGTTGTTTCTCTTGTGGTGGTTGACCCGCATTTGGAGGAGGGGAACTTGGTGTTGGGGGGATACCCCCGGGTAGGGTCACGCCGGGGTATAAAGGCCGAGTTAGCCGAGGTACGACACGGTCAAAGCAAAGGCTGGTCGGGTCTCCTCAAGGCAGGCTAACTTACGGGGTAATCTGGCCTGGTGGGTGTTCACCTAACGTTAGCCCAGCCGACATAAAACATATGTCGGCTATGCTTGATTTATCATATGTGTAGGTACACTCGTAGCCGAGTTAGCCAAACGTTAGCCAGGTTACCATTTGGCTTCCAAGAGAAGGAAGGAATCTCCCACTGGTCAAAAGGTAGCATCTGTCCACTATAGCGTGAGCAAAGCGAGCAAAGGGAAGGACCATTGGGGCGTGACCGACAAAGGTGACGCGGGCAGTGTCGGCTGACGTGATCCATGTCTGGTGATGCAACGCCACAGAGGGTCTCACAGAAGATTACATCCAAGGTCCGGACTAGCCATTTAAAGTGAATAAAGAGGCATCTTTCTTTAACCAAAGGGCATATTCGGGGAATATGCTTCCACGTGTGCCCTAATTTTGTAACCTGCGCTCCCCTATATAAGGAGAATCAGGGCCTCCATAGCAGGGGATCGATCATTTTGTTAAGGAAGAACCCTAGGGCTTTGTAGTGTGGAGTAAGAGAACTAGTCTCTTTCTCACGAGCAGCTCTAGGAGCCCTTGTAATCCACATCGAACAAGAGAGTAATACAAACATCTTTGTGTGGAATCACCACACTATCCCTCCCTGGATTCCTCTAGTGAACATTGGCCCCATCTTTAGCCTATCCATGGCATCTGTCGTGCCACCACCACGACAGTTGGTGCCCACCGTGGGGCTAGCGGCTCTAGCAGGAGTAAAAATCCAGACGGGAAACATCTTCGGCACCGGCGAGCGCGTCGTCTCTGGGCTCGTTCAACGCTTTGGAGCGCTGGACTACGTCAGCGACAATGCGGGGAGCTTCGGAAGGAATCCTTCTCCACGCAACGACCTCTTCATCAAGCTTGGCACCCACAAGATCTACGTCAGCATTGATGAGTCATGCGTACACCCGAGGCACGTCATTGAGGGAGGCTAACCACCTCTCAGCGTGGCTCACGGCATGCGTATCACTCACCCCGCAAGTTGCGTTGAGGTCATGATGATAGCGCCAGACGCAGGAGCAAGAAAGGATCCGGTGCTAGAGCCGGAGGCAACTCCAAAGCGGGCAAGGTCTAGATTTCCTCCAATAGAGAGGCCAGAGAGTGTACTGCAGCAGGCAATAGATAGCTTAGCAACACCCATATCACTAGTAGTAGATCCGGCTCAGGCACATGCCGAGTTAGAGGAAACTAGGTAGAAAATGCTAGCTGGTGCGAAAAAAGTAGCTGAGTTACAGTAATCACTGAATATCACTCTACGGGAGTATGCAAAGGCAAACCGCATAGATGGAGTAAAAATCTAAGGTAAAAACCTGATTACTGAGATTGATAGGGAATATATGCCTAGGCCGGATCAGACGAATACGATAGTAACAGCAGGGCTGGAGAGGTACAGTACCCGGCTAAGACCCTCATGGTTGCCAATGCAGCTGCGTCCGAGTTAGAAGGCTTAACTGGCGAAGCCTGAGAGAGGCAACAGGAAAGAGTAAACCACTTGTTGAGGGTAGCATGCCAGCAGAATGAGGAGATAAACAAGGCAAGCTCGGCACAACCCGGAGCATCCCACATAGTTTACTCGTCAAGAAATAACCCGGCAAAATCTGCAGGAGCTGCATCATCCCCTGGTCATGTCCCAAGGAGAGAGAGGAAGTGGTAACCTCGGGTAGGAGAGACAAACAGATGGTCCCGTATGATCCGGTAAAGGCAGGAAAGGGAAAAGTAGTGCAAGTTGATGAGGATCGTCATAGTGCAAGCCGACGTGAAGCTAGCCGAGGTAACCGCGACCAAGGCAATGCCGGTCAGAGGAACGCTGCCAACGGCAATGCTGGACACCGTGATTCGACGGCAACAGGGAAAAATGCACCTCGGCAACAGCAGCTGCAGTACGCACCTCGGCAGGAGAGAAGTGCAGGCCCAGCAATGCAGCAGCAAAATGCATGACCGGGTTAGGACAGGTACAATGATGGTTATTTGGCAATGGTTGATGCTAGATTCCCCAGGCCAGAGCACCATGTGATTGGGTCAAGATTGGGAAATAGGAACTTACAGCCGGATGATGCCAGACTAAAGCTGGACCAAATCTATAGGTCGGAGATGATCGAGGTGCAAGGTCCACCGAGTCCGGTCTGTTTTGGACATCGGATCATGAGGGAGCCACCAGTACCGAACTTTCAGCTGGCCATAGGGACGAAGACATTTGACGGCAGCACAAACCCGGATGACTGGCTCATTGATTACGCAAATATGGTGAACATAGCCGGAGGAAACTTGAGATGGGCAGTGAGGTATGTGCCGCAAATGTTGGAAGGACCAGCAAGAGTTTGGTTGAACAATTTGCCGCCAAGGAGTATCAACTATTGGTTGGATTTTGAGGAGATGTTCGTGAGTAATTTCTCAAGTACCTACAAAAGGCCAAATAGGCCACAGACCTTGACATTGTGTAGGCAAAGACCAAATGAGCCAGACCGAGAGTTCCTGACTCGGTGGTGCAATGTGAGCAACTCATGTGAAGGGGTAATTGAATCACAAGCAATTGTGTGGTTCGCCCAAGGCTGTAGATATGGGAGTATGTTGTGGTAGAGGTTACAGCGAGATACGCCAACCACCCTAGCAGAGACGATATGGATCGCAGATTCGTATGCTTTGGGAGACCCAACACAACCTTGTCTAATGTCAAGCGAGTCGAATGAGGAGTACTACAATAGAGATGGTTCTGGGTCATCCAAGAGGAATGATTTCCGAGGTAAAAGAAGGGATGATCGTCTGGATTTCAGGTACAACTCGCAGCAAGTGGCAGCTGTAGACCAGGATCAGCCCAATACCGGTGCTAGCCAGCGCCACAAAACTGGAGGGCAATAGTGGCAACAAAGAGGTGAGGGCAAAAAGCCTTGGACCCCGGAACAGAAGAAACAGTGGCAGGAAAGAAAGGACCATCCGAGAGACACGTTCGAGTCTATGTTGGATCAATCATGCAAGTTTCATACGCCAAGTCCAAATAGTCTGGCAAATCATACGACCCGACAATATGAGTGGATGAGGAAATTGTAGCAAGGTAGTTCAGGGAATGCTCAGGCACCTCGGCACAATGCACCTCGGCATGATGGACCTCAAAATGAAACACCTCGGCAACAACTGCTCACTAGGGGAATGAACAGCAGCTGATGTTGCCTCCACCTCCACCGAGGTATGAGAACCAAGAAAGGAGAGAGGCAGTGCATCAAGTAAATAACCAGCAACAACAAGGCCAAGGGTATCACGGAAATGAGGGGAGCAATGAGTACAGAGAGCATCATCAAAGTTACTGTGTATTTACCACCGAAGAAACTGACAGAAAGAGCTTGCAGCACCGACATATGGAGGTAAATGTGGTGATGTCGGGTGTGGTGAGGTATATGCCTTGGTCGGATCAGGAGATTACTTGGAGCATCAAGGATCACCCAAAGCTTATGCCAAGTCCTGGGACCTATGCGCTGGTGCTAGATCCGACGTTCATTGGGCTGGATATCAATGTAAGGTTTTCCAAGGTGCTGATAGACAACGGCAGTAGCATTAACATCATGTACAAGGATACCATGTACGAGTTGCGAATATTAGAGAACATGCTCCAGGCAACAAGAACCACTTTCCACGACATTGTGACGGGTATCTCCTGTGAGCCAATTGGCAAAGTCCTGGTTGACCTGTTATTCGGCACAAGGGACAACTGCAGGACTGAGAACTTGGAATTTGAGGTGGCGAATTTGGAAAGTGCATATCACGTGTTACTTGGCAGGCCTGCTCTAAACAAATTCATGGCAAGTACTCACATAAGTTATTTGAAGATGAAATTGCCCAAACCAAGGGGAGTGATTACCATAGCTAGGGACTTCAGGTGTTCTATTGAATGTGCTTCCGCCGGATCTAACATGGCTGAGTCACTCGTGATCGCTCAAGAGAAGAGGAAAATTATGGAAGTGGTGGCATTGTCTCAGTCCGCGTAGCAGCATATGCCGGCTCTGACTAACCTGCATGGAAGTGTCTCATTTCAAGCGAAGAAAGATACAAACAAAGTGCATGTTGATGTTCAGTTTCCAGAGCGCACCGTAACTATTGGTTCCGGATTGAGTGACAAATAGGAAAGAGAGTTCGTCAACTTCCTCTGTGTGAATTGGGATATCTTTCCTTGGTCTACACATGACCTGCAAGGTATGCCGAGGGAGTTGGCCAAGCACTCTTTGAATGTAAGACCCGGAGAAAAGCCAGTGAAGCAACCTCTCCGCCGCTTCACGGAGGACAGGAGAAAAGCCATTGGAGATGAGATAGCTCGGCTCCTTGCAGCCGGATTTATTATGGAGGTACTTTACCTAGATTGGCTCTCTAATCTTGTGCTCGTGGAAAAGAAGTAGGATGATCCAAATGTAGCAGTGGTATGGCGCATGTGTATTGATTACACAAACCTGAATAAGGCGTGTCCAAAAGATCCATTTCCACTACTGAGGATAGATCAGGTCATAGACTCAATTGTCGGATGCTGTTGTCGTTCATAAATGCATATTCTGGTTTCCACCAGATACCTTTGAATCTGGATGATCAAATAAAGACTATATTTATTACCTCGTATGGGGCTTACTGCTATCGCACTATGACATTTGGATTACGTAATGTTGGGGCAACGTATCAGCGATGCATGCAAAAAATGCTTGCATGATCAAATTGGTCGAAATGTGCAGGTTTATGTGGACGATGTGGTTATAAAAACTAAGGAAAGCAAAACGTTCCCAGAGGATATCCGGCAAACATTCACGAACCTAAGGAGGTTTCGGACGAAGCTTAACCCGGAAAAATGTACCTTTGGTGTGCCGGCAGGGAAATTACTCGGTTTCCTTATGTCCAGCCAAGGTATCGAGACTAACTCTATGAAGATCTGAGCCATAGATATAATGGAACTACCAAAGTGCCTCAATGATGTGCAGAAGTTTACGGGTTGCCTGGATTCATTAAGTCGATTTGTAAGTCGGCTGGGAGAGAAGGCATTGCCCCTCTACCAGTTAATGAAAAAGGTAGGTAAATTCACATGGACACCGCAAGCAGATAGCGTGTTTTGAGAGTTAAAAAAGATGTTGTCCTCTGCACCAATACTAGATGCGCCAATGTTGCTCTATATAGCCACGACCAACCGAGTCGTAAGTGAAGTAATAGTGGTGGAACGTGCTGAGGAAGGCATGTCAGTGCAAATACCGGTGTATTACCTGAGCGAGGTATTATCAACTTCAAAACAGAATTATCCTCACTACCAAAATATGGCATATGGTGTGTACATGGCAGCTAAAAAACGTAAGAATTACTTCTTGATGTCTACACACGCTTCTATCCTTGTAGACAGTGTTGGGCCTCCAAGTGCAGAGGTTTGTAGAACAGTAGCAAGTTTCCCTGAAGTGGATCACCCAAGGTTTATTGAACTCAGGGAGGAAATGGTCAAAGTTATCCCTCTCAAGCAACCCTGCAATCAAGATACAAGAAGTCTCTTGTGTCCCCAACACACCCAATACACTTGTCAGGCGTATAGGTGCACTATTTTGGCGAAGAGATAGTGAAATACAAGTAATATGGATGATTATAAGTGGTAATTGCAATCTGAAATAAGAGTGGCAGCAAGCAAACATGTAACAGACTGATTGTAAACGGTGTTTCAATGCTTAGAAACAAAGCCTAGGGATCATACTTTCACTAGTGGACACTCTCATATAAATATCTTCTCTTCATGATGCTACCCTGAACTACTCTCCGGTTGGACGATGTAGGGCTATAACAGCACCCCCTAAAGTTCGCATTCCCCATCTAGATAACCCATCACTGTCACCTTGAGCGCTAGATGGTTCCAACAAACACCACAATCTCATAGAGACATCCAACTCAAATTATACTCATGATAAGTATTTATGTAACCTTAGCCAAAGTGCCACACGGTGTGCACACTGTCAACTTCACACACATGGGGATAAGTAGAGATTCATTAAAGCACTTGAGTAGAAGAATAGATCTATAGATTACAAAGCTCATGATCTCATAAGTATCACGCATAGAGAGAAAGATGAACACATAGCTACCAGTAGAGCCCTTAGCCTCGAGAGAGAACTACTCCCTCCTCATCATGGGAGTCAGCAACGGTAATGGAGATGGAGGTGGAGTCGATGGAGATGGTTCTGGGGGCACTTCCCCGTCCTGGCAGGGTGCCGGAATAGAGACTTCTGTCCCCTGAATCTCCTCTTCGATGGTAGTGGTGCTGCGGAACTTTTCGTGGAATTCTGATCGGGTACTTAGGGTTTTCGTCCCGGGAGGCTTTTATAGGTGAAAGGGCAAGGTCGGTGGAGGCCCGAGGGGCCCACACCACCTGGTGGCGCAGCCAGGGGGTACCCGCACCACCATAGGGTGCGGCCATCCCCTAGCCCTCCTTCGGCTGCCCTCTGGACTCCGTGTTCCTTCTGGTAAAATATTGACTTTGGATTTTGTCCGGTCCAATTCCGAGAATATTTCCTTACTAGCTTTTCTAAAACCAAAAACAGCAGAAAACAGGCAATTAGCACTGTGGTATCTTGTTAATAGGTTAGTTCCAGAAAATGCATAAAAATACCCCAAAGTGTGGACAAATCATAAGAAAGTAGATACTAAACAAGCATGGAACATCAAAAATATAGATACGTTTACGATGTAGCAACATCCCCAAGCTTAACTCATGCTCATCCTCGAGTAGGTGAGTGATAAAAAGAACAATTTTTGAGGTGACATGCACCATCATAATCTTGATCAAGGTATTTGTAAAACATTGATAGCTGGGATCGTGGTACTTTAACATAGACATGAAAGATATAGTTCTAACAATAAGTCATAGCAACTATGTTGTAACATGAAAAGGTACAAACAAAAGATTCATGAATAACAATGCTTGAAAGACATTTGTTTTTTTCACATATAGAAAACATAATGATAATGGTATTCGGCTTGTCCCTCATGGTGTAGTAAAACATAAATGCATAGGACACCTTCAAAGTTCATAAGGGTGACTAGATAAAAATAGTTTAAGAACAAGCAATATCAAAGTTATGAATAAATCAACAAGTTTTGGGACAATGCACATTAAACTAAGAATGACCACTATGCTCTCTCAATAGGTGCATAAAGATAGAAGATGTAGACTCAACATAAAAGTAAAAGAAAGGCCCTTCATAGAAGGAAGCAGGGATTCAAGTCTCATAAAGAGCTTCCAAAAATTATGGTACTTATTAGCTTTCAGCTCTCATTACCCCTATCATAAGCATATTTAGGTGATTAAGGTTAAAATGAACAAATATGAGGATATGCTTGACAAGTTATAAGCTGAAAATCTCATGCCCCTTGCTTACGAGTACCGTTCCTCATGCTACTCAACTTCAGTCACAGGTAAGTTCTTGTCATTGTAACTACATGTGTATCATAGAGAACTGCCAACGGGGTACCCCTTGCCTGATGATACGGAAGATTCCCCATATCAAAATGACAAGGCGAGTAGACAATGAGCATCTCATCAATCCTTTTATTTCCTATTTGCATAGGCTTTTTCTCTTTTTCTCTTTCCTTTTTGCATAGGTTTTTTTATAGAGGATGCTTCATAGATTGCTCACTATGGTTATGCTGCAGGTTTCCACCATGATTAGGCATGTCTTAGACCACCCGCACAGGCGTTTCTCTAACACATATACGAACTCCATGAGCCTTACAAGCTCCCCTTTTATTTCACACCGCCGGGATCCATAAGCGAAATAACATGATATCAACTAAATAAAGTGCAATGTTGAAAGTGTTCCCCATGGTAACATGGTTCTGCTAATTCACAAGTTACAAAATGCAAGCATATACGCAACATAGATGGGCACAATGGTTCAAGTTTATTAAGTGCAAGAAAGTAAAGTGTGCCATCAAGTTTAATTTGGAAGGTAGAAAAAACATGAATATACTTGGAATAGCAATAATGCTAATAGGTAGGTATGGTGGACTCTTTGGAATAACTTGGTTTTATTTGGAGTTGGATGCGTGAGTGGAACTCATACTGGGTACATGTGGAGGTTAGCAAAAGACTGGGAGCGACTAACTAAGAGAGCAATAATAGCCATAATCATGCAAAGCGACAAAACATTATTAATTAAAGCATAAAGTGATATTTCAAGTCGAAAACTAAATAATCATAGTGAAGGAGATATGCCCTAGAGGTAAATAATAAATAGGTTTTTATTGTCATATCTCAATTAGTTTATAATAGTTTCATATTGTGCTATAACTGTGCCAAGTAGATACATTGGTACAGGTGTGGTATGAAACAACCAAGTCCCTAGTAGCCTCTATTAATACTAGTTCGTTGGTCATGAGGATGACCCGGGTTTCAAGATCATGGGCATTTATGCCAATTGACAACGGGGTCATATCATTGGAGAATGATGTGATGGACAATCCTCGCAGGATTGCAACACGGTCAAGTCATATAAGTTCATTGTTGCAACAGCTATACCTAGACTCCATTTCCTTAGACCGTGAGCTCATATTACTCACTGTTTCCCGAGGCTGCTTTGACTGCATCAACCGTCATCTGGTAATACAGTGGCCATAAAGGTGTACATTGGGTATTCCAAAGGAACAGTTGATGACATGTGACTACAAGACCAGGATTTGTTCACCCACATGACGGGTAAAGATACATACGGCCGGCTTGGTGAGATTACATCCATAAATGTTGCAACATGTGACTTGGTCACGGGGATGTAATATCACGGTAACAAGAAAATAGAACTTGTTCTGAACAAGATTGAACAAGGTATGTGATACCAATGATCGGATCTCGGACAAGTCGTATCAAGAAACAGAAGGAATTGGATTCTACATTTAGCGGTTCAAACGACATTGTCATCAGGAATGCATAGGGGTCACATGGATATCCATGGTCCCTTTGTTGATCATTGATACAGATCATGTCTAGAGCATTCCCGAGCCGTGAGAGGATACACTTAAGGGTATGATGAGAATGATCATTCGTAAGACGGAATCACAGAAGAGAAAGAGAAAGCCGGAATCGTTTCGTGGAAAGATCCAAAGTTTTTTGGAGAAAGAATAAATGAAAAGACCAGAAAAGTGTTTTCGGATAAATGGGAATTTAAATATATATTTATTATATGTTAATTATGAATTAATACATTCTAAATAATATTTAAATTGAGATTTATAAAAGCAACTTTTATATTAGGCCAAATCCTCGGAGGAAATTAGCCTAGAAGAAAAGCTGTAGAAAAACAGGAAAAAGGAAAAACAGCCTAGCCCACGTGGGCGGTAGATAACCGCCGCCGCACAGGGTAGACCGCCAGCTAGCCGCCGTTGCAGCCAGGCCGGCTCAACCCGGCCCAACTGGGGCTCGCGGGGAGCCGCCTGGCGGGCAGGCCGCCGTTGCAGCCAGGCCGGCTCAACCCGGCCCAACTGGGGCTCGCGGGGAGCCGCCTGGCGGGCAGGCCGCCGTTGGGACGTGGCTCAACCCGGCCCAAGTGGGCACAGCGGGGAGCGGGTAGCAGGCAGGCCGCCTCCGCTCACGGGCCGCACGGACGAGCCAGCCCACCCAGGGTGGCCTCGCCAGGCCACTGCCGCGGGAAGCAGCTAGGCGCGAGGTGGGCCGCGCCAAAGGCCCACCCGGCCGGCGCTAACTGCTGCTTACAGTTGTGTGCTGTTGGCTGCTGTTGGGCTGAGTACTTTTGGCCCATCCGGCCAGGATGAAATTCCTGCTGTTTTTCCTTTAGTTATTAGTCCCACATGGCTTAGCCTTTGAGAAAGTCACACCCCTTCGCCTATATAAAGGAGTGCCCATGGGTGGGATTAAAACACACCCTCACACCAATATTTGGAGAAGCCCTTTGGTTGACTTCCTCCTTCCCCCTCTCTCTATGCCTTGTGACCATGGCCCCAAGTCTGGGATGTGCGAACGAGACACACCTGCAGTACACTGTTGCGCTGCAAGGATTCCTAGACGGATATCAACTTCCGCACTCCTAGCGGGATCGGGGAGCCGGAGGTCTCATTGTGCATCGGATGTGTACAAAGACACGAGGCGCAACACTTGGGGCACTTAAATGTCGTGAGCCGAAGCTGCTGCATGATGAAGATGAAGAAGGAGAAAGGGGTGACCTACAAGGAGCTTTGTGACCTTGAGGTCGGCTACGAGTACGACAACATCAACCACGTTCCCCGCGGAACGATAACCGCGTACAATCTACAAGGGTATGTATTCTATATGCCTCAGCCGTTATTGCATTACTACATAGATAGATTCTAGGCAGTTTTTGGGGTTCCCACGTAGGAAATTTTTTGTTTTCTACTGCGGATCCCCTTCAGTGGTATCAAAGCTAATCTATGCATAGGAGTGTTGTACGGCCAGTACGCGCAAGTATTGTGCGGGCATTGATCCCTTAGTTGTTACCCTCTAACGTGTACTTGTTTATATTGTGGTATTGTTTGATGAAGCGGCCCGGACCGACCTTACGCATATTCGTACGCGAGACTGATTCCACGCTCAACATACGGCTTGTACCGTATAAGTGGCTAGCGGGTGTCTACCTCTCATTCAATAGTTGATATATCATTTACAACGGAGGGCCCTGGAAGGGGTGTAGTATAGACAACTGTTGGATCCATGTATTGGTTGGAAAGTTCGTAGATTACAAACGGTTCTATCGTGAAAGCCCTAAAAAACACGTAAAACTTGCAATAGATAAAGTAGAGGCGTCTAACTTTATTTTGCAGGGGGCATGTGATTTGATGTGGTATTGGTCGTTACAAAGGTAAAGTAGTTTCTTTTCTGTTACTAAGTAGTATAGTAATAGTCATCGTTCCGATGGATGACCTGGTGGAGGCATCGTGGACTTGGCGTCAAACCAAGGGCAAGATGGAGATCATGCCAGAGCGCTCGATGGAGATCAAGGCGCAAGAAGGACCATATCATATCACATTATACATATGATGTTGATACCTGTTTTACATCTTATTGTGTGCTAGTATTTACATACTCAACGGTAGCAAATAAGATAATCCCTATTGAATTCCAATGTTCCGTGTTCCCCTTGTTTGTGCACCACCAAGAAAGTTCTTTGATATGAGGTTGGCCGTGATGATCGGGGTTCAGACATATCTACGTTCGCATACAGTGGGTGTAAGCCATGTTGCACAGCAAATACACACAAGTTATATTTGGTGAGCCTAGCATGTACAGACATGGCCTTGGAACACAAGAGATCGACAGATCGAGCATGAGTCACATGGATGATGTGATTGATATTAGTGAATGTCTACCTTTGATAATGCACTGATGGCCGTGATGATCGGGGGAGGTGCAGAGGATAGGGATCATGTGATCGCTAAAATCATCCAGGGGATGACAATTTTAGTGGAGACCAATTATAAATTGATCTCTTATTATGAACTTAGTCTAGATGTCTGTTTGCAAATATCTTAGTAGATTATGGCATATCACATTGAGGTTCGCTGCGACCATGGGAATATATTGCTTAATGTGAAACTTAGCAAAAGGGTCCAACTTCATAGATTAATACCCACACCTGAGGGATATCCTCGTAAAAGGTGATCTTCTCTTCTTGATACAATAACCATTAGGAGATAATTCGATGACTCTGGAATGTTTGTGTTTTCTCCATAATCATCCAATAAGCCATTCTCCATTCGATGGAGAGTTGGGCTACATTTTGTATTCTACAGAATAAGGCGCATAGAGTATGAGCCATTGGATGGGTTTTCCTCCATCATGGATGAAAGAAGAATATTTGGAAAAACACTTAGTGATCTTGCATTAGAGTTGAGAACTCTTGGAAGGGCTTGATTGCGATGGAGGTCATGGATGAAAAGGTATATGTATGATATACAAATTATAAATGTGGTTCTTGCAAAACTCGTTGCAGTTTGCAAAGTATTTGATACTTGTCCCGTTTTGTGAAAACAGGAGGATCTGCTTGAGAATTGTTGTTTTTTAGGCAGCGTGACTTGATGACGGCAAGCAAAACAATTGATGGCTGACATCACCTCTTTCCTCAAAGTTTATCATTTGGATTAGTGGACTTGCATATAATTTGTAATCCTTGATTGTGTGTCTTGGTTTTGGCGAGACGATTATTCATATGAACAAGTTACAAGCCAGTTTGTACTATTCTTATGAACAATACCGTTATGGTCACATTACGATTATAAATAAGTTATTCTCATCACTATGTTAATGATAATAGTTGAAATATTTATAAAGGATTGGAATGCTAAAAGATATCCAAAGTTTAATAATGAAATGACACTATAGTTTAAGTCATTTTGGTTATTGCATGTTCTTCATTGTAAATGAAGATCGGGGTCCTACATTCTTGATCTAGAGACTTTGAAAAACCATGACTCTTGGGCAGAATGACTAAAACTCCGCATTCTGGTAAAACGGTGATATGCAAAGAAATGTTGAATCTTATACATAGTGATGTATCGTATTTTCAACAAGTAGTGGAAATCATTTATTGTGGACTTAAGTGAATAAGCGTATTTACTTAATGAAACATGAGTTCAAAATGATTTGAATTGTTCAAATGAGTTCACAACAATAAGAGGATATTAAATTAACAAGAATATGAAGTCTCTTCGATTTGATCGACATGACTAAAGTATTCAAGTTAAGTTTAGAATAAAAGGGACTTGTGAAAGATGTTTCACAAATTATGATAATCGGGCGAATTCAAACTGTGTTGAAATCTCTAAAACATCATAATCATTGTGTATTAGATACATATGGTATAATATTATCTCTTATCAGGGTTATAGTTGTCGTTTAGAGTTAGAGATCAAAATAAGCAAACACTCATTTGAAATACAAAGGAACATCTAAAGATTCGTGGAAACAATACCATAAGTGTTATGGCACGTTCGAGTTTCTAGAGATTTCGATAAGTCGAAGTTGTGGCGAATATAAGTCTTTGTACAACATTCTTAGGAAGCTATGAATGGATCTTCCACAAAGGGGCAAAACTGTTGTTGTCCAAAATTGACGTGTCTTGATGAAGATACAGGTGGAAGAAAGTAAAAGATCAAAACAAGGTATGAGACCTTACCTCCGGATTGTTGAGTGGTGCAGCGAAATTTGTTTTGTGGAACCAAACTCTACAAATAGAGGAGAAACTATTGATAATGATCATAAAAGTTTCATGTAAATACTTTTACTAAAGAAAGTAGGATTCAACTATATATTCTACAAGTTTGTGGAATTATATTGTTGATTCCCTTGTCATGTTTTCAACAAAACATACCTACGAAATACAAAGAAGCGTGATGGACCTAAGTACAAGAAATGAATGGTCATTGAAATCTCATTAGTGGAATTCTTGATTTGATAGTGACCAAGGAATTTTGGAATGTCCAAGATTATCGAGAGGACCTGGATTTGAGTGGGAGCAAATCAGCTTGGCTAAATCATAATATGTAACTGACATATTTTGAGTGGGAGCTAAGTGAAATCCCTGGATCTCAAATATGAATGTCATATTTGAGTGGGAGCATGAAATCATTCTATGATATGTGGATGACATATGTGAATGGTGTGATTGGTGTTAATAATATTTAAGTAGATAAATAAGAATGAAGTTGAAGTTATTAAACAAGAAAATCTATCGAGATAGATTGGTGAGTTTAATAAACACTAAAAGTCGAATGCTTCCTGGACTTGATTCTAAAAGATGTTCAGAATGTCCTAAGACAAGATTCTGAAGAAGCTCGGAATGGAACAAGGTAAGAAAGAAGTCCTTACTATATGAAGCATTGAGTTAGTATTGCAACTATAGTTGAAAGAAAGAGATGTGTTGCATCTCCTATGCCTTAGTCATAGGCTCTTCCATATAACCATGTTGAATACTCGACATAAGATGACCTGAAGTTCTGGTTGGTAGGACAAAGTGTTAAACTGTAAGAACGTGTCTTTAAGTAATTCCTGAGTTGATCACAGAACTAGAATTAAGTTTGTACTTAAATGGTAACAAGCAAAGTAAGTGGCATAGTTGCATTTCATGCACTAGGATCTACATAGATATCGAAGTATAAAGGCTCCATCTGATGTGATGTATAATGTTATGGCGGGGCTAGTTCGCTTTTAACGTAGAATGATGTGTCCTAGGGCCCAGTGCCCATGAGAAATCCCTCGAGGTTGATCTAAAGTCACTGTAAGCTCCTGGAATCCGGCCTTGTTCTGCTGCTATGACTATAGTATATACACAAAGGATAGCAAAGTGTGTTTCAAAGTTTAGATGACAATAGTGAAAACGACCGTCATTATAAACACTAGAAACAAAGTCTCACTTTGTTGCCAAACAAATGCTTCGACCCATTATACGATAATGGTGTGAATATCAAAATTAGGAAGATATTAACGATTTGCAAAAGACATAATGATCTGGTAAAACAGAACATGGACATGATGTTTCCCATGAGCACGGATGATCTGTAAACGCATATGGTATATGGTTTATATGAGTAAAATGCGAGATGGATTATTTGTACTCCAGTGCAAGTGGGAGACTAAAGGAGATATGCTTTAGAGGCAAATAATAAATAGGTTTTTATTGTCATATCTGAATTAGTTTATAATAGTTTCATTGTGTGCTATAACTTTGCCAAGTAGAAACATTGGTACAGGTGTGGTATGAAACAACCAAGTCCCTAGTAGCCTCTATTAATACTAGTTCGTTGGTCATGAGGATGATCTGGGTTTCAAGATCATGGGCATTTATGCCAATTGACAATAGGGTCATATCATTGGGGAACGATGTGATGGACATTCCTCGAAGGATTGCAACACGATCAATTCATATAAGTTCATTGTTGCAACAACTATACCTAGACTCCTTTTCCTTAGACCGTGAGCTCATATTACTCATTGTTTCCCGAGGCTGCTTTGACTGCATCAACCATCATCTGGTAATACGGTAGCCATAAAGGTGTACGTTGGGTATTCCAAAGGAACAGTTGATGACATGTGACTGCAAGACCGGGATTTGTTCACCCACATGACAGGTAAAGATACATACGGCCGGCTTGGTGATATTACATCCATAAATGTTGCAACATGTGACTTGGTCACGGGGATGTAATATCACGGTAACAAGGAAACAAAACTTCTTGTGAACGAGATTAAACAAGGTATGTGATATCAATGATCGGATCTCGGACAAGTCGTATCAAAAAACAAAAGGAATTGGATGCTACATTTAGCGGTTCAAACGACATTGTCATTAGGAATGCATAGGGGTCACATGGATATCCCTGGTCCCTCTGTTTATCATTGATACAGATCATGTCTAGAGCATTCCTGAGCCGTGAGAGGATACACTTAAGGGTACGATGAGAACGATCATTCGTAAGATGGAATCACAGAAGAGAAAGAGAAAGACGGAATCGTTCCGCGGAAAGATCCGAAGTTGTTCAGAGAAAGAATAAAGGAAAAGACCGGAAAAGTGTTTTCGGATAAATGGGAATTTAAATATATATTTATTATATGTTAATTATGAATTAATATATTCTAAATAATATTTAAATTGAGATTTATAAAAGCAACTTTTATATTAGGCAAAATCCCTGGAGGGAATTAGCCTAGAAGAAAAGCTGCAGAAAAATAGGAAAAAGGAAAAACAACCCAGCCCATGTGGGCGGCAGATAACCGCCGCCGCACAGGGCAGAGCGCTAGCTAGCCGCCGCCACAGCTAGGCCAGCTCAACCTGGACCAAGTGGGGCTCGCGGGGAGCCACTTGGCGGGCAGGCCGCTAGGTCGTGACTCAACCCGACTCAAGTGGGCATAGCGGGGAGCGGGCAGCAGGCAGGCTGCCTCCGCTCGCGGGCCGCGCGGACGAGCCAGCCCACCCAGGGTGGCCTCGCCAGGTCGCCGCCATGGGAAGCAGCTAGGCGCGAGGTGGGCCGCGCCAAAGTCCCACCCGGCTGACGCTGGCTGCTGCTCACAGCTGTGTGATGTTGGCTACTGTTTTTCCTTTAGTTATTAGTCCCACATGGCTTAGCCTTTGAGAAAGGCACACCCTCTTAACCTATATAAAGGAGTGCTCATGGGTGGGATTAAAACACACCCTCACACCAATATTTGGAGAAGTCCTTTGGTTGACTTCCTCCTTCCCTCTCTCTCTCTATGCCTTGTAACCATGGCCCCAAGTCTGGGCTATGCGAACAAGGCACACCTGTAGTACGCCGTTGCGCTGCAGGGATTCCTAGCTGGATATCAACTTCCGCACTCCTGGCGGGATCAGGGAGCCGGAGGTCTCATCATGCACTGGATGTGTACGAAGACACGAGGCGCAACACTTGGGGCACTTAAATGTCGTGAGCCGGAGTTGTTGCACGATGAAGATGAAGAAGGAGCAAGGGGTGACCTGCGAGGAGCTTCGCGACCTTGATGTCGGCTACGAGTACGACTACATTAACCACGTTCCCCGTGGAACGTTAACCGCGTACGGTCTACAAGGGTATGTATTCTATACGCATCGTCCGTTTCTGCATTACTACATAGATAGATTCTAGGCAGTTTTGGGGGTTCCCACGTAGGAAAAAATTTGTTTTCTACTGCGGATCCCCTTCACATAGAGGCTATGGTGACTCGGTATAGTCTTAACATGGTGTGAGAATGTGCCAAGTCAACCCAAATAAAGCATCAAAGGATAATACCACAATATTATGCTTTTATATGCTAAAACAACGCATGATTCTTTCAAGGCACATTAAGCAATCTCAATTGTTTGTAACAAGTCATGCTACAGTAATAATCACTAAGCATAAAGTCAAAGTAATATCAAACATGACATGATAAAGTCTAGGCCACAGTCAAACCAAAACTCCTTTTGTACCATTTATAAGCATGAACTTCCTACTCTTTTCCAACACCAATCAAAAACTAAAGCTAAACGCAGTGCTAGCAAAGGAGAACACTCACAGAACAATAAGAGTGAAAACTAGAGTGTTCTAGGCAATGAATAACGGGGTGTGTCTCTCTACAAAAGAAGTGTGTTGGGCACAATTGTGCATGAAACAATAAAAATGAAGTGTTTGGAAGAAAACCTGAGATTTTTATTGATAAAGAAGGGGATCATTGGGCATCCCCAAGCTTTGACGCTTGTACTTCTTGAATATTTCTTGGTGTGATACGGGTGGCATACCCAAGCTTGAGCTTTTGTCCATACTTCATCTGATCACATTATTCTTCCCTACACTTCAAAATTTCCTTCATACAAAACTTCACACAATCTTCATTAGCAACATTAGTGTATTCAAGATAATAAGTCTTTGGGTTTAGTTTCAACACAATTAAAACTTCCATTAAAACACAAGCTACTGTAGCAATTCCTTCTAAAAGCTCAAATGATCAAAGAGAACTCAAAGAGAAAGATATTAAGAGGTAAATGCAAATAATGGCAGAAATCTGTCAAAACAGACCAGCGGGTAGAAACCAATTTTTTTGAAGACCTTCTGTTGCTCAAATCTAAAAGTGTTAAACTAACAAAAGTTAGATAACAACCTGGGTCAGAAGCACAACCAATTACGGCTCAATCCGATGTTTAGAGATTTTTCCACGAATTTTTACAGTGAAGCATAAACATCTGTTTCGAGACAGCAACTTTCCCAAGTCTTACTTCCCTCTCATTAGAGGTTTATTCTTGGCACAAAACCACACAAAAAGTATATGGAGAGGTTATTAGAGAGGTAATAACTTCAAAGACTCAACAAAAGAAAAACTTACTGAATAGAAATTTGGGTTATCTCCCAATAGTGCTTTTCTTTAACGCCTTTGAGCTAGGCATGATAATTTCGATGATGCTCACAAAAGAAATATGAATTGAAGTAAAAGAGAGCATCAAGAATCAAATGTGGAACAAATTTAAGTCTAACCCACTTCCTATGAAAAATAATCTTGTAAAGAAACAAGTCATGAAAGCACAAAGCAACAAGCATAGGAAAGCAAAACAAGTGCAACTTCAAAAATTTCAACATAAAGAGGGGAAACTTAATATTGTTGAGATACATAAAAACATGTTTCCCTCTCTCATAATAACTTTCAGTAGCATCATGAATAAAATTAACAATATAACTATCACATAAAACATTCTTATCATGAGCCATATGCATAAAAGAATTAATACTCCCCACATAAACATAGTCATTCTTATTAATCGTAGTGGGAGAAAATTCAACAAAATAGCTATCATTATTATTCTCATCACCATAATCATCAAATATAGGAGGCATATTGTAGTCATAATTAATTTTCTCCTCAATAGTAGGTGGACTGAAAATATCATATTCATTATTGTAATCATCATATATTGGGGGTATAGTATCATCATAAGCAATAGAATAGTTGTCTTCCAAAGTGTGTTCATTTGCAAACATATCATCATTGGAAGGAACATGGATAGTACTAATAGTGCAGCAATTATTAACATCATCATTTTCAGAATTGGTACCGAAGAGATTTTCAATATCAAAATAAGTGTGTTTTTCCCAATCATGATCACTACTATAGGTAACAGGCATAAGAACATCATCCAATTCAGACTCATCAAAAACTATAATAGGAGAAACGTGCTTAGGGGAAAAAACTGTTTCCTCTCTCCTTTTACTCCTCCTTTTCCTCTTTTCCTTCTTCTCTTTAGGAGGGAGAGGCTTGAAAAGGAAGCTTCTCCATATACCCTGGTTTATTGTTAGAGACAATAGAAGAAACTTTGGAGGATTCCTTCTTTTCATTAATAAGATCAAAACACATATTAGTCCTGTCATATTTTGGTAAGATATCATCATTTATAATATTTTGTATCTAAGTATTTGTGTGGCAATTATCAACACAATAAATATGACAACCATGCAGGACGCTATTCATATCAAAAGCACTCATATCTACCAAAGAAGTTTTTCCTGATAACTCTTCACACCCCAAAAATAATGTAAGTTCATCATGTTGACTAGGAGTGATCATGTTATCACAATACAAACTTGCACTACTCATTGGATTAGAAGGGCTATTATTATGGCCTGAGCATTGAAAATTGAAATGACCCAATTCAAAGAAAAGTTCACAAATAAAAGGATAGAGGGCACAAACTTTTTTACCAAGATCATTTAGAGCCCAATACCACGTTCTAGTTTTTTCATTTCTATGGGTGATACAATATTCTTATTCAATTTGATTCTTTTCACAAGGTCTATGTACTCCACAAAAATTAACATGATTATAAGAAATAGTACTTTCAGAGGTTTGAGCATGTTTATTGCTATCATTAATAACAGTTTCATTTTTCATGCAAGTGTCTTTAAAAGGCCCATGATACATGTCCCATTTTTATTTAGGAGCATTAATATGAGAAGTAAAGGCTCTAAAGCAATCAACAAGAATTTGAGGATCAAGGCCATATTTAGCACTAAGCTCTTGAAAATTAGCAGTTTCAGCGAAAGACTTAATGCAATCATACTGATAGTTTATACCTGGTTCATTACCTTTGTCATTATCCCAATCTTTGGTATTGCTTTGAATTGCTTCAAGAAGATCCCACTTAGCTTTGACCTCCTTACTTGTGAAGGATCCCTCTAAACAGGTATCCAGATAGTCCTTGTAATGTCCGGAAAGCCTTGCATCAAAATTATTAATAACAATATTCCTGGGGAGCTCATGAATGGGACATTTGAGCATTAGTGACTTCACTCCCCCCCATGCTTGGGCAATACTTTCTCCATCATGAGGATTAAAGTTATAAATGTAATTCCTATCTTTACGAATTTCATGAGGAGAATAAAATTTAGAGTAAAAGAGAGATTCAAGTTCCTTCCACTCCAAATGATGAGGATCGTCTAGTAGCTCATACCACTTCCTTGGTTTTCCCTTAAGTGATAAAGAGAATAGCTTCCTCTTAACATGGTTCATTGAAATACCTGCACACTTGAACAACTCGCATAATTCATGTATAAAGAGTAAATGATCACTAGGATGGACAGTTCTATCTCCAAAATAATAGTTATTCATAACACGTTCAACAATTTTCATATGTATTTTAAAAGGGACGCTTTCAGTATGTGGATTTAAAATATCACAGGTATCATTAGAATTACCACATATGAGAGATAAAGTATCATCAGAGCAATTTTTCCTTTAATGTTGGGGAACTAAAAAGATCATTTTCATAAAGACTAACTCCCCCAAGCTTAGACGTTTCCATAGCATTAGTAACAAAGGTGTTCAAAAAATTCATACTAATAACATTGCTATTAGTATGCAAAGAAAGTTCCATAGGTTTTTTAATTTTCTTTTCAGAACATTCATGTTCTACCTTAGGAAAAATACTAAAAGCTCTCTATTTTTGTTGTTGTTTTCCATTAAGCCTAACTAGTGAAAATAAAAACAAGAAACAAAAAGATATAATTGCAGAATCTAAAGGAAATAACTTTGAGCACTCACACACCAGCAACAATACTAGAAGACAACTTAGTAGTGAGAGGATGTGAGTACCTTTTACCTTACCTCCCTGGCAACGGCGCCAGAAAATAGCTTGATGTCTACGCACGCTTCTATCCTTGTAGACAGTGTTGGGCCTCCAAGTGTAGAGGTTTGTAGAACAGCAACAAGTTTCCCTTAAGTGGATCACCCAAGGTTTATCGAACACAGGGAGGAAGTGGTCAAAGGTATCCCTCTCAAGCAACCATGCAATCAAGATACAAGAAGTCTCTTCTGTCCCCAACACACCCAATACACTTGTCAGGTGTATAGGTGCACTAGTTCGGTGAAGAGATAGGGAAATACAAGTAATATGGATGATTATAAGTGGTAGTTGCAATCTGAAATAAGAGTGGCAGCAAGCAAACATGTAACAAGACTGATTGTAAATGGTGTTTCAATGCTTAGAAACAAGGCCTATGGATCATACTTTCACTAGTGGACACTCTCATATAAATATCTTCTCTTCATGATGCTACCTTGAACTACTCTCTGGTTGGACGATGTAGGGCTATAACAGCACACCTTAAAGTTCGCATTCCCCATCTAGATAACCCCTCACTATCACCTTGAGCGCTAGATGGTTCCAACAAACACCACAATCTCATAGAGACATCTAACTCAAATTATACTCATGATAAGTATTTATGTAACCTTAGCCAAATTGCCACACGGTGTGCACACTGTCAACTTCACACACATGAGGATAAGTAGAGATTCATTAAAGCACTTGAGTAGAAGAATAGATCTATAGATTACAAAGCTCATGATCTCATAAGATCATGCATAGAGAGAAAGATGAACACATAGCTACTGGTAGAGCCCTTAGCCTCAAGAGAGAACCACTCCCTCCTCATCATGGGAGTCAGCAACGGCGATGGAGATGGAGGTGGAGTCGATGGAGATGGTTTCGGGGGCACTTCCCCGTCCTGGCAGGGTGCCGGACCAGAGACTTCCGTCTGGGAGGATTTTATAGGCGAAAGGGCAAGGTCGGTGGAGGCCCGAGGGACCTACACCACCTGGTGGCGCGGCCAGGGGTACCCGCGCCACCATAGGGTGTGGCCAGCCCCTGGCCCTCCTTCGGCTGCCCTCCGGACTCTGTGTTCCTTCTGGTAAAATATTGACTTTGGCTTTTGTCCGGTCCAATTCTGAGAATATTTCCTTACTAGATTTTCTGAAACCAAAAACAGCAGAAAATAGGCAACTGACACTTTGGCATCTTGTTAATAGGTTAGTTCTAGAAAATGTATAAAAATACCCCAAAGTGTGGACAAAACATAAGAAAGTAGATACTAAACAAGCATGGAACATCAAAAATTATAGATACGTTTACGACGTATCACTTCTAAGAACACCCTATCAAAGTGATATGCCAAGCATCCATATCCGAGATTATGAGCAACAAAGATGCTTGCAAGAGAATCGCAAAATGGGAAATGGAGTTAGCCCCATATACACCACAGTTTGATAGAAGAGATACGATCAAATCCCAAGTTGTGGAAGATTTCTTCGTGGATTGGGCTGAGATGCAATACGAACCACCTCTACGGACTAAAATTACTGACGAATGCACTTTGATGGGTCAAAGCTAAAGGAAGTAGTAGGGGTCGGGGTAGTGCTTACCTCACCCAAAAAGGATCAGCTGAAGTACGTCCTCTAGATCCATTTTAGTGCATCAAACAATGTGGCTAAATATGAAGCACTTGTGCACAGACTTAAGGTAGCAAAGGAGGTAGGCATAAGTCAGATATTGTGTTTTGGAGACTCGGATTTGGTGGTACAACAAGTGTCTGGCAACTGGGATGCTCGGAATGCAAACATGGCACTTTACATATTCCATGTCCAGAAGATAAGTGGTTTCTTCGAGGGGTGTGAATTCCATCACGTACCTCAGATCAAGAATGAGGCAGTCGATGTATTGTCCAAGTTGGGGTCATCTCAGCAGCCAATCCCACCAGGCATTGCTTTGGAACACTTGAGAAAACCATCCATTACACCGTCACCAGAATCTGAATCAATTTATATCCCGGCCCTCTCCGGATTAGAAGCTACTCCTATGGAAATAGACTGGGGAAGCACCTCAGCAAACCCGGGGACTGCTTCGACAAACCTGGAGACTATCGCGCAGATCCCAGGGACTGTTCAGCTTGATCCGGCTGGAGTTATGTTGGTGGATGCAATGGAAATAGACCAAGAGCTTTTCCCCATCTGAGCTATACCTGCATGGGCAAAGCCAATATTCAAATTCCTAAAAGAGGGAACCTTTTTGAATGATGAGATACTCTCAAGGCAAATCTAGAGAAGAGAAAAGGCATACACAATTATCAATGCCGAATTATACAAAAGGAGTGTCACCACCGTGCTGCAACGATGCGTAGACCCATAAGAAGGGCTTGGCATCCTCCGAGATATCCATGAAGGAGAATGTGGTCATCATGCATCTTCCAGAGCATTAGTGGCAAAAGCTTTCTGGCATGGATTTTATTGTCCAAGTGCCTTGGAGCAAGCAAAGGATCTTGTGAGGAAATGCAATGCTTGTCAGAGGTACGCCAGAAAGATAAATATGCCAATGTCGGAACTAAAAACTATACCTATCACTTGGCCATTTGCAGTATGGTGTTAGGATATGGTCGGACCATTTAAGCCGGCAAAGGCAAACATGACTCATATATTGATGATGGTGGACAAATTCACCAAGTGGATTGAAGTGAAGCCAATCAGGAAATGCGACGAGGCAACAACTATGACATTCCTCAAAGATATAATCTTGAGATATGGCTATCCCCATAGTATCATAACTGATAATGCACAAACTTTGTTGAAGGAGCATTTGTGAGGTTTTTTCGAGAGAAGAAGATCCGGCTAGATGTTGCATCAGTGGCCCACCCCGCATCAAATGGACAAGTGGAAAGATCTAACAGATTAGTCTTGTCCGAGATAAAACCCCGGCTCATTGAGCCGCTGCAAAGATCAGCGGGGTGCTGGATAGAAGAACTACCAGCGGTACTGTGGAGTTTAAGAACAACTCTGAATCGATCAACAGGCTATACTCCATTATTTATGGTATATGGGGTAGAAGCTGTATTACCAACCGACATAGAGCATGATTTGCCAAGGGTCACCGAATACACAGAAGCCGAAGTGCATGAAGCCCGACAAAATGATGTTGATCTGTGATACGTTGCTAACGTATCTATAATTTTTGATGTTCCATGCTTGGTTTTTATATACTTTCTTATGTTTTGTTCCAACTTTGGAGTACTTTTCATACACCTTCTTGGACTAACCTATTAACAAGATGCCACAGTGCTAGCTGCCTGTTTTCTACTGTTTTTGGTTCTAGGAAAGTCAGAAAATGAATATTCTCGGAATTGGACGGGACAAAAGCCAAAGTCAATATTTCACCGAGGGGGACACGGAGCCAGAATATGAGACGGAGAGGGGCCAGAGGGCCACCACACCACCTGGCCGCGCGGCCAGGCCTGGCCCGCGCCAGGGGGGTGGTGTGGCCGCCTAGGGCACCCCCTCGGCCTCCCCTTCTGACTATAAGATGCCTCCGATACAGAAACCCTAAGTACCCGATCAAAATTCCATGAAAGAGTCTGTAGCCGCTGTCATCTGCATCCCTAGATCGGGAGGGATCTGAAGCTCTTCTCGGCACCCTGCCGGAGAGGGGAATTCACCCTGGAGGCCTTCTTTATCACCATGCAAGCCTCCGGTGTGATGTGTGAGCAGTTCATCCTTGGACTACGGGTCCATGTAGTAGCTAGATGGTTGGTTCTTCTCCTTTGTGCTATCATGTTTAGATCTTGTGAGCTCCGTTCATGATCAAGATCATCTATTTGTAATCCTACATGTTGTGTTTGCGGGGATCCGATGGATATTGAGATGCTATTTCAGATTGATTATTGATTCTATCATGTCTTTGTTATTTGTGATCTTGCATGCTTTCCATTGTTAGTAACTATCTTGGCCGAGTAGATGCTAGCAACTCCAAGTGGGAGTATTTATGCTCGATAGTGGGTTCATGCCTCTAGTAATCTAGGGAAGTGACAGAAATCTCTAAGGTACTAGATGTGTTGTTGCTACTAGGGAGAAAACATCAATCCTTTGTTCATAGAACAATCGTATTGTTTACTTTACACGCAATGTGTAATGCAATTATCTGTTGATTGCAACTTAATACTAGAGGGGGTTCAGATGATAACCTGAAGGCGGATTATTAGTCATAGATGTAGTTGGATTATGGTCTATGTATAATGTTGTAATGCCCAATCGAATCTGAAAGGAGTCAAAATGATTAGTATATGCATGTATGCTTTCTCGATGGTTGTCAATTGCCCCGTTGTAATTTGTTCACCCAACATGTTATCTATCTTAAGGAGAACCACCACTAGTGAACTATGGACCCCGGTCCTTTCTTTTACCATCAATCTACAACTGTTTGTTGTTTTCTGTTTACTTTTTGCAAGCTATTACTATCTTCCACATAATACGTTTAATCCTTTGTTTTCAGCAAAACCGGTGAGATTGACAACCTCACTGTAAGTTGGGGCAAAGTTCTGTGGTTATGTTGTGCAGGACTCCAAGTTGGAATCCTTGCTCCTACTGGTTCGATAACCTTGGTTTCATAACTGAGGGAAACTTATTGCTGTGCTCATCATACCTTCCTCTTGGGGTTCCCCAACGAGCTCGTTATTACACGAGTCAGCAAGTACTTTTCTGGCTCTATTGCCGGGGATTCAAGGACATCTTCACTAGGGGAGTCCCTTATAACCAATCTCTTTACTTTGTTGTTTTTGTTTTGCTGAGTTTATTTTCTATTTTGTTTGCTTGTTTCTTTATCAAAAACACAAAAAATTAGTTGTACTAAATTTGCTTTTTTATTGAAAACACAAAAAATGACTACTCTTGAAAACACTAAGTTGTGTGACTTCACTAGCACCAAGAACAATGATTTCATGTGCACACCTATTGCTCCACCTGTTCCTAAAGCTACTTTCTTTGAAATTAAACCTGCTTTACTCAATCTTGTTATGAGACAACAATTTTCTAGTATTGGTACTGAAGATGATGCTGCTCATCTAAATAACTTTGTTGAACTTTGTGATATGCAAAAGCATAGGGATATAGATGGGGATATTATTAAGCTTAAATTGTTTCCTTTCTCTTTGAGAGGAAAAGCTAAAGAATGGTTGCAATCCCTAACTAGAAATAGTATTGATTCTTGGACTAAATGCAAAGATGCTTTCATTGGAAAATACTATCCTCCTGCTAAGATTATATCTATGATAAGTGAAATAATGAAATTTAAAATCTGATCATGAACATGTTGCTCAAGCTTGGGAAAGAATGAAATCTTTGGTAAAGAATTGTCCCACTCATGGACTGACTGCTTGGATGATTATCCAAAAAAATTATGCAGGACTGAATTATTCTTCAAGAAATCTACTGGATTCTGCTGCTGGAGGTACCTTTATGACCATCACTTTGAGTGCTGCAACAAAGCTTCTGTATAATATGATGGTTAACTATTCTGAATGGCACACTGAGAGAGCTCCACAAGGTAAGAAGGTAAATTCTGTTGAAGAAACCTCCTCCTTGAGTGATAAAATTGATGTTATTATGTCTATGCTTGTTAATGGGAAAGCTCATATTGATCCAAATCATGTTCCCTTAGCCTCTTTGGTTACTCAAGAAGAGCAAGTTGATGTGAACTTTATAAGAAATAGTAATTTTAGCAACAATGCCTATAGGAATAATTTTGGTAATAATAATTATAGGCCCTATCCTCCCAATAATGGTAATGCTTACGGAAATTCCTACAACAATAATATGAGTGCACCCTCTGAACTTGAAGTTATGCTTATAGATTTTATTAGTAAACAAACTGCTTTCAATAAAACTATTGAGGAAAAACTCTCTAATGCTGAAAGAAATATAGCATCATTGGCTGAAGCACAATCTTCTTTGAATAAAATGACTATAAGATGCCTCCGATACATAAACCCTAAGTACTCGATCAAAATTCCATGAAAGAGTATGTAGCCTCCGTCATCTGCATCCATAGATCGAGAGGGATCTAAAGCTCTTCCCGACACCCTGCCGGAGAGGGGAATTCACCCTAGAGGCCTTCTTCATCACCATGCAAGCCTCCGGTGTGATGTGTGAGTAGTTCATCCTTGAACTACGGGTCCATGTAGTACCTAGATGGTTGGTTCTTCTCCTTTGTGCTATCATGTTTAGATCTTGTGAGCTCCGTTCATGATCAAGATCATCTATTTGTAATCCTACATGTTGTGTTTGCGAGGATCCGATGGATATTGAGATGCTATTTCAGATTGATTATTGATTTTATCATGTCTTTGTTATTTGTGATCTTGCATGCTTTCCGTTGTTAGTAACTATCTGGGCCGAGTAGATGCTAGCAACTCCAAGAGGGAGTATTTATGCTCGATAGTGGGTTCATGCCTCTAGTAATCTGGAGAAGTGACAGAAATCGCTAAGGTACTAGATGTGTTGTTGCTACTAGGGAGAAAACATTAATCCTTTGTTCATAGAACAATCGTATTGTTTACTTTACACGCAATGCGTAATGCAATTATCTGTTGCTTGCAACTTAATACTGGAGGGGGTTCGGATGATACCCTGAAGGTGGATTATTAGTTATAGATGCAGTTGGATTATGGTCTATGTATAATGTTGTAATGACCAATCGAATCTCAAAGGAGTCAAGATGATTAGTATATGCATGTATGCTTTCTCGATGTTTGTCAATTGCCCCGCTATAATTTGTTCACCCAACATGTTATCTATCTTAAGGAGAACCACCACTAGTGAACTATGGACCCCGGTCCTTTCTTTTACCATCAATCTACAACTGTTTACTGTTTTCTATTTACTTTCTGCAAGCTTTTACTTTCTTCCACACAATACATTTAATCCTTTATTTTTAGCAAAACCGGTGAGATTGACAACCACACTGTAAGTTGGGGGCGAAGTTCTGTGGTTGTGTTGTGCAAGATTCCAAGTTGGAAACAACACCTTGGAGGTGTTTCCTTGCTCCTACTGGTTCGATAACCTTGGTTTCATAACTGAGGGAGACTTACTGTTGTGCTCATCTTACCTTCCTCTTGCGGTTCCCCAACGAGCTCGTTATTAACGAGTCAGCAATCTACTAGAAGAAGCGAGAGAACTGGCCTTGTCTAGATCCGCCATATATCAGCAAAACCTCCGATGCTATCATAGCCGAAAAGTAAACCCTCGAGTCTTCCGGGAAGGTGATCTAGTACTTCGGTTGGTGCAGCGCACTGCTGGCATGCATAAGTTGTCTCGTCCATGGGAAGGACCTTTCATCATAAGCAAAGCTTTGCACAATGATTCCTACTATCTTATCGATGCACAGGCACATGAGAAGAACAAGGCGGATAGGTCCGGCGAGGAATCTAAGCGTCCATGGAATGTAGCTCTACTTCGTCCATTTTACACCTAGCAAAGAGGTGAATGTATCCGAATTACTCATATGTCGGTATGTATGTCGGCAATGAGCATATGAATGAAACCTCGACACCCCTAGCAGAAACTCGGGGACTGCCTTAATAATTGTCTTTCCTGTATTTATTTCATATGTCGACTGGATTAAACAACTTACACCTTAGCCGAATTAGTAGTGTGTAGGCACCAAAAACCTAACTCTTCAACTTTGCTGTTGTCCAACAAGAATTAACTTCATGGCAAGCAAGAGAACAAGTTTGGAATTGCGGAGAACATGAAAAACTACTAAGGAAAGGAATGTAATCGAGCCGGCACTTGTTATACGGACTAACCTTGTACTTACCTTATTTATGTTATGTTGGATTATTTTGAGATAATATCAAAGTTTCTAGTACTGTTAAGCCAATTTTTCAAACATCGGACTCGTAAGTCAAAAAACCGAATAAAGGTAGACGCGAGCCAAATCAAAAATTGCAGGAACAAGAAAAGGAAACTCGGGGACTTCGCCCAATTTAATCTAGCATTAATAACTTAGTAGCAAAACACAAGCTATTGTAGAAAAACGAACCATTGTGCATAAATACAACTGCACCCGGCATACCGGGGATCTGATGAATATCATTAAGTGTTTATAGCTCATGGAGTAGCAGCTGGAGACAGATCATTGGTGGAGGGAGGAGGTACTTCGGTGTTAGTAGGCGGGGCACTGGTCCCTGCCTCATCTTCAGGGTTAGCCTCCTCATCCTCTGGGCCTTTAGTATCATTGCCAAGCTCGGAGGCTTCCTCTTCGTGTTCTTCACCCTCAGCACCATCCGAAACATAGCCGTCGTCAGCAGCTTCGAGAAAGCTTGGACCCTCATTCCAGCTATGGCAGAAGGCATATTGAATAAGATTGTTAGCACAGGCCTTGTGTTGAGCGACGCACTCTGGATCATTGGACCACTTAGATCCGGTGCGCAAATGATCAAGCAATTCCAGGTCCATCTCCTCGTACCACGAGAGAATGAAGTTCAAAGACGTATCATCCCCGACACGTGATGCAGATTCCCGCCATAGCGTCAGCTGGGTCTCACACTCCATCAGTTTTGCTATAAAAGCAGTGCTTCCTTTGGGAATGGACTCAGTGGGCCAGAGGCCGTTGAACATCCGAACTGATGCTGGAATAATGTATGCGCCATAGTTTTTCATAACTTCAACACGGGCAACGAGGCTCACCAGCAAATCCTCCATGTCATAAGGAATAGACTCGGAGGCAGTGCTAGTTGGAATACCCCGCCACAGGCGAGACTTGGCCATAGCAGCAGAAGCAAGAGGTTCACTCTCTGGGAACTTGCCTGTGAGCAAAACGGAAAATATCAATGAGTAAAGGCACATGACCCAGAGAAACAAGTGTCCGAAGAAGGAAAAGAACTCACGAGCGATCTGGCTGAGAATTGGAGTCAGCTCGTTATGCTCATCTGCATTCCTGGCCTGGAGCTTCCCATACTCATAGGTCGGCGACTTAAGTTTTATGTTGTCTTCCTGGAGCAGATCCTGGTCCATCTCAAGCTGAATTTTTAACCGCTCCTTTTCCTTAGAGAACTCCTGGTCGGCCTTATCCATCTCTGATTTGTGGAGATCCTTGAGATTTTGGATTTCGGTGTTCAGCCGAGTAAACTCGTCATCCTTGAGGCGAAGCTAAGCAATTTCATCGTCTTTCATTTTTAGTTTGGCCTGGTGCTTTCCTGCTTGTTCGAGAAAGTGAAGCATCAGGTCAGGAATAGGCACGCTATCTTGGAGGGTAACTGCAATAATGGTTTGACCCGGCAGAGCCGAGGTATAAATATCTGCCGAGTCAAGGAAAGAGCATACATGGCCTGAGTGAACAAGATGAGTTACCTTGGATCTCAGCCAAGTTCTTGCGCATGATGATGTTCTCAGCCTCGACCTCGGCTACATAATATGGATGATAAGTTAACATGGATGGCAAGTAGCTCAAAGAAAAGAAAGTGCAAGATCTTAAGTAAAATAAATTACCGTTCTGTTGGTGATCAACAAGCAGTTTGCTGTATCTAGCGCGAAGATCCTTATATGAGTCCAGCAGACGCTGGAACTCGGCAGTTCAGCGATTGGTGGTGATCTAAAATAAACAAATATTAGCTTATAAATAGGAGGGAATGTATCGATATTCAAAGTCTACAACATCCGGGCTATTTGGAACTTAACTCGGCTCTAGGTGTGTGGATATTCGAAGTATACAAGATCCGGGCCAAGTGGAACTTAACCCGGCACTAGGTGTGTGGATATTCGAAGTATACAAGATCCAGGCCAAGTGGAACTTAACCCGGCTCTAGGTGTGTGGATATTCAAAGTATACAAGATCCGGGCCAAGTGGAACTTAACCCGGCTCTAGGTGTGTGGATATTTGAAGTACACAAGATCCGGGCCAAGTGGAACTTATCCCGGCTCTAGGTGTGTGGATATTCGAAGTCTACAAGATCCGGGCCAAGTGGAACTTAACCCGGCTCTAGGTGTGTGGATATTCGAAGTATACAAGATCTAGGCCAAGTGGAACTTAACCCGGATCTAGGTGTGTGGTTATTCGAAGTATACAAGATCTGGGCCAAGTGGAACTTAACCCGGCTCTAGGTGAATGGACATTTGAAAATACTAAGGACTTGCGCTAATTCTCTAAGAGCATCCGACCGAGTAATGAATTACTCCCCTGGAGGCTCGGGGACTAGTGGGTGTATCTCTAAGTGTTTGCGTATATAAAAGGCATAACAGAAAAAGGCTTACCTCCATCATCCGGCCAGCAAGGGAGGTAGCCTTGGTAGTGGAGTTCATCTGAGCGCTGAACTCCGCTGGACCAAACTTTTCCGGGAGATCATCTTGCGGGTTAATGAACTCAGCGTCCTTCTAGTTATTGACGTACTCGATGAGCGTCGGACTGTAGTTCTCGCCACTAAGCGCCTGGCTCGTCACCAAACCCTTAGCATGGGCCTATCGCCTCGCGTACTGAGTAGTAGGTGGGCTAGTATGCAAAGTTAGTCGTTTGATGCCCTCTGATCCGGTAGCATAAGACCCGGAGGATGGATCTTTGGTTGTCTCGGCGGCCTTCTTGCTCTTGCTGGCAGATTTCGATCGCTGCAGAAGAGCCGTGGCTGCCGCTCCAGATTGAGCTTGAGGGGCCAGCTAAAATATATCCTTAATGGACACAGTTGATCCAGAGGCGGCAGCTTGAGGCTTTTCCTTGGAGGTTGGCTTTGATGTTGCTACTGCTGGTGCTGGTGCGGCTGGTGCTGGTGTGGCTGCTGTTGTTGCTGCTGATGCTGGTACTGCTGTTGCTGCTAGTGCTAGTGCTGCTTGTGCTGGCGCTGAAGCTGATACTGGTGTTGGAGAGGGTACTGGTGTTGTTGAAGAAGAAATAATCTGGGGCGGTGCCGATGAAGCTGCCACCTCGGAGGCTGAAGATTGCGATGGAGCCGAGGAACTAGGAAGATCTGGCATCGCCGTATCCTCGGCGGCTCCACTGCCCCCTGCACCGACATTACCCTCCTTGTGACGAGGTGGGCTCAAATCCGGCACGTCCGCGGGGCCCTCTTGGATAGGGCTCAGTGGACGAACATCATCATCGTGGGAGGGAGATGGAGCACTCCGGATAGGAGAAGGGATGCTGGGGCCACTTTGGGGAATCACCCTTGGAGCGTTGCAGAATCAGATAACAAACAACAAGTCAAGAAGAGAAAAAGAAATATGCAAAATGCAAAGACAAAAAGCCAAGACCCAGAAATAAACAAAGAAGGGAAAATGGCTTACTCAGCCGAGGTTGGAGGCTCCCGAGGTTTGGGCGCTCTCCGGACAGTGTCCTTGGGCACTAGCTTGCCATCTCCCTTGACGTTGGATCTCTTATGCCTCTTCTTGGGCGGAGGCGCCTCAAAAGTTGTGGCCGAGGTTGCCGGATGCTTCAGGGAGGGGGAAGGAGCCGGATCGTCCATGGCGAGAGGAGGAACCTCGTGGACCTGATAGGCCGGGCTAGCTGAATATTCAGAGGTAACCGGAAACGCGTAAGAGATGGGAACCGGATCAAGTACCTCCATAACCTCAACATCAGAGTCGTCATCATCCGGCCAATCCCTTAAATAAGAGGCCTTACCAGAGGTTCGCTTGGTGTTGTCCGGAGTAGGAAAAAATCACTCCAAGTCAGGCTCCTCCATGTCCGGCTTTGGGAGGTCCTCCACCCATTTGAGGGTTGGCTCCTTGTCGTCCTCAATTGTCTGCTGGAGAAACAACTGAGAGCAAAAATATTAAAGGATCAAATTACGATGCAATCCGACATACAGCGAGATTCGGAAAGAATGCCAGGAGATGAGCATACCTTAGGCGGCAAGTTGGCCCGGGTGAAGGGCTCAAGCCCCCACTTCCACGCCTCGGTGAACTCCTTGTCTATCTTAAAGATAGCTTTAACCCGGCAGAATATGTCGGAATTGGAGAGCTCGAAAGAGGAGGTGCGTTTGGGGTCAAGAGGACCACTTAAGTGCCAAAGCTTGTGTGAGCGTTTCTTAAGGGGGAGATCCGGCTGTGCATGAAAGTAATCATGATGTCCTCACTGCACAACCCTAGCTTGACAAGCTCCTTAATCCGCCTATCTACCTGACTCGCCAATGTAGTAGGCCGCTTCGGGATCTGCTCCCACAAGGAGGTGTCCGGGACACCCATCTTGAAGGGGAGCAGCCAGATCAGGTCCTCCTCTAGGTTATTCCTGATATAGAAGAAGGTTCGAGCCTAGCCTTTTCAAGATTCAAGGCTGGTAACCTAGGGAAAGGCGGAGTTTTTGCAGGGAGAGATTGAGGCTCCACCACACTAGGTCAGGTGTTTGTCGGCAGAGGCGAGATGAGAATCCGGGATAACGTTCTTGCGAATACCAAAGAACTTGATCCATAGTTCTTTGGTGGGACAGAGGCTAACATATCCCTCTATGCCGGAGGCGAAAGAGGAAAGGGAAGTAATGGCATTGGCAGGAAGGTGGTGAGGCTGAAGTTGGTAGGTGTTGATAAAATCACGGAAAAATTCACTCACAAGGAGGCCAAAACCGCACTTGAAATGGGACAAGAACACGACAAACTCGCCTGGGTTTGGAGAAGGAGCAATCTCCTCGGTAGCGAGGCATCACGTGATGCCAGTAGGGATGCGGCGTGTCGCATACAGCCAGTCGATGCCGTCTTGGCAGACGAACGTGTCCGCCCAGCCGCCACGCTCATGAGCTTCCTCTTCCTCCTCCTCCTCAGCGGCAATAATCTCCTCCTCGGTCATATCCAGATCGAGGTCTTCGAAGGGATAATCTGTGGTCGGGAGCAGCGGTTTGGAGCTGCAAGGTCCCGTGGCAAAGATCCCACAAGAAATCAGCGGTGTAGAAGCGAAAAGAGAAGTGAGGCATGGCAACGGCGACGCTACGCTAAAGCAGAAGCAGCAGCGGCGGCATCGCTGTGGAGAAGAAGAAGAGGGCAGGGGCACGTGCGAAGTGGGGGAACTTCCCCAAGAGCCGCCCCTGTCCCCTATTTAACCGCACCTCAGGGGGCGTAGTGGGATCAACTGTTGTGGCGCGACCGCATGATGTGGCCGTGTATTCTCCAAACCAACCAATCCGGCTCACGCCACACCAAGGGCCACATGGAGCAGAGAATCCCACGGCATGATGTTATGATACAGTTAACAAGGGGGCTGGCACGACGTGATACGCATAGTAGTTATTCCTGACAATCAATACAGTAACCAGCACAGTAAACTGGTGCAACCCTTAAAATGAGGCAAAGTGATGATTACCCTCCACGTGGGATGTGGGGAAGCGTATGAAAGAAGGAAAGATAACCAGGATACACGGACAATGACCCGGCCAGCAAGAAGTAACTCGGATCGAGCCAAGGGAATATCAAATCAAAGAGACCGGGTTACAGGATAAGTTGGCAAGGGAGGTGTAGATCTTGGTAATTGGAACCTGTTGTGGCCTTATCAGCTGAGGTTGCTAAGACCGCACCAGCTTCGGGGACTAATGTTGGGGGGATACCCCCGGGTAGGGTCACACCGGGGTATAAAGGCCGAGTTAGCCGAGGTACGGCACGGTCAAAGCGAAGGCTGGCCAGGTCTCCTCAAGGCAAGACGACTTATGAGGAAATCCGGCCTGGTGGGTGTTCACCTAATGTTAGCCCCGCCGACATAAAACATATGTCGGCTATGCTTGATTTATCATATGTGCAGGTACTCTCGTAGCCGGGTTAGCCAAGCGCTAGCCGGGTTACCATTTGGCTTTTAAGAGAAGGAAGGAATCTCCCGCTGGTCAAAAAGGTGGCCTTTGCCCACTGTAGTGTGAGCAAAGCAAGCAGAGGGAAGGACCAGTGGGGCGTGGCCGACAAAGGTGACGCGGGTAGTGTCGGCTGACGTGATCCGTGTCTGGTGATGCAACGCCACAAAGGGGCTCACAGAGGATTACGTCCAAGGTCCGGACTAGCCGTTTAAAGTGAATAAAGAGGCATCTTGCTTTAACGAAAGGGCATATTTGGGGAATATGCTTCCACGTGTGCCCTAACTTTGTAACCTGAGCTCCCCTATATAAGGAGCACTAGGGCCTCTATAGCAGGGGATCGATCATTCTGTTAAGGAAGAACCCTAGGGCTTTGTAGTGCGGAGTAAGAGAACTAGTCTCCTTCTCACGAGCAGCTCTAGGAGCCCTTGTAATCCACATCAAACAAGAGAGTAATACAAACATCTATGTGTGGAATCACCACACTATCCCTCCCTGGATTCCTCTAGTGCACATTGGCCCCATCTTTAGCCTATCCATGGCATCTGTCGTGCCACCACCACGACACTTGGTCCTCACGACGTTGTTGGGGAGCTTGATCTTGGTGCGGTTTAGGCGGTTGAGGAGGCATTTGGGCCTCACTACGGGTGATGAGGGGGTGGAGCCTCTTGACACGGCTGGTGAGGAGGGGGGCTCATTACTTGGTTGGTGACGTCGGTTAGCCACTTGGGCCTCTTAATGAAGATCATGGTCTTGAGCCTCTTGACGTGGTTGGTGTCACTCAACATGTACAATTTGATGCTCCATGTCTTGATGCGGTTGAGGAGGCTCTCCATGGTGACCATGGTGTCGGCGTTGGAGTTCATGATGGGAATGACGACGAGGAGGGTTTTCAAGAGCTCCACATTGATGACGAGCTTGTTCTTCCAAGTTGGAGTCATCAGTGTTTATTGAGTGAAGGTCTTGCGGATGTTGACGATGTACTTGAGGTTCCACTCTAGGTTATTCATGTGGTGGTGCTTGTTGGATCACTAGTGCCCTTGTGTGATGATGGTGTTCTTCTTGCCTTGATTGTGGCCTTGAGAATAAATCACCATCATAGCTTGACGTTGTGGCGTGCTGTTGAGAAGTTACATATTGCGATGAGCTCACGAGTTCAAGCACGAGGGCTTCATTGCGTCTTGGATCACTTGCATGAGGGTCTTGTCGATGAGGAGAACGATGGCGTGACGAGCTATATGCACTCAACTGGTGCCTTGAATAACTTGGTGCGTGAGAACGCGGCCTTGTGTTTCGCACGAGCTCGGCGAGTGAATGTTGGAGTGCTTTGTTTTGATTGGCGACGTTGTGGTGCATGGCCCTCATCTCTTGAGAAAGTTCCTTGAAGTTGTTGTCGATTCTCTTGAACTCCATTTGAGTTTCTCCGGATTGCTCGGCTTGATGTGTCTCAAGGGCATTGCAACATTCATGAAACTATTGTCGAATGATGATTTGGCTTGCTTGCATCATGTATGGCCATTCTTCTTCTTATTATTCTTCTTGGGCAGGTGGTTGGCTCGTCTAACCGTGCATATCCATGATTGTTGGGGGATACCTCCGGATAGGGTCACGCTAGGGTATAAAGGCCGAGTTAGCCGAGGTACGGCAAGGTCAAAGCAAGCGCTGGCCAAGTCACCTCAAGGCAGGCCGAATCACGGAGTAACCCAGACCAGAGCATGTCCGCCTAACTCAACCCCGCCCGACCTATGTCGTATGCCAGCAGGATTTATCTAACTTGTATGCAGGTACCAGTGTGGTTGGATTAACCAGGCATGATCCGGGTTATATCAGGCTTGCAAGAGAAGGAAGGTATCTCGCTGGTCAAAAGGAGGTCACTGTATGATGGAGCGTGAGCGAAGCGGATAGAGGCTAGGACCACCGAGGCATGGACGACAAGGGTGACGCTGCCTGTGTCGGATGATGCTGGTGCCGCAAAGGCTCACGTAGCCTCTGCATGGCTTACGATGGGGAAAAGTGACCCGGTCGGTTTACTATTTCGGGAAGAGGCATATTGCCTGCAATATGCCTCCACGTATGCCCTAATTGGAGACCTAGCCACCCCTATATAAGGAGGGCTAGGGCATCTGTAGAAAGGGTTGATTTTTACTTGGTTAATTCTTGGTTCCTGAGAGCTAGCTAGTGGTGAGAGTAAGAGAGTTCCTTCTTCCTCCTCTCCCCAATACAGCTCAAGGAGCATTTGTAACCTTGGAAACCTATTGAATACAAAGCATCTGTGTGTGGAATCACCACACTATCCCTCTCTGGATTCCTCTAGTGCATATTGTCCCCACCTTTAGCCTATCCATGGCATCTGTCGTGACACCACCACGACAGTTGGCGCCCACCATGGGGCTAGCAGCACTAGCATGAGTGAAGATCCGGACGGGAAACCTCATCGGCAACGGCGATCGCATTGTCTCCGGGCTTGTTCAGCGCTTTGGAGCGCTGGACTTCGTCAACGGCAATGCTGGTTGCTTCGGCACGCGTCCTCTTCCGTGCAACGGGGTCTTCGTCAAGCATGGCGCTCACAAGATCTACGTCAGCGTCGATGTGTCGTGCGTTCATCCGCGGCACGTCGTCAAAGGAGGAGAGCCACCCCTTAGCACGGTTTACGGGGCGCGTATCACTCGCTCTCCTAACCGCGTCGAGGTGATGATGACTGCGTCTGGCGCTGGCGCAAGCAAAGATCCGGCACCAGATCTAGAGGTAACACCCAAAGCACCGAGGAAAAGTACAGGTCCTCCACTAGAGAGGCCAGAAAACGTGTTGCAGCAGGCGATAGATAGCTTAGCAAGCCCAGTAGCAGCAGTAGTAGATCCGGCTCAGGCACAGGCCGAGTTAGAGGAAACTAGGCAGAAAATACTAGAGGGTGCGAAAAAGATAGCCGCGGCTCAGCAGTCGTTGAACATGACACTACGTGAGTACGCAAAGGCAAATAAGGTTGATGCTGTAAAAGTGAAGGGGAGAAACCTCATTAGTGAAATGAACAAAGAGGGTGATACTAGAGTTGAGGAATCAGAGAACATTTTGTCCGTGGGGCTGCCGAAGTACAGTACCCCGGCAAAGAACCTCAGAGCAGCAGATGCAGCTGCCTCCGAGTTAGAGGGTTTGACGGGTGAAGCCCGGCAAAGACATCAGGAAAGGGTCAATGAGTTAGTTCGGATCGCTAACAGACAGAATGAGGATTTTCTCAGGGCTAACCCGGAAAGAGCTAGGGCCTCCAAAGTCGTTCATTCAGCAATAGGTAACCCGGAGAAATCCGCTGGAGCTGCATCGTCTCCTCATGGTGGTCCTAGGAGAGAGAGGTAGTAACCTCGGCCAGGAGGAACAAACAGATAGTCCCATATGACCTGGTAAGGGCAGGGAAAGGAAAAGCAGTGCAGGGAAATGAGGATCGACGAAGTGTGAGCCGAGGAGAAGCTGGCCGAGGTAACCGTGACCAAGGCAATGCCGGTCAAGGGAACGTTGTGAACGGCAATGCTGGACAGCGTAACTCGGCGGTTGTAGGGCAACCGTAGCAGCCGAATATACCACAGCAAGAGCATAGTGCCGGCCAAGGTATGCAACAGAGAGCATCTCCACAAGAGCAAGATAGATACAATGATGGTGATTCATAAATGGTGAACGCAGGGTATCCTAGGCCGGACTATCACGTGATAGGGTCAAGATTGGGAAGCAGGAACTTGATGCCTGACGACGCCAGGTTAAAACTAGATCGGCTTTATAAGTCGGAGCAAATTGAGTGTCAAGGTCCTCCGGGTCCAGCGTGTTTTGGGCCCCGGATCATGAAGGAGCCTCCGGTACCTAACTTCCAGCTACCCAGAGGGACTAAAACGTATGATGGTAGCACTAAGCCGGAGGATTGGTTGATAAACTACGCGACATCGATAAAAATTGCTACAGGCAACTTGATATGGGCTGTGAGATATGTACCTCAGATGTTGGAAGGGCCAGCAAGGGTATGGCTAAACAATTTGCCACCCGGAAGTATCAATTGTTGGATCGATTTTGAGGAAATGTTTGTCAGTAACTTTTCAAGCACGTATCAGAGGCCCAATAGGCCACAGACCCTAGCAATGTGCAAGCAGAGACCAAATGAGACAGACCAGGAATTCTTGACCCGCTGGTGCACAGTGCGAAACTCATGTGAGGGCGTGATTGAATCACATGCCATAGCTTGGTTTGCGCAAGGGTGCAGATATGCGAGCATGTTGTGGCAAAGGTTACAAAGAGATATGCCAACTAGACTAGCAGAGACAATCCGGATTGCTGATTCATATGCCTTGGGTGATCCGACTCAACCTAGGCTTGTGTCAAACGAGTCAAATGAGGAGTACTACCAGCGAGATGGAGCCGGATCATCCCGGCAGAATGATTACCGAGGTAAGAGAAGAGATGATAGACCGGATTACCGGTATAGTTCGCAACAAGTTGCAGCTGTAAATCAAGATCAACCCGGAGCAGGGAGTAATCAGTGTCAGAAAACTGGAGGGCAACAATGGACTCCAAGAAATGATGGCAAGAAAACTTGGACGCCGGAGTAGAAGAAACAGTGGCAAGAAAAGAAGGACCATCCGAGGTATACCTATGAGGCAATGATGGATCAGCCGTGTAAATTTCACACGCCAAATCCAAGCAACCCGGTGGGTCACACAACTTGGCAATGTGAGTGGATGAGGAAGATAGAACAAAGTGGTTCAGGGAATGCTCAGGCACCTCGGAACGATCAGCCTCGGCAGGAGTTACCCCGGCAGCAATTACTCTCCGGAGCGAACACGCAACAGTTAATGTTGCCACCACCTCCGCCGAGGTATGAAAACCATGAGAGAAGGGATGCAGTGCATCGGGTGGAAAATCAGCATCAGCCAGATCAAAGGTACCACGGCAATGAGGGGAGAAATGAGTACAGAGAACATCACTAGAGTTACTTTGTGTTTACCATGGAAGAAATGGATAGGAAGAGCTTGCAGCGCCGACATATGGAGGTGAACGCAGTTATGCCGGCAGTGACGAGGTATATGCCTTGGTCGGATCAGGAAATTACCTGGAGCATCATAGATCATCCCAAGCTTATGCCCAGCCCTGGTTCGTATGCGCTAGTGCTGGACCCAATGTTTATTGGGCCAAACATCAATGTGAGGTTCTCAAAGGTGTTGATTGACAATGGCAGCAACATCAATATCATGTATGTGGATACAATGCGCAAGTTGGGTATCTCGAAAAACATGCTCCAGGCCACGAGAACAACTTTCCATGGTATTGTGCCAGGTATTTCCTGCGAACCCATTGGCAAAGTCCGGATAGACGTGTTATTCGGCACAAGAGATAACTGTCGAACTGAAAATTTGGAGTTTGAGGTGGTGAACCTAGAAAGTGCGTATCACGCGTTACTCGGCAGGCCTGCCCTGAACAAATTCATGGCAAGTTGTCACATCAATTACCTAAAGATGAAGTTGCCCGGGCCAAATGGTGTAATTACCATAGCGGGGGATTTCCGATGCTCCATTGAGTGTGTGTCTTCTGGGTCTAACCTGGCCGAGTCACTCGTAATCGCGCAAGAGAAGAGAAAGATCCAGGAGGTGGCGGCATTGGCTCAGTCCACTCAGCAGTATATGCCGGTGCTGAGTAACTGATGGCTCAATGCACGGCGCCCAGAAAAATGCTTGATGGCGGTGTTGATGTAGAGCTCGTTGGGAACCCCAAGAGGAAGGTATGATGAGCACAATAGCAAGTTTCCCTCAGTTATGAAACCAAGGTTTAATCGAACCAGTAGGAGCAAGGAAACACCCCAAAGGTGTTACTAGCTGAGCTTTGGCAGGGCGCACTACCGGTACTAGTAGCAACATGGAGACCTGCACAACACAACCACAGAACTTTGTCCCCAACTTACGATGAGGTTGTCAATCTCATCGTGTTTTGCGGAAAACAAAGGATTAAATGTATCGAATGGAACGAAGTAAAAGTTTGCAGAAAGTAAACACAAAGCAGTAAACAGTTGTAGATTGTATGTAAAGTAAAAGGACCGGGATCCATAGTTCACTAGAGGTGGCTCTCCTTAGATAGATAACATGCTAGGTGAACAAATTACAGCGGGGCAATTGACAAACACCGAGAAAGCAATACATGCATATACTAATCATCTTGACTCCTCTGAGACTTGATTGGGCATTACAACATAATACATAGACCGCCATCAAACTGCATCTATGACTAATAATCCACCTTTAGGTTATCATCCGAACCACCTCCAGTATTAAGTTGCAAGCAACAGATTATTGCTTTACGAACTGCGTGTAAAGTAAACAATACGATTGTTCTATGAACAAAGGATTGTTGTTTTCTCCCTAGTAGCAACAGCACATCTAGTACTTTAGAGATTTCTGTCACTTCCCCAGATTACCAGAGGCATGAACCCACTATCGAGCATATATACTAACTCTTGGAGTTGCTAGCATCTACTTGGCCAAGATAGCTACTAACAACGGAAAGCATGCAAGATCTCAAATAACAAAGACATGATAGAATCAATAATCAATCAGAAATAGTATCTCAATAGTATCTCAATAGCTACTAACAACATGTATGAATTACAAATAGATGATCTTGATCATGAACGGAGCTCACAAGATCTAAACATGAAAGCACAAAGGAGGAGAGACCAGCCATCTAGCTACTACATGGATCCGTAGTCCAAGGATGAACTACTCACGCATCACACCGAAGGCTTGCATGGTGATGAAGAAGGCCTCCAGGGTGAATTCCCCTCTCCGGCACGGTGCCGGGAAGAGCTTCAGATCCCCCCTCATCAAGGGACAAAGACGACGGCAGCTGCATAATCTTTCGTGGATTTTTGATCGGGTACCTAAGGTTTTTGTCCTGAAGGCCACTTATAGGCGGAAGGAGAGGTCGAGGGGGTGCTGGGGTCGGCCAGACCACCCCCTGGCGCGGGCCAAGCCTGGCCGCGCGGCCAGGTGGTGTGGCCGGCCCCTGGCCCCTCTCCGTCTCGTATTCTGGCACTTGATCCCTTCCGGAAAAATAGGCACTTTGGCTTTTGTCCCGTCCAATTTCGAGAATATTCATTTTTTGACTTTCCTGGAACCAAAAATAGCAGAAAACAGGTAGCTGGCAATGTGGCTCTTTTTAATAGGTTAGTCCAAGAAATCATAATAAAAGTACTCCAAAGTTGGAACAAAACACAAGAAAGTAGATAAAACTAAGCATGGAACATCAAAAATTATAGATACATTTGTAATGTATCAACATCCCCAAGCTTAACTCCTGCTCGTCCTCGAGTACGTAAGTGATAAAAAGAAAGAATTTTTGAGGTGACATGCACCATCAAAGACTTGATCAAAATATTTGCAAAACATTCGAAGCTCGGATCATAGTACTTCAATCATAACATGAAAGACAAAGTTCTAGCAATAAGCAAAGAAACTAAGATGCAAATTGAAAAGGCACGAACAAAAGATTGATGAATAAAAATGCTTTGCAAGACGTTTGTTTGTTTCACATAAAGAAAACATAGCATAATAGTATTCAGCTTGTCCCTCATAGAGTAGCAAATATAAATGCATTGGACACCTTCAAAGTTCATAAGAGTGACTAGATACAAATAGTTTAAAACAAGCAATAACAAGTTATGGATCAATCAACTAGTCTTGGGACAATGCACATAGAACTAAGAATGGCCACTATGCTCTCAAAGTAGGTGCGTAAAGATAGAAGGTGGAGACTCAATATAATGGTGGAAGAAAGCCCTTTTATAAAAGGAAGTAGGGATTCAAGTCTCATAAAGAGCTTCCAAAAATTATGGTACTTATAGCTTTTAGCTCTCATTGCCCCTATCATAAGCATATTTAAGGTGATTAAGGTTAAAGTGACACAACTAAGAGGATATGCTTGACAAGTTATAAACCGAAATCTCATGCCCCTTACTTACGAAGACCGATCCTCATGCTACTCAACTTCAGTCACGAGTAAGCTCTTGTCATTGTAAGTATATGTGTATCATTAAGAACTGCCAACGGGGTACCCGTTGCATATGATACGGGAGCTTTCCCATAATCAAAATGACAAGGAAAGCAGACAATGAGCATCTCAGCGATCTTTTTATTTGCTATTTGCATAGGTTTTTATTGAGGATGCTTCATAGAGTGCTCATTATGGTGATGCTGCAAGTTTCCACCATGATTAGGCATGGCTTAGGCTAGTGGCCCAGGCGGTTCTCTAACACACATACAAACTCCATGATTTTACAAGTTCCACTTTTATTTCACACCGCCAGGATCCGTAAGCAAAAGAACATAATATCAACGGGGTACAAAGTATAAGTGCAATGTTGAAAGCGTTCCCCATGAAACATGGTTCTGCTAATTTCAACTTATAAAGCGCAAGCATATACACAACAAAGAAGGACCCAATGGTTCAAGTTTATTAGAGACAATAAAGTAAAGTGTGCCATCAAGTTCGTGAGAGCTTTAATCACTAGTTTTCTCATAACAAGTGGAAGGTAAACAAAACCATGAATATACTTGGAATAGCATAAGATAGTAGGTAGGTATGGTGGACTCTTTGGAATAACTTGGTTTAGGGAGTTGGATGCATGAGTGGAACTCATACTTTGTTTTGGAGGCTAGCAAAAGACTGGGCGCGGCAAACTAAGAGAGCAATAATGGCCATAATCATGCAGAGCGACAAAACATCATTGATCAAAGCATAAAGTGATATTACAAGTTGAAAACTAAAGGATCATAAAGGCTATGGTGAATTGAGATAGTCATAACATGGTGTGAGCATGTTCCAAGTCAACCCAAATAAAGCATCAAAGGAGAATACCACTATACTATGCTTTAATATGCTAAAACAACGCATGATTCATCCAAGGCACATTAAGCAATCTCAATTGTTTATAACAGGTAATGCTACAGCAAAGAATACTAAGCATAAGGCCAAAACAATATCAAGCATGGCATGACAAAGCATAGGCCACAGTCAAAAACAAGCTCTTTTTACCACATAAGCATGAACTTTCCTACTCTTTCCCAAAACCAAACCAAACTATTTGCAAACCAATGTGTGAAAGAGGGGGCCAACCAACTTATTCAGAAAACTAAGCAAACCAAGCAAACTAAAAACCAAAACGAAAACGAAAAAGAAGACGCTCCAAGAAAAACACAACTGTGCATGAAACAATAAAAATGAAGCGTTTGGAAGAAACCTGGAATTTTTATTGATGAAGAAGGGGATGCCTTGGGCATCCCCAAGCTTTGACATTTGTGCTTCTTGGATATTTCTTGGGGTGACACGCGTGGCATCCCCAAGCTTGAGCTTTAGTCCATCCTTCATCTCATTACTCATTCCTTCCATACACCTGAAAGTTTTCCTTCATACAAAACTTCACACAATCTCATTAGCAACATGAGTGCATTTTAAGATAAATAAGTCTCAAGGTTCAGTTCTAACACCAAATAAACTTCCATTAGAACACTATCTACTGTAGCACTTCCCTCAAAAAGCTCAATTCCCCAAAGGAACTCAAGAAGGAACTAACAAGAAGCAAATGCAGAAAATGGTAGAAATCTGTCAAAACAGACCAGCAGGTAAAGACGAATTTTTTCGAAGACCGTCTGTTGCTCAAATCAAAAAGTATTAAACTAACAAAAGTTAGATAACAACTTGGGACAGAAGCTCTCTTAGGAATCCGACGTACAGAGCAATCCGACGTACAGAGCTCTCTCAGGAATTTTTACGGTGAAGCACAGAAATCTGTTTCGGGACAGCAACTTTCCCAATCATTACTTCACTCTCATTAGAGGTTACTCTTGGCACAAAAAGCAAATAAAAAGGATAAGAAGAGGTTATTACAGAGGTAATAACTTCCAAAACTCAACTAAAACTCTCGGGTTATCTCCCAATAAGTACTTTTCTTTAACGCCTTTAAGTTAGGCATAAGAAGCAAAGAAAGAATCAAGTGTTCTCAAGTGAAGAAGCATTAAGACCAAATTTCTTACCCTTACCTCTCTTCTTTTTATTCTTAACCTTTGGGAAAATGTGATTGTTTGGTGGAGAAGAAAGGTGCATGGTACCCTTTCCCACATCTATTATTGCTACAACGAGTTCTAATAGGGATCTTTCAAGTGTAATTTGTCCTTTTCCTGCACATTCAATAACAAGATAATCAGTAGAAATCATTTTCCCAGGGATCTTTGTAAACACTCCTTCAGCTATTCCAATAGGAAATAAGGTAGAATTATTAGCAAGAGATATTTCTTTTCCTCCTTCAGTAAGCCCCCAAAGATTCAAAGATTCATAAATATCTTTGGGCATAAGACAAAATTCAGACATGATATCGCAGCAGGCTTGAAAACTGCTAAGGAACAAGCCTTGAATCATCTTAGGATCAAACTTTTCTTTTAGATCAGAGATTCTAGACCAAGCTTCCTTAAAACTTTCCTCCATTCCTTGAATAAAAGTGAGAATCATTTCCTCGGGTGACATAGTGATTGGAGCAAGGCTAAACATAGTGGCAACTCAAGATAGGAACTAATTTTTTTTGTGTTTTCAAATAAGAAAGCAAAACAAGTAAAACTAATTTTTTTGTGTTTTTGAAGAACAAACAAGCAAACAAAGAAAAAAGAAACTAATCAAAACAAAAAACAACAAAGTAGAGAGATTGCTTATGAGGGACTCCCCTTGTGCAGATGTCCTTGACTCCCCGAGAACGGCGCCAGAAAAATGCTTGATGGCTCAATGCACGGCGCCTAGAAAAATGCTCGATGGCGGTGTTGATGTAGAGCTCGTTGGGAACCCCAAGAGGAAGGTATGATGAGCACAGCAGCAAGTTTCCCTCAGTTATGAAACCAAGGTTTAATCGAACCAGTAGGAGCAAGGAAACACCCCAAAGGTGTTACTAGCTGAGCTTTGGTAGGGCGCACTACCGGTGCTAGTAGCAACGTGGAGACCTCCACAACACAACCATAGAACTTTGTCCCCAACTTGCGATGAGGTTGTCAATCTCACCGTGTTTTGCGGAAAACAAAGGATTAAATGTATCGAATGGAAAGAAGTAAAAGTTTGCAGAAAGTAAACACAAAGCAGTAAACAGTTGTAGATTGTATGTAAAGTAAAAGGACTGGGATCCATAGTTCACTAGAGGTGGCTCTCCTTAGATAGATAACATGCTGGGTGAACAAATTACAGCGGGGCAATTGACAAACACCGAGAAAGCAATACATGCATATACTAATCATCTTGACTCCTTTGAGACTTGATTGGGCATTACAACATAATACATAGACCGCCATCCAACTGCATCTATGACTAATAATCCACCTTCAGGTTATCATCCGAACCCCCTCCAGTATTAAGTTGCAAGTAACAGATTATTGCTTTATGAACTGTGTGTAAAGTAAACAATACGATTGTTCTATGAACAAAGGATTGTTGTTTTCTCCCTAGTAGCAACAGCACATCTAGTACCTTAGAGATTTCTGTCACTTCCCCAGATTACCAGAGGCATGAACCCACTATCGAGCATAAATACTAACTCTTGGAGTTGCTAGCATCTACTTGGCCAAGATAGCTACTAACAATGGAAAGCATGCAAGATCTCAAATAACAAAGACATGATAGAATCAATAATCAATCTGAAATAGCATGTCAATATCCATCGGATCCCCGCAAACACAACATGTATGAATTACAAATAGATGATCTTGATCATGAACGGAGCTCACAAGATCTAAACATGATAGCACAAAGGAGGAGAACCAACCATCTAGCTACTAATTGGACCCGTAGTCCAAGGACAGAGACGACGGCGGCTATAGACTCTTTCGTGGATTTTTGATCGGGTACCTAGGGCTTTCGTCCCGAAGGCAACTTATAGGCGGAAGGAGAGGCCGAGGGGGTGTTGGGGTCGGCCAGACCACCCCCTGGCGCGGGCCAAGCCTGGCCACGTGGCCAGGTGGTGTGGCCGGCCCCTGGCCCCTCTCCATCTCGTATTCTAGCACTTGATCCCTTCCGAAAAATAGGCACTTTGGCTTTTGTCCCGTCCAATTCCGAGAATATTCATTTTCTGACTTTCCTGGAACCAAAAACAGCAGAAAACAGGCAGCTGGCACTGTGGCTCTTGTTAATAGGTTAGTCCAAGAAATCATAATAAAAGTACTCCAAAGTTGTAACAAAACACAAGAAAGTGGATAAAACTAAGCATGGAACATCAAAAATTATAGATACATTTGCAATGTATCAGTAACCCGCATGGAAGTGTTTCATTTGAAGCAACGAAAGATACAAAGAAAGTGCCAGTTGATGATCTTTTCCCAGAGCGCACCCTAACAATTGGTGCCGGGTTAAATGATAAATAGGAAAGCGAGCTCGTCAACTTCCTCCGTGAGAATCGGGATATTTTTGCTTGGTCCACACAGGACTTGCAAGGTATTCCGAGGGAGTTGGCCGAGCACTCTTTGAATGTGAGACCCGGGGCAAAGCCGGTGAAGCAACCTCTCCGCCGCTTCGCCGAAGATAGGAGAAAGGTCATTGGAGATGAGATAGCTCGGCCCCTAGCAGCTGGGTTTATCATGGAAGTGCTTTACCCGGATTGGCTATCTAATCCGGTGCTGGTGGAAAAGAAAAAAGATGATCCGAATGTGGCAGTGGTTTGGCGTATGTGCATCGATTACATGAACCTGAATAAGGCGTGCCCAAAAGATCCATTCCCACTGCCAAGGATAGATCAAGTCATAGATTCTACTATTGGGTGTGAATTGTTGTCGTTCATAGATGCATATTCTGGTTTCCACCAGATACCTTTGAATCCGAATGATCAAATAAAGACTGCATTTATCACCCCGTATGGGGCTTATTGCTATCGCACCATGCCTTTTGGTTTACGTAATGCAGGGGCAACGTACCAAAGATGTATGCAAAAGTGTTTACACGATCAAATTGGTCGAAATGTGCAACTGTATGTGGATGATGTGGTAATAAAAACCAACAAAGGCAAAACGCTCCTTGATGATATCGGGCAAACATTCGCAAACCTAAGGAGGTTCCGAATGAAGCTTAACTCGGAGAAATGTACCTTCGGTGTCCCGGCTGGAAAATTACTTGGATTTCTTTTCTCCAGCCGAGGTATCAAAGTTAACCCAACTAAAATCCGAGCCATAGAGCGAGCGGAACTGCCGAAGTGTCTTAACGATGTCCAGAAGTTCACTGGTTGTCTAGCATCCTTAAGTCGGTTTATATGTCGGATGGGAGAAAAGGCATTGCCTCTCTATCAACTAATGAAAAAATCCGACAAATTCGTATGGACGCCGCAGGCCAATGAAGCCTTCATCCAGCTGAAGAAAATGTTAGCCACTGCACCAGTATTAGCCTCTCCACTATCAAAAGATCCAATGTTGCTCTATGTAGCCACAACCAACCGAGTTATAAGTGCAGTGATAGTGGTAGAGCGCGACGAAGAGGGTAAGTCGGTGCAAAGGCTAGTATATTACCTGAGCGAGGTATTATCAGCATCAAAGCAGAACTATCCTCACTACCAGAAATTGGCATATGGTGTATATATGCCAGCAAAAAAGCTGAAGCACTATTTTGAAGAACACCCCATTAAAGTGATATGTGAAGCCCCCATATCTGAGATAATGGGTAACAAGGATGCAAGCGGCCGGATCGCAAAATGGGAAATTGAACTAGCCCCTTATGCTCCACAATTCGACAGAAGAGATGCGATCAAGTCTCAAGCAGTAGCTGATTTCTTCGTGGATTGGGCCGAGATGCAGTACGAGCCACCATTGCCAGATCCGAACTACTGGAGAATGCACTTTGACGGATCAAAAACGAAAACCGGGTTAGGCGCCGGAGTTTTGCTTACTTCTCCCAAGAGAGATCAGCTGAATTATGTGCTACAAATCCATTTCGCAACATCGAACAATGTTGCAGAATATGAAGCACGTGTGCATGGGCTCAAAGTGGTAAAAGAAGTTGGAATACGTTGGATCCAGTGCTTCGATGACTCGGATCTCGTCGTTCAACAAGTCTCCGGGCAATGGGATTCTTTGGATGCAAACATGGCATCATACAGATTTCATGTGCAGAAAATATCGGGATACTTTGAGGGATGCGAATTTCATCATATACCTAGGGTGGAAAATGAGGCTGCCGATGTATTGTCGAAGCTCGGATCAACCCGAGAAGCAATTCCACCAGGTGTAGCACTAGAGCACCTCAGAAAACCATCTATCAGGCCATCCCCGGAATCTGACTCAATTTTCAACCCGCGGATCCGGAGCCCGGAGCTGCACCCATGGACATTGATGTGGGAAGTGGTTCAGGAAACCCGGGGACTACTACACAGAACCCGGAGACTATGCAGCGCAACCCGGCCAAAGTTATGTCTGTGGATCAAATGGAAATAGATGAGGATGTGTTTCCGGTGCGAGCTATACCAGCTTGGGCACTGCCCATATTTCAATTCCTGAAGGATGGAACTTTGCCCAGTGAAGAGGTGTTTTCCAGGAAAATTCAGAGGCGCGCGAAGGCGTACACAATTATCAATGCCGAATTATACAAGAGAAGTGTCACAAACGTCCTCCAACGATGTGTTGACCCGGAAGAAGGGCTTGACATCCTCCGGGATATACATCAAGGGGAATGTGGGCATCACGCTTCATCCAGAGCGTTGGTAGCCAAAGCTTTCCGGCATGGCTTCTATTGGCCAAGTGCCTTGGAACAAGCAGAAGATCTAGTAAGAAAATGCAATGGTTGTCAGAGGTATGCAACCAAGACACATATGCCAATGTCGGAGCTCAAGACCATACCAATTACCTGGCCATTTTCCGTATGGTGTTTGGATATGGTTGGCCCGTTTAAACCAGCAAGAGGGAACATGACCCACATCTTAGTCATGGTTCACAAATTTACAAAATGGATTGAAGTGAAGCCAATAAGAAAATGTGATGGAGCTACCGCCGTGACATTCCTCAAAGATATCATCTTGAGATACGGTTATCCTCACAGTATGATAACAGATAATGGCAGAAATTTCGTTGAAGGGGCATTTGCGCGATTCTGCAGAGATAAGAAGATCCGGTTGGACGTTGCCTCGGTAGCCCACCCCGCATCAAACGGACAAGTGGAGAGATCCAACGGATTAATATTATCCGGGATAAAACCACGGCACATTGAGCCGCTGCAAAGATCAGCGGGGTGCTGGATAGAAGAACTAACAACGGTACTGTGGAGTTTAAGAACAACTCCTAATCGATCAACAGGTGATGTCTACGCACTTCTATTCTTCTAGACAGTTGTTGGGCCTCCAAGTGCAGAGGTTTGTAGAACAGCAACAAGTTTTCCCATAAGTGGATCACCCAAGGTTTATCGAACTCAGGGAGGAAGTGGTCAAAGGTATTCCCTCTCAAGCAATCCTGCAATCAAGATACAAGAAGTCTCTTGTGTCCCCAACACACCCAATACACTTGTCAGGTGTATAGGTGCACTAGTTTGGCGAAGAGATAGTGAAATACAAGTGGTATGGATATAGTATAACGGTGCTAGAAAATAGCTTGATGGTGTGGAAGAGACTAAAGGCAAACTGAAATAAAGATGGAAGCAAGCAAACATGTAACAGATCTAATAGCAAACGGTGTTTCAGTGCTTAGAAACAAGGCCTAGGGATCATACTTTCACTAGTGAACACTCTCATAAAAATATCTTCTCTTGATGATACTACTCTTGACTACTCTCCGGTTGGACACTCTAATCGTTGGTAGGGCTATAACAGCACACCTCAAAGTCCATCTTTCCCATCTAGAAAACCCCACACTGTCACCTTGAGTACTAGATGAGTCCAACAAACACCACAAGTTCATAGAAACATCCAACTCCAAATATAACTCATAACAAGTATTTGTAATCTCTAGCCTAAGTGCCACCATGGTGAGCACGATGTCACTTTCACACACATGGGGAGAGAAGAGATCTATTAAGCACTTGAGTAGCAAGGTAGATCTACTAGATTACAAAGCTCATGATCACAACAAGATCATGCATAGATAGAGAGATGAACACATAGCTACCGGTAGAACCCTTAGCCTCGAGAGAGAATTACTCCCTCCCCATCATGGGAATCAGCAATGGTGATGGAGATGGTGGTGGAGATCGATGCAGATGGCTCCGGTGGCACTTCCCCGTCCCAGCAAGGTGCCAGAATAGAGACTTTCTGTCCCCCGAATCTCCTCTTTGGTGGTGGCGGCGCTGCGGAACTTTTCGTGGATTTTTGATTGACGATTTCGGGTTTTGGTATGGGGAGGCGCTTATACGCGAAGGAGGCAAGGTCGGTGGCCAGCCAGGGGGCCCACACCATGCCCTGGCGCGGCCTAGGCTAGCCCGCGCCAAGGGGGGTGTGGCCAGGCCCTGGCCCTCCTCCGTCTCGTATTCTGGCTCCGTGAGTCTTCCGGTAAAATATCAACTTTGGCTTTTGTCCCGTCCAATTCCGACAATATTCATTTTCTGACTTCCTGGAACCAAAAATAGCAGAAAACAGGCAACTGGCACTGTGGCTCTTGTTAATAGGTTAGTCCAAGAAATCATATGAAAAGTACTCCAAAGTGAGGACAAAACACAAGAAAGTAGATAAAACCAAGCATGGAACATCAAAAATTATAGATACATTTGCAATGTATCAACATCCCCAAGCTTAACTCCTGCTCTTCCTCGAGTAGGTAAGTGATAAAAAGAAAGAATAATTTTTGAGGTGACATGCACCATCATAACTTGATCAAAGTATTTGTAAAACATTCAAAGCTAGGATCATAGTACTTCAATCATAACATGAAAGACAAAGTTCTAGCAATAAGACAAAGAAACTATGTTGGAACATGAAAAGGCACAAACAAAAGATTCATGAATAACAATGCTTTGCAAGACGTTTGTTTGTTTCACATAAAGAAAACATAGCATAGTACCATTCAGCTTGTCCCTCATAGAGTAGCAAATATAAATGCATAGGACACCTTCAAAGTTCATAAGAGTGACTAGATACAAATAGTTTAAAACAAGCAATATCAAGGTATGCATCAATCAACTAGTCTTGGGACAATGCACATAGAACTAAGAATGGCCACTATGCTCTCAAAGTAGGTGCATAAAGGTAGAAGGTGGAGACTCAATGTAATGGTCAAAGAAAGGCCTTTGTAAAAAGAAGTAGGGATTCAAGTCTCATAAAGAGCTTCCAAAAATTATGGTACTTATAGTTTTCAGCTCTCATTGGCCCTATCATAAGCATCTTGAAGTGATTAAGGTTAAAGTGAACAAACTATGGTGTACATGCTTGACGAAGTATAAGTTAGAAATCTCATGTCCCTTGTATACGAGGGTCGGTCGTCATGCTACTCAAGTTTAGTCACCGGTAAGTTCTTGTCATCGTAAGTACATGTGTATCATAGAGAACCGCCAACGGGGTACCCCTTTCCCGATGATACGGAAGAATCCCAATATCAAAATGACAAGGCAAGCAGACAACGAGCATCTCAGCATTCTTCTTATTTACCATGGGAATATGGTGCTTTTTTCTCTCTTTCCTCTTTTCATAATCTTTTTTTTCTTTTTCTATTTTTTTCTCAATATAGGACTCTTTTTCATAAGAAGAATGCTTCATAGACAGCTCATTATGGTTACGCTGCAGGTTTCCAACATGTCAGCATGGATTAGACTAGCGGCCCAGGCGTTTCTCTAACACATATACATAACTCCATGGACTTACAAGCTCCCCTTTCATTTCACATCGACGACATCCATATACAAAAGAGCATGATATCAACTAGGTACAAGTACCAAGTGCAATGTTGAAAGCGTTCCCCATGAAAGCATGGTTCTGCTAATTCCCAAAAAATAAGTGCAAGCATATACAACATAGACGACACAATGGTTCAAGTTTATTAAGGGCAAGAAAATTAAAGTGTGCCATCAAGTTCGTGAGAGCTTTAATCACTAGTTTTCTCATAAAAAGTTTAATTCGGAAGGTAAACAAAAACATGAATATACTTGGAATAGCATAAGCTAGTAGGTAGGTATGGTGGACTCTTTGGAATAACTTGGTTTACGGAGTTGGATGCATGAGTGGAACTCATACTTGGTTGTGGAGGCTAGCAAAAGACTGGGAGCGGCAAACTAAGAGAGAAATAATGGCCATAATCATGCACATCGACAAAACATCATTGATCAAAGCATAAAGTGATACTACAAGTTGAAAACTAAAGGATCATAAAGGCTGTGGTGACTTGGGATAGTCATAACATGGTGTGAGCATGCGCCAAGTCAACCCAAATAAAGCATCAAAGGAGAATACCACTATACTATACTTTAATATGCTAGGTGGTGTGGCCGGCCCCTGGCCCCTCTCCGTCTCGTATTCTGGCACTTGATCCCTTCCGGAAAAATAGGCACTTTGGCTTTTGTCCCGTCCAAATCCGAGAATATTAATTTCTGACTTTCCTTGAACCAAAACAGCAGAAAACAGGCAGCTGGCACTGTGGCTCTTGTTAATAGGTTAGTCCAAGAAATCATATGAAAAGTACTACAAAGTTGGAACAAAACACAAGAAAGTGGATAAAACTAAGCATGGAACATCAAAAATTATAGATACATTTGCAATGTATCAACATCCCCAAGCTTAACTCCTGCTCGTCCTCGAGTAGGTAAGTGATAAAAAGAAATAATTTTTGAGGTGACATGCACCATCAAAGACTTGATCAAAGTATTTGCAAAACATTCAAAGCTGGGATCATAGTACTTCAATCATAACATGAAAGCCAAAGTTCTAGCAATAAGCAAAGAGACTATGATGCAACATGAAAAGGTACAAACAAAAGATTCATGAATAACATGCTTTGTAAGACGTTTGTTTGTTTCACATAAAGAAAACATAGCATGAAAGTATTCAGCTTGTCCCTCAATAGAGTAGCAAATTTAAATGCATAGGACACCTTCAAAATTGATAAGACTGACTAGATACAATAGTTTAAAACAAGCAATAACAAGTTATGCATCAATCAACTAGTCTTGGGACAATGCACATAGAACTAAGAATGGCCACTATGCTCTCAAAGTAGTGCGTAAAGATAGAAGGTGGAGACTCAATATAATGGTGGAAGAAAGGCCTTTTGTAAAAGGAAGTAGGGATTCAAGTCTCATAAAGAGATTCCAAAAATTATGGTACTTATAGCTTTCAGCTCTCATTGCCCCTATCATAAGCATCTTTAAGGTGATTAAGGTTAAAGTGACACAACTAAGAGGATATGCTTGACAAGTTATAAACCGAAATCTCATGCCCCTTACTTACGAAGACCGATCCTCATGCTACTCAACTTTAGTCACGAGTAAGCTCTTGTCATTGTAAGTATATGTGTATCATTAAGAACCGCCAACGGGGTACCCCTTGCACATGATACAGGAGCTTTCCCATAATCGAAATGACAAGGCAAGCAGACAATGAGCATCTCAGCGATCTTTTTAAAACCTATTTGCATAGGTTTATATTGAGGATGCTTCATAGAGTGCTCATTATGGTGATGCTGCAAGTTTCCACCATGATTAGGCATGGCTTAGGCTACCGGCCCAGGCGTTTCTCTAACACACATACAAACTCCATGATCTTACAAGTTCCACTTTTATTTCACACCGCCGGGATCCGTAAGCAAAAGATCATAATATCAACGGGGTACAAAGTACAAGTGCAATATTGAAAGCGTTCCCCATGAAACATGGTTGTGCTAATTTCAACTTATAAAGAGCAAGCATATACGCAACAAAGAAGGACCCAATGGTTCAAGTTTATTAGAGGCAATAAAGTAAAGTGTGCCATCAAGTTCGTGAGAGCTTTAATCACTAGTTTTCTCATAACAAGTGGAAGGTAAACAAAACCATGAATATACTTGGAATAGCATAAGCTAGTAGGTAGGTATGGTGGACTCTTTGGAAAAACTTGGTTTAGGGATTTGGATGCATAAGTGGAACTCATACTTTGTTTTGGAGGCTAGCAAAAGACTGGGAGCGACAAACTAAGAGAGCAATAATGGCCATAATCATGCAGAGCGACAAAACATCATTGATCAAAGCATAAAGTGATATTACAAGTTGAAAACTAAAGGATCATAAAGGCTATGGTGAATTGAGATAGTCATAACATGGTGTGAGCATGTTCCAAGTCAACCCAAATAAAGCATCAAAGGAGAATACCACTATACTATGCTTTAATATGCTAAAACAACGCATGATTCATCCAAGGCACATTAAGCAATCTCAATTGTTTATAACAGGTAATGCTACAGCAAAGAATACTAAGCATAAGGCCAAAACAATATCAAGCATGGCATGACAAAGCATGGCCACAGTCAAAAACGAGCTCTTTTTACCACATAAGCATGAACTTTCCTACTCTTTTCCAAACCAAACAAAACTATTTACAAACCAAAGTGTGAAAGAGGGGGTCCAACATATTTATTCAGAAAACTAAGCAAACTAAAGCAAACTAAAACCAAAATGAAAACGTAAAAGAATACGTTCCAAGAAAAACACAACTGTGCATGAAACAATAAAAATGAAGCGTTTGGAAGAAACCTGGGTTTTTATTAATGAAGAAGGGGATGCCTTGGGCATCCCCAAGCTTTGACGCTTGTACTTCTTGGATATTTCTTGGGTTGACACGCGTGGAATCCCCAATCTTGAGCTTTAGTCCATCCTTCATCTCATTACTCATTCCTTCCATACACCTAAAAATTTTCCTTCATACAAAACTTCACACAATCTCATTAGCAACATTAGTGCACTTAAGATAAATAAGTCTCAAGGTTCAGTTGTAACACCAAATAAACTTCCATTAGAACACTACATACTGTAGCACTTCCCTCAAAAAGCTCAATTCCCCAAAGGAACTCAAGAAGGAACTAACAAGAAGCAAATGCAGAAAATGGTAGAAATCTGTCAAAACAGACCAGTAGGTAAAGACGAATTTTTGCGAAGACCTTCTGTTGCTGAAATAAAAAAGTTTTGAACTAACTAAAGTTAGATAACAACCTGGGGCAGAAGCACAAAAAATTACAGCTCAATCCGACATACAGAGCTCTCTCAGGAATTTTTACGGTGATGCACAGAAATCTGTTTCGGGACAGCAACTTTCCCAATCATTACTTCACTCTCATTAGAGGTTACTCTTGGCACAAAAAGGAAATAAAAAGGATAAGGAGAGGTTATTACAGAGGTAATAACTTCCAAGACTCATCTAAAACTCTTGGGTTATCTCCCAACAAGTACTTTTCTTTAACGCCTTTAAGTTAGGCATAAGAACCAAAGAAAGAATCAAGTGTTCTCAAATGAAGAAGCATTAAGATCAATACCAAAAATATTTTCAACAAGGCAAGGTATATCATCCAAATAAGTTCGAGAGGATCATCTCTCAATGCTCTTGGGTTCACTATTCTCATCAAAAGGGTTTGCAGGAACATTCAAATCAAGATTCTTTTCTGTGGCATCATGTATTGCTACTAGTTTAAAGGGTATTGGTATCTTAGGTTCCTTCCCATTAGGTTCGGTTTTGTTCATCTTTTCTCGTGTACCATCAACATCTACACATGAGCCTAGCATATTGAAACGTTCAAAAACTTTTCTAGCTTCCTTGGCAACATCATAGAACTCCTTAAACAAAGTTTCTAGAATAAAATCCCTCTTTTTAGGATCCTCAATTTCTTTAAGCTTAAGAAACATTACTTGCATTAAGGGGTTGAGGTTAACAAACCTAGCTTCTAACATGTGAACTAAAGAAGCTGCAGTAATCTCATAGTTTGGAGCAAGTTCTACGAGGGACCTATCCTCAGTACCCTCATGCTTACTAACATGATTAAAGAATTCTTCAATGTTATCTTTCCTAATTATAGAACCACTACCAATTGGAAGGTCTTTCAGGGTGAATTTAAGGATCAACATGGTGAGCTAAGGGAGAAGTGACAACTAAGGAAGACTTAATTTTTTTGTGTTTTTGATAAAGAAAGCAAACAAGTAAAACTAATTTTTTTTGTGTTTTTGAAGAACAAAACAAGCAAACAAAGCAAAAAGAAAACTAAGCAAAACAAAAACAACAAAGTAAAGAGATTGGTTATGAGGGACTCCCCTTGTGAAGATGTCCTTGACTCCCTGGCAACGGCGCCAGAAAAGATCTTGATGCACTCGACGATCGACGTAGAGCTCGTTGGGAACCCCAAGAGGAAAGTATGATGAGCACAGCATAAAGTTTTCCCTCAATTATGAAACCTAGGTTTAATCGAACCAGTAGGAGCAAGGAAACACCCCAAAGGTGTTACTAGCTGAGCTTTGGTAGGGCGCACTACCGGTCCTAGTAGCAACGTGGAGACCTGCACAACACAACCACAGAACTTTGTCCCCAACTTGCGATGAGGTTGTCAATCTAACCGTGTTTTGCGGAAAACAAAGGATTAAACGTATCAAATGTAAAGAAGTAAAAGTTTGCAGAAAGTAAACACAAAGAAGTAACAATTGTAGATTGTATGTAAAGTAAAAGGACCGGGATCCATAGTTCACTAGAGGTGGCTCTCCTTAGATAGATAACATGCTGGGTGAACAAATTACAGCGGGGCAATTGACAAACACCGAGAAAGCAATATATGCATATACTAATCATCTCGACTCCTTTGAGACTTGATTGGCCATTACAACATAATACATAGACCGCCATCCAACTGCATCTATGACTAATAATCCACCTTCAGGTTATCATCCGAACCCCCTCTAGTATTAAGTTGCAAGCAACAGATTATTGCTTTACGAACTGCGTGTAAAGTAAACAATACAATTGTTCTATGAACAAAGGATTGTTGTTTTCTCCCTAGTAGCAACAGCACATCTAGTACCTTAGAGATTTCTATCACTTCCCCAGATTACTAGAGGGATGAACCCACTATCGAGCATAAATACTAACTCTTGGAGTTGCTAGCATCTACTTGTCCAAGATAGCTACTAACAACGGAAAGCATGCAAGATCTCAAATAACAAAGACATGATAGAATCAATAATCAATCTGAAATAGCATCTCAATATCCATCGAATCCCCGCAAACACAACATGTATGAATTACAAATAGATGATCTTGATCATGAACGGAGCTCACAAGATCTAAACATGAAAGCACAAAGGAGGAGAAACCAGCCATCTAGCTACTACATGGATCCGTAGTCCAAGGATGAACTACTCACGCATCACACCGGAGGCTTGCATGGTGATGAAGAAAGCCTCCAGGGTGAATTCCCCTCTCCGGCAGGGTGCCGGGAAGAGCTTCAGATCCCCCCGATCTAGGGACAGAGACGACGGCGGCTACAGACTCTTTCATGGATTTTTGATTGGGTACTTAGGGTTTTCGTCCGGAGGGCAACTTATAGGCGGAAGGAGAGGCTGAGGGGGTGCTGGGGTCGGCCAGACCACCTCCTGGCGCGGGCCAAGCCTGGCCATGTGGCCAGGTGGTGTGGCCGGCCCTGGCCCCTCTCCGTCTCGTATTCGGGCAGTTGATCCCGTCCGGAAAAATAGGCACTTTGGCTTTTGTCCCGTCCAATTCCGAGAATATTCATTTTCTGACTTTCCTGGAACCAAAACAGCAGAAAACAGGCAGCTGGCACTGTGGCTCTTGTTAATAGGTTAGTCCAAGAAATCATATGAAAAGTACTCCAAAGTTGGAACAAAACAAAAGAAAGTGGATAAAACTAAGCATGGAACATCAAAAATTATAGATACATTTGCAATGTATCAGACAGCAACTTTCCCAAGCATTACTTCTCTCTCATTAGAGGTACTCTTGGCACAAAAAAGCAAATAAAAAGGATAAGGAGCGGTTATGACAGAGGTAATAAGTTCCAAGAATCATCTAAAACTTTTGGGTTATCTCCCAATAAGTACTTTTCTTTAACGCCTTTAAGTTAGGCAGGATAGTTTGAGAAGATGCTCACATAAGAAATATGAATTGAAGTAAAAGAGAGCATCAAGAAGCAAATTCAAAGCACATTTAAGTCTAACCCACTTCCTATGCATAGGAATCTTGTAAAGAAACAAGTCATGAAAGCACAAAGCAACAAGCATAGTAAAGCAAAACAAGTGCAACTTTAAGACTTTCAACATAAAGAGGGGAAACTTAATATTATTGAGATGCATAAAACCATGTTTCCCTCTCTCATAATAACTTTCAGTAGCATCATGAATAAAATTAACAATATAACTATCACATAAAACATTCTTATCATGAGCCACATGCATAAAATAATTAATACTCTCCACATAAACATAGTCATTCTTATTAATTGTGGTGGGAGCAAATTCAACAAAATAGCTATCATTATTATTCTCATCACCATAATCATCAAATATAGGAGGCATATTGTAATCATAATAAATTTTCTCCTCAATAGTAGGTGGACTGAAAATATCATATTCATCATTGTAATCATCATATATTGGAGGCATAGTATCATCAAAGTAAATTTTCTCATCCATGCTTGGGGGACTAAAAATATCATACTCATCAAAACTAACTTCCCCAGGCTTAGGCTTTTCCATAGCATTAGTAACAAAGGTGTTCAAAAGATTCATACTAATAACATTGCTATTAGCATGCAAAGAAAGTTCCATGGGTTTTTTAATTTTCTTTTCAGACAATTCATGTTCTATATTAGGAAAAATACTAAAAAGCTCTCTAATTTTGTTGTTGTTTTCCATTAAGCCTAACTAGTGAAAACAAGAAACAAAAAGACAAAATTGCACAATGTAAAGGAAATAACTTCGAGCACTCACACCGGAGGATGTGACTACCTTTTACCTTACCTCCCCGGCAACGGTGCTAGAAAATAGGCGTTTGTCGTGGGAGGTTCTTCTTCTTTAATCCTCTGGTGTGAATACCTCTTACCTTACCTCCCCGGTAACGGCGCCAGAAAATACCTTGATGTCTACGCACTTCTATTCTTGTAGACAGTTGTTGGGCCTCCAAGTGTAGAGGTTTGTAGAACAGCAGCAAGTTTTCCCTTAAGTGGATCACCCAAGGTTTATCGAACTCAGGGAGGAAGTGGTCAAAGGTATTCCCTCTCAAGCAATCCTGCAATCAAGATACAAGAAGTCTCTTGTGTCCCCAACACACCCAATACACTTGTCAGGTGTATAGGTGCACTAGTTTGGCGAAGAGATAGTGAAATACAAGTGGTATGGATATAATATAACGGTGCTAGAAAATAGCTTGATGGTGTGGAAGAGACTAAAGGCAAACTGAAATAAAGATGGAAGCAAGCAAACATGTAACAGATCTAATAGCAAACGGTGTTTCAGTGCTTAGAAACAAGGCCTAGGGATCATACTTTCACTAGTGAACACTCTCATATAAATATCTTCTCTTTATGATACTACTCTCATGTTGGACACTCTAATCGTTGGTAGGGCTATAACAGCACACCTCAAAGTCCATCTTTCCCATCTAGAAAACCCCACACTGTCACCTTGAGTACTAGATGAGTCCAACAAACACCACAATTTCATAGAAACATCCAACTCCAAATATAACTCATAACAAGTATTTGTAATCTCTAGCCTAAGTGCCACCATGGTGAGCACACTGTCACTTTCACACACATGGGGAGAGCAGAGATCTATTAAGCACTTGAGTAGCAAGGTAGATCTACTAGATTACAAAGCTCATGATCACAACAAGATCATGCATAGATAGAGAGATGAACACATAGCTACCGGTAGAACCCTTAGCCTTGAGAGAGAACTACTCCCTCCTCATCATGGGAATCAGCAATGGTGATGGAGATGGTGGTGGAGATCGATGGAGATGGCTCCGGGGGCACTTCCCCATCCCGGCAGGGTGCCAGAACAGAGACTTTCTGTCCCCCGAATCTCCTCTTCGGTGGTGGCGGCACTGTCGGTTGGCTTAAGTTGCCTCTACCTAAGACGGATTAGTAGTATGTGAGCACCAAAAACTCAACTCTTCGACTTGCTGCTGTCCAACAAGAATTGGCTTCATGGCAAGAAAGAGAACGAGTTTAGAATTGCATAGCACACGAAAAACGACTAAGGAAAGGAACGTAATCGAGCTGACGTTTATTGTTCGGACTAACCCCATGTTTATTTTACCTTTACCATGCTGAATTATTTTGAGCTAATCCTAAAGTTTTCCAAGTATTGTTAAGTCAATTTTTGAAACTCGGTCTCGTAAGTCACAAAACCGAATCAAGGTAGACACGAGCCGAACCAGAAAATTGGAGAAACAAGAAAATGAAACTCGGGGACTACGCCCAAGTTAATCCAGCATAAGCAACTTAGTAGCAAAATATGATATGTCCGCTTAATACATCTGCACCCGGCATACCGGGGATCTGATAAACTTTAAAGTGTTTGTTGGTGATCAAGGAGCAGCAGGAGGAGGTAACTCCGCACCAGCAGGTGGAACTCCGACCTCGGCTTTAGCATCATCTTCATTCTCTTCGACGTTTGAGGCTTCGTCCTCTTCCTCCTCACCTGAACCATCTTCGAAATATTCGTCGTCAACAGCTTCGAGAAAGCTTAGTCCCTCATTCCATTGATGGATGGGGCATACTGAATGAGGCTATGGGCGCAAGCCTTGCACCGAGCTATCCAATCCGGATCAGTGGACAACCTCGAACCGGTGCGCATGCGCTCCAGAAGATTGAGATTTATTTTCTCATACCATGTGAGCACGTAGTGGAGGACGGTTTCAGCTCCGGCGCGTCCGACGGATTCCCTCCAGAGGTCAAGCTGGCTCTCGCACTCCATTACCTTGGTAATCCGAGCAGTGGATCCCTTCAGAGTATCTTCACCAGGCCAGAGGGCATTGAAGACCCGGACTGCTGCGTCTAGGAGACCCTTGCCGTAGTTCTTCATGATTTCCACTCGGGAGGATAAGCTGACTATCAGATCCTCCAGGTCAAGAGGAATGGAGCCAGGACCAGATGGAGTACCTCTCTGCTGGCGGAACTTGGTAACGGCATTGGATGCAATGGCATCGCCCTCCGGAAATTTGTGTGAAAACAAGACAAGTGAGATAGGTAAAGGAGGTTGACCCGGAGAGATTCATGTCAGCTGAAAGAAAAGAACTTACGAGAAATATGGCTGTGGATCCGGGTCAGCTCCTTGGTGCAGTTGTCACGCCTCTCCCGGAGTTGCACAAGTTCAGCATTCGCCGACTCAAGCTTAATGTCGGCCTCCTTCAGCAGTTCTTGATCTTTGGCAATTTGGAGGTTGAGACGTTCTTGCTCTTCAGTAAAATCTTGGCCAGCTTTATCCATCTCGGATTTGTGGAGCGCCTTGAGCTTTTTCATTTCTGCCTTGAGGTTGGAAATTTCATCATCCTTGGTCCGGAGGAGGGCGAGCTCATCATCCTTCTTCTTAAGTTCGGCCTAATGCTGCCCTGCTTGTTCAAGAAAATGCAGCATCATATTAGGCACAAGCACACTATCTTCAAGAGATGCTAAAATAGTTTGTTGACCCGGCAAAGCCGAGGTATGAATATATGCCAAGCCAAGAAGAAAAGGAGAGAGGGCGCAGAGGAAGACTAAGCAAAACGTACTTACCTTTTATTTCATCCAAGTTCTTCTGCATGATGGTGTTCTCAGCTTCCACTTCAGCTGCCCAATCCGAATAACAAATTAGTTCGGTGGGAAAAGACAAATAAAGGTGGGAAAAAGCCAAGGAGAAAACTTACCCCTTTTCTCAAACTCGGCAAGAAGCGTAGAATGTTTCGAGCGTAGTGCCTTATGTGTGTCCAAGAGACGTTGAAACTCAGCGCTCCGGCGATTGGTAGTCACCTGAAAAGACCAAGGATAGCTTAGTCATATCCATATTCGTAGTGTACAAAATCCAGGACAAGTCGAACATAACCCGGCTCTAGGTGTGTGCATATTCAAAGTGTACAAAATCCGGGCCAAGTGGAACTTAACCCGGCTCTAGGTGTGTGCATATTCGAAGTGTACAAAATCCGGGCCAAGTGGAACTTAACCCGGCTCTAGGTGTGTGCATATTCGAAGGGTATAAAATCCGGGCCAAGTGGAACTTAACCCGGCTCTAGGTGTGTGCATATTTGAAGCTACTAAGGAGATACGCTAGTTCTCTAAGGAGCATCTGGCCGAGTAACAAGTTACTCCCCCGGAGGCTCGGGGACTAATGGTTATATCACTAATATTTAGTGCATGTTAAAGAAAGGACAAGGTAGCATACCTCCATCATCTGGCTGGCAAGTTTGATAGCCTTGGCGGCTGTGTTCATCTGCGCGACAAACTCGGCAGGCCCAAATTTCTCCGGGAGATCGTCGTTATGGACGAACTCCGCCTTGTTCTAGTTATTGACAAACTCGATCAAGGTCGGAGGATAGCGCTCTCCGCTAAGAATATGGGGCGCTATCAAACCCTTGGCATGGGCTTCCCTCCTTTCAATTTGGGCAGCAGCAGGGTTGGTGTGCAATGCAAGTTGCGTGCTAGCTGGCCCGGGGGAGACATCCTTCTTCGGGGGGGGTCTTCTTCGGAAGCATGGACGCGAGTGTGCGATGTCTAGCCTCGATAGATGTTGCCCTGGCGGCATGAAAGGTTTTCTTGGCCTTAGGCTGCTGCTGAGAAGTTGAAGTTTGTGCAACGGATTTGCCCTTGGGCACAACCTTGGTGCTAGCCTTGGTGCTAGTTGTGTCTTCGCGCCGAGTCTTGGAAGACTCGGATGAGGCGGAAGGAGTTGGTGCTGCTGGCGCTGGTGCTGGCGCTGATGTTGGTCGTGGCGGGGGTGCAATAGGTACCTCGGTGGTGCCTGCTTGCGGCTGAGCCGAAGAGGAGCTGGGAGCAACCGCTGTCTCGGCAGAACCACTTCCCCCCTGCTCCGAGGTTACCCTCCTCTGGGCGAGGTGGGCTAGAACTCGGAGCAGCTGTTGAACCCTCCTGAATGGGGCTCAAAGGGCGTGAATCGTCGCCACGAGGGGGAGAAGAGCTATGCCGGAGGGGCGAAGCGATGCTGGATCCGCTCTGAGGAACCTCCACCGCAGCCCTACCAAATCAAATGACGAATAATAAGTTACAACAGAAGAAAAGTGTGAACCAAAGGATTAGACAGAGAGAAAAGTAACTTACTCATCTGAGGTCAATGGCTCCTTGGGCTTCCAAGCCCTCTGAGTTATGGCCTTAGTCGTTGGCTTGGTGGCGGCTTTATCTGCGGACTTCTTTCACCTCTTGGTTGGCTTAGAAGGGCCGGAAGAAGAAGCAGAAGCAGCTCCCCTTTTCTTTGACGCGACCGGGACAGGCTCGCCCATGGCGAGAGGAGGATCTTCGTGGATCTGCCCACCCGGGTTAGCTGATGCCGGAAAGGCGTAAGAAAGGGGGACAACGTCAAATGCTTCCATCACCTCAACGTCGGAATCATCTTCATCATCAGGCCAATCTCTTAAGGAAGAGAAGTTACCGGTGGGTCGCTTGGTCGCATCGCGGAATGGCAGGAACATTTCCTGATCTGGCTCCTCCTCGTGTGGGGCATATCGATCCTTTGCACATTTGAGAGAAGGCTCGGTGCCATCCTCGAGGGTTTGCTGAAGAAACAGCTAAGAGAGAAATACAAAAAGATCAGATAAAAAACATACTCTGACATAGAATATAACTCGGAAAGAAATTGGAACACGAGAATTACCATAGGAGGAAGCCTGTCCCGGCAGAAATGTTCAATTCCCCACTCCCAATCAGCGGAGAAGTTTTTGTCAGTGGTGAAGAGGGCCTTGGCCCGTCGAAATATCTTGGTGTTGCTCAGTTCAAATGAGGAAGTCCGGTTGGGGTCAAGACGCCAGCTCATATGGCACAGCTTGTGTGTGTGTTTCTGGAGAGGGGAGATCCGGTTGCGGACGAAAGTGATCATCGCATCCTTGTTGTGCAGCCCCGCATCCTTCAGCTCCTTAAACCGCTTGTTGACTTGATTCGCCAGTACGGTGGGTTTCTTGGAAACCTGGTCCCACAGATCCGGATTAGGAGGACCCAGAGCGTAGGGGCGCAGCCGGATCAAATCTTCATTCGTGCCATTTCTGACATAGAAGAAAGTTCGGGCCTAGCCCTTGCAGGAATCTAACCCCGTGACCCGGGGAAAGACGAATAGTTTCCGAGGACAAATGCAAGCTGCACCGAACTGCGTAAGATGTTTGTCCTCCGAGTCAAGCTTCTTATTCGGAATCACGTTCCGGCGAAGTCCAAAAAACCGGATCTAGAGCTCTTTAGTGGGCCACAATCCGACATACCCCTCTATGGTGGAGGCAAAGGAAGAAAGGGAAGTGATGGCGTTCGTCGAAAGGTGGTGCAGTTGAACCTCATAGATGTTGAGCCAATCGTAGAAGAAATCGCTAACGGGGAGGCCGAACCCGTGCTGGAAGTGGGAGAGGAACACTACGAACTCACCCGGATTAGGTGAGGGAGCAAGCTCCTCGGCGGCGAGACGGGCAACCACGTCCTCTGGGATGCGCCGGGTGCGATACAACCAGTCTAGGTCGTCCTAGCACACCCAAGAGCCAGCCTAGGCGCCGCGTTCGGTGTTCTCTGCCTCCTCCTCCATCTCCGCCTCCGCAATGGTGAGCTCTTCTTTGGTCATGTCCAAATCGATGTCCTCACTGGCCCTATCGGAGGTGGGCGGCAGTGCCTTGGACTGGCGCGGACCCGTGGCGGTGGAGCAGCGCGGGAGCGGCGGCGATGCTGGTGCGAAAAGGCACGGTGCGGTGGCGGCGCTGCTGAGCAGATGCGGCGGCGGCGGCGCTGGCGCTAGGAAGAAGAAGAAGAAGAAGAAGAAGAAGAAGAAGAAGAAGAAGAAGAAGAAGAAGAAGAAGAAGAAGAAGAAGAAGAAGAAGAAGAAGAAGAAGAGAAGAAGAAGAAGAAGAAGAAGAAGAAGAGGCAGAGGGGCGCGAGAATGGGGAAAAATACCAAGGGGCGCACCACTCCCCTATTTAACCACGACCTAGCGGGGGTAGTGGGATCGTGCGCTACGGCAGGGCCACACGGTGTGGCCGTGTATTATCCGGATCAGCCAATCAGAGGTGAGCCACAGGAAGGGCCACAGGGAGCAGCGGATCCCACAACATGACGTGATGATACAGTTAACAAGGAGACATACGCGATGTGATATGTGCAACAGTAACACCTGACATTAACTACAGCAGTAACTGGCGCAGGCCCTTAAAATGAGGCAAAATAATGATTACCCTCCACGTGGGACGTGGGGAAGCGTACGAGAGAAGGAAGGATAACTCGGATAACCAAAGGATGACCCGGCCAGCGAGTGAAGACTCGGAATGTGCCAAGGGAAAGTTTTCCTATGGAATCTGTACTATGAGATAACTCGGAAAAAGGAGCAAAAGGTTTGGAAAATTGAACCTGTCGTGGCCTTAGCAGCTTGAACTGCTACCGGCTTCGGGGACTAATGTTGGGGGATACCCCCGGGTAGGGTCACGCCGGGGTATAAAGGCCGAGTTAGCCGAGGTACGGCAAGGTCAAAGCAAGTGCTGGCCGAGTCACCTCAAGGCAGGTCGAATCACGGAGTAACCCGGACAAGAGGATGTCCGCCTAACTGAATCCCGGCCGACCAATGTTGTATGCCGGCAGGATTTATCTAACTTGTATGCAGGTACCAGTGTGGCCGGACTAACCAGGCATGATCCGGGTTATATCAGGCTTGCAAGAGAAGGAAGGTATCTCGCTGGTCAAAAGGAGGTCACTGTACGCTGGAGCGTGAGCGAAGCGGACAGAGGCTACGACCACCGAGGCGTGGCCGACAAGGGTGACGATGCTTGTGTCGGATGACGCTGGCGCCGCAGAGGCTCACGTAGCCTCTGCATGGCTTACGATGGGGAAAAGTGACCCGGTCGGTTTACTATTTCAGGAAGAGGCATATTCCCTAGAATATGCCTCCACGTATGCCCTAATTGGAGACGTAGCCACCCCTATATAAGGAGGGCTAGGGCATCTATAGAAAGGGTTGATTTTTACTTGGTTAATTCTTGGTTCCTGAGAGCTAGCTAGTGGTGAGAGTAAGAGAGTTCCTTCTTCCTCCTCTCCCCAATACAGCTCAAGGAGCATTTGTAACCTTGGAAACCTATTGAATACAAAGCATGTTTGTGTGGAATCACCACACTATCCCTCCCGGGATTCCTCTAGTGCATATTGTCCCAACTTTTAGCCTATCCATGGCATCTGCCGTGACACCACCACGACAATGATGCAACACAAACAAGAATTGTATATGGAAGGTAACATGTGGTGGGGGTTAGCCTTTTACCTCACCTTTAAGATTATATCAAACTAGTAGCCACACTAGAGAACTATAAACTTGCAAAGTGAAAGCACAAAGAAATATCACACTAAAGAAGAACTAAAACTCTCAAAAGCTTTTGGTGGAAGGTTAGGATGGTGGAAATCCAAACAAAACGATCCAAAGAAAAGGTTATTATCAAAAGTGGAAAAGAACCAAATATCAAAAGCAAAAAAGGATACGATCTACAAAACATGAGGATACACATACGCGGAGATGAGCGGAGTTAGCACGACTATGAAAATGAACAAGAAATGTCCTAACGAAGACTATGCTTGATTGTCGCGTCAACGCAAGGAGAGACCACAACTCGTTTACCAAAAGAGGATAAGCAACGGATTTCTGCACTTGCCTTGGTCGCACATTCTCTCTCTCTCTCTTTGCTTACAAGCTTGAGACTCTCTTTGTATTGGGAGACTATGTATCTTTCTATTTTTCTTTTGCTCTTTCTATTTCTCTATTTTTTTGATTCTTTTCTCCCTTTCTATACTACTATGTCAACTTTTGTATTTTCTTACACACTCTCACTTTTCAAGGACAAGTGCACAGTGCTTAGGCAAACACAAAATGAGCTGCTCTCATAGGATAGTTACACACAAAGGAAGATATGTGTTGCGACCTTGGATCGTTAAAGATCCTAAGTCCCTGTGATTAACATGCTAGTCCCTGGATCATTAGCTAGCACTTCATAGTCGATGAATATCATGTAAAACACAAGTCATTATTACACGGATAATCTAGAGTATATTTATTACAACTTGCATAGCTTATAGCTAGCTCAAATAAAACAGTGGAAACAAATAAAACTTGAGTCCATCAACGCCTCAGGCTAGTTGCGTGAAGACCCGCGATCCCTATGCACCTTTCAATCTTCAGATTCTACACATAAGACGTGCAGCCAACAAGTTGGGTCAATACTTTGAATGTATTGGCAAATTACACCAAGGAAAGAAAAGTCTAACTCTACATGCAAGGCTTGGAATATGCTTTGGGGTTCATTTGGATTAAGCCAATTTTCTCTAAGTAAGAAGAAGAGAGGAAGATTTTACCCTACTATGTAAATATTGATTAAGTAGTATAGGGTCGAGTGGAACACGAGGATATTACTCACCAAGTGTCCAATCAACCTAGCACTTGGATATTACACACCAAGTCCTCAAAATCCCACCCATTGGCGATATTACACATGCCCTGGGGTTTTAGAAAACTTTAAGTTTGGGAAGAGAGAGGAGGATCTTTCAGAGGCTCCATCCTTCAAATGCTCAAGGTGTTATTTTCCGTGAACTCGGTTGATTGATCAGATTGCAATACTCTCGAGAGGTTGTGCACATTCCCCACATTCCACCATCAAGTCCTTTCACAGACAAGACCATGGCAAGGCTTTCCCTTAGTATCCCCTCTACCAGCTGGATCGAACCGTGCCAAGCACCTCCAAATGTTGGTACCTCGGTGAGGTTTCCTACTAAGTACTAGGACAAGACATAACCCATATGTACTATGGTTGCACTGGAAGCTTCTGAATTCTGAAACGTTTCAGACTTCTTTGATTCCTGGGCGACCGTCCTCCAGCAAATTCGACTCATTGACCCGACAACCATTCTGCCCAGAAGAAAACTTAATTTTATTTGAAGGGGGTTTTGAGAGGAAAAGGTTCACTCGAGAGAGCTCTTATACTTAGAAAATTTTGAGTCTTTCGAACCCCTCCCCCCCCCAACGGTACTATATATATATATCTATATATATATAGCATAGCAAACAAAACTTAGCAAAACACAGGGTAACCTATTGGGATGGAAAAATCCTAAGTATAGAGCTACTCATGGCATACTACAAACCGCACTTGCAAAAATAAAACTAAGAAAATCTACCAAAATCCTACACATGCATACTACAGAATTTGAAGATTAAAGCATGCATAGTCAAAACTGGGACATAAACATGAACAAGTGGTGTAACTTGCCTTGATCCAAGCAGCACTCTACACAACAGTACTCCTCAGCATACTCTGAACAATCTAACGAAACACAAACATAGATCCAATCACAACTTGCACAAAACAATGCCACAAAAGTAATTATGCATGCATTCAACATGGTAATATGCAAGGATGGGTTCAAAATCGACCAAGAATATTGTTCAGGGGTGGTATTGTGTTGGGGATGTCGTTAGTATCGATTTCCCATAGATTTTAAGTATTTTGGATTATTACTTAATTAAATATGCTCATAAATAGATCTACCCTTCAGATCTATCACGAAACATATCTGAAACCTCTAAGCAAGGTATACCAATTTTAAACTGTAGATCTCGTAGATACAAAGCCAACGCAACAAGAATCAACTACAACGGAGTCACGGTTATTTTCCTATAATTAAAATACTCAAATCTAGACTTTGATATCTACCACAAGATCAGTATAGTAAACTAACAATATTATTGCAGATCTGAGTTCTACAGAATTTTATGAATCCAATGGTATATTATACGCAAGTTTTGGCCAAGTATTCGATTTAATACGAATTATACAAGATTAAAACATTATTTGACTATTTAAAAACAAAACCCAGTCACCACGACCATGCGGCGACAAGTGGCAGCGCGGGATTGGCCCAGCGAGGCACGCGGCACACATGCGGCGCAACCTCATTCGTCAGTACCCCCTTCGCCGGCTCGGTCTAATTGAGGCAGTCGGATCTCGATCTAACGGGCGGGGACGAAAAGAACTCACCTGGCGGTGGCGGTGCCTCGTCGACAACGATGAACAGCGGCGGCGCGTCGGGCGGTGGTGCTCGGCGGTGGTCTGGTGGTTCCCCGAGGGAGCAGTGTAGTCGACGGGGTGCAGCTCCTCCTCACGGTCCTTCTAGGACAGATGGCGGCGGCCCTCGTTCCCTCGGCTCATGGCAAAGATCCGCCGATCACCTCCGTCTCCAGCGCGGCTCCGGCGACCAATTAGGGGCGGCACAGGGCTCTGTTCAAGGGGAAAAAAGGTGAGTTGATGCGGTACTACAAGGGGAAGACAGATAAGGAGAGAAAAGGTGGAGAAGGGACTTGAACCCTGGCTGTCAAGCTCAATGGCGCACACTCCGGCGAGATCGGATTCGAGCTCAATGGCGGCAGCCTGGTGGCGATTTAGTGGAATTTGCTTAGGGTTTTGGGGCGGCATGCCGAGGGGTATTTGTAGGCGGCTTGGCTTTGCAAGGGGGTTGTGGATTCGGTTCCGATTCGGCTGGGGAAATAGCTCCCAATGTGGCGGCGTTGTCGGTCGTGTCCGTCGCGGACTCGGCGGGAGGAGGAGGATGACAGGTGGGCTAGGGGTGGCAGTGGCATGTGGGGGTGGGCTGTGTCGCCCGATAGTGCTTTGGACCGGCCCAGCTAGGCCGCCGCGGTGTGCACCGCAGATGGCCCTGTAATGGCGCCAAGAAAGTGCTGGTGCGGTGTTGATGTAGAGCTCGTTGGGAACCCCAAGAGGAAGGTATGATGGGCACAGCAGCAAGAGATTCCCTCAGTTATGAAACCAAGGTTTAATCAAACCAGTAGGAGAAAGGAAACACCCCAAAGGTGTTACCAGCTGAGCCTCGGCAGGGCGCACTACCGGTGCTAGTAGCAACGTGGAGACCTACACAACACAACCACAGAACTTTGTCCCCAACTTGCGATGAGGTTGTCAATCTCACCGTGTTTTGCGGAAAACAAAGGATTAAACGTATCGAATGGAAAGAAGTAATAGTTTGCAGAAAGTAAACACAAAGCTGTAAAACATTGTAGATTGTATGTAAAATACAAGGACTGGGATCCATAGTTCACTAGAGGTGGCTCTCCTTAAGATAGATAACATGCTGGGTGAGCAAATTACAGCGGGGCAATTGACAAACATCGAGAAAGCAATACATGCATATACTAATCATCTTGACTCCTTTGAGACTTGATTGGGTATTACAACATTATACATAGACCGCCATCCAACTGCATCTATGACTAATAATCCACCTTCAGGTTATCATCCGAACACCCTCCAGTATTAAGTTGCAAGCAACAGATTATTGCTTTACGAACTGCGTGTAAAGTAAACAATACGATTGTTCTATGAACAAAGGGTTGCTGTTTTCTCCCTAGTAGCAACAGCACATCTAGTACCTTAGAGATTTCTGTCACTTCCCCAGATTACCAGAGGCATGAACCCACTATCGAGCATAAATACTAACTCTTGGAGTTGCTAGCATCTACTTGGCCAAGATAGCTACTAACAACGGAAAGCATGCAAGATCACAAATAACTAAGACATGATAGAATCAATAATCAATCTGAAATAGCATCTCAATATCCATCGGATCCCCGCAAACACAACATGCAGAATTACAAATAGATGATCTTGATCGTGAACGGAGCTCACAAGATCTAGACATGAAAGCACAAAGGAGGAGAACCAGCCATCTAGCTACTACATGGATCTGTAGTCCAAGGATGAACTACTCACGCATCACACCGAAGGCTTGCATGGTGATGAAGAAGGCCTCCAGGGTGAATTCCCCTCTCCAGCAGGGTGCCGGGAAGAGCTTCAGATCCCTCCCGATCTAGGGATGGAGATGACGGCGGCTACAGACTCTTTTGTGGATTTTTGATCGGGCCCTTAGAGTTTTTGCCTCGAGGGCATCTTATAGGAGGAAGGGGAGGCCGAGGGGGTGCCAGGGGCCACCACACCACCCCCTGGCGCGGGCCAAGCCTGGCCGCGCGGCCAGGTGGTGTGGTCGGCCTCTGGCCCTCTCCGTCTTGTATTCTGGCATATGATGACTTCTGCAAAATAGGCAGTTTGGCTTTTGTCCCGTCCAATTCCGAGAATATTCATTTTCTGACTTTGCTTGAACCAAAAACAGCAGAAAACAGGCAGCTGGCACTGTGGCTCTTGTTAATAGGTTAGTCCAAGAAATCATATGAAAAGTACTCCAAAGTGTGGACAAAACCAAGCATGGAACATCAAAAATTATAGATACATTTGCAATGTATCAACATCCCCAAGCTTAACTCTTGCTCGTCCTCGAGTAGGTAAGTGATAAAAACAAAGAATAATTTTTGAGGTGACATGCACCATCAAAGACTTGATCAAAGTATTTGTAAAACATTCAAAGCTGGGATCATAGTACTTCAATCATAACATGAAAGACAAAGTTCTAGCAATAAGACAAAGAAACTATGATGCAACATAAAAAGGCACAAACAAAAGATTCATGAATAACAATGCTTTGCAAGATGCTTGCTTGTTTCACATAAACAAAACATAGCATAATAGTATTCAGCTTGTCCCTCATAGAGTGGCAAATATAAATGCATAGGACACCTTCAAAGTTCATAAGAGTGACTAGATACAAATAGTTTAAAACAAGCAATATCAAGTTATGCATCAATCAACTAGTCTTGGGACAATGCACATTGAACTAAGAATGGCCACTATGCTCTCAAAGTAGGTGCATAAAGATAGAAGGTGGAGACTCAATATAATGGTGGAAGAAAAGCCTTTTATAAAAGGAAGTAGGGATTCAAGTCTCATAAAGAGCTTCCAAAAATTACTTTTAGCTCTCATTGCCCCTATCATAAGCATCTTGAAGGTGATTAAGGTTAAACTAACACAACTAAGAGGATATGCTTGAAAAGTTCTAAACCGAAATCTCATGCCCCTGACTTACGAAGACCGATCCTCATGTTACTCAACTTTAGTCACGAGTCAGCTCTTCTCATTGTAAGTACATGTGTATCATTAAGAACCGCCAATGGGGTACCCCTTGCACATGATACGAGAGCTTTCCCATAATAAAAATGGCAAGGCAAGCAGACAAGGAGCATCTCAGCGATCTTTTTATTTGCTATTTGCATAGGTTTTTATTGAGGATGCTTCATAGAGTGCTCATTATGGTGATGCTGCAAGTTTCCACCATGATTAGGCATGGCTTAGGCTAGCGGCCCAGGCGTTTCTCTAACACACATACAAACTCCATGATCTTACAAGTTCCACTTTATTTCACACCACCGGGATCCGTAAGCAAAAGAACATGATATCAGCGGGGTACAAAGTACAAGTGCAATGTTGAAAGCGTTCCCCATGAAACATGGTTCTGCTAATTTCAACTTATAAAGCGCAAGCATATACGCAACAAAGAAGGACCCAATGGTTCAAGTTTATTAGATGCAAAAAAAGTAAAGTGTGCCATCAAGTTCATGAGAGCTTTAATCACTCTTTTTCTCATAACAAGTTTAATTTGGAAGGTAAACAAAAGCATGAATATACTTGGAATAGAATAAGCTAGGAGGTAGGTATGGTGTACTCTTTGGAATAACTTGGTTTAGGGAGTTGGATGCATGAGTGGAACTCATACTTGGTTGTGGAGCCTAGCAAAAGACTGGGAGCGACAAACTAAGAGAGCAATAATGGCCATAATCATGCAGAGCGACAAAACATCATTGATCAAAGCATAAAGTGATACTACAAGTTGAAAACTAAAGGATCATAAAGGCTATGGTGACTTGAGATAGTTATAACATGGTGTGAGCATGCGCCAAGTCAACCCAAATAAAGCATCAAAGGAGAATACCACTATACTGTGCTTTAATATGCTAAAACAACGCATGATTCATCCAAGCCACATTAAGCAATCTCAATTATTTATAACAAGTCATGCTATAGCAAAGAATACTAAGCATAAAGCCAAAACAATATCAAGCATGGCATGACAAAGCATAGGCCACAGTCAAAAACGAGCTCTTTTTACCACATAAGTATGAACGTTCCTACTCTTTTCCAAACCAAACCAAACTACTTGCAAACCAATGTATGAAAGAGGCGGTCCAACCAATTTATTCAGAAAACTAAGCAAACAAAAGTAAATGAAAAACCAAAACAAAAACGAAAAAGAAGACGCTCCAAGAACAACACAACTATGCATGAAACAATAAAAATGAAGTGTTTGGAAGAAACCTGAGATTTTTATTGATGAAGAAGGGGATGCCTTGGGCATCCCCAAGATTTGACGCTTGTACTTCTTGGATATTTCTTAGGGTGACACGTGTGGCATCCCCAAGCTTGAGCTTTAGTCCATCCTTCATCTCATCACTCATTTCTTCCATACACCTGAAATTTTTCCTTCATACAAAACTTCACAAAAACTTTATTAGCAACATTAGTGCACTCAAGATAATAGGTCTTAAGGTTCAGTTCTAACACCAAATAAACTTCCATTAGAACATTAGCTACTGTAGCACTTCCCTCAAAAAGCTTAATTCCCCAAAAGAACTCAAAAAGGAAGCAACAAGAAGCAAATGCAGAAAATGGCAGAAATCTGTCAAAACAGACCAGCAGGTAAAGACGATTTTTTTTCGAAACCCTTCTGTTGCTAAAATCAAAAAGTGTTGAACTAACGAAAGTTAGATAACAACCTGGGGCAGAAGCACAAAAATTCACGCCTCAAAAATATGTTCAGAGATTTTACCCGAATTTTTACGGTGAAGCACAGAAATCTGTTTCGGGATAGCAACTTTCCCAATCATTATTTCTCTCTCATTAGAGGTTACTCTTGGCACAAAAAGCAAATAAAAAGGATAAGGAGCGGTTATTACAGAGGTAATAACTTCCAAGACTCATCTAAAACTTTTGGGTTATCTCCCAATAAGTACTTTTCTTTAACGCCTTTAAGTTAGGCATAAGAAGCAAGAAAAAGAATCAAGTGTTCTCAAATGAAGGAGCATTAAGACCAAATTTTGTTTTCATAGGAGAAGCAAAAGAAATCTTCTCTCTTTTCTTAGGGAAGTGTTCTATACCTTTCTTAAGTGGGAGTTGATATTTAATGGTGCCTTCTTTCATATCAATGATAGCACCAACAGTTCTAAGAAAAGGTCTTCCCAAAGTAATAGGACAAGAAGCATTGTATTCAACATCCAAAACATAGAAATCAACGGGGACATAGGCATTGTTAACCATAATAAGAAGATCATTAAGACTCCCCATGAGTTTCTTTTTAGCATTATCATCAAGTGGGACATTCAAATAACAATCTTCAAGTGGAGGCAAATCAAGCATATAATAAATCCTTCTAGGCATAATAGAAACACTACTATCAAGATCACATAAAGCTTTGAAATCAAAGTCATTCACTTTCATATTAATGATGGGTTCCCAACCATCTTCTTGTTTTATAGGAATAGAAGCTTTATGTTTCATCTTTTCTTCTTTAATCTTTATGAGAGCATCAGTAATGTGTTGTGTAAAGGCCATGATCATAGCACTAGCATTAGGACTTTTAGCAAGCTTTTGTAGGAACTTAATAACTTCAGAGATATTGCAACCATCAAGATCAAAATCAAATTTATCATCTAAAGTAGTAGAACTATTACTAGCCTCAACACTAGTGGTGGTAATAGTAGAAACACTAATGTTTCTAGCAATTTCATCTTCTCTTTCCCACTTAGCATGTAATTCAGCTAATAGTCATTTTCATCAATTCTTACTTGTATGGCATTAGTAGCTGCAAAGGGATTATCATTAGTTTTAGGTTTAGCAGCCATTTTATTCAAAGAAGATTGAGCTTCAGCCAAAGATGCTATATTTCTTTCAGCATTAGAGAGTTTTTCCTCAATTGTTTTACTGAAAGCAGTTTGCTTACTAATAAAGTGTTTAAGCATAGCTTCAAGTTCAGAGGGTGCACTCCTATTATTGTTGTAAGAATTTCCATAAGTATTACCATTGTTGGGAGGATATGGCTTGTAATTGTTGTTACCAAAATTATTCCTATAAGCATTGTTGCTAAAATTGTTATTTCTTATGAAGTTCACATCAACTTGCTCTTCTTGAGCAACCAAAGAAGACAAAGGAACATATTTGGATCAATATGGGCTTTCCCATTAACAAGCATAGACATAATAATATCAATCTTATCACTCAAGGAGGAGGTTTCCTCAATAGAATTTACCTTCCTACCTTGTGGAGCTCTCTCAATATGCCATTCAGAATAATTAACCATCATATTGTCCAGAAGTTTTGTTGCAGCACCGAAAGTGATGGTCATAAAGGTATCTCCAGCAGCAGAATCCAATAGGTTCCTTGAAGAATAGTTCAATCCTGCATAAAAAGTTTGGATGATCATCCAAGCAGACAGTCCATGAGTGGGACAATTCTAAACCAAAGATTTCATTTTGTCCCAAGCTTGAGCAACATGCTCATTATCAAGTTGTTTAAACTTCAGTATTTCACTTCTCATAGACATAATCTTAGCAGGAGGATAGTACTTTCCAATAAAAGCATCTTTGCATTTAGTCCAAGTGACGAGGGTTTAACTCATCAATGCCCATTGTTATGGACTTGGGTTTTGGAGAAGGAGGGAGCGCTAGTGACATCTATCGGCTAGCAAACAAGCACGCAGGGGACTCAAAGATTTACCCAGGTTCAGGCCTCGTAGAGGTCCCTACTCCTGCTTGTCTGCTCGTGGAATTATCAAAGGAATCGAAGATTACAATTGTGCGCAGATGCAATCTGGCGAGGGTTGTGGAAACTAGGGTTGCAAGTGTCCTCCTCGCCGCCCCCTCCTAGCCTTTATATAGATAGGCTAGGTCTCGGGTAGCAGGTCGAGTCGGTTACATGTTAGGGTTTTCCCCTTTTAACTTTCTATCTTTAGCTTCTTGTTGTTCTTCAAGCAATCGAGAGCCCGTAGGTTACTCGAGTTCTTCATTTGGGCCTTGGCGACACCGTGGGCTTCTACGTATTCATGCCGTATATACCAAACTCGAGTACCTGTAGGGTATACCCATGTCAGTAGCCCCCGAGTGTCCAGTGGAATCGCAGATTCGACTGGAGACTTTATGAAGCCTTTCGAGTGCATGACTGAGTATGTTTTCGACTGCTCTGTTTATGTCATAGGGATTGTTTGATGTGCGTGCCTGATTTAACCGATGTATCGGTATCAGTTAACTACCTTAGGGTAAAACAATGCCATCTACTCAAATTCGAGTCCCCGGACTCGAATCCGGAAAAGTGCTAGTGTAATTCGACTCAAGCCGCGGAGGTCTTACAGGAGTCAAATTCCAGTGTATGGATGTGAGAACTCGATGCGTCCGTCAAGGCATGTTCATCGTACCTGTAGGCACTGATAATTTCTGGTAGTGCGCAGTTAATGCGTTGCCAGGCCTTATTCAGGTCTTATCTTCACGCTGTAAGCACGATATCCGAATTTTATCATCACGGAGACGATTCGGGTGACCCAGGAGATGTAGTCTCTTTGTAGGGAAAAATTATGAGGCGGTGTCGCCATAAACTTCGAGTGTGGATGTTATCAACACACAGTACTTTGTACAAATAATCATAGGGTGCGTGACCAGCGCTCCCTATGGGAGTAGCCCCCGAGTGCCTGGTTGAGTCGAAGACTCAGGCAGGGACTAAAGAACTTTTGCGACTGCCGTCGTCTTTTGCTTGCTTGTTTCAGTCGAATTTTCTTCCGGCGCTCCCTATGGGAGTAACCCATGTCCATAGTCGAGCTATGTTTCGAGTGGTTGGGTTTGCTTTGATTATACATGTTCTTGCAAAAAGAAAAGAAAAATCATAGGGTGCGCGACCAGTGCTCCCTATGGGAGTAGCCCCCGAGTGCTTGGTGGAGTCGAAGACTCGAGCGAGGACTAAAGTAGTCGAAGTCTTCTGCTGCGTAGTTGTGATGACGTCAGTGCTGACGATTTCATGACCTCAGTTGCCTGCGTGAGCAAGTTTGACGGAACGTGACGAGCGGTGGGTCCCACTCCCTAACTTTGATTTGACCGGGCGTGCGTAATCTTTATTTTAACCGCGCCTCCTCGATTTCTGCATGTAATGGGAGTAGTGGGGGGACGGTTCGCATTTCAGCTCTTCCACGTGTCGAGCACGATGCACGCCACGCGTCTGGTAGGGTTTTTCTGAGCCGTTGGATTGCATCTTCCAGGGGTTAAGTAGTGACGCTACGACGGTAAAATTCACATCTACTTCCATTGATCCATTGCCTTCATCGCCATTGCCGCTGCTCCTCTGCTTTCCCTGCGCTCTTTTCCCTCCGCGACGCAGGACCAGCTCTGCACATTTCCCAGCTACTTCCTCCGGTCACATCGCCGTCGTGTAATGGGAAAGAAGAAAGGAGGTGTTATCGCTGATTCCGCTGTTGCCGCTGCTGCGATGAAGAAGAAGGGCTGCTCCGCCACTACGGGCACCCGCGTCATGAATGGCGCGTGGCGTCCATCTGCAATCAAGTCCTCAGATCTTCATCTTATTTGCCAAGATGGAGTGTTGTCCGCCGCAGTCGCCGACGTGCGTGTCCTCGGCAGCGAGGTAATCCCCTATCCTCCTGCCGGTTTTCGAGTGATGTTCCTAGCGTTCATCATTCGCGGCCTCTCGTTGCCCCTGGATCCTTTCTTCAGGGGCCTTCTTTGTTTTTACGGGCTCCAGCTCCATCAGTTGTCCCCCAATTCCATCCTCCACGTAGCTTGCTACATCACCCTTTGCGAGTGCTGGCTCGGAATCGAGCCGCATTTCGGCCTCTTCAAGCGCCTCTTTAAGTTGAAGCATCAATCGGCATCTGGCTCTGTAGTCTACGATGTAGGCGGCTGCGGAATTCACGTTGATCCATCCGCCACCTACTTCAACATCAAGCTGGCGATGTCCGTCCAAGGGTGGAGGGACAAGTGGTTCTACGTTTGTGACGAGAAGGCTGACGGAGAACACTTCGGACTCGCACCCTTTGACCCCGCGACGCCGTGCCAGAGGAGGCGCTCCTGGAAGAATGTGGCCAAGCCTGGCGAGTCCACGGAGACAGATGTGCTGTATGAGCGCGTCTGCGACCTCGAGAGTCGCATAGGCAAAGAGGAGGGAGGATGCGCCCTCATTCGCACGTGGCTACGTCGTCGCGTCCAGCCCCTGCAAGCTAGAGTCCATCCCATGTTTTAGTGGGTTGGTGCTGACGATGTCACTCGCGTGTCTGCCGATGGCATGTCCGCGAGTGAGGTAGATAAAAGGGTTCGACTGGTCACCAAGTACACCACCAAGGATGTGCTCCCCAATGAACCAGTCGTTCCTCCGTTCGATGCTGCTAATCCTCCCCCTGAGGTATAGTTGTGCTACGCAGTAGCTTAGTTTGTTGATTGCTTCTCTTATTTTTCTTTAACTTTGTGCTAATTTGTGATCTGTATGCAGGATTGGGCGGTGTCACCCTGTATGCCTCCTCTTCCTGAGGGGGTTATCCCTCGCGAAGCCTTGGAAGAGGACGAGTCGGAGTCGACCGTCCCATCTGATGTGGAGGAGGAAGCCCCTGAGTCGGGTAGTCCGGATACTCGCAAGCGCTCGTGCAGCGAGGATTCCGATGCGTCGTCTCCTTCGACTCCAGAAGGTGCTGGCGTTGGTGCGGAGTCGCCAATCCCTACCATTCCTATGAGTGTCGTGGCGCCCTCTTCTCGCAAGAAGATGTGTCTGCCAAAGGAGTCCTCGTCAGAGTCGGGGGAGCCAACCTTTGACTTTGATAAGTTTGATTGGTAAGTATTCGAATCCTCCTTTTTTGGTTCTTCTTTGCAGTTGCCTTTTCTTGATGTTGATTTGATCTTGCATCCAGCCAGCATTGTCATCTTCTGGCGGCGTCCAATTTTTGAAAGAATCTGGAGTCGCGACCTCCAGAGCCAAGAAAGAGGTTGAGCATGCTCCTTCTCCTCCATTGGCGGCCCAATCCGGGCACAATTCATCAAGCTCTCCACACGATGGGGAGCATCGGATGGTTGCCCGGATGACTGCACACCAGTCGACTTCAGAGTCACTGGAGGATCATGTGAGCGTAGTATCTCTTCTTCTCGTGTTGCAGTCAATTTTGCCTATGGCATCTGCTGATCTTTGTTGTTTTCTTTTTTGCGATAGCTCCTTGTGAAGGAAGCCGCTCAATTGGCGGAGCAGGTGCTTGCGATGGGTCGCCAGCATGCCATGCTGGATACGCGCTATCGCGTGGTGGAAAGTAAGTGCCATTTACTTCTTCTTCTACTGCCTTGTTGTTGTGTAGTCGACTGATATTCTATCCTTGTTGTTCTTTTTTGCCGCTAAACATACTGCTCTTCTTCGCGATGCCGTCGCCATGGAAAAGACACTCGCCGCGGCCGTGAAGAGCCGTAATGAGGCAATCACGGTGCGTGACGAGGCACAAAAGCGCGAAGAGGGCCTGCGTGCCTCCATTGCAGCTAGGGAGAAGTTGTTCGAAGAACAGCTTTTCTCGATTGCCAAGGCCCTCTCAGGTACCTTGCTTGGATATCATTATCGTTCTTTTGTTCTATTTTATCGCTGGTGGTGACTTTTGTGCCCATGCATGAGTTTATGTACAGATGCTGGCGATTTGAGCTTCGATCCTCAGACCCTCCGTCGTGACGATGCCTTGGCGGGTGCACTATCAGCAGTCGAGGACCGCAGCGCCACCGTTCAAGATATGCTCTCCAAGGCCAAAGGCGTACTCAGTCGCCTCCGAGAGGAGAGGATGCCCAAGGCTGAGCTGATCGAGAACATGGATGAGTTGGTGGAGTCTCTCGCCGGGGGTGTCCCTGCAAGCTTCAAGAATTCGTTTCGTGCAGCTGGCGCGTCAATGTCACTCGCTATGGTGCAGGCCCATGGAGTCGGAGTTGATCCTGCAGCGGTCTCAAGAGCGATACCCGTTAGCGCGGACGGCCAGCAGGTAGTCTTTGCTCCCTTCGCGACTACCTGTGGCAAGAATGGGCCGCAGCTGATTAGCACAATTGCGAAGTACTCTGAGGAGCTGCAACGAGCCAAGAAGGCCGCAAAGGCTGCGGCATCAGGGACCGGCGGAAAGTCAGCGGCGTCTGATACCGACACGGACTCGATGAGGCCCCCAAAGCCGTCTAAGTCGAAGTAGCCAGTTGCTCCTCAGTAGCTTTGTAATAGTTGATTAGTTTATGTCTTTTGTCAAGAACATGCCTATTGGCGAGTGTATCTGCTGATACTTTTGCTAATCTTTGAATGCACTCGAATCTTTTGTCTATGCATCGCTTTGGTCTTCTTATTTTGCTTATTGCTTGGCTTGTGATAGGGCACGTCGAGTGAACCATTGAGGGAACCTCAGGATTAGCCGCCCCTTGATGATACTTTGGCACTGCCGCGCTCGAGGGTGGATGAGCTGTCTCTGCTCTCGCGACTACGTGATCGTGTGAAGCAGTTGGAGCGTGAATTGCTCGTGCTCCGCGGTAACGCGGATGTATGGAAGTCAAAGGCAGAGAGGGCCACCGCCCGAGAACAGTATCTGTTGGGGGAGATGACGCAGCTGGGCGACCAATTTAAGTGTTAGTTTGCTTACTCTTATCTTTTCCTTATAGTCACTCGCAGTCGTTTGCTATCCTCACACTTTCGTTGTTGTTTTGTATAGTTGTCAGCGCTCGCCATCCACAGGATGAGAAAGATAGAGTTGCTATTCGCATGCATGATCTGACCCAAGAGCAACTTCAGGGGAGTGGATACTTCTGGGTGGATCATGATCGTGTGATCACGCTGGCAACCCTGCAGGATCGTGCGTCGCGAGTGCTACACTTTCTAAAAAAAGTCGCAGTCATGCTTAAAGACCATTTATCGGACGATGTTTCCGCTGGATGTTGCTCCATCGAGCATGCTGGCCCTCCTTGCCAAGTTCCAAGATCTGGCTACCGTTCGGGAGTGCGTAAGGCAGCAGTTGGTGGTTGGTGCCAAGGCCGCTCTGTCGCTGGTGCGATTGCATAGGCCTGATGTAGACGTTGCGGCTATTGCGGCTGGTTCACCTGTGCCACCAGCGGGTTCTGCTTGGAATATGGTGCCGCACTATCAGGCGGTAGATCGCCCAGCAGAGGAGATCGTCGACTTCTTCGAGAAGCAGACCAATGTTCTTTTGTTGCAATAGTAGTTTAGTTTGTATCTTGCACATAAGTGTACCAATGTTGTAAAGTTCGTATATACGATGTGCATAATTGATTGTCGATGATGTATAAAGAGCTTGTTAGCGTGTATGTTTTGTGAGTGCGTTGCACTATGCGACTCCTTTTCGTTAGCCTAGCCATATGCCTATCTCAGTCCCTTGTCAACCTGTCAGGTGCATTGCAACTGGGTTGATGTGTGTCAAGGGTTTCGATTTGTGTACCAGCTACTCAGGATATCGCGTTTTAGTTTGTAGAACAGGTGTGTATAGGGTGGCGTAGCCCTGAGTGGATAAGTTGCGGAAAGTAAAGGAAAACACAGAGTTTCGAGGCACTTAGCTTTATTTATTCGCGGGACAGTACGAAGTACAATGTGTGGCTAAGTAGCCTTGGTTGAGTAGCCTTATTTGCAATGTAAAAGAAAAATCGACTAAGGGTAGAACCGTCGCAGCTGCGCGACGTTCTAGGGGTTGGAGTATGCGACTCCTGTCTCTAAATCTTGCAGGCGATAGGCGCCACCTGGGATTACTTCTGTAATCACGTATGGTCCCTCCCAGGGGGACTCGGGCTTGAGATGCCCTTGTTGTTTCAGCCACAGGACCAGGTCGCCTTCAACGAAGGATCTGGGGCATAGCCTCCTACTGTGGTAGTTGCGCAGGTTGTGCTGGTAGATCGTTGATCTTTCCGTGGCGATTTCTCTTGCTTCGTCAAGGAGGTCGACGGAGTCTTCGAGTGCCAGATTTGACTCTTGCTCGTTGTAAGCGACCATGCGCGATGCTTTGTATCGTACTTCGGCGGGTAGCACCGCTTCAGCCCCGTGCACCATAAAGAACGGGGTGTATCCTGTAGCACTGTTTGGAGTTGTGCGTAGGCTCCAGAGTACAGATTGTAGTTCGTCTGGCCAGCAACCCGCGGAGTGGCCGGAGGAGTCGCTTCTTGATGCCATTGCAGACGAGCCCGTTTGCTTTTTCGACCTGACCGTTGGTCTGTGGATGTGCCACCGAGGCGTAGCTGATGTGGATTCCCAGATTCTCGCAGAATTCTTGGAATTCCTTGGACGTGAAGTTCGTCCCATTGTGGGTGATGATGCTGTGCGGCACTCCGAAGCGGTATATGATGGACTCGAAGAACTTGACTGCGCTGTGCCCTGATTGATTGGTTACTGGCATGGCCTCTATCCACTTGGTGAATTTGTCGACTGCGACCAAAAGGTAGATGTAGCCTCCTCGTGAGGACCTTGGGAGTTTGCCAACCATGTCGAGTCCCCATTGCGCGAAGGTCCAGGCCAATGGAATTGGCCGAAGCTCTGCGCCAGGTGCGTGCGGCTTGTCCGCGAATCGCTGGAAGCGTTGCATTTTTGGACGATATCCTTGGCATCGCGCATGGCCGTAGGCCAGTAGAATCCAGCTCGTAGAGCTTTGGCAACAAGGGCACGACTGTCGGCGTGGTGCCCGCAGGTCCCCTCATGGATGTCGAGGAGAACACCTCTTCCATCGGCCGTGGAGACGCATTGTTGGAGTACTCCTGTGATGCTGCGTTTGTACAGTTCGTCGTTGATAACAGCGAATGCCTTGGATCACCGCGCGATGTGTCGTGCATCAGTTGGATCGTCCGGTAACCTCTTGCTGAGGAGGTACGTGATCTACGGTTGAGTCCAGGATGTTTCGATCATCATTACGCTCATTGGTCCTTCGAGTCCTGTGTCTAGCTCCAAGTCGTCGAGTTCCATTGGCTCATTGGGCGGCGTAGCCCCCGAGTCCATTGTGGCGCTTGTTTTCTTCTCTGCGGCATTTGGCTTGATGAAGCGTTCGCAGATGCGCTCGAGAAATACCCTAGGTGGTATGGGGGCGTAGGTAGAGCCTATGTTGGCGAGTGCGTCCGCCTCTTCATTGCTTTCGCGACCTATATGCCGCAGCTCGCAGCCGTCGAAATCCCCTTCGAGTGTGTCGTAGAGGTCGCGATAGGCGATCATGTTGTCGTTCGGTGCGTCGCACTCATGCATTGTTTGGTTGACAACCAACTTGGAGTCGCTGTATATAATGAGCCTCTTGGCACCGCAGGCTTTTGCCATCCTCATCCCATGTAACAGGGCCTCGTATTCAGCTTCGTTGTTGGAGGCGGTGAACTGCATTCGCAGGATGTACTTCAGCTTGTCCCTTGGGGCGATGTCAGTATGACACCTACACCTGCTCCGTCCTTCCGCTTGGATCCATCGAAGTGCATTGTCCAGAGATAGGACATATCTGGTTTTTCGGGGAGCTGGTTTTCCATCCAGTGCACAAGGAAGTCAGGAAGAACTTGCGACTTGATTGCGTCGCACTTTTCGTACGTAATGTCTCGTGGAGACAATTCAATTCCCCAAAGCGCGACTCGTCCCGTGGCGTAGGGGTTATTGAGGATATGTCCTAGCGGGGCATCGTTTACCACCACGATTGGGTGTTCCTGGAAGTAGTGGCGCAGTCGCCGGGCGGTCATGAAGACGACGTACGCCATCTTCTAGTAGTGTGGATACCGCTGTTTTGTTGGCGTGAGGACCTCGCTGAGGTAGTAGACTAGGCGGTGTACCCCGTGGACCTTGTTTTCCTCGGCTCGTTCGACCACAAGTACTGTGCTAACCACTTGGTTAGTGGCGGAGATATATACAGGAACAGCGGTTCCCTTTCTCGTGGGGTCACCAATACTGGCAAAGTCGATAGCAGGCGCTTGAGGTCTTCGAATGCTTCCTATGCTTCGTTGGTCCACTCGAACTTTTCAGCTTTGCGGAGGAGTTGGTAGAAGGGCAATGCCTTTTCACCCATCCGATTGATGAATTGACTGAGGGCCGCGATTCGCCCAGCCAGCTGCTGGACGCCCCTTATGTTTTTCGGCTTCTCCATGGCCAGTATGGCTTTTATTTTCTTCGGGTTTGCCTCGATTCCTCTCGCGGAGATGAGATACCCGAGTAATTGCCCATATGGTACGCCAAAGGTGCATTTGTCCGGATTGAGCTTGATCCGGTAGCGGTCAAGATTGGCGAAGGTTTCGCATAAATCATCGATTAGGGAGGCTTCCTCCTTGGTTTTGATTACTATGTCGTCGACATAGACTTGAATGTTGCGACCAAGTTGATCCTTGAGGCAGGCCTGCATGCACCGCTGGTAGGTGGCTCCTGCGTTTTTTAGCCCGTAGGGCATCGTGTTGTAGCAGAACACACCGAAGGCCGTTGTAAACGCTGTTTTTTCTTGATCTTCCTCCTTCATTCGAATCTGATTATAGCATGAGTAGGCGTCGAGGAAGCAGAGGCATTCACATCCCGTGGTGGAGTCGATGATCTGGTCGATTCGCGGTAGCGGGAAGTGATCCTTTGGACAGTGCTTATTTAAAGAGGTGAAGTCCACGCACATCAGCAGGATATCCGTGTCCTTTTTTGGTACTAGCACCGTGTTGGCGAGCCAAGTACTCTCCTTGATCTCGTGTATGAATTTGGCATCGAGGAGTTTGTTGATATCCATTCCGACTGCCTTTGCTCTTGGCTCAGATAATCGCCGTATTGTTTGCTTGACTGGCCTTGCGTCTGGGTTGACGTTGAGTGCGTGCTCGGCGAATTCCCTGGGAACTCCTGGCATGTCTGCCGGACACCAGGCAAAAATTTCCCAGTGCTCACGGAGGAATTCGACGAGCGCGAGTTCCTATACGGGACTCAAGTTGTTGGCGCTGAGGGCCATCTTGGCGGGGTCCGATGGGTGGACCTGGACTTTCTTTGTGTGCACCGATGAGTCGAAGGACAAGTCAGGTGAGCTTGGCCTTCTTAGGGGAGGTAGACTATTGTCTGTCGACTCCTTTAGTCTCGTGAGTTCTTCCTACATGCCGAAGGACTGGGAGATTCTATTGAATTCCCTGTCGCAACTGTCAGATCTCTTGAAGCTCCCATTGATTGTGATGACGCCATTGGAGCCTGGCATTTTCATCTGCGGGTAGGCGTAATGTGGCACTGCCATGAACCTAGCGAACGCGACGCGCCCGAGGATGCAGTGGTACTGTGAGGGCCAGTCGATGACCTCAAAGTCGATGCGCCCGCGTCAAAAAAAAATTGGCGTGCCGAAGATGACGTCGAGGTTGATTTTGCCCAGGGGATATATGCCTTTTCCTGGGACGATGATGTGGAATGTTGTGTCTGAGGGTTCTAGGCAAGTCAGAGGGATCCTCATTGCTCGCAAGGTACTCGCGAATATAAGGTTGATGCCGCTTCCGCCGTCCATGAAGATGCGGCTCATGTCGAAACCTCCGATTTGCGCCTCGAGCACGAGGGGACAATGGCCTGGACGAGGTACCTGAGGCAGATGATCGCGTTTGTCGAAGGTGATGCAAGACTCGCTTCCGCTGAGGTACTCAGTGGTAGATGGTGGCGAATTTTGTGGCCAAGTTAACTTGGCGAGTGATGGCCTTTTGCACCCGATTAGAGGGGCGCCCTTTTTGGATCATCATGGTACCCATGGCCCGTGGGTATGGTTCGCCTCCGTGGTGCTGGTCCGACGTAGCTGCATTCGGGGGTGACCCAGGTGGTGGTGGTGGTGGTGGAGCGCCATGTGCCATGGCGCCTGGAGTGGCTCCGTGGCCTCTTTCGACTGCGTTGCGATTCATCTGAACCAATCCCTCGTGTAGCTTGAGGAACTCACGGCAGTCCTTAAGGAGGTGGCTGGACTTCTTCTTTCCATCATGCTTGTCGATGTAGAAGTGCACCGTACATGGCCCGGACAGTTTGTCTTCAATGGCTTTCGCGGGTGCCTCATCACGATTGTGGCGTTGCCACACTTGTGTGGTTTTCCCGGAGTTGCGGTATCCGCCGCTACGGTATCCGCTGTTGTGGTTATCGTCATGTCTGTCGGCATAGCCAGCTGCGACCATGTTGACGTCGTCGCGGTCATCGTAGATGCGCATGCGGCGTTTGCCTCGGCGATCGTGTCTTCGCTCGAGTTATGCCTCCTCATCAGAGTGAACGCGATTCTTCACCAAATCTTCTCCATCGGCCCACCGCTTCGCGATTTCCATCAGGTGGTCGATGGTCTTGGGCTTTGAGCGGCCCAGCTCCTCCCTAAGCTCTAGGCGGCGGACGCCGCCGTTGAATGCGGCAATCGCGCGATCCTCTGAGATGTTCTCTGCGGAGTTCTTGATGATGGACCACCTTTGGATGTAGGAGCGATTCGCCCGATCTTTGCTGGTAGCATCTCAGCTCTTCGATTGATGCAGGCCGCTTGTATGTGCCCTTGAAGTTGCGCACGAAGCTGTACACCAGCTCATCCCAACTGCGAATGGATCCGCGTGGGAGGTTGTTGAGCCATGCTCGGGCGGCGCCTTGCAGCTGTAGCTGTAAGCATTGCATGGTCGTGCTTCGACTACCGCCGTGGAGTCTGACAGAGGAGATGTGGTCCTCCAGCCAGATCTTCAGGTCTTGTAGGCCATCAAACTTCGGGTTCTCTGACGGGAGTTTAAACCCCTTGGGCATTCATTTTTGCCTTATGGATCTACTGAAGCATCTGGCGCCACAGAGCTCCACATCTTCCTCTTCCGAGTCAGTCGACCGAGCACGTCGCGCCCTTGATTTGTCGATCTTGCGCTGCGTGAGGTCATCGCGTGCATCATAGTCATGGTCGTGTCACTATGAGCGGCGGCGTCGAGATAGGTCGTGACTGTCGTCACTGGACGAGGGCGGGGAGTAGCGCTTTGCTAGCGCTTTGCCCTTTTCGGCTCCGGTGTTGGTTCCTTGTCGAGGGCAGCCTCGATTAGTCCCAAGCCCGTGATCGTAGATCGGTGCATGGCGGCTCAAGGATCTCGAGCTGGCGGCTGGTTGTTGAGGAGGTACATGGTGGCTGCTGTCACCATGGCCTGCGGCATCTTGGGGACCACGTTGCCCCGTGTGTCAACTGTCATAGAGCTGAAGTCAAGGACCTTTGCAGCTTCTATGCGTTCTTGCTCGGTGAGGTGGGCCATCCGAGATCGCCTCTTGTTTGCGAGGTACTCGTTGCCCTTCGAGGAGGATCCTCCGTGGGAGGAGAGCCCAGCACGTCGAAGGCTCGATTCGTCTGCCGCCTTTTTGCGTGCCTCGAGTTGCGCGATTGTTTGCACTTAGCGCTTGAATTCTTCCTTCAGGAGCCAATCATAGCCCATTAGCAGTTCTTGCGGAGATCCGAAGGGTAGAGGGTTGCCTCGTAGGGCCTCATGGCAGCGAGCCCACTCCTGCTCGTTGAGCTTGATCATGAAGCATTCGCCGGTTTGCTCGTTTGTTATGGTTGGGAGCTCGAATGCCCCTCCATTGTTAACGGGGGTGCGATTGCCACCATTGCAACCGTTGCCGCCGTTCGGCGGGTCAGTTTCGTTGCCACGGTTGCCCGTGTTATCGCGATTGGCGGAGGTGTCGCCCGCGTTGATGATGGCATACATGAAGTGATTGGGGAAGTTGCTGCTCCCACAACTCTCAGATCCGGAGCCGTAGGCTTCATCTTAAGTTGCCAAATAGCTCAGATCGGATTCGCGACTGCTATCGTTGACCGTGTTCTTGACTGTTGTTGGGGTGTTGAGCTCACTGAGGGTGCCGATCGATGGTGGGAACCATGATGCTGGGGCAATCGATGGCATCGTCAGCTGTTCAGGCATGCGAAGCGTGCCTATCTGACAAACTTGGAAGCGAAAGCTCCCGATCGCCAGGTTGATTCCATCGCCCACGGACTCGAAGGCTGGGCGAGTGGCTGGCGTGTGGACGGTGAAGTTGAACGCGCTGGAGAGCTGGCGAATCTCCGCTGTTGCGGAGTTGTAGATCGCGGTTGATGGGGCCGAAGAAGCCGCAACATCAGCACTCCCAATTCCCACAGACGACGCCAATTGACGAGGGTTTAACTCATCAATGCCCATTGTTATGGACTTGGGTTTTGAAGAAGGAGGGAGCGCTCGAGACATATATCGGCTAGCAAACAAGCACACAGGGGACTCAAAGATTTACCCAGGTTCAGGCCTCGTAGAGGTCCCTACTCCTGCTTGTCTGCTCGTGGAATTATCAAAGGAATCAAAGATTACAATTGTGCGCAGATGCAATCTGGTGAGGGTTGTGGAAACTAGGGTTGCGTGTGTCCTCCTCGCTGCCCCTCCTAGCCTTTATATAGATAGGCTAGGTCTCGGGTAGCAGGTCGAGTCGGTTACATGTTAGGGTTTTCCCCTTTGAACTTTCTATCTTTAGCTTCTTCTTGTTCTTCAAGCAATCGAGAGCCCGTAGGTTACTCGAGTTCTTCATTTGGGCCTTGGCGACACCGTGGGCTTCTATGTATTCAGGCTGTATATACCAAACTCGAGTACCTGTAGGGTATACCCATGTCACCAAGAATCAATAATATTCCTAGTTAAGGAATTCAACCATTCTTTAGCTTTTCCTCTCAAAGAGAAAGGAAACAATTTCAGCTTTATAATATCACCATATATATCCCTATGCTTTTGCATCTCACAAAGTTCAACAAAGTTATTTAGATGGGAAGCAGCATATTCATTACCAAAACCAGAAAATTGTTCTCTCATAACAAGAATGAGTAAAGCAGGTTTTATCTCAAAGAAAGTATCTTCAGGCATAGGTGGAGCAATAGGTGTGCTCATAAAATCATTGTTGTTGGTGCTAGTGAAGTCACACAACTTAGTGTTTTCAAAAGTAGTCATTTTTTTGTGTTTTCAAATAAGAAAGCAAACTAATAAAACTAATTATTTTGTGTTTTTGATAAAGAGACAAGCAAACAAAACAAAAAGAAACTAAGCAAAACAAAAATAACAAAGTAAAGAGATTGGTTATGAGGGACTCCCCTTGTGAAGATGTCCTTGACTCCCCGGCAACGGCGCCAGAAAAATGCTTGATGGCTCTGTAATGGTGCCAGGAAAGTGCTGGTGCGGTGTTGATGTAGAGCTCGTTGGGAACCCCAAGAGGAAGGTATGATGAGCACAGCAGCAAGTTTCCCTCAGTTATGAAACCAAGGTTTAATCAAACCAGTAGGAGCAAGGAAACACCCCAAAGGTGTTACTAGCTGAGCCTCGGTAGGGCGCACTGCCGGTGCTAGTAGCAACGTGGAGACCTGCATAACACAACCACAGAACTTTGTCCCCAACTTGCGATGAGGTTTTCAATCTCACCGTGTTTTGCGGAAAACAAAGGATTAAACGTATCGAATGGAAAGAAGTAATAGTTTACAGAAGCAAACACAAAGCAGTAAAAGATTGTAGATTGTATGTAAAAGACAAGGACCGGGATCCATAGTTCACTAGAGGTGGCTCTCCTTAAGATAGATACCATGCTAGGTGAACAAATTACAGCAAGGCAATTGACAAACATCGAGAAAGCAATACATGCATATACTCATCATCTTGACTCCTTTGAGACTTGATTGGGCATTACAATATTATACATAGACCACCATCCAACTACATCTATGACTAATAATCCACCTTCAGGTTATCATCCGAACCCCCTCCAGTATTAAGTTGCAAGCAACAGATTATTGCTTTACGAACTTCGTGTAAAGTAAACAATACGATTGTTCTATGAACAAAGGATTGTTGTTTTGCCCCTAGTAGCAACAGCACATCTAGTACTTTAGAGATTTCTGTCACTTCCCCAGATTACCAGAGCCATGAACCCACTATCGAGCATAAATACTAACTCTTGGAGTTGCTAGCATCTACTTGGCCAAGATAGCTACTAACAACGGAAAGCATGCAAGATCACAAATAACAAAGACATGATAGAATCAATAATCAATCTGAAATAGCATCTCAATATCCATCGGATCCCCGCAAACACAACATGCAGAATTACAAATAGATGATCTTGATCTTGATCATGAACGGAGCTCACAAGATCTAGACATGAAAGCACAAAGGAGGAGAACCAGCCATCTAGCTACTACATGGATCCGTAGTCCAAGGATGAATTACTCACGTATCACACCGGAGGCTTGCATGGTGATGAAGAAGGCCTCCAGGGTGAATTCCCCTCTCCGGCAGGGTGCCAGGAAGAGCTTCAGATCCCTCCCGATCTAGGGATGGAGATGCCGGCGGCTACAGACTCTTTCATGGATTTTTGATCGGGCCCTTAGGGTTTTCGTCCCGAGGGCATCTTATAGGCGGAAGGGGAGGTCGACGGGGTGCTAGGGGCCACCACACCACCACCTGGCGTGGGCCAAGCCTGGCCGCGCGGCCAGGTGGTGTGGCCGGCCTCTGGCCCCTCTCCGTCTCGTATTCTGGCATATGATGACTTCTGGAAAAATAGGCACTTTGGCTTTTGTCCCATCCAATTCCGAGAATATTCATTTTCTGACTTTCTTGGAACCAAAAACAGCAGAAAACATGCAGCTGGCACTGTGGCTCTTGTTAATAGGTTAGTCCAAGAAATCATATGAAATGTACTCCAAAATGTGAACAAAACACAAGAAAGTGGATAAAACCAAGCATGGAACATCAAAAATTATAAATACATTTGCAATGTATCAGCCGCTCACTCGCGGCGCGCACGGTAGATAGGGCGCGGGCTGGCTCGATTAGCCCGCTTAGGTTAGATCTTTTTTGTATTTTTCTTTTCTCTTTTCTGTTTTACATTGCTATCAATATCTTTTGCATACTTTACTCAAATTTAAAGGAATTGGTCTCTAAAAATTTGTAAAAAGAATGAGATTAACATAGGATTATAAAATAACACTTTTGCAATGGTTTGGAAGGTTAGGTTTAGTATAACCCCTTTACAAGACTATAAGAAAAACAAAAATAGGGTTTAGGGAAAAGGGGTTTTGATGCAACTTTATCGTATAATTCCATGATGCATATGATATGATGCATGCTTCTAGTAACATCTGAAATTGTAAAATTTGGGATGTTACAAACCTACCCCCCTTGAGAAGAATCTCATCCTCGAGATTCAGGTTGCCTAGCAAATAGGTGTGGGTGTTCTGTCTTCAGATCATCTTCATGTTCCCACGTGGCCTCTTCCTCGGAGTGGTGATTCCATTGAACTTTGCAAAACCTGATAGTCTTGGTACGAGTAATCCTCTTGACTGTTTCCAGAGTCTTGGTGGTTTTTTCCTCATAAGTGTGATCGTTTTCCAGTTGAACCTCATCTAGGGGAACCATATCCCGTAGCGGTGTTTCAGCCATTTCCGGGTGACACTTCTTTAGTTGTGACACATGGAATACATCATGAATAGTCAATACTTCAGGCAATTCTAACTGATAGGCAACCTCCCCTCTACGAGCCAATATCTTATAGGGCCCTATGAATCGAGGTTCCAACTTACCCTTGATTCCAAAATCTCTTAACTCCTCGTAGTGGTGAAACTCCGAGATATGCATGTTCTCCCACTTCATAAGTTATATCCTTGCGCTTGGAATCAGCATAACTCTTTCGCCTGGATTGGGCTACTTTTAACCTGTCTTGAATTTGCCTTACCTTTTCTTTGGCATCCTTGATCAGCTCGGGTCCAAACAAACTACGTTCTCCAACTCCATTCCATAGCAGCGAGGTTCTACACTTCCTGCCATATAGAACTTCCAGTGGAGCCATATTGATACTAGTTTGATAACTGTTATTGTACGAGAACTCCGCATATGGCAAGTTGTCATCCCAACTAGACCCATAGTCTAGGGCACAAGCTCTTAACATGTCCTCCAGGATCTGGTCAACTCTTTCTGTTTGACCATCCGTTTGTGGGTAAACTCCAGTCGTGTCCCTAGAGACTCGTGTAACTGTCGCCAAACCTTCGAGGTGAACTGGGTACCCCTATCAGAGACAATTCCCTTAGGAACACCATGCAGACTTACAATTCTTGACATATAAATCTTGGCGAGTTTGGCACTCGTATAGGTGGTCTTTACGGGAATGAAGTGAGCCACCTTGGTGAAATGATCAACTACCACCCAGATGGAGTCATACCCAGAACGAGTCCGGGGTAGTCCCGTGATAAAGTCCATGCCAACCTTGTCCCACTTCCATTCGGGCACAGGTAACGGTTGAAGCAGCCCTGCTGGTTTCTGATGTTCAGCCTTAACTCTGTTGCACACGTCACACAAAGAGATGTACTCGGCAATTTCTCTCTTCAAATTATTCCACCAGAATCTATCCTTCACATCCATGTACATCTTTGTATTACCGGGATGAATTGAGTAAGGCGAATCGTGATCCTCCTAAAGAATTAACTTCCTGATATCGGGGTCATTGGGAATGCACAAACGCTTATCATACCAAAGTGTTCCTTGTTCATCCATATGGAACCCTTTTGCTTTACCCTTGCTTATATTAACTTTTATTTCTTCCAACTCTTTGTCCCCCTTCTGGGCCTCTTTGATTTGGTCCAGAAGCATTGGTACTATTTCCGTAGTTGCTAAGTATCCTTTCGGAACTATTTCTAACCCGAGATCCTTGAACTGTTCGCACAAATCCTTTGGAAGTTCTCCTGCGACAAGTCCGTTTACATAGACCTTGCGGCTCAAGGCATTAGCTACAACATTGGCTTTCCCAGGATGGTACTTCAGGTCCAGGTCATAGTCCTTGATGAGTTCAAGCCATCTCCATTGCCTCATATTTAACTCCTTTTGGGTGAAGATATATTTCAGACTCTTGTGATATGTGAACACATCACAATGTTTGCCCATGAGGTAATGTCTCCATACCTTGAGCGCATGCACAACTGATGCTAGTTCCAAATTGTGTATGGGGTAGTTATTCCATGGTTCTTAAGTTGCCGAGAGGCGTCTGACACTACTTTCCCATCTTGCATCGGTACACTACCAAGTCCTTGTCGAGAAGCGTCACAATAGACTTGGAAATCCTTCTAGATATCAGGCAGACACAAAACTGGTGCTATTACTAGGCGCTTCTTCAGTTCCTGAAAACTCGCTTCACATGCCTCGGTCCATTGGAACTTCTTTTCTTTCTTCAAAAATTCGGTCATAGGTTTTGCTATCTTGGAAAAGTTTTCAATGAACCTTCGATAATATCCTGCATGGCCCAAGAAACTCCTGATATCTCCCACATTTTTAGGTGACTCCCATTCTGTCACGGAAGCTACCTTACTTGGGTATATGGCAAATCCTTTTGCTGACACAATATGACCAAGGAATCCCACTTGATTTAACCACAACTCACATTTTCTGAACTTGGCATACAATTTGTGTTCCCTCAACTTTTCCATAATTAGGCGCAGATGCCTCTCATGTTCCTTGTCATCCTTGGAGTATATGAGTATGTCATCAATGAACACCACAATAAACTTATCCAAGTACTCCATGAACACCTTGTTCATCATAGTCATGAAGTATGCTAGGGCATTGGTTAGACCAAAAGACATCACGGTGTACTCATACAACCCATATCTTGTGGTGAAGGCAGTCTTGGGTACATCCTGTTCTCGGATCTTTAATTGGAAGTAACCTGATCCGAGATCAATCTTAGAGAACACACTAGCTCCCTTTAATTGATCGAACATGTCGTTGATATTGGGTAGAGGGTACTTGTTCTTTATTGTCACTTCATTCAACGATCGGTAGTCCACGACTAGTATCTTGGTTTTATCCTTCTTCTCCATGAATAAGATAGGCGCTCCCCAAGATGACGCACTTGGTTGAATGAAGCCTTTGTCCAATTTCTCTCTAAGTTGTTTCTTAAGTTCCTTCAACTCATCGGCATCCATCTTGTACGGTCTTTTGGTTATCGGTCCTGTCCCAGGCATCAAGTCAATGAGAAACTTGATGTCTCGGTCAGGAGGCATCCCTGGTAATTCTTCTGGAAATACATCTGGATACTCCTTCACAACTGGAACATCCTCCAAGCTAACCCCCTTAAGAGAGTTCACCATACTTCCCTTGAGTGCAAAAGCTGAATTAAATTGGATTCTTTTCTTATCTGGAGTTGTGAGTGTGACGGTCCTTTTGGCACAATCTATGACTCCCTCATATTTGGTCATCCAATTCATGCCCAAAATTATGTCTAAGCCTTGTGACTCCAGAACGACCAGACTTGTGGGGAAGATGTGTGTCCCAATCCTTAGTTCTAACCCATGACATCCAGAGTTTGCCGCTATTTCTCCTCCAGGAGAACTTACCCTTACAGGAGTACTAATAGTCTCCATAGGTATCTTGCCTCTATCCACAAATACCCTTGATATGAATAAATGTGATGCACTGGTATCAAAAAGAACAACTGCGGGGGTGGAATTAAGCTTGAACTTACCAATCACGGAGTCAGGTGCCTCACGAGCATCCTCCATGGAGACATGATTCGCCGTGGCTTTGACGAATGGATTCGGCTTCTTCCCATTCCCATTACCATGGTTGTTCCCATTGTTGTTCCCATTTTTCATCTTCTCGGGCAAGTAGTTGCATAATTCCCTGTCTTGTTACACTTGAAGCATGTCACTTCACTCAGATCCTTTTCATTGCCATTTCCATTGCGGTGCTTATGGCCATTGTGGTTATGTACCCCATGACGATGACCATTGTGGTTGAGGGGTGGTGGTGACGAAGTGCGTTGCTTCTGGTATGGAGTTGAGTTATGCTTGTGTGAGGTGGAATTTCTCTTGTGGTTCTCTATACTCCTTTGCTTTGATTCAACCACAACTGCCATGTCCAGAAGTTCCTGATAGTTATCAAACTTTAGAGCCACAAGCTGAATGGATATCTCATCATTAAGTCCCCTTAGGAACCCTTCCTGCCTCTTTGCATCAGTGGAAACATCACCAGGTGCATAGCGCGCCAGCATGTTGAAGAGGTCCCCATACTCGGAGACAGAGCGGTGCAGTTGCTTCAAGTCGCGGAACTCACGTCTCTTTAGTGACATGACACCAGTAGCTACGTGATGAGTACAAAAGGCCCCCTCAAACTGGTTCCAGGTGACATCATCAATACCAGGGTGGGTGCCTTGGTAGTTATCCCACCATTCAGCAGCATGTCCTTCAAGTTGGCGTGCGGCAAAGCGCACCTGATACGTTGCAAACGTATCTATAATTTTTGATGTTCCATTCTTGTTTTATATCTACTTTCTTATGTTTTGTCCACACTTTGGAGTATTTTTACACATTTTCTGGAACTGACCTATTAACAATATGCCACAGTGCTAGTTGCCTGTTTTCTGTTGTTTTTGGTTCCAGAAAAGCCAGAAATTGAATATACTCAGAATTGGACGGGACAAAATCCAAAGTCAATATTTCACCGAGGGGAACACGGAGCCAGAAGACGAGACGGATAAGGGCCTCAAGGGGGCCACACCCCCTAGCCGCGCAGCCAGGCCTGGCCCGCGCCTGGGGGTGTAGCCGCCTCGGGCACCCCCTCGGCCTCCCATTTCGCCTATAAGAAGCCTCCGATACAGAAACCCTAAGTACCTGATCAAAATTCCACGAAATAGTCTGTAGCCGCCGTCATCTCCATCCCTAGATCGGGAGGGATCTGAAGCTCTTCCCGGCACCCTTCCGGAGGGGAGAGTTCACCCTGGAGGCCTTCTGCATCACTATGCCTGCCTCCGGTGTGATGTGTGAGTAGTTCTTCCCTGGACTACGGGTCCAATTAGTAGCTAGATGGTCGGTTCTCCTCCTTTGTGCTATCATGTTTAGATCTTGTGAGCTCCGTTCATGATCAAGATCATCTATTTGTAATCCTACAAGTTGTGTTTGCGGGGATCCGATGGATATTGAGATGCTATTTCAGATTGATTATTGATTCTATCATGTCTTTGTTATTTGTGATCTTGCATGCTTTCCGTTGTTAGTAGCTATCTTGGCTAAGTAGATGCTAGCAACTCCAAGAGGGAGTATTTATGCTCGATAGTGGGTTCATGCCTCTAGGAATCTGGGGAAGTGACAGAAATCTCTAAGGTACTAGATGTGTTGTTGCTACTAGGGAGAAAACAACAATCCTTTGTTCATAGAACAATCGTATTGTTTACTTTACACACTTTTCTTAATGCAATTATCTGTTGCTTGCAACTTAATACTGGAGGGGGTTTGGATGATAACCTGAAGGTGGATTCTTAGTCATAGATGCAGTTGGATTACGGTCTATGTATAATGTTGTGATGCCCAATCAAATCTCATAGGAGTCAAGATGATTAGTATATGCACATATGCTTTCTCGATGTTTGTCAATTGCCCTGTTGTAATTTGTTCACCCAACATGCCATCTATCTTAAGGAGAATCACCACTAGTGAACTATGGACCCCGGTCCATTATTTTACCATCAATCTACAAAGCTATTTACTGTTTTCTGTTTACTTTCTGCAAGCTATTACTATCTTCCACACAATACATTTATTCCTTTGTTTTCAGCAAAACCGGTGAGATTGACAACCTCACTGTAAGTTGGGGGCAAAGTTCTGTGGTTGTGTTGTGCAGGATTCCAAGTTGGAAAAAACACCTTGGAGGTGTTTCCTTGCTTCTACTGGTTCGATAACCTTGGTTTCATAACTGAGGGAAAACTTGCTGTTGTGCTCATCATACCTTCCTCTTGGGGTTCCCCAACGAGCTCGAATATATTTTGAGCCATCAAGCTCTTTTTCTGGCGCCATTGCTAGGGAGTCAAGGACATCTTCACAAGGGGAGTCGCTCATAACCAATCTCTTTACTTTGTTATTTTTGTTTTGCTTAGTTTTTTTCTGCTTTGTTTGCTTGTTTCTTTATCAAAAACACACAAAAATAGTTGTACTAGTTTGCTTCTTTATATTGAAAACACACAAAAAATTAGTTCTTTCTATTGTTGTTACCTAGTTCCTAGCTCACCATGTTGATCCCTAAGTTCACCCTAAAAGACCTTTCAATAGGTAGTGGCTCTATAATTGGGAAAGATAATATTGAAAAATTCTTTAATCATGTTAGCAAGCATGAGGATATTGAGGATAGATCCCTAGCAGAACTTGCTCCAAATTATGAAATTGCTGCTGCTTCTTTAGTTCACATGTTGGAAGCTAGGTTTGTTAACCTTAACCCCATAATGCAAGTAATGTTTCTTAAACTTAAAGAAATTGAGGACCCTGAAAAGAGAGATTTTATTCTGGAAACCTTGCTTGAAGAATTCTATGATCTTGCTAAGGAAGCTAGAAAAGTCTTTGAATGTTTTAATATGCTAGGCTCATGTGTAGATGTTATTGGTACACGAGAAAAGATGGACAAAACCGAACCTAATGGGGAAGAAATTAAGATACCAATACCTTTTAAACTTGTAGGAATGCATGAAGTCTTAGAAAAGAATTTTGATTGGATTGTTCCCGAAAACCCGTTTGATGAAAATAGTGAACCCAAGAGCATTGAAAGAGGATCCTCTATAACTTATTTGGATGAGATACCTGGCCTTGTTGAAGATATTTCTGGTATCAATCTTAATGCTTCTTCATTTGAGAATATTTGATTCTTTTCTTGCTTCTTATGCCTAACTTAAAGGCGTTAAGGAAAAGTACTTATTGGGAGATAACCCAAAAGATTTAGTTGAGTCTTGGAAGTTATTGCCTCTATAATAACCTCTCCTTATCATTATTGTTTGGTTTTTGTGCCAAGAGTAACCTTTAATGAGAGAGAAGTAATGTTTGGGAAAGTTGCTGTCCCGAAACAGATTTTTGTGCTTCGCTGTAAAAAATCGTGAAAAATCTCTGTATGTCGGTTTGAGCTGTAATTGTTGGTGCTTCTGCCCTAGGTTGTTATCCAACTTTCGTTAGTTCAATACTTTTTTATTTGAGCAACAAAAGGTCTTCGAAAAAATGGTTTTTACTTGTTGGTCTGTTTTGACAGATTTATGCCATTATTTGCATTTGCCTCCTAATCTCTTTCTCTTTGAGTTCTCTTTGATCATTTGAAATTTTTAAAGGAAGTGCTACAGTAGCTTGTGTTTTAATGGAAGTTTTACTTGTGTTGAAACTGAACCAAAAGACTTATTATCTTGAGTACACTAATGTTGCTAATGAAGATTGTGTGAAGTTTTGTATGAAGGAAATTTTTGAGAGTAGGGAAGAGTAATGTGATAAGATGAAGTATGGAAAAAACCTCAAGCTTGGGGATGTCACCCGTGTCACCCCAAGAAATATCCAAGAAGTACAAGCGTCAAAGCTTGGGGATGCCCAAGGCATCCCCTTCTTCATCAATAAAAATTTCAGGTTTCTTCCAAACATTTCATTTTTATTGTTTCATGCATAGTTGTGTTGTTCTTGGAGCGTCTTCATTTTCGTTTTTGGTTTCCGTTTGCTTAGTTTGCTTAGATTTCTTGAACAAGTTTGTTGGAACCCCTCATTCATACATTAGTTTTCAAATAAGTTGGTTTGGATTGGAAAAGAGTAGGAAAAGTTCATGCTTAAGTGGTAAAAAGGAGCTTGTTTTTTACTGTGGCCTATGCTTTATCATGTCATGTTTGATATTGTTTTGGCTTTATTCTTAGTAATTTTTGTTGTAGCATGACATGTTATAAACAATTGAGATTGCTTAATGCGCCTTGAAAGAATCATGCATTGTTTTAGCATATTAAAGCATAGTATTGTGGTATTCTCCTTTGATGCTTTATTTGGGTTGACTTGGCGCATGCTCACACCATGTTAAGACTATCCCAAGTCACCATAGCCTTTATTATCATTTAGTTTTTGACTTGTAATATCACTTTATGCTTTAATTAATGATTTTTGTCGCTTTGCATGATTATGGCCATTATTGCTCTCTTAGTTGGTCGCTCCTAGTCTTTTGCTAGCCTCCATACCAAGTATGAGTTCCACTCATGCACCTAACTCCAAATAAAACCAAGTTATTCCAAAGAGTCCACCATACCTACCTATTAGTATTTTCTATTCCAAGTATATTCATGTTTTTATCAACCTTCCGAATTAAACTTGTTATGTGAAAATTAGTGATTAAAGCTCTCACGAACTTGATAGCACACTTTACTTTCTTGCACTTAATAATCTTGAACCATTGTGTCCATCTTTGTTGCATATATGCTTGCGCTTTATAAGTTGAAGTTAGCAGAACCATGTATCATGGGGAACACTTTCAACATTGCACTTATTATTCCGTTGATATCATGATTCTTTTGCTTATGGATCCCGGCGGTGTGAAATAAAAGGGGAACTTGTAAGATCATGGAGTTTGTATGTGTGTAAGAGAAACGCCTGGGCCGCTAGCCTAAGCCATGCCTAATCATGGTGGAAACATGCATCATAACCATAATGAGCATTCTATGAAGCATCCTCAATAAAAACCTATGCAAATAGCAAATAAAAAGATCGCTGAGATGCTCATTGTCTATTGCCTTGTCATTTTGATATGGGATAGGTCCTGTGTCATGGGGCAAGGGGTACCCCGTTGGAGGTTCTCTATGATACATATGTACTTACAATGACAAGAGCTTACTTGTGACTGAATTTGAGTAGCATGAGGTTCGGTACTCGTAAGCAAGGGGCATGAGATTTCAACTTATAAGTTGTTAAGCATATCCTCTTAGTTGTGTCACTTTAACCTTAATCACTTCAAGATGCCTATGATAGGGGCAATGAGAGCTGAAAGCTAATAAGTACCATAATTTGTGGAAGCTCTTTATGAGACTTGAATCCCTGTTTCCTTCTATGAAGGCCTTTCTTTTACTTTTATGATTGACTCTCCATCTTCTATCTTTATGCACCTATTGGGAGAGCATAGTGCCCATTCTTAGTTTAATGTGCATTGTCCCAAAACTTGTTGATTGACTCATAACTTTGATATTGCTTGTTCTTAAACTATTTGTATCTAGTCACCCTTATGAACTTTGAAGGTGTCCTATGCATTTATGATTTGCTACACTATGAGGGAAAAGCTGAATACCATTCTCATTATGTTTTCTTTATGTGAAACAAACAAACGTCTTTCAAAGCATTATTATTCATGAATCTTTTGTTTGTACCTTTTCACGTTACAACATAGTTGCTATGTATTATTGTTAGAACTATATCGTTCATGCTATGTTAGAGTACTATGATCACAGCTATCAATGTTTTATAAATGCCATGATCAAGATTGTGATGGTGCATGTCACCTCAAAAATGATTCTTTTATTTTTATCACTTACCTACTCGAGGACGAGCAGGAGTTAAGCTTGGGGATGTTGATACATTGCAAACGTATCTATAATTTTTTATGTTTCATGCTTGTTTTATATCTACTTTATTATGTTTTGTCCACACTTTGGAGTATTTTTACACATTTTCTGGAACTAACCTATTAACAAGATGCCACAATGCCAGTTGCCTGTTTTCTGCTATTTTTGGTTCTAGAAAAGCTAGAAAATGAATATACTCGGAATTGGACGGGACAAAAGCCAAAGTCAATATTTCACCGAGGGGAACACGAAGCCAGAAGACGAGACGGAGAAGGGCCTCTAGGGGGCCACACCCCTTGGCCGCGTGGCCAGGCCAGGCCCGCGCCTAGGGGTGTAGCCGCCTCGGGAACCCTGATGACCCATAAGTATAGGGGGTGTATCGCAGTATTTTCTAGGGAAGTGAAACCCAATTTATCGATTCGACACAAGGAGATCCAAAGAATATTTATAAGCCTTAACAACTGACTTGTCAATTCAGCTGCACCTAGAAACAATCTTGCTCACAGCAGTTTATCAGTAGCAATAGTTTTATGGTAGCAATAGTAAAGTAGCAGCAGTAGTAAAAGTAAGACAGTAGTAACAATAGTAGTAAACAGTAGAATTAAAGCGCGGTAGGCATAGGGATGGATAGACGGGCATTGCATAGCCAAGACAATTCACATGGCGATCAAGACATAGGGCAATTGCAGATAAATAAGGTAAAGCATCCAAGTACTAGATAATCAAAGGCATGTGTTCCATATATAGTCATACGTGCTCGCAATGAGAACTTGCACAACATCTTTTGTCCTGCCAGCCCGTTTGCAGCGGGGCCTCAAGGGAACTACTGGCAATTAAGGTGCTCCTTTTAATAGAGCACCGGAGCAAAGCATTAACACTCCGTAAACACATGCGATCCTCACATCAAAGCCATTCCCTCTGGTTATCCCGATTGTTGTCACTTCGGGGCCATTTGCTCCGGACAATAACGTGTATATACAACTTGTAGGTAAGACCATAAACAATATTATCATAATGAATCAATAACATTTTCAGATCTGAAATCATGGCACTCGGGCCCTAGTGACAAGCATTAAGCATAACAAGTTGCAACAAAGTCAAAAAGCACTAATAATAGATACTAGGCACCATGCCATAACAATCTGATGCCATTACATGAACGATCTCATCCAATCCCGACCATCCCCATAGCCTACAGCAGGGGATTACTCACTCATAGATGGGGGAAACATGGATGGTCGATGGAGAAGTGATGGTGGCGATGATGGCAATGATCTCCTCCAATTCCCCGTCCCGGCAGGGTGCCAGAACGGAGTTTCTGGTGCTAATTCGCAGAATCTGGTCGTGGCGGCGGAGCGGAACTCTTTATGGAAAAACGTCGAACCCCCTTGTTTTTAGGTCAAGAGGCAACTTATAGGCAAAGAGGGAGGCCGAGGGGGTAGCCGAGGCAGCCACACCATCCCTAGGCGCGGCCTAGCCTGGCCCGCACGGCCAGGTGGTGTGGGCCCCTCGTGGCCCTACTCTGTCTCGTCTTCTGGCTCCATGAGTCTTCAGGTGAAATAGGATTTTTGGCATATTTTCCGGGATTTTTCCTGATAGTTGATTTTCTGCACAAAAACTAGACACCAAGGTTATTCTGCTGAAAACAGCGTCAGTCCGTGTTAGTTGTATCCAAATCACACAAGTTTAGAGGAAAAATAATATCAAAAGTGTTCGGGAAAGTAGATACGTTTTGGACGTATCAACTCCCCCCAAGCTTAGCTTATTGCTTTCCTCAAGCAATTCAGTTGAAAACTGAGGGCGATAAAAGAAACTTTCACGAACACATTTGCTTCATATGATGTATATATTCTCAGCATGTGATCAACTAATTAGAAAATTCACAATAAAAAGTATGCAACCGATGTTTACTCAATAGTCATTGCAATCTATGAAGAGACTCCAATTCAAAAATAATAAGTAGCATGAAACATAAACACAAGCAACATTGCAATGCTCATAAAGATGTATGATAGAGTGGTATCTCGCTTGCCTTTGATTGTAGAGCAAATATAAATGCCAAGGCACCTCTGAAGTTCAAGTGAAGACTAGAAGTAAAGATATCAAAGATACAAGCATCAAGGTCATAACACAAATAATCAAGTTTTGAGACAAGCACATTACACTAAGAATGACAACCATGCTCTCAAGAAAGTGCTCATAGAATGGGTGGTAACTCAACAAGGAAAAGGTTTTGAAAAGTTTTAAAGGCTTCCAAATGCTGAAAGTATGGTACTCATTAGCTTTGAGCTCTCATTGCCCCTATCATAAGCATCTTTAAGTGATTAAGGTTAAAGTGACACAACTAAGATATGCTTGACAAGTTATAAGTTGAAATCTCATGCCCCTTACTTACGAGTACCGAACCTCATGCTACTCAACTTCAGTCACAAGTAAGCTCTTGTCATTGTAAGTGCATATGTATCATAGAGAACCGCCAATGGGGTACCCCTTGCACATGATATAGGAGCTATCCCATAATCAAAATGACAAGGCAAGCAGACAATGAGCATCTCAGTGATCTTTTTATTTGCTATTTGCATAGGTTTTTATTGAGGATGCTTCACAGAATGCTCATTATAGTTATGTTGCAAGTTTCCACCATGATTAGGCGTGGCTTAGGCTAGCGGCCCGGGCATTTTTCTAACACATATACAAACTCCATGATCTCACGAGTTCCACTTTTATTTCACACTGTCGGGATCCATAAGCAAAAGAATCATGATATCAATGAGGTACAAAGTACCAGTGCAATGTTGAAAGTGTTCCCCATGATACATGGTTCTGCTAACTTCAACTTATAAAGCTCAAGCATATACGCAACAAAGAAGGACGCAATGGTTCAGGTTTATTAAGTGCAAGAAAATAAGGTGTGCCATCAAGTTCATGAGAGCTTTACTAACTAACTTTCTCATAACAAACAAACATTTTATTCAAGGCATACTTAATATGCACGGAATAGCAAATGATGTTAATAGGTAGGTATGGTGGACACTTTTGGAAATATTGGTTTTGGAGAATTGGAAACACGAGTAGAGCTCATACTCAGTGCAAGTGAAGGCTAGCAATAGTAAGGGAGCGACAAATGAGAGAGCAATAACTGTCATAATCATGCTTGCAATAAAACAGGACTAATCATGCCATGAAAGTGATTCAAGACCCATGAGGCAAAATAATTCATCGAGGCTTAACTGATTATTTCAGTCATGTTCATGCGTGAGCATGTGCCAAGTCAATTCAAGTGAAACTTTCAAAGGAGGATACCACGGTGTCATACCAAGTTATGAATAGAGCAATGCAAGCAAATATTCATATGACATGCTACAAACTATTAGCGAGCTGGAGCTAATCATAAGAAAGCAAGAACTACTAAGCATCCATAAATAACGTACACCCTACATGAACAGACTAAGCATGCCCACAATGATGAGTATATGTACAAAAATGAAAACAAATAGAGTTCGTTACCAGCCTCTTACAACACCTCAAGTTGTCATTAATCCTCATTATTGCCCTTCACTTGTGTGGCTTGAATAATAACATGAAACCAAATTGCACTGAGGACTTCTGAACCCTGCAACAAACTTCACAAAACCAAAGAAGAACAACAAATATTTTTGGTGTTTTTAATTTTCAAAGGCAAAAACAAAGGGAAAAAAAGTAAAGCAAAATCTTTTTGGGTTTTTCAAATAATTCAAACAAAGCAAAGAGGAAAAAGCAAACCAAAGCAAAGAAACAAGAAGAGGCAAACAAAGAGAAATAAAGAAATATTTTTGGTCTTTTTGTTTTTTAGAAAGCAAAAGTAAAGAAAGAACGAAAACTAAAAAGAGAACGAAGCATGAATATACAAAGTACCGACGAAACATGATATGGAGATGAGTGTGATGTCGGTGTACCACCCCCAAGCTTGGGCTTTTGGCCTAAGTGGTATCAATCCCAAGCTGGCCAAGATGAAGTGTCTCCGTGGTACGACGAGGAGGTGCCATCGTCCTGGTACGAGCTCGAGGGTGCCCCACCGTAGTGCGCAGAGTAGTCGTAAGAAGGCGCATCCTCCTGGTGCTGCCTATGGAAACCAAGCAAGCAGAGCTGCTCGTCCACCCCCTCCTTGGAACGCGACCATGGCCTCCTGTGAACACTAAACAAAGTAGATTGTGGCAAAGGAATCTCCCTTTCATCCCCGTCAGTAAACAACATCATGTATACTAAACTGTCCGTGTCAGAGTCAGCAGTGACGAAGTGACGTGTTTTCATGGCAGCAAGATCAAGCCTTTGTGGTGCCATTATAGTATCATTAGGATTCGCAGAATGCTCTAACGCAGTAACCATACGTGAAGCGATAATGCCCCCATAAATAGGTCCCCTAGCAGCTAGGCGGCAAGCAATGAGAGAGCCAAGATTGTACTAAGTATCATTATTAAGCGCAGCAGCGAGGAAGGCCAAATGATAATTGGAGATATTACTTGTGTTCTCCCTACCAAGAATGATAGTAGCAAGATAATAAGCAAAGTATCTAATAGTTGGGAATTGGATGTTTCTTATCTTCCCGCGCTGAGCTACGCGGTCATCGTCATTTGTCACACTTCGATAGAGTTCTAGCAAATCAGCGGGTCACCCTTGGATCTTCTTCACGGTCCCCGTCATGCCTATACCTATAATGCTGCAAAACCTTTCCAACGAAATGGTAATAGGCAGATTATAAATTCTGAAAGAAACAGTCGACTGATAGGGGGTGTTAGTGAAAACGAAACTCTCACCGAAAGTTTTGGTGAGCACGGCATATGGTTCACTCTCATCTTCCATGAATGAGGTCAAGCCGACCCTCTGAACCAGTAGTAAGAAATCATCGAGGATCCTTGCAGCTTGCAAGAAGGTATAGCAAGCAAAAGTAGATGGCCAAGCATCCCCCTCATCTCCTTCATTGCCAAAGCGTGGTGCAATGAGATCTTCATTGTACAAAGGCCTAAACTGAGAGGAGGATCTTGAGGGCCTTGACCTCCTAGGTGTGTCCCTCTCAAATATTTCTCCAAAGGTGTGGTTGTTCATCTTTGATATTCTGAAATTTTAACATCCATTATACAAGTGATTGCAAAGTGAATACATAATAAATAGAACTACTCATAGGGACTTGTAAGAGGCCTAAACATGCATCAAAACAATATCTCTAAGCATTGAACAAGCTTACAAGCTCTCATAACCTGTCACCTACGGCAGCAAAATACTCAAGATATAAATCACTAAACACAAATCTACTTGGACAAGCAGAGGAGTCACATACCGAAGAACAAATGTTCCAAATTTTAGCAGCGAAGATGGGTTGAGCAAGGAGATCGAAAAATCATGGGCAAGAATAGCAATAACGCGATTTCGAGCAAAGAACTGATGTTTTATCGGGAGAGAGGAAGCAGTGGCAAGTGAGAGAGTGAGTGGAGGGCCAAGGGTGGCCCACACCATGGCCAGGCGTGCCCCTGGGCTGGCCGCGCCACCAGGTGGTGTGCCTTCCTGGTGGCCCCCCTGGGTCACTCCAGGTACTCTGCCCCTTTTTTCACGTAAAAAGTTAATATGATTTTTCTGGGATATTTTTGAGACACTTTATTTTTGAGCAATTTTTAGGTATAGATGAATGATTTTTCTGCAAAAAAGTGATTTTGAAATGATGCAATGACAAAACAAAACTAAGACTTCAGAAGTTCTAAGACACTCTAATATGCAAGCAACTAGCAAAAGAAAAGTAAACTAAACGAAAGCAAAAACTAGAAAAGATAAAATAAAAGTAAACAAAGATAATCATGGTGAAAACATTGTTTTGTCCATTGAAATTCTTTTGTTAACAAGGTTGGCCAGGTCTTGTTACCAAAACAATTTTATATGAAACAAAACTTCGTATTCCACTAATGGTTACGTTACCTCAACCCTGATAGCAATGGTCCCAATCATAACAGTTTCATATTTTTCTCTTGGTATGGGACAATATATTTCTCCAACTTGAATGCCCTCAACATGTTCAATTGAATTCAAACCGTAAGTCCTATCAATCTTCTTGGGGAAATAGACAGTATGCTCCTTGTCATTAACATTGAAACTCACCTTTCCTTGATTACAATTAATAACAGCTCATGCAGTATTAAGAAAATGTCTCCCAAGAATAATAGACATATTATCATCTTCAGGCATTTCAAGCACAACAAAATCAGTTAATATCAAGCAATTATGAGCCACTTGAACAGGTACATCCTCACATATACCAACAGGAATAGTAGTAGATTTATCAGCCACTTGCAAAGATATATCAGCTAGTATTAGTTTTTCCAGTTGAAGTCTCTTGTATAGAGAAAAAGGCATAAAACTAACTCCTGCTCCTAAATCACATAAAGCAGTTCTAACATAACTATTTTTAATAGAGCAAGGAATAGTTGGAATCCCGGGGTCTCCAAGTTTCTTTGGAACCTTACCATTAAAGGAATAATTAGCAAGCAAAGTGGAAATTTCTTCATTAGGGATCTTCCTTTTATTCGAGACAATATCCTTCATATACTTTGAATAGGGAGGCAATTTAATAGCATCAGTCAAAGGAATTTGCAAGAATAAAGGTTTCATCCACTCACAAAACTTATTATAGTGTTCATCTTCCTTTGACTTGTGTTTCTTATCAGGGAAAGGCATAGGTTTTTGGACCCAAGGCTCTCTTTCACTACCATGCTTTTTAGCAACAAAATATTCTTTAGTACATTTAGTACTCTTAGTGTGCTTCTCAGGTTCTTCTTCAATTTTTTCTTTATCAGGATCATCATTTTCTTCATTACCACTTTCAGTTTCAGCATCAGAGACAGATATACTATTAGGATCTTTAGCAGGTTCATAGGGTTCTATAAAAGTTTTATGTTTCTTCTTTCTTTTCTTAGGAGTAGTACCACTATTTTTAGCTTGTTGAGAATCCTGCTCAATTCTTTTAGATGCCCCTCAGGATATAGAGGATCCTGGGTAGCAGCACCACTTCTAGTTCTAATTTCATAAGCATGTTTTTCTTTAGCAGCATTAACTAGCAAGTCTTTTTGTACTTTAATAAGCTGATCAATTTGAGTTTGGACCATTTGAAAATGTTTAACAAGCATTTTAACATCATTAGATGTTCTTTCCACAATATATTTTAACTCAATAATAGCTCTAGAGTTTTCCATTAAATGATTTTGCACCCTTTTGTTGAAATTATCTTGCTTAACAATAAAAATATTGAATTCTTCTAAACATTGATCAAGAGGTTTAGAGTAAGGGATATCACCTTCATCAAAATGTTTGAAAGAGTGTACCTCAATAGTGGATGAGTGGGGGATAGGCTTACATAATTCTTCTATAGGAGGTAAATTCTTCACATCTGTAGCTTTAATACCCTTATCCCTAAGACATTTCTTGGCTTCCTTCATCACTTCATCATTTAGTTCAATAACTCCCCTCTTCTTTGATATGGGTATAGGCGCAGGAATAGTTGGTTTAGGTATAACTGGTTCAGGTATAGCTGGTTCAGGAGGAGTCCAATCTTCATAGTTCTTGCTTATTTTAGCCATTAATTCCTCAGCTTCCTTGGGAGTCCTATTCCTAAAAACACAATCAGCACAACTATCCAGGTATGTCCTAGATTCTTCAGTTAGTCCATTATAAAATATATCAAGAAGCTCATTCTTAGGTAATGGACATCCAACCTATGCATGAATCCAAGCACAAAACTTTGCCCATGATTCAGGCAATATCTCTTTTTCTCCCTGTTTAAAATCAAAAAGTTCCTGCAAAATAGCATGTCTAGCACTAGGAGGAAAATATTTCTGCAGGAAAGTACTAATCAAGCAATCCGGGCTATCAATAGATCTAGGAGGTAAATTATTAAACCAAGTTTTAGCTTCTCCTTTTAGTGAAAAAGGGAAAATTTTAGCAACAAAGTAGGTCCGTATCTTAATTTCATTAGAAAACAGACCACTCATGGTAGAAAGCTCAGTCATATGTGCTACCGCACTTTCATTCTTAGTCCCACAAAAAGGTTCTTTCTCAACAATAGCTATGTAAGATAGATCAAGAGAGAAATCATAATCCTTATCTTTAATGTTTATGGGAGATGCTGCAAACTTAGCATTAGGAGACAATTTGGGTTTTATAGTATGCCTCTCAAGGAGACTCTTAATAGCACTCCTATCATGGGTGTTTTGACATTCTTTAATAAATTCATCGGTCATCTCAATATAACTGTCTTTAGTATCATAGCTCTCTCTAGACTCAGGTGAACTAACAGGTGTAGTAGTGTCTTCATTAGGAGTTTCAGTATTTCCAGCTATAGTTCTAGCAATCGTAGCATCTAGGAAAGGACCTAATGAACCACTTTTATCAAGCACAGTAGAAGCAGCATCATAAGTATCAGAAGTTTCAGATTCAGCGGTAGTAGTAGTGTGTGTAGCATGTGTATGTGGCGGTGTAAGGAACTTACTCATAACAGATGGTGAATCAAGAGCAACAGACGTGTTCAGAACCGTACCTCTTCTTGTAGTGGATGGTAAAACAGGAACCTTGCCATCACGAGACTTACCCATGATGGATGGATGGCAGCGAACAATAGTGATTCCAAGTGAATTTGATAAATAAAGCTATGCTCCCCAGCAACGGCGCCAGAAAAATAGTCTTGATGACCCACAAGTATAGGGGGTGTATCGCAGTATTTTCGAGGGAAGTGAAACCCAATTTATTGATTCGACACAAGGGAGCCAAATAATATTTATAAGCCTTAACAACTGAGATGTCAATTCAGCTGGACCTAGAAACAATCTTGCTCACAGCAGTTTAACAGTAGCAACAATTTTATGGTAGCAATAGTAAAGTAGCAGCAGTAGTAAAAGTAAGACAGTAGTAACAATAGTAGTAAACAGTAGAATTAAAGCGCGGTAGGCATAGGGATGGATAGACGGGCGTTGCATGGACAAGACAATTCACATGGCGATCAAGACATATGGCAATTGCAGATAAATAAGGTAAAGCATCCAAGTACTAGATAATCAAAGGCATGTGTTCCATATATAGTCATACGTGCTCGCAATGAGAACTTGCACAACATCTTTTGTCTTGCTAGCTCGTTTGCAGCGGGGCCTCAAGGGAACTACTGGCAATTAAGGCGCTCCTTTTAATAGAGCACCGGAGCAAAGCATTAACACTCTGTGAACACATGTGATCCTCACATCAAAGCCATTCCCTCCGGTTATCCCGATTGTTGTCACTTCGGGGCCATTGGTTCCGGACAATAACATGTGTATACAACTTGCAGGTAAGACCATAAACAATACTATCATAATGAATCAATTACATGTTTAGATCTGAAATCATGGCACTCGGGCCCTAGTGACAAGCATTAAGCATAACAAGTTGCAACGAAGTCAAAAAGCACTAATAATAGCTACTAGGCACCATGCCCTAACAATCTGATGCCATTACATGAACGATCTCATCCAATCCCGACCATCCCCATAGCCTACAGCGGGGGATTACGCACTCATAGATGGGGGAAACATGGATGGTCGATGGAGAAGCGATTGTGGTGATGATGGCGATGATCTCCTCCAATTCCCTATCCCGGCAGGGTGCCAGAACGGAGTTTTTGGTGCTGATTCGTGGAAGGTGGTGGCGGTGGAGCGGAACTCTTTCTGGAAAAACGTCGACCCCCCCATGGTTTTTAGGTCAACAGGCAACTTATACGCGAAGAGGGAGGCCGAGGGGGCAGTCGAGGCGGCCACACCACCCCCAGGCGTGGCCTGGCCTGGCCCGTGCGGCCAGGTGGCGTGGGCCCCTCGTGGCCCTACTCCGTCTCGTCTTCTGGTTCTGTGAGTCTTCTGGTGAAATAGGATTTTTGGCATATTTTCTGGGATTTTTCCTAATAGTTGATTTTCTGCACAAAAACTAGACACCAAGGTAATTCTGCTGAAAACAGCGTCAGTCTGTGTTAGTTGTATCCAAATAATACAAGTTTAGAGGAAAAACAATAGCAAAAGTGTTCGGGAAAGTAGATACATTATGGACGTATCACACCCCTCGACCTCCCCGTTCGCCTATAAGAAGCCTCCGATACAGAAACCCTAAGTACCTAATCGAAATTCCACGAAAGAGTTTGTAGCCGCCGGCATCTCCATCCCTAGATCGGGAGGGATCTGAAGCTCTTCCCGACACCCTGTCGGAGGGGAGAGTTCACCCTAGAGGCCTTCTTCATCACCATGTCTGCCTCCGGTGTGATGCGTGAGTAGTTCATCCCTGGACTACGAGTCCATGTAGTAGCTAGATGGTTGGTTCTCCTCCTTTGTGCTATCATGTTTAGATCTTGTGAGCTCCGTTCATGATCAAGATCATCTATTTATAATCCTACATGTTGTGTTTGCGGGGATCCGATGGATATTGAGATGCTATTTCAGATTGATTATTGATTCTATCATGTCTTTGTTATTTGTGATCTTGCATGCTTTCCGTTGTTAGTAGCTATCTTGGCCAAGTAGATGCTAGCAACTCTAAGAGGGAGTATTTATGCTCGATAGTGGGTTCATGCCTCTAGGAATCTGGGGAAGTGACAAAAATCTCTAAGGTACTAGATGTGCTGTTGCTACTAGGGAGAAAACAGCAATCCTTTGTTCATAGAACAATCGTATTGTTTACTTTACACACTTTGCTTAATGCAATTATCTGTTGCTTGCAACTTAATACTGAAGGGGGTTTGGATGATAACCTGAAGTTGGATTCTTAGTCATAGATGCAGTTGGATTACGGTCTATGTATAATGTTGTGATGCCCAATCAAATCTCACAGGAGTCAAGATGATTAGTATATGCATGTATGCTTTCTCGATGTTTGTCAATTGCCCTGTTGTAATTTGTTCACTCAACATGCCATCTATCTTAAGGAGAATCACCACTAGTGAACTATGGACCCCGGTCCATTATTTTACCATCAATCTACAAAGCTATTTACTGTTTTCTGTTTACTTTCTGCAAGCTATTACTATCTTCCACACAATACGTTTATTCCTTTGTTTTCAGCAAAACCGGTGAGATTGACAACCTCACTGTAAGTTGGGGGCAAAGTTCTATGGTTGTGTTGTGCAGGATTCCAAGTTGGAAAAAACACCTTGGAGGTGTTTCCTTGCTTCTACTGGTTCGATAACCTTGGTTTCATAACTGAGGGAAAACTTGCTGATGTGCTCATCATACCTTCCTCTTGGGGTTCCCTAATGATCTCGAATATATTTTGAGCCATCAGCACCCTGTCAGCTCTAACAACTTGGACGGTGTCTAACTTCTTGTTGATGGTATGGGGCTAGTCATCTGCCACAATTGGCTCAGAACTACTTGAGAAAGTAGGAGGGTTCAACCTCAAAAACCGAGTCAAGCGATCATGTTGGGGCGGCGGAGGTGGTGGAGGCGGCGGATTGTTGTTGTTGTTTTGCATGTTTTGGGTGAGGAGTTGGATCTGCTGATTCTGGGAGTTCAGAAGTTGTGCAATCTCCGGATGCAGATTATTTTTCACACGTCTCGCCATCTGTGGGGTTGGGGAAACAAGTTAAGAAATAGATAGAAAGACCAAGGAATAAACTCCTACCCTTATGTAAACACAAGAAAAACACACGAGAAAGACAAAAGGCACACATAGCATAAAGTTTAACACACCTCATCCAAAATTAACTAAACCAATATAGTTTTGGTACTTATTACAATCGCGAATAACGTTTAACTATAGAAATAAAGGTGGTCCAACTATCTACCCTACTCATCATCCACTTCCTCGTCCTCAATAGAGAAGCCTTCCTTCTCCAGCATTGACTTGTATAGCTCCATGTCCTTTGTCGTGGCTTCGAGCTTCTCCTGAAGGCCCTTCACCTCATGCAGATCATGTGTAGCAGCTTCGAGCTTCCCTTGAAGTTCCTTCACCTCATGCATCTCCTGTGTAGAAGCTTCGAGCTTCACTTGAAGTTCCTTCTTCTCCTCTTGCAGCTCCTTAATCAAGTTTGACTCCTTAGTCATAGGCACAATCTTCTCCTCCAAGCTCCACTTGGTGGCTCGCAGCTCCTTCATCATGAGGGAAAAGTTCTTGAACTCCATCTCTTTTCTCGAGAGTAGCTCATTCTGTTCCCTAATTCTCTTGTTCTTATCATGTACCCTCTTCTCTTGATTAGCGAACTTCTTGTCTTGGGCCGTGAGCTTCCCTTCTAGGGACTGGATCCTCTCTTCTAGCTCTTGGATGTTCTCGTCCTTCTCCTCGACTAGGGCGCATATCTCGTCATTCTTTATGATCTCAAAGCAGCCTCCCTCTTCAAGATCGTTGATGTGGCACTCCAAGTCTTGGTATTGGATCCTTCAACGCTTGGATGTCGCCCTTTCCTCTGTGGTTAACTCGATTGTAACTCCTTTCTCATCACGCCTTCCAAAGAGATTGATGTAGTGGCCTTCAACCTCTTCATGGTGGCATCCACATAGGCGTCCAATGAGCTCTTGCATGTTGATGCTAAGTCCTTTCTCCTTGGAGTCGCTGACGATGTTGATCAAATGGCCTCGGGCTTGGGTTCAGCCTCACTTCGCCCCGGTTGGATGACTTCGATTGCCCAGCATCCTTCCTTGTGCATCTTCCTCAACTCGCTTCCTTTGATCGACGGTATGGGCAGCTCCGATGTCTTGATGATGTCGAGAAGGCATTCCCCAAAGCGCAGGTACTTGATGTCTTCGGCGGTGTCATAGTAGAAGCTCGTCATCTTGAAGTTAGGAGAATGAAGATTAGATACAAAGCGATAAGGAAAAGAATTTACTAGAAGAGCATAAATAACTTAGAAGAATATAGAAAGCAAAACCACACAATGGTAAAGGTGGTTTCCAATCCTAGGGGTCACGTCCTACAGGCAACTTTGTGCTCGGATACCATATGTTGTGACCTTGGATCGTTAAAGATCCTAAGTCCCTGTGATTAACATGCTAGTCCCTGGATCATTAGCTAGCACTTCACAGTCAATGAATATCATGTAAAACACAAGTCATTATTACACGGATAATCCAGAGTATATTTATTACAACTTGCATAGCTTATAGCTAGCTCAAATAAAACAGCGGAAACTAATAAAACTTGAGCCCATCAACGCCTCGGGCTAGTTACGTGAAGATCCGCGATCCCTACGCACCTTTCAATCTTTGGATTCTGCACATAAGACGTGCAGCCAACAAGTTGGGTCAATACTTTGAATGTATTGGAAAATTACACCAAGGAAAGAAAAAGTATAACTCTAAATGCAAGGCTTGGAATAGGCTTTGGGGTTCATTTGCATTAAGCCAATTTTCTCTAAGTAAGAAGAAGAGAGGGAGAGTTTTGCCCTACTTTGTAAACATTGATTAAGTAGTATAGGGTCGAGTGGAACACGAGGATATTACTCACCAAGTGTCCAATCAAACTAGCACTTGGATATTATGCACCAAGTCCCCAAATTCCCACCCACTGGCAATATTACACATGCCCTGGGGTTTTAGAAAACTTTAAGTTTGGAAAGAGAGAGGAAGATCTTTTAGAGGCTCCATCCTTCAGATGCTCAAGGTGTTCTTTTTCGTGAACTCGGTTGATCGATTAGATTGCAATACTCTAGAGAGGTTGTGCACTTTCCCCACAATCCATGATCAAGTCCTTTTACAGACAAGACCATGGCGAGGCTTTCCCTTAGTAGCCCCTCTACCAGTTGGATCCAACCGTGCCAAGAACCTCCAAATGTTGGCACCCCGGTGAGGTTTCCTACTAAGTACTAGGCCAAGACAGAGCCCATATGTATTATGGTTGCACTGGAAGCTTTTGAATTCTGAAACGTGGCAGACTTCTTTGATTCCTGGGCGGCCGTCCTCCACCAAATTCCACTCGTTTGCCCGACAACCATTCCACCCAGAAGAAAACTTAGTTTTATTTTGAAGGGGGGTTTGAGAGGAAAAGGTTCGCTCGAGAGAGCTCTTATACTTAGAAAATTTTGAGTATTTTGAAACCCCCAACGGTACTTTATATATATAGCATAGCAAGCAAAACTTAGCAAAAACAGGATAACCTATTGGGATGGGAAAATCCTAAGTATATAGCTACTCATGGCATACTACAAAACTGCACTTGCAAAAATAAAACTAAGAAAATCTACCAAAATCCTACACATGCATACTACAGAATTTGAAGATTAAAGCATGCGTAGTCAAAACTGGGACATAAACATGAACAAGTGGTGTAACCTTGATCCGAGCAGCACTCTACACAAAAGTACTCCTCAGCGCACTCCGAACAATCTGACGAAACACAAACATAGATCCAATCACAACTTGCACAAAACAATACCACAAAAGTAATTATGCATGCATGCAACATGGTAATATGCAAGGATGGGTTCAAAATCGACCAAGAATATTGTTCAGGGGTGGTATTGTGTTGTGGATGTCATTAGTATCGATTTCCCATAGATTTGAAGTATTTTGAATTATTACTTAATTAAATATGTTCATAAATAGATCTACCCTTAAAATCTATCACGAAACAGATCTGAAACATCTAAGCAAGTTATACCAATTTTAAAATGTATATCTCGTAGATACAAAGCCAATGCAACAAGAATCAACTAAAACGGAGTCATGGTTATTTTCCTATAATTAAAATACTCAAATCTAGACTTTGATATGTACCACAAGATCAGTACAGTAAACTAACAATATTATTGCAGATCTGTGTTCTACAGAATTTTGTGAATCCAATGGTATATTATACGCAATTTTTGGCCAAGTATTCGATTTAATATGAATTATACAAGATTAAAACATTATCTGACTATTTAAAAATAAAACCTAGGCAGCGCGACCATGCGGCGACAAGTGACAGCGCAGGATTGGCCCAGCGAGGCACGCGGCGCTGACATGGCGCACATGCCACGCGGTGCAACCTCATTCGTCGGTACCCCTTCACCGGCTCAGTCTAATTGAGGCCGTTGGATCTCGATCTAACGGCCGGGAACGAAAAGAACTCATCTGGCGGTGGCGGTGACTCGTCGACGACGATGAACGGTGGTGGCGCATCGGGTGGTGGTGCTCGGTGGTGGTCTGGTGGTTCCCTGAGGCAGCGGTATAGTCGACGGGGTGCATCTCCTCCTCGCGGTCCTTCTAGGACGGATGGCGGTGGCCCTCGTTCCCTCGGCTCGTGCAAGGATCCACCGATCACCTCCGTCTCCGGCGCGGCTTCGACGACCAATTAGGGGCAGCACGGGGCTCGGTTCAAGGGGAAAAAGGTGAGTCGACGCGGTACTCCAAGGGGAAGACAGATAAGGAGAGAAAAGGTGGAGAAGGGCCTCGAACCCTGGCTGTCAAGCTCGATGGCGGCGCACTCCGGTGAGATCAGATTCGAGCTCAACGGCAGCAGCCTGGTCGCGATTTAGTGGAATTTGCTTAGGGTTTTGGGGCGGCGTGCTGAGGGGTATTTATAGGCATCTTGGCTTGGTGCGGGGGTCGCGGATTCGGTTCCGATTCGGCCATGGAGATAGCTCCCGACGCGGCGGCACTATCGGTTGTGTCCGCTCGCTCGCGGGCGCGCGTGGTAGATAGGGCGTGGGCTGGCTCGGCTGGCCCGCTTAGGTTAGATCTTTTTTTTGTATTTTTCTTTTCTCTTTTCTGTTTTACATTTCTATCAATATCTTTTGCATACTTTACTCAAATTTAAATGAATTGGTCTCTAAAATTTTGTAAAAAGAAGGATATTAACATAGGATTATAAAATAACACTTTTGCAAGGGATTAGAAGGTTAGGTTTAGTATAACCCCTTTACAAGACTATAATAAAAACAAAAATAGGGTTTAGGGAAAAGGGGTTTTGATGCAACTTTATCGTATAATTCCATGATGCATATGATATGATGCATGCTTCTAGTAACATCTGAAATTGTAAAATTTGGGATCTAACAATATGGGGTTAACAAGGTGGAGCATAGTATACCTACGGTATTGATGATGACTTGCAACCGGTGTTGGGGAATATGTTCGGGTGTCATGGTGTCGGAGAGCACGGGATGTAATGTTGTGAAAGCTTATTGTTAGCTAGGGCAACACGCACGCGAAACACGAACAAAAAAATGAGCAAAACTGTCAAAAGTGGGTGAAAAGGAGCTGTCGGTGGCCAAACCGGCGATGCCGGACCTAGCGCTGAAATGGTCAGCGGTGTCGGGTATCACGTTGAACCATTTGGCGGCAGGTTCGGTTCACCGGATCGGGCGTCGGACCGTGTTTGTGATGAACACCAAAAACTCAACTCGAGAAATTCTTCAAAAATGGGCCAAAACTGGGGATAGGGATGGTAAAGGAAGGTAGATCGACACCAATAGCAACATATCTACGAATCAAATCCACCAAAAATGTACCAAAACTCAAGATTGGTCTGAAGGCCGTGGGGCTCTTTTTTGGGGCAATTTTCGAACTTATCATGGATAGAATAAAATTTTGTGGAGAAATTTATGATGAACGAGGCTCTTGATACCAATATGTTAGGGGTAACCCCTTGGGGTGGCTCGATCTTGCATGAAACTCCGGGAACCGCAATGGAATCGTGAGGGGAGAGAGGGAGGATGAAATACCAACGAACTCACACGCGAAGAACATGATGAACAACACACCCACGATACACAAAGCAACCTATAGCTCACTTTGTTGGCTATCGGTCCGACACAATCCCTAGGATTGGTGGCGGGCAAGAACACTCTCTCTCTAATCAGCAGGATGATTGGGAGGCTTGGTGAGATGTTGGCAACTTGGAGAAGGAACACTGACTCCAAGGCCTTGTACAACTTGAATGCACTATAGAAAAATCCAAGAGGTTGTGATGATAGTCAGTCCCCTTGATTAAGGGGGTGAGGCAAAACTAGAGATTTCACAAGGGGTTGTCTTTAATCTATCATCTATGCCTCAGGGAATAAGGGGGAACCATAGGGGCTATTTACAGTACTTGGGTGAAGTGGTAGGTAAAGAGAATATTTTAGGGCATCAAATCCAAAGTTGTGCACAGACACTACAAATCGGTGCGCAGTCTAGTGGCGCTGGCCCATACACCAGATGGTTCTACAGCTAAGTCGATGAGCCGACCTAGGCACCGGTTGGTCTGTGGCGTGATGGTTTGTTCGGCGGATGCCGAACCGGTATTCAGAGGCATAGTTTGGCGGTGTGCCGGTTTGGGATGGTTCTGCCGGACCTGGCACCGACTTGCCCAGCGTGGGGGCCGGTGGCGCCGGATTCTGCCCTAAAACTTTAGCTTATTCCTCTTGCGCATACTTGGCTGCTTCCCTTGGCATTCCTTCTTCGGGCTCATACCTAAGGATAAATAGAGTAGTGGAATGAAGTACCATGCCACTCAAATGAGATTCAAAGTCGGACATAGATAGGAGCAAGTTCAACTTATCATGTAGGAGCTTTGCTCTAGTGCGTGTCATCGTTCCACTCGGGGGACTTGGTGTTGTAGATGGAGTTACGTTGGAACTTGGAAGGACGAGCTACATCACTGCCAGACATGACTAACACCGAGTGAATGGACGACATCAACCACAGGAAGGCGGTCATAGAAGATTGCCGACAGAGACGCCTGAAATTCAAGGCTAAGCAGGCGGCGCAACTTCTCATGGAGAGGAACATCGTGGCGGCGAAGATGTTGATGGAGCAGCCGAGCTAGGGAAGCCATTACATCTCGATGGAGTGTGGAGCATTTAGGCAAGTGTTGCCTCTCTGTCGGGCTACTCACCGACATCTCTAGTGATGTTTCAAGACAACCATGGCCACAACATGCCGCTCACGTGCTTCTCGCCTCCGCCAGCAGAGTATGCCGACAACGATCCCCTCGAGGGCTTCAACCCCAACATCGCCTTCCAGCACTTCCCTCCTTGTGATCATCCCATCTTCACCGATGACCTCAACATCCCCTACGAATCACCAGTGTACGCGAGCTCGTTAGCACTGCACCATGGTCCCCTTCCCTTCATCCTGAACCATGGTGCCAGGTTGTCGAGCTAGTTCACGGGTGACACCATCGACACCCACAACATTCTTGTAGAATGTCAGACAATGTATACATGAGAGAGCTCATCACCACCGGCTCCATGGCTACCGCGTCCTCCCCCCAAGTTCTTCACGCAATGGGAAGCAGTGGCATGGACCCGCAGGAGGTCGATGAGGACTTGGAGGATCCCGAGAAGGAAGGCAGTCTGAAAGAAGAAGAAGAGCCAACGATGGTCGTGGTGAAGAAGAAGAGCCGATGGCGGTTGTGGTGAAGAAGAACAAGGGAAAGGAGAAAGTTCGCATGCCATCCGATCCTTGAATCAAGTCAACCTCCCAAGAGGACGAGTGCGTTGCCGAAGCATGGAAGAGCGTGAGCATGGATCCGATCACCGACGCAAATCAAAATGTCGAGAACTATTGGAAGAGGGTGAAGTTTTCACTCAACGAGTGCAAGCTTTGCGATCCAGAATTCATGATGATTCATATGGATCATGGTGATAAGGCCATGGTCAACCATTGGGCGATCGTCCAGCAAGCATGGAACAAATGGCACAAGATTCAAGGGGAAGTACACACTCGCCCAGAGAGCGGCACCAACTACGATCTTAGGGTATGCACAATAGCCACATGCTCGTCGTTCTTGCAGCGTATCTGTTCACCGACAAACGCTTGCTTTGTAGATGGTCTACATGCTCAACAACTAGCGCCGAGATAACAATGGCGTCAACTTCAAGTTCTTCCACGTCTTCTCGAGGATTGAAAATTGCGAGAAGTGGAGGGACGTACACACTTCACTTGACAAGGGCAAGGACGACATCTAAAATCCCGATGAGTCAGCCCCAAATGCGGCGAACGGTCGCCCTGATGGACAAAAGAAATCCAAGCTCATCAAGAACATGGCGCCATCCAGAGAAAGACTATAGTCATCGATCGACCAGTGCATCATCAATTTCAAGACCCACATCGTCACGAGGGAGGAGAAGAATGATGCGAGGTGGATGGTGATGTTGTAGAAGCAAGACTTCAAGATTGGCCTATTGCAGGCCAACGTCGCGGCAAATAAGAGGAACACCAACTTCGCGTTCATGCTGGGAGGCGACACTACATCGATGGATGACGAATTGAAGACATGGTACATGGCGCATCACGGGCTCATCCTAGAAGAGATGTGCACGCCTCCGCCAAGATCTGCTACGCCGGCCTCTGATGCAGCCAACACCTCGCTAGACTCTGCTCATGCGTCATTCTCCACACCATCGCCGAGATCTGCCCCTTCTGAGGAGGATCCTTCTGCCATGGGGAGAAACTTGTTGCTTTAGATTTTCGTGTCTTCTGTAATAATTTGACAGCCAAACTATGGCTTATTTGATCGTTGTACAATCGAATTGGGCGAACTTGTGCCTGTTTTTTGGTAGCGGAAAATAAGGGGGGTCAAATCTCAAGCACGACTGGATGGATGCACCCCCAGGCCCAAAAAAAGCCGGTGGGAGCACTTATAGTATACCACCGGGTTCGTTGGGTCAAAGTGGCTAGAGATGCTCTTAGTTAAGCCTAGGTAAAAATTATTAGAGCTATAGTTGGTCCGAGCACATGAGAAATACCTCTAAAAATCACAGAGTTAAATTCATCGTTAGTAACTGAACTTGCTTAAGGAAATCAATACAATAACTAGACACAGATAATATGGATTTATGGTAATTGAATACGTGTCGGAGCGTCAGGGGTGGTCACTAGGCTCGTCGTAGAGCTGTACGAGTTGAGTTGGTGTGGTGTGGGACCCACTGTCAGGTGATAGGACGGTAAGTTATGGAAGACATAGATTTGGGAGGGGCTTTTATGAAAAATTGTGGGCCAATTTAAACCAGGACTGGTTCAACCAGACCCATTCCCTTCGTGTCACCACGCCATTCCCCTCACTGGTAACCCTAAATCGGTGGCATCGGAAGTAGAGAATCATCGGAGTTGGCGAGCTCTCATCGTTGCGTCACCATGTCTAGATTGAGTTCATCCCGATGTCCGATGCACCACTCAGCTCCCCATTTCCCCTCATCCTATGCCCTGATTGCGGCAGGGTGGTGAATAAGTCCACCTCAGAGATGGTGAAGCACCCAAGATGGGTATTCTACAAGTGCAAGAACCATGGGGTGAGATTCTGGCCTTACAATTATTTGCCCGTTTCATTTGTTCTTGGTATTTTTGAATGTTTTGCACATATGTTTGGTTGAGTTGAGTAATTTTTTGACTGTTGTCAGTTTGGTTGCAATTTCTGGCATTGGGAGCTCGAGTACATAATATATTTGCTTGAGAACAACTACATCAGAGGAGAAGTTGGAGTTCAAGCCCTAGGTTGGGAAGAAGATAGAAGAGAAGAGCTAGAGCTGAGGAAGTAGGAGCAGAAGCTTACTAGGGTACATGGACAGGAGCAGCAGCTGCTTAGGATCTTGGATGAACTAAAGCAAATGGTTATTCTGCTGAAGATTGCAACTGTTGTCTTGTTTGTGCTAGTTGTAATGTGTCTTATTTTGCTGTTCAAGAAGTGAATGAGGTGATGAAGAGTTGAAATGAGCATCTGTATTAAATATGTTGTGCTCATTTAGTGATAGAAATGATGCTAGTTGTGCCTCTGGTTATAATTCAGTATGAAACAATTGTACCTAGTGTTTCCTTTGATTAGTACTATCATGTTGGAGATATGTTGTGCTTTTTGTATCATTTTACTATCATTTTACTAGCGCTTCATTTTACTAGTACTGGGTGTAATACCACTTGAAGCAAGAAGTTGAAACATAGTGGAATATATCATAGTAGATGAAACTAGTACTACCATTCCATTGTCACAATGTCACATGATTACAAAATAGGATTTCTGGGACTGAAAGTAGAGAAGTTTGTCACAGTAGGACTAAATATTTACAAGGATCTCTGGGGTACCAAAACGACAAGTTTGTGACATGATTTAGATGATGCAAAATAGGCTGACTTCCTAGGACACTTGAACTCATCAAACATGCTAATCTTCTTCTTTGTAGGGCAACAGGGACATGCTCATCTTGTACAAATGATGCACTGGCTGCCATTTGATCTCTGTGTGCTGCCATCTGAGCTCTATGAGCTACAGCCTGAGCATCTCTATGTGCTTGTCTGTCAGCCTCCTTTTTTGAGATGCAAGTTTCCTATTTTCTGCCTTCTTCTCTGCAGCTTCCTTCTTCTTCTTATCTGATACCTCCTTCTAGACCTCTGCTATGATCCTTCTAGTTTTAGCTCTAGCCTTTTTCTTGAGCCCCACCTCTTGCTTTCTCTTCTCTCTTTTCTCTGCATCTAGGATTGCTTTGGCTTCTGCTAGCTAAGCCTTAATCTTTTCTTGCTCCAGCTTCTTCGTGATCGTTTGCTCTGCTTTCTTGACCTCAGCTGCATATTTGGCTTCAAGTATAGCAAGTTTCCTCTCTTCATTAGCTATGTTTATCTCTTGTTGCATCTGTAGTAACTTTTGAGCTAATTCACCCTGCCTCATTGTGTTGGAACTTGGTTGACTAAGACCAGCCTACATGACCTCACTTTGGGATTCTACAATGAAAGTAGAATCTGGAGTAGGTCTGGTCTCCAAATTCCTTTTCATTGGCCTCTATACATGCATAATATATCACAATTTTAGAGTTGAAGTAGACTACATATTCAGGGTAGTACATATCAGAAATGTTGAGACAAATACCTACTAAATGAGGCTATTAGAAAGTAGGTCATCATGGTTATGTCCAGTAGGGGTATTCTGAACTTGGTTTGTCTCCTACAATGTAAACAATGATTAGGAACTAGGTTTTGATATCTCAAATGCATGTAATTCAGAGACTTTAGGTTACTTGTGTAATAAATGGTTCAGTTTGAGTAGTAGGCAACACCTCATCAGCTGAACTTGGTGGTGGAAGCCTAGCTTTGTACCACTTACAACCAGCTTTGTTATGATCTGGGAAACCACAGTAGGTGCAATGCATGATTACACCATGCCTTGTCATTATTTTTCCTCCTCCTCTAGCATCTACCTCATATGGTGCTTTCCTTCTACTTTTAGTAGGCCTACCAACTTGTTTCTTGTAGAGAGGTGGAAGTATTGCTGGTCCATTCACCTTTGTCAATTCTGTACTGTCCTTGCAAGGGTACACAACATTGCCATATGCCTTGTCATGCATTTCCAAGGAGTAGCAATGGTCTATCAGTGTGCCCGGATCTACATCATCATGTCTTAAGCATGCTATGACATGTGGGCATGGGATTCCTGTCTTCTGTCATCTCATGCAATTGCAAGTCTTATGCTTTAAATCAACTACATAATCAATTGGGTGAGAGGACAGAAGTTCTCCTACTGCAAACAGTCCATCACCTGCTCCATCTGCAAACACATCTTTGGAAAACTTAATGTTCTTGTCTAGTTTCTTTCTGATATTTGGGCATATAGGACCAGCCCAAGTCATTCTCTCCTTGTTCTTGGTGTAGTGCCTAGTCATGATTTGAGATTTTATTGTTGCAAGCATGGAAAGAACAGGAAGTTCTCTTGCTTCTAGGATGTATCTGACAAACATGCAAACACAAACATGTAAATACAAGCAATGGGATCCCTAAGTAACATGACACAACTGGTTAGCAATTGTAATATTAGTAGGTATCTTACTTGTTGAAAACCTCTGAATTATGGTTGAGCAAGATGTCACATTTGGGTAAGTCTGACTAAAATGCTCTAACCCATGTTTTGGGATCCAAATTTTCCAACCAAGCATGAGCATGCATTTGAGTTAATCACCTTCATTTGTTCCATGTGCTTCTCAAAGAGGGTAACTGTGTCACTCCTAGCTATCTTCTAGAGTTGATTTTTCATGACATCTCCCTTAAATAACTGTTGGAAATTATGCCACATGTGTCTAACATAGAATCTATGTTCTGATTCTAGGAATACAACTGTAACAACATTGATTAGTCCCTACAAGTAAGGAAACAAACATTTATAGAGAGGAAACATGAACGTACAGTAAGGAAACAAGAATTTACAAAGAGGAAACAAGTATCTAACCTTTTGCTTGTCTGACATAATAGTCCAAGATGTAGTGTTGGAAATTCCCAAATCACTCTTCAAGATCTCAAGAAACCAAGTCCATGATGTTGTATCTTCCACTTCAATAGCTGCCATAGCAATAGGGAAAATGCAATCATTGGGATCCATCCAAACTGTTGTGAGCAACTATCCTCTATATCTTGTTTTTATGAAACATCCATCAATAAATATAACAGGCCTACAACCTTGTAGAAATCCTCTCTTACATGCTTCAAGACTCATATACCACTGCTTGAATCTTGCATTCTCATCTACTGCAAGGAAGAAAGAACTCTTGGATTACTCCTCCTTATTTCATTTGCATAATCCTAGAAAACCTTGTAGTGTTCCTCTTCATCTCTATAGATCCTTGTCATTGCAGTCCTTTTAGCCCTTTGCAGCTTACTCCTAGATGGTGTCATGTTCCATTCCTTCTGAACCACCATATAAAAGTTCTTAAGACTCATGACTTGGTCTACTCTAAAGCTCTCTAGATACTTATTTGCAATAAAGTTGGTTGTGAATGCAGAAATTTTCCACTTTCCACCACTACAAGTGTGCTCAGTTGTGTATCTCTTGATCTGGAATGCCTATGTTCTTGAATCACATGATGCCCACAGATACCAACTGCATTTACCCTCACACACTGCCCTTACCCTCTTATTATCATTTATTGGCAGTTTAATGGCCTTTCTATGAATACAACTATATGACTTGATTGCTTTCCTAAGCAAATCCACATTAGCAAACACTTGGCCTATTGCAAACTTGGGACTATTCAGATCATCCTCTCTGAAAGTTTTGAACTTCATCCTTATTGTTTCATCATCCTCAGAGTCATGCCCCCATAAATCCTCTTCCTCTGAAATCTCCTCTTTGACTATACACTTATCTTTTCTTCTAGTAGATGTGATCCTTCCCTTGACGGTTGATTTAGCACTCCTCTTTCCTTTGTCAATCTCAGCATCTGAGTCATCATCAACATTATCAGCATAAAGGTCATCATCCCCATCACTTGGAGCATAATCAGAATCCACAATCTCAAAGTCTGAGTCATCATCATCCTTAGTGTCAGAGTTTGTATCAATATGTTCTTCCTCCAGTACCAATTGGACATTTGCCTATTTTCCTCTTGCTCTGCCTTGTTGTACTAACAACATAATATGCATTAGTTGGAGAGACAACTTGAAGTGGCACTGGTTCATTATGTGTAACATCCCAGCATTTAGGAACCAACTAAGGGTAGAAATAGGAATATGCGCATTTGCATGCATTCATCTGTAAAAATTGGGGTAAATTTTTCGCCAAACAAAAACCTAAAGAGATCAGAGTTTCTTTCACTATCTAGAGGTAGGAATAGTTCTCTGAAGTGATTGCTACAAATTTTGACATGACCTTTACGCATTATTGTGTTTTGGGGGGAATATTTTGAATTCAAATTTGAAATTCAAATCATGTGAATAATATTTGAAAATTAGAAGTTAGAAGCATAAAGTGGTTTTCCAAAAGGATGTATTAACATTGTTTGATTATATATTAAACAACAATATTAATTTAAGATAAGGAACTTCAAATAAGAAATGAATTCATGTTCTTCTCTTTATTCCATAATAAGATTACAAATGGAGATATTTACAACCAGACAGAATATTACAAGGAAATAGTCCAATAAAATGAGTCTTTATTAAATCAAAGGAATAATTGTACAAGATTCTTTACAAAGAAAAAAGAAATAAGATTACAATGGGAACCTACACTACTTATCTACTCCTATACTAAATCTTGAGCATCCAGACCTTGTTCCTGTAAAAATAAGATAAACACTCAAATAAAAAAAGATTAGTGGATTAGTTTTACTCTCAATGTTGAATAGTGAGTTGCACTGTTCATATTACATCATAGAGTAATTGAAAGGGGCAAGTTTCACCAAAGTATAGTATATGTTCTTTTAATCAAATAGCTTTAGCCAAATAAGAAAGTGGTAAGTTTCACCAGATAAGTAATAGTAAAAGGATGGGGAAGTTAAACCATAGTTACTTGATCTCATCCATAGCCAAAGCAAATAGTGAAGCAGCTCACACACCCAAATGCATGCCTGGAGGTGTCAGCAGCAGAGAGCAAAGGAGCAGCTTAAATCACAATAGCGTAGGAGAAAAGCAAGCTTTGATATCCACTTTGCAGAGAGCACAACCATAGTTTTTCACCAGCATAACCAAGAACAACACAAGATCTTGAAATTAAATCACTAGATCAAGTCACTTTCCACCACAGATTACCCAGGAGATCACCAGCCAAGATGGTGACTTGAGGAGGGGGATGTTCTAGGTGGACAACAAGGCCACACAGGAACAACATCACCAAGAGGAGCAAGACCAGGCCAAGAGGAAGCTAACACAAATCCAAAGCTACCACAAGTCAGAAGTAGAAAGCAACATCAGTACAAGGCTACAAGGGTATATCCCAACATTTTGATCTAATTATTTTCCATCTTACACATTCATTTTCTTGCAAGCACATGACAGTGAAAAAATCAGACAGTAGATAATAAACAGACATATTATACATGTGTTCTTGCACAGGCAGGGTCTCAGACCAACATCATTGACCCTATGATCTAGTTTTCACTAGATAGGTACACATTACAACTGCTAGTACATGGCACATTCCCAGAAGGGTAGCACCTCTGTATCTAGCAGGTTGTTATCTGTTTGAATACCAGCTCAAGCATATTATTTTCAACAAAGATAATCATCTTCCTAAATGATTTAGGAATCATAAATAGACACTCTATTTTAGAAAAGATAGTAAAGATCAACATTGTCTATCACTAGGCCACATTGAACAACAACCACTAAGTTTAATCATTTTCCTACAAGCATATAGGAATCATATGTTTATAAATCATCTTCTTATTAATCACAGAGCAGAGACTAGCACTAGATTTACACAGTAACAAGATTAAATCCTGAGACTGAACATATCAATACTTCACAAGTAAGTAGTTAACTAAGTATTAGTACAGAGAGCAATCTCAACTTAACCCCATAGGAGTAAATCCACAACCACAACAACTTAGGCATCCACATTAATCTAATCATGCTTTCATAGAGAATTTTATGACAGAGAACAGAGTAACAAAAGTATGATCAGTAGAGTGTTCTCTGATAGAGAATAGAGTAACAAACATGCTCAATAGAGATTGACACTACACTAACAGTAGATCAACATGAAAGGATTAGCATAGGCAAGATTAACCCTAGAGCTATGCTAAATCACCACTGTGGGGAGTATGAACCCTAGAAATTTATGGATGAACCCTAAATGGGGAAATCCATCGTAAATGACCACATGGCATGGGATAGAGGCAAGGTAGAGCACATAGAGGAGATTAGAGCACTTACTCGAGGTCCCCGTTAAATTATCAAAGAGGAAGCAGAGAGGAGGCCGGTGGCAGAGAGGTGGCGGCACGGGGAGCACCCCGAGAGGGCACTACAACTCGCACATGCACACAGCGGTGGCGGCCATGGAGGAGTGGCGCCATGAGCACCACAGCGCCATCGAGAGAGTGCCAGAGCACGACGGACCCAAACCCTAGCCACGAGATGGGGATCAGCGTGGCCAGCGGAGAGCGCCAGATCGAGCGAGACAGCGTCGAGTAGCGAAAACATCCACGTCGTCTTGCACCACGGCAACTGACACATCGGCCTGGGGTGGCCGGAATCACCCGCTGCGGCGACGACATCGAGCGGCCAGATAGGGGGTCGTGCAAGAGAGAAGAGAGGAGAGCGAGCGAGTGAGTGGTATTGGGTCAGGTATGGGCAGCCCAGTACTACCCAAGGGCGTTTGTCCAGCCCTAGCAGGTCGGGCCGGGCCAACCGAGTGGGCCAGGCCCAAGTTTTAAAAGAAGGACTTACATAAAATACTTAATTACAAATATATCCCTGAGATAAATTAGGCTCTAGAAAAATAAATAAAAATCCTAAAAATACAAATAATATATTTATGAAACCACAAAAATATCCTCTATCCAATAAAAATAATAAATAGTAATTTTAAGTAATTAAATATAGATCTATTATTAAAATTATATAAATTCCTTCTAGAATTTTATAAAAATATACAAAACACTTAAAATTGAATAAAAATTGTAATTAAGATTCTAAAAGGAAGTACTATTATAGAAAAAAATACTAGTTTGTATTTTTTAAAGTAAATCAAGTGTAATAAAAATGAAGTTTTATTTCCTTAAAGGAATTTTAATTAAATATTTAAAAGAGTTAAAATTTAAATAAATTCATTTTAAACTCTTAGAATAATACTAGTTATTATAAAAATGTTAAATATCGGAATAACATGAATTTAATAATTCTTCAGTAATGCTTTTCTTTTATTAATTAAAAGAAACTTAAAAGTATTTACAAGGCGGGTAAAACACGCAAAGAAGAAAGAAAACAAATCATTGCATGACATTACTATGCATTGCATATTGCTTCTTTAAATATTGTCCTTACCGGGCAATAATGGTTCTCTGTAGAAACCAGAGCTCAAGGTCAAGTGGAAGGATCCGACTTCACTACCTTGTAGTCACAAGGCAAGTTCACCACTTGCTCATGTCCTTTGAAGAGTCTTTATGAAAGTATTTGAAAATTGTGTGTTATCACCAATATTTTAAAGAGACAGAAAATAAATATTTTCCCAAACAAATGAATGCTATTATCATCCTAAGTGATGATAAATACTAAGAACGACTATGGAATCTAGGATTCCAATGGTCAAACAACTAGGGCTTAATAACCCATGACACGAGTGATTCTAGCACCGTATATTATGTGTTAACCATAAGATTTGGAATGGGACGAAGAAGTCAGCTGGATCTTCTTTCTTTCGCATGGACGGATGACCTGATCATGAGGCTGAGGATTTCTCGTGGAGAAACCTAGCACATGGGTGGAACCCCTTGGTTTCCCATGATTTTGGTGTCTAGATTATCTTGAGAGGTTGTTAGTTGTTTAGCCAGACCTTTAAGGGAGCTTGCCAGGGCATAACCGTCTCATAGAGTCTCCGGGGGCCTACATGAGTTATAGTCGGTCCTATATGGGGCTTGATAGAGGTGGGGCATGTCCTGGAGGATCGTGTCTTCATGCAGGGTCGCGGAGAGGGGCATCGATTGGCTTGGATCATCTATTGGGCCCCAATCACGGAATTGTGGATGGAAAAGTACGCTCGATTATGCAACAAGGATTTCGTCTCTTATGGGTAAAGTAACACACCTCTGTAGAGTGTAAGAATTGTGACATGTTACTCCCTGTTCTGGGAAGGAGCTACGAATGCGGCAGGAAAGGAACTTCATGAAGTTCTGGTCAACCTGTGAAGGCTGATGGGGATAGTTTTTGATATTAAAATCAATCTTTGAAGAAACGTTGATCAAAACTACATAGTACCAAGGACTTATAGTCCGAGGTGGTAGTTAGAGCATCAAATTTTCCACCTTGCATATAGTGAACTTGCTAGGTAACGTTGTTACTCAGTCTTTCCTTTGAACCCCTTGCTAGACTTTGAGGGCCAGAAGGATGATCAGGTTTATGCTATGGAGGTCCAGAACGATGTCTACTATGAAGAGCCGGACCTGTTCGGTGGAATCGAAGGGGTGGACTATGGGATAAACTATGGAGCTGAAGACAACGAGTCAGAGTAGTTGTCAGGCCGGAGTGTAGTTACCTAGGTTGAGGCAAACAACACGAACCCAATAGAATAAGCTATTGAGCTCACGTCTTTATTACCAGTGTTTTTTCTTTCTTCCCTGAACTTATGAAATAAGTTATTTGGTTTGTAAATTTTAATCACTTGAAGTCTTGAACTTCTGGTATTGTAATAATAATGAAGTGTGTATGTTTGTAATATGGACCCACAATATTTCTGTTGTACCACTCTGAGGGATGTGATATTTATAGAATGATGTTCTATGGATGTCATGTCAACGACTATAGTATACTAAACATGTAGTGATATGCTGGGTCACCGTATTATCTTCGGTACCTTGCATATCAGTTTGAACTAGCACTGAATCATCAACTGGAATCAAGGGTTTTCTTCTCCTACTTGGCTTACAAGGGTTTATGATAGTGGGCAAAGAAGCAACAGGAAAATCAACTACATCATCCCAGTTATTAAAGGTTAAGCTCTGGCCATGATCTAGATATATGCTAAAACAATGGTGACCAATGTCCACAAATGTGACCATGAATTATGTGTCACGATGAGATCTAATTTCTCTCAAACCATTGTTGTTGATAGTGAGAATGGGAATGCAGTAATATATCTTCATTTTGCCTTGCATCTCATAACCAATTTCTTCCACTATCCTCCCTAGCATTTGAGGAGACCAGGTGAGAGAATCAACTTCCTCATACCAGATAACATGGCCATCAACATATGTCCTATTATTACCACTGCCAACAAAAAACATGATTGATTTCTAGACTAAAATGTGCACTACATGGCCCTGCAAATAAACAGTACATCGCAAGATCAGAAACATTCTCGAATTCTACTTCACTTAACACTAAAGTTCATTAAGTTCAATCAGAAATTGCAGTTTCAATTAACCATAAAGCACATGAAAATGAAAAGTACGTCGCAAGATCATCACCATCTTCACACATGATGTAGAGTACTCGAGAATGCAACCTTATCATGTAAAATCCAACCGAAATCCCACCAAAATCCAACACTATAGTACAGATTTACCCAACCCCCCACCAAAACCCCCTACTTAGTTAAGAAAAATTCTTCTTCTCCTAAACCCTACCGCAAACCCCACCCAAATCCCCTGCACAAAACCATAAATCATTTGCACCGCCAACCGTTCCTTAACAAGAAATCGAGGATGAGAACACTAAATCTCTAGAAATCTATGGTGCTTGAACCGCGGTTCAAGGAGATTTGCGGATTACCGTAGCCAGGAGCGGGTGCGCCATCTAGGCGCCAACGAGGAAAATCCATGGAGTCCTGCCACATTTCACCTCTTCCTTGCCTCCGACGGGCTCATTCGCGTCACCCCCTCTCTACCTTCATGTTGATGCTAATCGCCGGTCTCGTAGAGACGGAGGAGTCGTGTGGTGTCGCGACGTTCCCTCTCCCTGCCCCTCCTCCTTGGAATGATCCGGACAACCGATTAAAAGCAAGGGACTGCCTAGGAAAAAAATGAAGATGTCTGAGGGAGTTTTCCGAAATTAATGTGCGCTGACGATAGATCCTCATCCCCTATGATGCTAATAGCAGGCCCCACCGAGCGCCACGTCACCTAATACCTCACTACGTATTGGCCAGTGACCAGGCGTGACGCTCTGAGAAGTATTCGATGACCATAAATCCGTATTCCCTAAGTACGATGACCGTATTGATTTTGGCAGTCAAGTTTAATGATGTCCGATGAATTTAACTCAAAATCACGAGAGCATGCTTTTTCAAAAACTATTAACTATTTAGTGAACAATGACAGAAATCAGTCATTTTCTAGTAACTTTTGGGGCTCTATAGGCATCAAGGTTTCGGTTGGTCCCGAAATCCCTGCAGCTACGTGTGCACGCCGCACTTGGGGCGTGTTTGGTTCTGGTACGAGTATTTCCCCCGCATGCAATTTGCACGCGCAGGGACTGCACGCGCGGATCCGCGGCTGGGCCAAATTCCCCCTTATTTGGTTTCCTGCATTGACACTATTTAGGACTTAGACAGAATTGAGGCCATGTTATTTGGGGGGCTGTATTAGGCCTAGGAGAAAGAAATGCGCGTGTTTGGTTTCAGCTATCTCATTTGCTCTAGTAACCTCTTCCCTAGATGGTGAGCTTACCACATATCACAACCTTTTAACCACAGCAAGCACACACCAATGCTCACAACACAAAGTATATAAACATTGTAGCAACAACATGACATGAGGTCACAACAATCGAGGCCAGACAACAAAGTACGCAACAAAGATCAGATGTTGATCATGGCAAGGGTTGGATCATGCTTCGGGCACTTCTTCATGACTTCAATCATGGTGTAGTCCAAGATGGTGACCTTGAACATGTCACCCTTCAGCATCTTGAAGGTCAAGAAGTACCCGATTTTGACATGGTGTGCAATGGCGAAGCCTAGCCATCCCTGGTCAAGGAAGATCCTGTCGCTGACATCCCGGAGCTTCACCATCCAGCTACATCTGGTGTTCGTCTTCAACATCCCGGAGCTTCACCATCCAGCTACATCTGGTCAAGGAAGATCATGTCGCTGACATCCTGGAGCTTCACCATCTAGCTACATCTGGTGTTCGTCTTCAGCACGAACGTCCTCGGCACATTGCCGAGGAAAGGCCTGAAGCCATCTGGGATTGGCAACAGGTCTAACCCAGGTGCCAAGATCACCTTGTCAAAATAGGTTAGACCTACCTGGTCATAGAAGTGCCCTATCTTGAGAGGCCTGCCCCTCGGCCTCTTGCTGCCACTGCCCTCACCACCATCGTTCCCCCTCTTAGAGGCACTACCCTCAGCAGCATCTCATGCTCCCGCAACTGGAGAGAGCACCTCCGATCAACATCTTCAAGCACTACACTAGGAATCGGCACATGTGATCAGACATGAACAATGAACATAACACATATGATCAGACATGAACAATAAACATAACACATGGCCTCATATGCTATGCCACAGAGGAAAAGGGATGCTCCTCATGAGCAACATGAATGAACAATGAATTTTGTTAGCACACAAATTTGCTCATGAAAAGGATCCCCTTTCCTGTCATTGTGGTACTTACTAATCATCGGCCAAAGTAAGAAACAGACGACCAAAAATTGATGAACTGCTTCAGAATTACTAGCATGAACAAGATAGAGCTAGTGTTACAGGGAACCAGAGGACATGTACAACCTACTTCTTTGTGCATACCATCCGGTTCCCATAGCACCAGCTCTATGAATGCATTGTACTAGGTGCCATCACAAGCTGCGTTCACAGAATAAACAACAATTGCCTCATAATACATAGCATTAATAACATGAAGCGATGATCATACCGAACCAAGTTCCATCACCTTGAAAAGATGATAGAACCAGGTTCGAAAGGATCATCACTTCCATTTCCTTGCGGTGTATATTTAATCATTGACAGTCGCATGCATGGACAACTATTTTTTATGACCCATATTAGGCATTGTGTGTCCAAGATCAATCATAACATGCATGCTATGAAGCAACCTATTGGAATCTTGGCCACAAAATGCAAATTAATCATCGGCCGAACGAGAAGAACATGAAGAGTGATGTGGAAAATAATCAATGCCTCATATAAGATGTGCACACATACACCGGGGAGAGGACTTTGTACTACCTAGTACAATGCACAACATAGTTTGTTATGAATGAGGTTGTACAGATTCACTTCCTGGTGTGATTTGGTGATAAATTTAATCATCGGCCTAGAACAAGAAGATGAACAGTGAAATCTAGCCATTATTTTTTCCCAATTTTCCTAATCAGACGAACCCTAAGCACAACATCTGCCGGAATCTAGCCAGTAACAAGCGGAATCTAGGCACAACAAGGAAAGAATCTACCATAACACTTCAAGGTGACCAAAACTAGCACAAATAGGTATAAATCGACCGTGCATGTCACTCATAGATCTGAGCTACTAAAACCTTATAGAGGTCGTGGTTCGAGGTCTTACCGCCATTGCTAAAGGATTCGTGCTTCAGGTTTGCCGATGATAAAGAAGAAGAAGCCGCAGTCGCAGGAGCAGATCCGCCCTGGCCATGATAAGCGCAGTACTCGCCTAGATCTATGTCCGTTGACCACCTTCGCGGTGGTCTCGGATCTTCCTGCGGGAGAGGAACCGCTGACGGTGAGAAGGGAGGAAGGGCGGTTGTGAATAAGGAGAGAGAGAGAGAGCAGTGAGGGGATTTATGGTGTGCGATCTCGATGCGTCGCGCCGTCTCCCGTCCTTCTCCCCACGTGCCCTCGCGTGCCGCCGCGTGCGCGCTTTTGGCTCCCCAAGGCCCGTCCCCGCAAAAACGCCCGATTTTGATGTTTCCAGCGGACCATAATTTGGGATGTTTTAAGATCCGTGCGATGCGAGCTCGGTCCGACGTACAAATCTTCAAACTGGCTTATTTCTTTCAGGTGCAGAAAACGGCCGTACGACCCACCAAACACACCCTTGAACGACGGCAGGAGCTGCCTGGCAGGTGTGCCTTCCATGGTAAGGTAAGGTAAAGTACCGGAATGCCCTGACCCTGAAAGTATCTTGCGGCGAGTATTGAAAGCTCCTCCGGCCAATCCGGGCCGTCGGTGGCTCGATCCCATGGTCCCCGAGGCCCCCTAAACCCACATTCCGCACAGTGACATTACTGTTGTGGAAAAGGTGGATGATGCGCTTCCCCATTCCGACCGCTTCCCCGTCTCGTCTCCTCCTCCCACTGCCCACCCACCGCCGCCTGACGCGTCGCAGAACCACTCCCTCAGCACCGCCGCCGGAGAGGGCGCGGTTCCTAGGTCCCCCGCGCTCCTGCACCATCCCACCCCCCTCCCCCATAAACCCCCACCCCTTCCGCTCGCACGCGCCTCGTGCCTGCCGCCGTCGAGCGCGTCGCCACACCGCCACCCAAGGGACCGCCGCCGTCAGCCGGCGCTTCGATCGGGAGTTGAAACTTGTGACATGCAGGTGAAAATCCCCCAGCGCGTCCTGCTAAAGGTAGAATCGAATCGAAACCTTTTTGGTTCGTAGTTGGAAATTGGGGTTTCTTGTCGAAAGTATTCTGCTTTTCTATTAGAAAGTTTAGGAGTAATATTCTAATCGAAAGGGGAAATTTCCATTTAAAGCTATAGGGCGGCGGTGCCGGGTTCCGGCTAGCCGCCGGGGCTGCGGGGACGGACGGGGAAGAGGTAGGTTAGAAATTTGAGAAGAGACGAATGTGGGGACGCCGGGGTTTGGTGAGGCCGGATAAGATTTTAGCCATATAGCAGAACTCTTCTCGCATTTAATCCGGACTTGGATTGATTCAGCATAGGACTGTCCGGATGTGTGGATAAGTGGATTGATTCACCATAGGACTGTCAAGTACTGTTACCCTGAACTAAATACTACTGATGGCCACTTATTTTCAAAAAGGAGCTGAGGGTTTTTCTGAACCTTCAGTCTGCCCGGAACAAGTCTGGTGTCACCCAATATAATGTTATTTATTGCTGCAGATATCCTTGAATCTTGTGGCTTTGAAATGTATAGACTCCAATATGCATAAAATGGTTGTCTGGTGCACAGTTGCTGATTTGCATGCCAGCGATATTTGTTGTGGGTACGATGAGAGTTGGGTTATGCAATTGCATTTGCACCCTTGTTAGTTCAGTAACCTTTTGTATATCAAGATAATAGCCTTTCTATGTGGGAAAAAAAATTCAGACATTACTGACATGTTTTGTAAATGCCACAGGTGACACAGTTTGATGCCCTCCGTCTCTTGAATTGGATATAGCAAGTTATCTACGTTGCAAGTTAGCTTTATTTGTCAAACAAAAATAAGCTAGTAGTATTTGCACGTGATTAGGCAAATTAGTCAAGACGGGCGCTCTTTGCTGCGTGGCCGCTAGGCCACATGGGACAAAGTCTAATCCTGCTAGCAGAGACTGTTCCATGGATCCTACAGAGCCTCGCTGGCGGATGAATTCGAGCTTCTCTCCTCCAGTGTCGCGAGGATGGGACTGCATGTACTCATCAGACGGATTGCCTCACAGGACTCATGATGCTCCACATGATCATCCACCTTATGTGTCATCACTATCATCTCATAGTAAAGGAAGTAGAAGTGCATTTGGCAGTGACCAGTACCTGAATCACCACCACTCTGTATCTGATGGTGCACTTTCTTATTTTGGTAGTCCTGTTGACAGCCTTCAGGCTCCACGTTGGACACCCTCTCTTCAGAGATTTGATCTTGGCGAGTTCTCTACACCAGCAGAAGGTACTTTGTCCTTATTACATACAGTGGATGCTGACATGAATCGATTCATGACATATTGTATTTGTTAATACGCTTTATCTCTTCACAGCATAAAAGATGGAGATTCTTACTGAAAAAATTAACATAGTACTCACTAACTTCATTGTAAAAACATTTCAAAGCCTCACATTATGTTGTAACATAGGTTTTTGTTTGGTATTAATAGCATGAAAGAAAATTACTGAATTGCCCTAGCTTCTGCTTGCAAATAGTTAGTGTTAAAGATGACTTCGAATCACTGTATTGTCATTCTGTTCCTGCTTGATGCGCCTTTGTGTCCCTATGGCAAAGTACCTTCCACATACATACTGAAAATTATGATGAAATGTGCCTCTGGAGGAGAGAAATTATACCATTTTCTTCTGTGAATATATCTTACCTTTTTTGTAATTTGCTTATGATGCAACTATCATGTATTGCAATTGTGCCTTCACAACATGTGAACCCAGAGAGTACTGTTCTTCTATTCCATGTCTAGAGGAGATGTGTATGGCATGAAACTTGGGGAATAAGATCTTTACCCATATCTGGATGATAAAACACATGCTTGTAATTGGATGAATACAAGTTCATTGGAAAATTACTTATATACAAGCACATCACGATATGCTAGGCTCATAAGCAGAATGTATAAATATCTTGATGTACTTCAGAGACACGTTAGAATAGCTGCTTTTGCAGATTTGGTTACTAATTTCCGATTGTATTAGTTTTCATACAGCACTATTTACCTTGTTGATTGCTTCTATTGGAAATTAGTTAAAAAATTAACCATCTACGTTGAAATGGACATCAGTGATTTAGCGCTTACACATTAGAGACAGCTGCCTCTGCAATACCCAAAGTTTTCTTGTTTTGTTTCAGTAACTAAGAAATAGCTGACCAGCCGTTGCTATAGTGCTAGTGTTCCTTGGGTAGCTTTCTGTTCAATTAACAGTTTCTCTTTTCTTTGGCACCAGGACCGAAAGCTGAAAGTTCTGATCATCTCCAATCCAGTGAGGTAAGCTCCATTTTATTTTCATTTAGTTAACACCATAGTTCTCTGACAGTTTGCATGCTTAATAAGCATGTAGTGCTCTTTGTATCATAGTGCTGGTGTTTATGTTTATATCGTATGCTGCAGAGACATTTAACTGCTGTGAGCAGTTTCAGTTCTGCATCCCCATACTCAGAAACAAGTCAGTTGGCATCTTCTAGCAAACGGCCAGCTTCACATCTACCTCGCAATCATCTGGGAAGGCGATCCTTTATGTCAACACCAGTCTACCCGCTAGTCTTCCGCAATCCAGTGTCAGAAGCAGGAGCTTCTGGGATGCCCGAGGCCAGTAATGCTGGGCGTACCACGCCGAGTGACGACAGCCAAGTTTCTCCTGTATGGCGACGCAGTTTGACGAGTCCTGAGCTCAAGTTCCATGACACACTGAGTGAACTTCGGAAGATGGAGGCTTCTCCTGAGCCAAACACAAGCTCAAGGAGGGAAGGATTCAGATGGAGCAGTGCTAGCAGCTATGATTTTGGATATGATGGAGAGGCCATTGACATTTCAGATCATATCAGTGTTGAATCCCAAAGGTCCCCAACAAGTTCAGTGAGTTTCCTCAAGTGCGGCTTATGCGACAGATTCCTTCGGCAGAAATCACCATGGAGCTCAAATCGGATAGTTCGGAATACAAACATGCCAGTAGCAGCAGTGCTCCCATGCCGACATGTCTTCCACGCAGACTGCCTGGAGGAAAGTACTCCCAAGAGCGAAATCCATGAACCACCTTGCCCACTGTGTGTACGAGCTACTGATAGTGAAGGATGCATATCATTCTCGGAGCCTCTCCATGTTGCCCTCAGATCCGCTCGAAGGAATCAAAGCATTAGTTTCTCTTCAGGTGGTGCTGGTGAGAGTAGCAGTGCAAACCCTCCTCGCAATGATCATGTCCTGAAGAGAAATCAGTCTGCGCTTGTGCCTAGGCGCAGCGGTTCGCTGTTCCGGAACCGTTTCAAGAAGCAGTTCCCCTTCAGGGGGAAGATCGGGAAGGACCTCTTCGGAGGTAGAGTTTTCAGGAAGGTTGCCTCATCATCGTCTTCGGGTCAGCAGGATGATCATCAACTACCAGCGGCGGAGCCTGACCAATATATGAAATAGCTAGGGCGAAGGGTCGCGCCTCTATGGTGTGCACTGCTGCTACTCTAAGCTTTTTACCCCCTTTCATGTCCAGCATCCTTAGTACATGTATCATAAGCTGTGGAATGCAGTGTCCATGCGCTGCAAATAGTCGTTCAAGAGGGAGTTTGTTTTGTGTGGACGGTGCCTGCCTTGGATGTGGCACCATGAATGCGTGAACTAACTGGGATTTCATCATGAATACTTGCTCTCATGTTTGTTATGTATGCCTGAATCTATTTATGCATGTATGTTGTACGGAGTATATATGGGCAGGCTAGAGTGTTGACATGGGCGTAATACTTTCCGTGATGTTCAATTTTAGCTGGGAAACGTGTTGCATAGACAGGTGAGCGCAGCAATATTGACGGCACGACACTGTCGGTTTCAAGGCATCGGGGTAGTTCTCTATCTGACTCGAACCAAAGACGCACATGTGTTGGCATGTTGCCAATTCTCCTACTCCGGTCCAAATTAATTAACTCACTTTGTCTAGAATCCCTCCGGTCCAAATTAATTAACTCACTTTCTCTAGAATCCGACGTATTTTGTTATGTTTTAGTGTTATTTACGTTCGAATCTAGAAAAATCTGAGTTAATTATTTTAGATCGAATCTAGAAAAAGAATCTGAATTCATTATTTTAGATCGGGAGTATGTATTCTCGTATGTGTACCGTTGAAAGTACTTCTCCCATCACCAACGTAAGACCTTTTAAATATTTTAAAATAGACTAGATACATTTCAAAATGGACGAATCTTACACTTAAACACGATGAACGGAGAGAGTATTCTGCGCGGATCGTCACGTCAATAATCGAAACCGAGCCGGTATGTAGGTATACCAGAGAAGAGAAGCTATCAGCAGGCGCGGCAAACCCATCTAGGTTCCTTCCCTCCGCCGGCAACGACACCGGTCCGTCCCGTCTCCGACGGCCTTAGGGTCTTAGAGACGTGGCGGACCACGGCCTCTCGCCGGCGGGAGGTTTTAGTTTTTTATTTAGACTATTTTCAGAGTCTTCTTCAGGATGTTGAGGCGGCGGCTACGTCCTGAGATTAGAATAAGCTCTTTCCCGCCCTATCCTCGCTCTGGTGGTGGAGAGCGCGTGGAGTCATATGTCCGGCGGATTCTTTGGGATCTAGTTATTTTTCGTATGTGTGTTTTGATGTCAGTCTCTTCCGATTACGTTGTTCATCTTCGGCGATGGTTGCTGCTCTGGTGCGCTGGTCATTTGGGACCTTAGCACGACGACGTCCCTACTACAACAAGCTCTACCACGACAAGCTTTGCCCGGCTTCGATGATGGAGGGGCGAGGACGGCGGCGCGCCTTCGGCTCGTGTCAGTGTTTGTAGTCTAGGTGGTCCAATTACCTATTTGTAATTTATATCACTTTTGGGACTATTTGTACTGTTGTTGATGATTATTAATAGATCGGTGGAATTTTGCAAAAAAAAAACTAAGAGAGTATTCTGCTTCATTCCATTTCAGCTTTTATTATAAGAACTCTTTTAGGTGGTTGGCAGATACTTTCCAGCACCGGTACTTCTAATCCAATTAATTCTGTGCGTTGATGTCCTCCCTTCGTAGGAATCCCGGTTGTTGCCGGAAAATACAGATCGGTGCGGTTAAGAGCAACTCCAGCAGCTACCGTATATCATCTGGAACCGTAAAATAACTGTCAGTTTACGAAGAAATCGCGTACAGATCATCTACCGTAAATGGATCTGGCCCGTAAAATGTTTTTAGGGGGGCGGTAGATTTCGGCCACCGACCTATACATTCGCGGATCGAGAGGGGAAACCGAACGCGGCCTCTACTCGCGCGGGCAGAGATGGCGCGCTGAAGTTTCAAATTTCCCCCGCCCTCGCTTTCTTCCTCCTCGCTTCCCTCTCTTCCGCTAAGCCGCCGCCACCGCCTCCCGCCATCGATTCTTGCCTCACAGCCGCCGTGACCCACCGCGGATAAGTGCCCCGCACCTCGCCACGTCGGTGAAAGGTCGCAACTTGTGGGGGGGGGGGGGAGGGGGGTTCACGGAAAGCTCTTCCCGTGGAAAGTTTCCGTGGATCCACGGCGGAGCTTGGATTCGGTCGTGCCCTCGAGCTAGAAGACCCGATTCGGCAGCGGCAGTGCCTGTCCTGCGTCCTCTTCTGGTATGGCGATAAGGTTCGGTCGGTTTTGTTCTCGATTTGTCCGGCCGATGCGTTGTTGAACATGGAGCTTCTCCTCGGGATTTTGTAAATGTGGCTCTCGCTGACCATGGATTTCCTTCTCGACGACTCCTCATCTTTGTCCTCTGACTCGGAACTAGACGAGTTGCTCAACGATGACGACACAGAGCAACTCGTCATGATACTGGCGGCGAAGGAGCTCCAAGAACGGGTCAATTTCTTTCGACATCGGCGCGGGTCGATGTTCGGTCGCATTTGCATCCCCTGGAATCGAGCGCTCAGCCACGCCAACCTCATGCAAGACTATTTTGTCGAGGTACCAACACACCTGCCACACCTCTTTCGTAGAAGATATCGGATGCGCCGTAGCTTGTTCGTCGACATAGTCAAAGCTTGTGAAGCAAATTTTAAATGGATCGTATGGGCACCTAGAGGGGGGTGAATAGGTGCTGCACCAATTTTTAATTCCTTTTCACTTTTAGGCTTAACACAAAGGTAAATTCTCTAGATATGCAACTACGAGGAATTTCCCTATATGTAAACCTAACTACTAAGCGAGTAAAGGCAAAGGGAGTGGAACGAGGTAACCGTAGTGGAGCACGCGGAGATACATGATTTGTTTTACCGCGGTTTCTTCCTTGTTAAGTGAAGTACATCTGCGTTGGAGGGGTGTGCGGTACTAAGACCACCACGTGACAATAAGCCTCACCCTGTTCTCCGATGGATCTCGCCACCACAGGCCTGATCTACCTTCCACTATTTGGTATCCTTATAGGTGGAAACCACTGCCTTTACAACACTAGCAGGGCACGCATCCGTAACTGAATTGGAGGCTCCCGTGATGACAACAAGATACCACAAGAACAAGTTAATTAATAACCAAAATAGAGATCTAGATATTTCCAAAAAATACTAGATCAAGAGTCCTCCAAGTGAATGAAGGGGAAGTGAAGATCTTGATGGATGCCAATGAAGATCAAAATCTCCTCATTCGATTCCCCAAAGCCCGAAGCCTTTGGGTGGTTGAAGATGGAGATCGAAGAGATCTGAAATGGGGATCTGAAGGGCTATCTATAGACCATCCAAAAAGTTGTCGTTGGACGAATCGGGGGCCGGATTATCCGACCGAGGCAAACATCTGGCATGGAATCGGACAATCTGGACCAAATGTCCACCCCTCTCTACATGAGGCGCCTTGGTCGCCTTTGAAAAACTCCTGGGGGACGGATTATCTGCCCCCTGGTGGGGCGGATTATCCGGCCCGGGCAAAAGCTCCGTCCCTGGTCGATTAATCCAGGAAAAACTCCGCCCCCTTCTGCGTGACACACCTTGGTGGACTTTGGAAAAAGCCCTAGGGGCAGATTATCCGCCCCCCTGGAGGGGCGGATTATCCGGCCTGGGCAAAAGCTCTGGCCCTGGCCGGTTAATCCGGGGAAAACTCCGCCCCACCTTCTACGTGACGCGCCATGGGGGCTTTGACGATCTCGGTGAGGCGGATAATACGGACCTTTGTAGGGACGGATAATCTGCCCCCCAAAACATTGGTTTAGCTTCATTTAGGTGTGAAAATACTCTACACCACTAAACACTCAATTAAATAATCCTTGGCATTGTTATCTAACACAAAAACACTACAGATCATGAAATATTCTTTCAGAATTGTCGCTATTTCACTTGCCAGAGAAATGCCGCCGGCATCTTAGGATTTAGTGCCTATTAGAAAATCTTGGCTGCAATGCAGGTGATTTCATATGGCATCCCCGTAGACTATATGGATGAGTACCTTCGCATTGGCGAAGATACCACCATTCAATATGTTCGTATGTTTGCCAAGGTGGTGATCCGGGTGTTTGGCCCCAAGTATCTCCGTTCCCCAAGTGATGAAGATGTGCAAAAATTGCTAGCGATAAATGAGAAAAGAAGTTGGTCGGGGATGCTAGGTAGTGTCGATTGACATTGGAGGTAGAAGAATTGCCCGAAGGCATGGCATGGGCAATATTATGGTAAGATTCATGATCCCACCATTATGCTTGAAGCGGCGACATCAGGAGATTTGTGGATTTGGCACTGTTTTTTTGGATTGCCAGGAACCCTCATTGATATCAATGTCTTGCATAGATCTCCTTTATTTGCCAAATTAGTGGTCGGAGAAGTTCCGTCTTGCAACTACAAAGTCATCGGGCATGACTACACCATGGGCTACTACCTTGCCGATGGTATCTACCCGGCTTGGGCAACATTTGTGAAAACCATCCAACATCCCAAAAATAAGAACGAAGCAAATTTTGCTAAAGCCTCCGCAACATCATGTTCGGAGTCCATCTCGTTTGCCATTGTTCGGAGTCCATCTCGTTTTTGGGACAAGAAAACCCTCCGCAACATCATGACTCCACAACATAATCATAGAAGATGAGAGGGGTTAAATCTAGAGTTCATTTATGACAATGTTGGTACCCGTGTGCAACTACAGCGAAACCCCGATGGCATTCAAGCGTTTCTCGAGACGCATAGTGACATGGGTATACCCTACAGGTACTCGAGTTTGGCATATACGGTCCAGATATGGCAAAGCCCGCAGTGTCGCCAAGGCCCAAAGAGAGAACTCGAGTAACCTACAGACTCTCGATTGCTTGAAGAACAAGAAGATTCTAAAGATAGAAAGTTCAAAGGGGAAAGCCCTAACCTGTAACCGAGTCGATCTGTCACCGGAGACCTAGCCTATATATATAAAGGCTAGGAGGGGGCGGCGAGGAGGACACACGCAACCCTAGTTTCCACAACCCTCGCCAGATTGCATCTGCGCACCATTGTAATCCTCGATTCCTTCGATAATTCCACGAGCAGACAAGCAGGAGTAGGGACGTCTACAAGGCCTAAACCTGGGTAAATCTTCGAGTTCCCTGTGTGCTTGTTTGCTAGCCGATAGATGTCTCCAGTGCTCCCTCCTTCTCCAAAACCCAAGTCCATAACAATGGACATAAATGAGTTAAACCCTCGTCAATTGGCGCCGTCTGTGGGAAGTGGGAGTGCTGATGTTGCGGCTTCTTCGGCCCCATCAACCGTGATCTACAACTCTGCAGCAACGGAGATTCGCCAGCTTTTTGGCGTGTTCGACTTCACCGTCCACACGCCGGCCACTCACCCGGCTTTCGAGTATGTGGGCGACGGAATCAACCTGGCGATCTGGAGCTTCCGCTTCCAAGTTGGTCAGATGGGCACGCTTCGCATGCCTGCCCAGCCGACGGTGCCATCGATTGCTCCAGCATCATGGTTCCCTCCACCGATCGGCACCCTCAGTGAGCTCAATGCCCCGACAACAGTCGAGAATACGGTCAACGACAACAGTCGCGAATCCGATCTGAGCGATCTGGCAACTAAAGATGGAACCTACGGTTCCGGATCTGAAAGTTGCAGAAGCAGCAGCTTCCCCAACCACGTCATGTGCGCCGTCATCAACGCAGGTGACACCTCCGCCAATCGCGACAACACGGGCAACGGCGGCACACCCAATGGCGGACCACCGCCAAACGGTGGCATACCCAACGGCGGACCACCGCCAAATGGCGGACAACCACCAAACGGTGCCCCCGTTAACAACGGAGGAGCAGTCGAGCCTCCAACCATAATAAACGAGCAAACCGGTGAACGCGTCGTGATCATGCTCAACAAGCAGGAGTGGGCTCGCTGCCGCGAAGCTTTATGAGGCAACCCTCTACCCTTCGGATCTCCACAAGAACTGCTAATGGGCTACCATTGGCTCCTGAAGGAAGAATTCAAGCGCCAAGTGCAAACAATCGCGCAACTCGAAGCGCGCAAAAAGGCGGCAGATGAGTCAAGTCTTCGACGTGCTGGGCTCTCCTCCCACGGAGGATCCTCCTCAAAGGGCAACGAATACATCGCAAACAAGAGGCGGTCCCGGATGGCCCATCTCACTGAACAAGAACGCATAGAATCTTCAAAGGTCCTCGACTTCAGCTCTATGACAGTCGACACCCGGGGCAACGTGGTTCCAAAGACGCCGCAAGCTACAGTGACAACAGCCACCATGTACCTCCTGAACAACCAGCCGCCAGCTAGAGATCCTCGGGCCGCCATGCACCGATCTACGATCGCGGGCCTGGGATTAGTCGAGGCCGCCCTTGATAAAGAGCCAGCACCAGAGCCGAAGAAAGGCAAAGCTCTGGCAAAACGCTACTCCTCGCCCTCATCTAGCGACGACAGTCACGATCTGTCTCAAAGTCGCCGCTCACGGCGACACAATCACGACTATAATGCGCGCGATGACCTCACGCAGCGCAAGATCGACAAATCAAGGGCGTGACGTGCTCGGTCGACTGACTCAGAAGACGAATATGTGGAGCTCTATGGCGCTAGATGCTTCAGCAGGGCCATCAGGCAAAAGCGAGTGCCCAAGGGGTTCAAGCTCCCGTCGGAGAACCCAAAGTTTGACGGCATACAGGACCCGAAGATCTGGCTGGAGGACCACATCTCCTCCGTCAGGCTTCACGGCGGAAGTCGAAGCACAACTATGCAATGCCTGCAGCTACAGCTGCAGGGCGCCGCCCGAGCATGGCTAAACAACCTCCCACGTGGATCCATTCGCAGTTGGGAAGAGCTGGTTTACAGCTTCGTGCGCAACTTCAAGGGCACATACAAACGCCCCGCATCGATCGAAGAGCTGAGATGCTGCCAGCAAAGATCAGGCGAATCGCTATGCTCCTACATCCAGAGGTGGTCCATCATCAAGAACTCCGCAGAGAACATCTCGGAGGACCGCGCGATTGACGCATTCAATGGCGGCGTACGTCGCATAGAGCTCAGCGAGGAGCTGGGCTGCTCAAAGCCCAAAACTATCAATCACCTGATGGAAATTGCGAATCGCTGGGCAGATGGAGAAGATTCAGTGAAAAATCGCGTTCACTCTGATGATGAGGCAGAACTCGAGCGCAGACGCGATCGCCAAGGCAAATGACGCATGCGCATCTATGATGACCGCGACGACGTCAACATGGTCGCGGCCGGCTACGCCGACAGACGCGACGACAACTGCAACAGCGGCTACCGTAGAGGCGGATACCGCGAATCCGGAAAGACCACGCAAGTATGGCAGCGCCGCAATCGCGATGAGGCACCCGCAACATCCGTTGAGGACAAGCTATCCGGGCCATGCACTGTGCACTTCTACATCGACAAGCATGACGGAAAGAAGAAGTCAAGTCACCTCCTCAAGGACTGCCGCGAGTTCCTCAAATTACATGAGGGACTGGCTCGGATGAACCGTAGTGCAGTCGAAAGGGGTTATAGAGCTGCCCCGGGCGCCGTGGCACATGGAACTCCGCCACCACCACCCGGGCCACCCCCGAATGCAGCTGCGTCGGACCAGCACCACGGAGGCAAACCATACCCACGGGCCATGGGGACTATGATGATCCAAAAGGGGCGCCCCTTGAATCGGGTGCAGAAGGCCATCACTCGCCAAGTCAACTTGGCCACAAAATTTCCACCATCTACCACTGAGTACCTCAGCGGAAGCGAGTCCTGCATCACCTTCGACAAGCGCGACCATCCGCCCCAAGTACCTCGCCCAGGCCATTGTCCCCTCGTACTCGAGGCACAAATTGGAGGCTTCGACATGAGCCGCGTCTTCATGGACGGCGGAAGCGGCATCAACCTTATATTCGCGAGTACCTTGCGAGCAATGAGGATCCCTCTGACTTGCTTAGAAGCCTCAGACACAACGTTCCACGACATCGTCCCAGGCAAGGGCGTGTATCCCCTAAGCAAAATCAACCTCGACGTCATCTTCGGCACGCCGAAAAACTTTCGGCACGAGCGCATCGACTTCGAAGTCGTCGACTGGCCCTCACAGTACCACTGCATCCTCGGACATGTCGTGTTCGCTAGGTTCATGGCGGTACCACACTACGCCTATCTGCATATGAAGATGTGATGTCTATGCACTTCTATTCTTGTAGACAGTTGTTGGGCCTCCAAGTGCATAGGTTTGTAGAACATCAGCAAGTTTTCCCTTAAGTGGATCACCCAAGGTTTATCGAACTCAGGGAGGAAGTGGTCAAAGGTATCCCCTCTCAAGCAACCCTACAATCAAGATACAAGAAGTCTCTTGTGTCCCCAACACACCCAATACACTTGTCAGGTGTATATGTGCACTAGTTCGACGAAGAGATAGTGAAATACAAGTGGTATAGATAATTATAAGTGGTAACGGTGATAGAAGATAACTTGATGGCGTGGAAGAGACTAAAAGCAAACTGAAATAAAGATGGAAGCAAGCAAACATGTAATAGATCTAATAGCAAATGGTGTTTTAGTGCTAAGAAACAAGGCCTAGGGATCATACTTTCACTAGTGAACATTCTCATATAAATATCTTCTCTTTATGATACTACTCTTAACTACTCTCCGGTTGGACACTCTAATCGATGGTAGGGCTATAACAACACACCTCAAAGTAAGCCTTTCCCATCTAGAAACCCCACACTGTCACCTTGAGTACTAGATGAGTCCAACAAACACCACAATTTCATAAAGACATCCAACTCCAAATATAACTCATAATAAGTATTTGTAATCTCTAGCCTAAGTGCCACCATGGTGAGCATGCTGTCACTTTCACACACATGGGGAGAGCAGAGATCTATTAAAGCACTTGAGTAGCAAGGTAGATCTATAGATTACAAAGCTCATGACCACAACAAGATCATGCATAGATAGAGAGATGAACACATAGCTACCGGTAGAACCCTTAGCCTCGAGAGAGATCTACTCCCTCCTCATCATGGGAATCAGCAATGGTGATGGAGATGGTGGTGGAGATCGATGGAGATGGCTCCGGGGGCACTTCCCTGTCCCGACAGGGTGCCGGAACAGAGACTTTCTGTCCCCCGAATCTCCCCTTCGGTGGTGGCGGTGCTGCGGAACTTTTCGTGGCTGGAGGCTTGACTATTTTGGGTTGTGGTATCGGGAGGCTCTTATAGGTGAAGAGGCAAGGTCGGTGGGTGGCCAGGGGGCCCACACCATGCCCTGGCGCGACCTAGGTGGACCCGTGCCTAGGGGTGGTGTGGCCACCTTGTGGCCCCTCTCCGTCTCTCCTTCTGGCTCCGTGAGTCTTCCGGGAAAATATCAACTTTGGCTTTTGTCCCGTCCAATTCCGAGAATATTCATTTTCTGACTTTCTGGAACCAAAAACAGCAGAAAACAGGCAGCTGCCATTGTGGCATCTTGTTAATAGGTTAGTATAAGAAAGTGTATGAAAAGTACTCCAAAGTTGGAACAAACATAAGAAAGTAGATAAAACCAAGAATGTAACATCAAAAATTATAGATACATTTGCAATGTATCAACATCCCCAAGCTTAACTCCTGCTCGTCCTCGAGTAGGTAAGTGATAAAAAGAAAGAATAATTTTTGAGGTGACATGCACCCTCAAAGACTTGATCAAAGTATTTGCAAAACATTCAAAGCTAGGATCATAGTACTTCAATCATAACATGAAAGACAAAGTTCTAGCAATAAGCAAAGAAACTATGATGCAACATGAAAAGGCACAAACAAAAGATTCATGAATAACAATGCTTTGCAAGACGTTCATTTGTTTCACATAAAGAAAACATAGCATAATAGCATTCAGCTTGTCCCTCATAGAGTAGCAAATATAAATGCATAGGACACCTTCAAAGTTCATAAGAGTGACTAGATACGAATAGTTTAAAACAAGCAATATCAAGTTATGCATCAATCAACTAGTCTTGGGACAATGCACATAGAACTAAGAATGGGCACTATGCTCTCAAAGTAGGTGCATAAAGATAGAAGGTGGAGACTCAATATAATGGTGGAAGAAAGGCCTTTTTATAAAAGGAAGTAGGGATTCAAGTCTCATAAAGAGCTTCCAAAAATTATGGTACTTATAGCTTTCAGCTCTCATTGCCCCAATCATAAGAATCTTGAAGGTGATTAAGGTTAAAGTGACACAACTAAGAGGATATGCTTGACAAGTTATAAACCGAAATCTCATGCCCCTTACTTATGAAGACCGATCCTCATGCTACTCAACTTTAGTCATGAGTAAGCTCTTGTCATTGTAAGTATATGTGTATCATTAAGAACCGCCAACGGGGTACCCCTTGCACATGATACGGGAGCTTTCCCATGATCAAAATGACAAGGCAAGCAAACAATGAGCATCTCAGCGATATTTTTATTTGCTATTTGCATAGGTTTTTATTGAGGATGCTTCATAGAGTGCTCATTATGGTGATGCTGCAAGTTTCCACCATGATTAGGCATGGCTTAGGCTAGTGGCCCAGGCGTTTCTCTAACACACATACAAACTCCATGATCTTACAAGTTCCACTTTTATTTCACACCGCCGGGATCCGTAAGCAAAAGAACATGATCTCAACGAGGTACAAAGTACACGTGCAATGTTGAAAGCGTTCCCCATGAAATATGGTTCTGCTAATTTCAACTTATAAAGCGCAAGCATATACGCAACAAAGAAGGACCCAATGGTTCAAGTTTATTAGATGCAAAAAGTAAAGTGTGCGATCAAGTTCGTGAGAGCTTTAAACACTAGTTTTCTCATAACAAGTTTAATTTGGAAGGTAAACAAAAGCATGAATATACTTGGAATAGCATAAGCTAGTAGGTAGGTATGGTGGACTCTTTGGAATAACTTGGTTTAGGGAGTTGGATGCATGAGTGGAACTCATACTTGGTTGTGGAGGCTAGCAAAAGACTAGGAGCGACAAACTAAGAGAGCAATAATGGCCATAATCATGCAGAGCGACAAAACATCATTGATCAAAGTATAAAGTGATACTACAATTTGAAAACTAAAGGATCATAAAGGCTATGGTGACTTGAGATAGTCATAACATGGTGTGAGCATGCGCCAAGTCAACCCAAATAAAGCATCAAAGGAGAATACCACTATACTATGCTTTAATATGCTAAAACAACACATGATTCATCCAAGGCACATTAAGCAATCTCAATTGTTTATAACAAGTCATGCTACAACAAAGAATACTAAGCATAAAGCCAAAACAATATCAAGCATGGCATGACAAAGCATATGCCACAGTCAAAAACGAGCTCTTTTTACCACTTAAGCATGAACTTTCCTACTCTTTTCCAATCCAAACCAAACTATTTGAAAACCAATGTATGAAAGAGGGGGTCCAACCAATTTATTCAAAAAACTAAGCAAACTAAAAACCAAAACGAAAACGAAAAATAAGACGCTCCAAGAACAACACAACTGTGCATGAAACAATAAAAATGAAGCGTTTGGAAGAAACCAGGGATTTTTATTGATGAAGAAGGGGATGCCTTGGGCATCCCCAAGCTTTGACGCTTGTACTTCTTGGATATTTCTTGGGGTGACACGTGTGGCATCCCCAAGCTTGAGCTTTAGTCCATCCTTCATCTCATTACTCATTCCTTCCATACACCTGAAATTTTTTCCTTCATACAAAACTTCACACAATCTCATTAGCAACATTAGTGCACTTAAGATAAATAAGTCTTAAGGTTCAGTTCTAACACCAAATAAACTTCCATTAGAACACTAGCTAATGTAGCACTTCCCTCAAAAATCTCAATTCCCCAAAAGAACTCAAGAAGGAACCAACAAGAAGCAAATGCAGAAAATGGCAGAAATCTGTCAAAACGGACTAGTAGGTAAAGACAAATTTTTTCGAAGACCTTCTGTTGATCAAATCAAAACGTGTTGAACTAACGAAAGTTAGATAACAACCTAGGGCAGAATCACAAAAATTACAGCTCAATCCGACATATAGAGCTCTCTCAGGAACTTTTACGGTAAAGCACAAAAATCTGTTTCGGGACAACAACTTTCCAAATCATTGCTTCTCTCTCATTAGAGGTTACTCTTGGCACAACAAATAAAAAGGATAAGGATCGGTTATTACAGAGGTAATAACTTCAAAGACTCAACTAAAACTCTTGGGTTATCTCCCAACAAGTACTTTTCTTTAACGCCTTTAAGTTAGGCATAAGAAGCAAAGAAAGAATTAAGTGTTCTCAAATGAAGAAGCATTAAAACCAACTTTCTTGCCCTTACCTCTCTTATTTTTATTCTTAACCTTTGGGAAAATGTGATTGTTTGGTGGAGAAGAAAGGTGCATGGTCCCCTGATACGTCCATTTTGCATCACTATTCTATGTCTTAATTCACTATTATTCATTGATGTATTTCGTATTGAGAGGTGATACTTATGTTATTTCATCTATTTTTGCATGGTTGATGACTTTTGGAGCATGGACCGCTGCAGTCAGGATTCTGATGGAAAAGGTGCTGTTTGGAGGCAAATTTCGCGAAGATCAGAAAATCCAAGAAAATATACGGAAAATTCTATTTTTCCAGAAGACTCAGGATGCCAGAAGATGGAGTGGAGGTGGGCCACAGGGGGCCCACACCACCCCATGGCGCGGGCAGGCCTAGGCCGCGCCTGGGAGTGGTGTGGCCGCGCTGGCCCACTCCAGCCTCTCTCCTCTGGCGTATATCATCCCCACGAAACCCTAAGACTCGGGGAGGGACCACAGAAAGATTCTGCCACCTCTGCGGGGCGGAAAAACACCGAGAGAGAAATATCTCTCCGGTAGACAGATTTCTGCCGGGGGAATTCCTTCCCGGAGAGGGAAGATCATCGCCATCAACACCACCATCAAGCTGGACTTCATCGCGATCATCATCACCATCATCACCACCATCATCACCATCAGCACCCTCATCACCATCTCCATATTGCTGTAACAATTACGTTGAATCTTGCATAGTTCATAGGGGAAACTTTCCCGGTGTTGATTACTCTTTGTAGTTGATGCTATTGAGTGAACCATTGAATTATTGTTTATGTTCAGATTGTTATACATAATTATTCCATCTCTGATCATGATCCATATGATGTCTTGTGACTAGTTCGTTTTGTTCTTGAGGATATGGGAGAAGTCTTGTTGTTAGTAGTGGAGTTGCGTTGAGAAAGATTCAATAGATTGTTATTTAATTTGTGGTGTACTTCTTCTAGTGGTGTCATGTGAACGTCGACTACATGACACTTCACCTATATGGGCCTAGGGGAATGCATTGTGTATTTGGCTACTAATCGTAGGGGTTGTCGGAGTGACAGAAACCTGAACCTCCGTTAGGAAACCATTGCACAAGGGACATAAGGGTCTTAGAGTTTAAAGCTGTGGTTAGGTTTCTACCTTAATTACTTTCTTGTACTTACGGATGTTTGCAAGGGGTATAATCACAAGTATGTATTAGTCTTGGATGGGGCGGTACATTAGCACAGGTTCACCCACACAACACTTAGCAAGCTAGAGAAGATTAATCGACTGTATGAAGCGAAAGCACTTGACAGTCTTCCCATGTGTTCTCGAGAACGTTTGGTCATCTATAGAAATACAACCGGCTTGTCCTTTGCTGCATAAAGGATTGGGCCACTTGCTGCATTCATTCTTACTATCTTTTATTTACTCGTACTTTGTTTACTTGCTTTATCGAAAACCCCTAAAAATCCGTTTGCGAAGTATTTGCAGAGAATTCCTGATCCATACCACTAGCCAGCACCTTCTGCTCCTCGTTGGGTTCGACACTCTTACTTATCGAAAATACTGCGATACACCCCCTATACTTGTGGGTCATCAAGACTATTTTCTGGCGCCGTTGCCGGGGAGTGAAGCGCTATTGGAGAGTGGAACTGGTAAAGGAAACTTCTACTGTGAGTATTGTTTACTTCTGCTAGTTGCTTTATTTTCGTTATGGATAATTCGATGAGTTTCTTATTTGGTAATGCTACTACCACTACTAAGGTAGTAGATAAGCCACCACCTGCTGAGAAAGATGTTTTCAAAATACCTACAAGAATTATTGATCGTGTTATGGATAACTACTATGTTGGGGATGGAACTGTCCATCCCGGTGATCATTTACTCTTTATACACGAATTATGCGGGTTGTTCAAGTGTGCAGGTATTACTACAGATCAAGTTAAGAAGAAGTTATTCTCATTATCACTGAAAGGAAGAGCTGAGGAATGGTATAAGGTGCTGAAGAATGGTCAAGCTCTGGAATGGGAGGAAATAATGCCTCTCTTTTATTCAAAGTTTTATCCTCCTAGTGAGATTCATAAAGATCGGAATCAAATATACAACTTTTGGCCTCTTGATGGAGAGAGTACAACTCAAGCTTGGGGGAGATTGAAGTTACTAATTCTCAAATGTCCCATTCATGAGCTCCCCAACAATATTATTATCAACAACTTTTATGCAAGGCTACCTCTACATGACAAGGATTTATTGGATGCTTCTTGTGCTGGATCATTCACTCGCATGGAAGAAGAAGCTAAATGGGACCTTCTAGATCGTATTCAAGACAATGCTGAAGCTTGGGAGAACGACAAAGGTAGAAAGTTAGGTATAAATTATGATTATGAATGCATTGAATCTTTTATGGGAACTGATGACTTTCAAAATATTAGTAATATTTATGGTCCTGACTTGCAAGTTATTGCGAATTGCTTTAGAGCTTTTGCTTCCTATATCGAAATTCCAAAAAGGGGATGGAACAAATACCATGCACCTTATAAAGATATTGTTGACTATGCTCCTATTGGAAGTGCTGAGTATTGCATTATTGATCCCATCTTACCCGAACCTTATATCGAGAAGATTCCCTTCCCCGAAAAGGTAAAGGACCATCCTATGATAACTAATGTAATCACCAAAAGTGAAAAAAGAACTGTAAAACATGATGAACAAATAAACATTGAACCTGTGGTAGCAATTGTGAAAGACCTTGTCACTAAAAGCGTAGAAGATGGGCACATAGTCTTTTGTGAGGATGCTTCTAATATTGTTTTCACATCCCAATAGAACTAAGAAGGCTAGTGTTCCTGTGCTTTCTGTTAGAACTGGTGATCATTGCTATTATGGTTTGTGTGATATTGGTGCAAGTTCTAGTGCTATTCCTTATGAGCTTTATAGAGAAATTATGCATGAAATCAGTCCTTGCGAGTTGGAAGAGATTGATGTGGTTATTCACCTTGCTAATAGAGAGACCATCTCTCCAATTGGTATTGTACGAGACGTTGAAGTTCTTTGTGGTAAGATTAAGTACCCTGCTGATTTTCTAGTACTTGGTTCGGCTGCTAGTAAAACATATCCTGTCATTTTTGGTAGACCTTTCTTGAGTACTTGTGGAGCTATTATTGATTACAAGAGGGAGAAAATCTTGACTAAGTTTGATGGGGAATCCTATGAGTTTAATTTTTCGAAATTTGCTAAAGAACCTTGCGAAGTGGAAACCAGTAATGAGGATTTTAGGGTTGAACAACTTGCTTCTATTTCTCTTGCTCCTAACAATGCTTTGCAGCAATTTATGGAAGATCATGAAAGTGAAATCTTCATGGAAGAAAGGAATGAGCTTGACAGGATCCTCCGTGATCAACCTAAGATGCTTAAGCACGACTTGCCTCTGGAAGACTTGGGTACCATGATGCCTGATGGGTTCGTAGCATGGAAAACAAAAAAATTCTACCGCAAGAACGAACAAAACCTAGATCTAATCTAGATAAAAATCCAAGATCTAATCTATTAGACATGAGCAACGAGATAGATAGGAACTAACCCTCGTAGATCCGAAAGCGTTAACGAGATTAGATCTCGTGGTTGATGTAGTCGATCACTTGCCGATCTCAAGATCGTGTGGACGATCCTTCCGGCGTCGCGTTCCAGCAGCGCTTCCGTAGTCGGTCAAGTGGACGATCCTTTCGGCGCCGCGATTCGGCAGCGCTTCCGCAGTCGGTCACACGTGCGGAGTCGAAGCAGACCTTCCTCTCCCCGTTCCAGCGAGCAACGGAGGTAGTAGATCTTCTCCACGGAATCCTAGCAGCACGACAGCGTGGTGGTGGTGGTGGAGTAGAGAATTCTGCAGGGCTTCGCCTATGCCTGTGCAGAAGATGGTGGAGGAGAGAGGCGGCAGAGATTGGGTGTTATGGGAGCAGTGGAGGAGGGGGCGCCCCTGCCCCTCTATTTAAAGAAGGGAGGCGCCTAGGGAGGGGGAGTCCTTGTAGGACTCCCCTCCCTTGTAGGCCGGCAGATTGGAGGTGGGGGGAGGAGTCCTCCTCCCCCACGACTCCGTATCTTGACCCACCAGGACTCCTTGATCCCTATCTTGATTTTCAAGCAAACTCCAAGACATCTTCTAGAACCTTCCGGAACATTCCGAAACCTTCTAGAATCCTCATACAAACACTCCGGAACATTTCCTAACTTAGAAAATGATCCCCTATATATGAATCTTATTCTCCGGACCATTCCGGATCTCCTCGTGATGTCCCGAATCCAATCCGAGACTCCGAACAACATTCGGTCTCCAACGCACATTCCATATCTACTTAAAACAACTTCGAACCTTAAGTGTGTCACCCTACGGTTCGTGAATATGAAGACATGATAGAGACACATCTCCTATCAATAACCATCAGCGGGACCTAGAGATCCATAATGGCTCCCACATACTCAACGATTACTTTGCGATCGATTGAACCACTTACATATGAAACTAATTCCCTTTGTCTCGCGACACTATACTTATCCGAGGTTTGATCGTCGGTATCTCCATACCTAGTTCTACCTCGTTACTGATAAGTACTCTTTACTCGTTCCGTGATATGTCATCCCTTGTGACCTAGTCACATGCTTGCAAGCTAACTAGATGACATTCCACCGAGAGGGCCCAGAGCATATCTATCCGTCATATGGATGGACAAATCCCAATCTTGGTTCATGCGCTTCAACACATACTTTCAGAATACCCAATGACACTTTTATAACCACCCAGTTACGAAGCGGCGTTTGATGTCATCAAAGTATCCATCCGGTGATGGTGATTAACATAACCTCATGGTCTAAGGAATAGGTTACTATGTATTTGAAAGCTTACAGCAATACGAACTTAATGACTTGATCTTATGCTACGCTTACTATGGGTGTGCGTCCATCACATCATTCTCCTAATGATATAACCTGTTATTAATCACATCCTAATGTCCATGATCAGGAAACCATGATCATCAATTAATCAACAAGCTAGTTCAACAAGAGGCTTACTAGGGACTCTCTTATGTTTACAAAACACACAAGTATTAGTGTTTCCTAATAATACAATTATAGCATGTGATGTAAACATTCATCATAAACACAAAGATATAATAATAATCACTTTTATTATTGCCTCTTGGGCATATCTCCAACAATGCCACCTAAAAAGGATCCGGTTTTCGATCTAAAACCTCTCCCTGATGATCTTAAATACGCTTTTATTGATGATAAAAAGATATATCCTATTATTATTAGCGCTAAACTTTCAGGGGAGGAAGAAGAAAGATTATTGGAAGTTTTGAGGAAACACCGAGGAGCTATGGGTTATACTCTGGATGATTTGAAAGGGATTTCACCTACTATATGTCAGCATTCTATCAACATAGAACTAGATGCGAAGCCAGTAGTGGAGCACCAACGACGTTTAAATCCTAAGATGAAGGAAGTGGTAAGGAATGAGGTATTGAAACTCCTTGATGCTGGTATTATTTACCCTATTGCTGATAGTGAATGGGTTAGCCCTGTTCATTGTGTTCCTAAAAAGGGAGGAATTACCGTTGTCCCTAATGATAATGATGAGCTTATTCCTCAAAGAATAGTGGTAGGCTATAGGATGTGCATCGATTTTAGGAAAGTCAATAAAGTTACTAAGAAAGACCACTACTCGCTTCCTTTTATTGATCAAATGTTGGAAAGGTTGTCTAAAAAGACCCATTTTTGTTTTCTTGATGGTTATTCCGGTTTCTCTCAAATTGTTGTTAAACAACAAGATCAAGAAAAAAAATACTTTTACTTGCCCTTATGGAACTTATGCTTATAGACGTATGCCTTTTGGTTTATGTAATGCTCCTGCTACTTTCCAAAGGTGCATGTCTGCTATCTTTCATGGTTTTTGTGAAGAGATTGTAGAAGTGTTCATGGACGACTTTTTTGTCTATGGAACTTCTTTTGATAATTGTCTGCACAACCTTGATAAAGTTTTGCAGAGATGTGAAGAAACTAATCTTGTTCTTAATTGGGAGAAATGCCACTTCATGGTTAATGAAGGGATTGTTCTTGGGCATAAAGTTTCTGAAAGAGGCATAGAGGTCGATAGAGCTAAGGTTGAGGGAATTGAGAAGATGCCATGTCCAAGAGACGTCAAAGGTATTCGTAGTATCCTTGGTCATGCGGGTTTCTATAGGAGGTTTATTAAAGACTTCTCTAGGATATCAAAACCTCTCACTAATCTTCTTCAAAAAGATGTACCTTTTGTTTTTGATGATGATTGTAGGGAAGCTTTTGAAACTCTTAAGAAGGCTTTAACTAAAGCCCTTATTGTTCAACCACCTGATTGGAGTTTACCCTTTGAAATAATGTGTGATGCTAGTGATTTTGCTGTAGGGGCTGTCCTTGGGCAACGAATTGATAAAAAGTTAAACGTTATCCATTATGCTAGTAAGACTCTAGACGCTGCTCAAAGGAATTATGCCACTACTGAAAAGGAATTTCTAGCTGTTGTTTTTGCCTGTGATAAGTTTAGGCCTTATATTGTGGACTCAAAAGTAACCATTCATATAGATCATGCTGCTATTAAATATCTTATGACAAAAAAGGACGCTAAGCCTAGGCTTATTAGATGGGTGCTGCTTTTACAAGAGTTTGATCTACACATAGTAGATAGGAAAGGTTCTGAAAATCCTATAGCTGATAATTTATCTCGTTTGGAAAACATCTCTTTTGATCCTATGCCTGTTAATGATAGTTTCCCAAATGAACAGTTAGCCGCAGTAGGGGTGAGCTCCCGAGGAAGCCCTTGATATGCTGATTATGCTAACTTTATTGTCTCCAAGTATTTGCCTCCAACTTTTACAGCTCAGCAAATAAGAAAGTTCTTTTATGATTTGAGGCACTATTTTTGGGATGACCCACACTTATACAAAGAAGGAGTTGATGGTATTATGCGAAGATGTGTTCAAGAATATGAGCAAAAAGAGATATTGCGTAAATGTCATGGTAGCGCCTATGGAGGACATCATGCAGGGGATAGAACTGCACAAAAGGTACTACAATCAGGTTTCTACTGGCCTACTCTTTTTAAAGATGCAAGAAAATTTGTTTTATCTTGTGATGAATGTCAGCGTGTTGGTAATATTTCTAGACGCAATGAAATGCCTATGAACTACTCTCTAGTTATTGAACCTTTTGATTGTTGGGGATTCGACTTTATGGGTCCTTTCCCTCCTTCGAAGGGTTACATCATATTCTTGTCGCCGTTGATTATGTTACTAAGTGGGTAGAAGCCATTCCTACGAAAAGTGCTGACGGGGAAACCTCTCTAAAAATGCTTAAGGACGTTATCTTTCCTAGATTTGGAGTGCCTAGGTATCTCATGACTGATGGGGGTTCTCATTTCATTCATGGCGGTTTTAGGAAGACCCTCGGTAAATATGATGTTAATCATAGAATTGCTTCAGCTTGTCACCCCCAAACTAGTGGGCAAGTAGAGTTATCAAATAGAGAAATTAAATCTATCTTGCAAAAGACTGTCAATAGGTCTAGAAAAAACTGGGCTAAGAAGTTGAATGATGCTTTATGGGCTTATAGAACTGCGTACAAGAATCCTATGGGAATGTCCCCTTATAAAATGGTTTATGGGAAAGCTTGCCACCTACCCTTAGAATTAGAACATAAAGCTTACTGGGCGGTGAAAGAACTAAACAGAGATTGTAAGCTCGTTGGTGAGAAAAGATTATTTGACTTAAGTTCTTTAGATGAATGGAGGAGTGAAGCCTATGAGAATGCCAAGCTCTTTAAGGAAAAAGTTAAAAGATGGCATGACAAGAGAATACTTAAGAGAGTTTCATGTTGGTGAGAAAGTTCTATTGTATAGGTCTCGTCTCAGATTTTTTGCAGGTAAGCTACTATCAAAATGGGAAGGACCGTTTATCATTGAAGAAGTATACCGTTCAGGAGCAATAAAAATTTCCTCTCTAAAAGATAATACTACACAAGTAGTGAATGGACAGCGACTCAAACACTATATTGCTGGAGATTCTTACAATGAAGATGTAGATGCCCTTCAAGTTATAACTCCAGAGAAATTCATTGAGGACCAAATTCAGAGACCTGCAGAGTCCATTTCCAACTAGGTAACAGTTCTGGTAAGAAAAGTTCGGCGAAAATACAATACAACTATATTTTTGCAGTTTTTAGCCAATATGGAAAGCTACGAAGCGAAAAAGGGACGGAACCGGAGCCGGGGTGGCTCACACCACCCCATGGTGCGGACCCCATGGTTCTCCCAGTACCTTCCTTTTGATATGAAACTTCGTAATATATAACCCCTCGGATCCTCCGAGGTCCGTATATCGTGTTTTCGTCGTGTTTTTGTTTCGATCTGTCTCCGCCAGGTAGAATCCCAGCTTTGGAGCCATAATGTCTTCCTCTGGATCATCCAAGGGAGATTCTTTAGAGGATATCATCAATCCATACATGAGAGAATTGAAGATTCATCCCAAGGAGTTTTTGCTCGAAGGTGGGGAGGTCCGGATTAAGGAGGTTCAAGGACCTAAAGGTGAAGGAAGTCTGGAGGACAAGATGGAATCACTGGAGCGAGAAGTCTTTAGGTACAGGAAGATGGCGGAGCGCGAAGTGGACATCATCCACAAGATTTGTTCCGAACTCATCGCCGAGCACCAAAAGGAGAGTGCTGAACTCAAAGACGAAGTCCTTCCACTCTGCCAAACAACCAACGAACTGCAAGCACAGTTTTATGACGTTCAAAATCAAAACTGTGAGTATGAGGCTAGATTTAAACGCATAAGTGCTGCTGCAAGTTTCAGGATGTTGGAAACCACGATGTCCTTTGTTGATGGGAAGCCTTTACCCTGGAAGACAGATGAAGATGAGAGGATACCACCACCACCGAAGGAGTAATTCGTCATCAGGTTTGGCATCCCCTTGGTTTGTTCCAAGCTTGGGGGAGTGTCGCGGTATCATATCACTATCTTCTATCTTTTTACCTTTTTAGTAGAGTCATATCATGAATAGAGGAGTTATTATGTAGTATGGTTTGCATTATGGAAGTGTCCCCTTTCTCGTTAGATATGTATCCCTTGGTGTGAGTTTCCGTTATGGAATATTAATGGGAAGTTCTATCATTCACTCTTTTGCATAGCTTATGTTAGTTTTCAATTCGTGGTTATATGATTGATCTTGTTGTTAGTATTAGTATCACTGTGGGATCATTGAGTTAATTTAGTTGGTTTTGGCAAACCTGGCTCGGTCAGTAGCAACACCTTTTTGAGAGTTGAAAATAAAAAGATAGTGGTACTCTAGAGAAAAATTATTTCATCATCTTTTTCTTTCTTGATTTGCTCATAAGTCCAGTATTCTCTAGTTAAGATCTTTTGTGCTTCCAAGGAAGATTGCACGTTTGTCTTTATCATTTGTATGTTTGGTTGTTTCCCTCAACTCTTGTACTTGCTACCCAGCCTTGCTAGCCAAAAACCTGTACTAAGAGGGTATTCTTCTCGTGCATCCATCTCCTTTAAACCAAAACCCATGCCATTTGTGTCCACCATACCTACCTAGTAGCATTATTGCTATTCCAAGTAAATTCTTGTTTTATCTACCTCCCAAATTATACTTGTTATGTGAAAATTAGTGATTAAAGCTCTCACGAACTTGATGGCACACTTTACTTTCTTGCATTTAATAAACTTGAACCATTGGGTCCTTCTTTGTTGCGTATATGCTTGCGCTTTATGAGTTGAAGTTAGCCGAACCATGTATCATGGGGACCGGTTTCAACACTTCATTTGGTACTTTGTACCTAGTTGATATCATGTTCTTTTGCTTATGGATCCTGGCGGTGTGAAATAAAAGTGGAACTTGTAAGATCATGAAGTTTATATGTGTGTTAGAGAAACGCCTGGGATGCTAGCCTAAGCCATGCCTAATCATGGTGGAAACTTGCAGAATAACTATAGTGAGAATTCTATGAAGCATCCTCAATAAAAACCTATGCAAATAGCAAATAAAAAGATCACTGAGATGCTCACTGTCTGCCTGCCTTGTCATTTTGATTATGGGATAGCTCCTGTGTCATGTGCAAGGGGTACCCCATTGGCGGTTCTCAATGATACGCATGTATTTACAATGACAAGAGCTTGCTCGTGACTGAAGTTGAGTAGCATGAGGATCGGTACTCATAAGTAAGGGGCTTGAGATTTCTATTTATAACTTGTCAAGCATATCCTCTTAGTTGTGTCACTTTAACCTTAATCACCAAAAGATGCCTATGATAGGTGCAATGAGAGCTGAAAGCTAGTAAGTATCATAATTTTTGGGAGCTCTTTATGAGACTTGCAATCCTTGCTTCCCTCTGTGAAGGGCCCTTCTTTTACTTTGCAGTTGAGTCAGTAAACCTATTCCCTTCTATCTCAGCAAGTATTTTGAGTTGATGTGTTTCATTCATTCATATGATGATTTATACATTCATGTTTCTTATGTTCCTTGTTTTGCACATTGCTCTTATCTTGAAAGTTTACTACTTTGAAAGCTTTCTTTGAAAACCAGCTATTTGTGAACTCCAGCAAATTATCAACTATTCTTCGACCAAGAGCTAAGTTTCATTACCAATTATGATTCATTTTATGTATCCTTAGTGTGCTTCCTTTACTCATTGCAAGTTGAGTTATATAATAGTGAGTTGTCTTCTATTATGATCTATGTATTTGATGAATGTGATGCTTCTTGTCCGTATTCTTTTATCGACTCTTCACTCCATAAACCCGAGGCCATGTTTATTGAGCTCAGTTTCGCTTGGGGACAAGCGAAGTCTAAGCTTGGGGGGAGTTGATACATCCATTTTGCATCACTATTCTATGTCTTAATTCACTATTATTCATTGATATATTTCATATTGAGAGGTGATACGTATGTTATTTCATCTATTTTTGCATGGTTGATGACTTTTGGAGCATGGACCGCTGCAGTCAGGATTCTGATGGAAAAGGTGCTGTTTGGAGGCAAAATTCACGAAGATCAGAAAATCTAGGAAAATATACGGAAAATTCTATTTTTCCAGAAGACTCAGGATGCCAGAAGATGGAGTGGAGGTGGGCCACAGGGAGCCCACACCACCCCATGGCGCGGGCAGGCCTAGGCCGCGCCTGGGAGTGGTGTGGCCGCCCTGGGCCACTCCAGCCTCTCTCCTCTGGCGTATATCATCCCCACGAAACCCTAAGACTCGGGGAGGGACCACAGTAAGATTCCGTCGCCACTGCGGGGTGGAAAAACACCGAGAGAGAAAGATCTCTCCGTCAGACAGATTTCTGTCGGGGGAATTCCTTCCCGGAGAGGGAAGATCGTCGCCATCAACACCACCATCAAGCTGGACTTCATCGCGATCATCATCACCATCATCACCACCATCATCACCATCAGCACCCTCATCACCATCTCCATATTGCTGTAACAATTTCATTGAATCTTGCATAGTTCATAGGGGAAACTTTCCCGGTGTTGATTACTCTTTGTAGTTAATGCTATTGAGTGAACCATTGAATTATTGTTTATGTTCAGATTGTTATACATCATTATTCCATCTCTGATCATGATCCATATGATGTCTTGTGAGTAGTTCATTTTGTTCTTGAGGACATGGGAGAAGTCTTGTTGTTAGTAGTGGAGTTGCGTTGAGAAAGATTCAATCGATTGTTATTTAAGTTGTGGTGTACTTCTTCTAGTGGTGTCATGTGAACGTCGACTACATGACACTTCACATATATGGGCCTAGGGGAATGCATTGTGTATTTGGCTACTAATCGTAGGGGTTGCCGGAGTGACAGAAACCTGAACCCCTGTTAGGAAACCATTGCACAAGGGACATAAGGGTCTTAGAGTTAAAAGCTGTGGTTAGATTTCTACCTTAATTACTTTTTTCTACTTACGGATGTTTGCAAGGGGTATAATCACAAGTATGTATTAGTCTTTGATGGGGCGGTACATTAGCACAGGTTCACCCACACAACACTTAGCAAGCTAGAGAAGATTAATCGACTATATGAAGCGAAAGCACTTGACAGTCTTCCCATGTGTCCTCGAGAACGTTTGGTCATCTAGAGAAATACAACCGGCTTGTCCTTTGCTGCATAAAGGATTGGGCCACTTGATGCATTCATTCTTACTGTCTTTTATTTACTCGTACTTTGTTTACTTGCTTTATTGAAAACCCCTAAAAATCCGTTTGCTAAGTATTTGCAGAGAATTCCTGATCCATACCACTAGCCAGCACCTTCTGCTCCTCGTTGGGTTCGACACTCTTACTTATCGAAAATACTGCGATACACCCCCTATACTTGTGGGTCATCATCCCCTTTCCCACATCTATTATTGCTCCAAGGAGTTCTAATAGGGACCTTCCAAGTGTAATTTGTCCTTTTCCTGCACATTCAATAACAAGATAATCAATAGAAATCGTTTTCCCAAGGATCTTTCGTAAACACTCCTTCAGCTATTCCAAGAGGTAATATGGTAGTATTATTAGTAGGAGATATTTCTTTTCCTCCTTCAATGAGCCCCCAAGTATTCAGAGATTTATAAATATCTTTGGGCATAAGGCAAAATTCAGACATGATATCACAGCGAGCTTGAAAAGTTTCATTGTTCTGTAGGGAGCCACTTTGATGGTTCAAAGTTTTTTGGAACATAATCATGATGTTCCCTAAGTGTATTATAGCAACTCTCTAATCTAGTAATGCTAGCCTCAAGAGTGTCCAACCTAGCAAATATTTTTGCGAAAGAAGTATCAGTTTGGCTAGGCAAGTTGTAAGCGAGGATCAATTTCTTTATAGCATTAATAGCATCATCCTAATTACAATGGAGGAAATCTCCTCCCACAACAGCATCTAACGCATATAAATAGAAAAGAGCAATTCCAAGGTAAAAACTGCTAAGGAACAAGCTTTGAGTCATTTTAGGCTCAGTTTTTTCATGTAGATCGGAGATTCTAGACCAAGCTTCCTTAAAACTTTCCTCAATTCCTTGTTTAAAAGTGAAAATCATATCCTCGGGTGACATAGTGACAACTAAAGGAGACTTAATTTTTTTGTGTTTTTCAAATAAGAAAGCAAACTTGTAAAACTATTTTTTTGTGTGTTTTTGAAGAACAAAACAAGCAAACAAAGCAAAAAGAAACTAAGCAAAACAAAAAAAACAAAGTAAAGAGATTGGTTATGAGGGACTGCCCTTGTGAAGATGTCCTTGACTCCCCGGCAACGGCGCCAGAAAATAGGCGTTTGTCGTGGGAGGTTCTTCTTCTTTAATCCTCCGGTGTGAATACATTTTACCTTACCTCCCCGGCAACGGCGCCAGAAAATAGCTTGATGTCTACGCACTTCTATTCTTGTAGACAGTTGTTGGGCCTCCAAGTGCAGAGGTTTGTAGAACAGCAGCAAGTTTTCCCTTAAGTGGATCAACCAAGGTTTATCGAACTCAGGGAGGAAGTGGTCAAAGGTATCCCCTCTCAAGCAACCCTGCAATCAAGATACAAGAAGTCTCTTGTGTCCCCAACACACCCAATACACTTGTCAGGTGTATAGGTGCACTAGTTCGGCGATGAGATAGTGAAATACAAGTCGTATAGATAATTATAAGTGGTAACGATGATAGAATATAACTTGATGGCGTGGAAGAGACTAAAAGCAAACTGAAATAAAGATGGAAGCAAGCAAACATGTAATAGATCTAATAGCAAACGGTGTTTTAGTGCTAAGAAACAAGGCCTAGGGATCATACTCTCACTAGTGAACACTCTCATATAAATATCTTCTCTTTATGATACTACTCTTAACTACTCTCCGGTTGGACACTCTAATCGATGGTAGGGCTATAACAACACACCTCAAAGTAAGCCTTTCCCATCTAGAAACCCCACACTGTCACCTTGAGTACTAGATGAGTCCAACAAACACCACAATTTCATAAAGACATCAAACTCCAAATATAACTCATAATAAGTATTTGTAATCTCTAGCCTAAGTGCCACCATGGTGAGCATGCTGTCACTTTCACACACATGGGGAGAGCAGAGATCTATTAAAGCACTTGAGTAGCAAGGTAGATCTATAGATTACAAAGCTCATGTAGCATCCCAATTGTCTAACAATTGTAATGCTACTTGGTCTAGTAATATATTGGCTACTTCCTATATATAATTGTTGCATCATAATTATATCATGCTCATGTCATCATGCCACCTTGCATTTGAGCATCATATAAAACCCCTCTTCTTTGGTTCTTCTCTCATATGCATTATTAATTGTATTTGCCTCTTGATATTGTATCTGGTTATTGATATATTGTTCAAATGCCCAAGTTGAGTTGGGGCATATCTTTTATTCAACTCCATCACCTTTCTTTGCACCACCTTATAATTCCACCATTCCATTTACCATGGGCTTTTATTTCTTTTGGTATTTAATCTAGCTCATGGGAGATAGGGTGGATATAATTCTATAAATCCTCTTGCTTGGCCTTTATTCCACTCCTTGGGAATGCATAAGAACAATGCCATTTTATTATTTTGTTTTCACCAAATAAATCAGGGCATTTATTATTTTGCATGGGCCATGCAACCATCATCACCACCTTTAGCTCCTTTGTTTTTCTCTTTGTTTAGTGGATCTTTCTTTGTGGGACCTTTTCCACCTCTCTCCACCATGTCCATGTCCCAACAAAACCATTTCTCCAACAAGCATGTTCATATGGGATCCTCTTTTTATTTAAATTTTAAACCCTCTCTCTCTTTCTCTCTCTCTTGTTTTGTTTCCTTACCAACAACTTGTGCTCATCCACCGAGCCCCCTCTCCTCTCTCTTTCTCTCTACCTGCCGGGTAGCCCCACCGCCACGCCGTCCCCACCTGGCAGCTCTACCTGCCCTGCCCTAGGTCGAGCCCCAGCTTGACCACGTGATCGGGAAGAAGGAGGAAAGTGGCTGAAGCCACTTTATCCTGCCCGAGCCCCACGGCGCCCCTCTTTCCTCTCCCTCGCTTGTCCTCTTCCCGCAAGTCTCCCCTTCCTCTCCCAGATCCGCCCAGAGCCCTGCCTCTCCTCTCTTTCCTCTCCCGCCGACGCCCATCTCTCGCCGCCAGAACCGCCAGCACCGCCGTCTACCACTCGCTCCTGCCGACGTGCACGATGTGGAGGTGGTCAAGGAGATCGAGGAGGTTCCTCTACACCACCCTGCACACGCCGACGTGGAGGAGGAGCGCCAGAGCCGCCAGTACCAGAGCCGCCAGTACCAGCGCCGCCCGACGCAAACCCTAGCTGCGCCGGCCGCCTGCGTCCTCGCCCCTTCGTCACCCCCTACACGATCCGACCGCACCGATCTCTCCGCGGTACGACCCTCTCCCTCCCTAACAACCTCCGCCTCGCTGTCGCCGTCTAGCATCGCCGTTCTTTTCGCCGAGCGCCTTCGGTGCACGGCAGCCGCTGCCGTCTGCGCCGCGCCGCGCCTCGCAGAGGCATATCTAGCCGCCGTCCGCTCCTCCGTCATCCTCCCGTAACCAGCCGCACTGGCTATCGACCGCAGCGCGTGCGCCCGCGACGCGAGTTCGAACCCCGCGCGCCACGCCCCACGTCGGTCGATCACGAACCTGTCCGCGGTTCAGAGAAAGCAGAAGAACAGTACGGGCCGTCGTAATCTTATATTTAGCCCCCTCTTTTATCTCGCGATCAACCCGCGGTCCAGCCTACCCCACCTGCCAGCCGCGGTGCCCTTTTTGCAAAAAGGCACCCGTCCTTTCTTCACCCCTAACCCGCGGTCCAGCATGCCCCACTTGTCAGCCCCTGCAGGTCCAGCCGCTGTCACGTGGGCCTTAGCCAGTTGGTCCCACCTAGCAGTCGCACGGGCTAGACAGAACCCCGGTGAGAAAAGTTTTCCGCGCGCGTATGTCCCGTCAGCGGCTGGCCCACCCGTCAGTGACTGTGGCTGGGTCGAGCTGGGTGACAAAAGCTTTTCCTGTTGCCTGTTTCATTTAAACCTTTATCAAAATTGATTTAAATTCAAATTCAAGTCAGATTTAAATAACTTTTAATTTACAAATCCAAATAATACAAATGATATATGTTTTGGAATCAGAAAAATGTGAGGAATTCAAATATGACATTCAAAATATCTTTCGGGTACTTTAAAATTTCAAGATGATTAAAATTACAATAAAATGCCCTTCTCCTTAATAAATTAATAACTTTAATTCTACAACTCCAACTTTAGCAAATAATATGTCTAAATCGATCAGCGCGACGAGCTCGTTCTATCTATGCAGTCCTTGTTCTGAATTGAAGCATGCATCCTGTCATTATTAAAATCTGAACTGTTTATGACAATAAAACTCGGTTAAATAAATAATAAAATGCTGTATTTCTTGTATCCACACCTCACCTTTGCCATGCTACTTTAATGCCATGTAAATTGTGCATCATTCATCATGGCATGCTTGTTTGCTTGTCGCATTTTAATTCATATGCTTGTGCACTTTATTTATGTTGGCCCTTGTTTGTTTGGTTCTTCTTCGAATAGACGCCCAGCAGGAGAATTACCAGGAATCACAGGAGTACTACCCAGATCCATCTCTCACTTCAACTGAGCTGCTAGGCAAGCACTACCACATTCTTGCATACATACAGTACCTATTGCCTCTATCTTAATCTTGCATCATTGAGTCGCGATTGCATTAAATTGAATCCCAAGTACTGCATAGCCTTTACTTTTAAACCCCACCGAAGCTTATTCCTCCATCCCATGAGCCATTACTACAGGAGTTGTTTGAGCCATGCGATTCGTAAAAAAGCATGTGTAGGGTATGTGAGAGTCGGATGAATAACGAGGTACCTAAGCAACATAACCTGAGTAGTAATGGGATAACTAATGAAAGAGGCACCGGTGAGCAATATCTGCTATTTGGTTTTCCATGCTCACTTGTGTCCCGTAGGACCCCGAGTACTTGATTCCTATTCCTTGACTATTCGCACTATCCATATCCGGGAGGCCTTATGCACCCCCCTGAGCCAGAGCTTGATTCATTCTTATTTCTTGGGGCCACAATTAGTTTGGGGCTTTGTTACTATCCTGTACTTATGCCATGTTACTGTATTATTTAAGATTGTGCGAGGAGCACCTGTACTGTTTTGGATCGTGACACGTTTTTGCTGTATCGACAAGCCCTGTCACAATTTCAGGTTCCCAGTCGTTTACCGCCGTCCACACAAACCTTGGGTCCGTCTCGGAGCCGGCCAACTTCGTGTGTGTTGCTATTCGTGCACCCCTGCAGGGTAAATCTTTCTAAAAGCCGTGTCCGCGGTTATGGACGACTTGGAGCACAGTTTCTCGATCATAGAAAAGTATAACTAAAGTACCACTTTTAATTTGACTAAGTACTTGACTAGTAAATAGTGCAATGCTCATGGAATGGTTAATAAAACGGCCACCGGATGATGGGGGTTGCTCGTCCGCTTCCTCGTTGGTAAGCGAGGAGGAGGATGGATCTGTTAATTATACTATTATAACTGTTGTTCTTAATTCACGGACATCCGTCTATCATTGGTTAGGCGGATGGTTAGCGAGTATCTATAGAAATGTTAGGTATTATCTTTTGCTGCAATTGCGTCACCCCAGGTTGTGTCCCCTTTAGCGGCATCAAGACTTGCTGAGTACCCCTAGGGTCTCACATGATAAATTGTTTGATTCAGATGAACAGGTGTACCCGCAAGATGGATACTGGGTGGAGGAGACAGATGATGTTGCAACGATCATTCGGTGTAGAGATTCCGGGATCGAGGATCCGTGAGATCTGTGGGCGGAATGTGTTTATTTATGGGGCATCTTATGCCGATTTGCTTCTTATCCGTACTCGGATCTTGTTTTCCGCTTCCGCCTGATACTCTGATGTTTGTTGTATGAGGAGCTATCCTAAATTATTATCTCTATCTAGGATATTTGAATCTTGTCGTATGGCGTTGCAATATTTCTATTTCTTTTAGATGGAATGGCTCTGAGGACTGTTGTATGTGGCTTGCATACATGCTCATTTGTGTATGTAGTTGATCCCTTCGCCTGCCGATTACGCCGCTCGTTCTTGTCCTGATGTTCTGAAAGTGGTTAGGACGGCCGAAAGGTCTACCGTGAGTGGCCCTGGGCCCCACCGTACTATTTTAACCACTTTCGTTCATCCAGGCATGTAACTAAGAGCGTAATTCACCGAGGTAGTTATAGCTCATGACCACAACAAGATCATGCATAGATAGAGAGATGAACACATAGCTATCGATAGAACCCTTAGCCTCAAGAGAGATCTACTTCCTCCTCATCATGGGAATCAGCAATGGTGATGGAGATGGTGGTGGAGATCGATGGAGATGGCTCCGGGGGCACATCCCCATCCCGGCAGGGTGCCGGAATAGAGACTTTCTATCCCCCGAATCTCCCCTTCGGTGGCGGCAGCGCTGCGGAACTTTTCGTGGCTGGAGGCTTGACTATTTAGGGTTTTGGTATCGGGAGGCTCTTATAGGCGAAGAGGCAAGGTCGGTGGGCGGCCAGGGGGCCCACACCATGCCCTGGCGCGGCCTAGGTGGACCCGCGCCTAGGGGTGGTGTGGCCACCCTGTGGCCCCTCTCCGTCTCTCCTTCTAGCTCCGTGAGTCTTCCGGGAAAATATCAACTTTGGCTTTTGTCCCGTCCAATTCCGAGAATATTCATTTTCTGACTTTTTGGAACCAAAAACAGCAGAAAATAGGCAGCTGGCACTGTGGCATCTTGTTAATAGGTTAGTCCAAGAAAGTGTATGAAAAGTACTCCAAAGTTGGAACAAAACATAAGAAAGTAGATAAAACCAAGCATGGAACATCAAAAATTATAGATACATTTGCAATGTATCAAGATGCGAGGCCCTAATGGTGTCATCACAGTCAATGGGAGCTACGAGAGATTTGACAGTTGCGACAGGGAATTCAACAAAATCTCCCAGTCCTTCGGCATGCAGGAAGAACTCGCGAGACTAAAGGAGTCGACAGACAACAGTCTGCCTCCCCTAAGCAGGCCAAGCTCACCTGACTTGTCCTTCGACTCATTGGTGCACACGAAGAAAGTCCAGGTCCACCCATCGGATCCCGCCAAGACGGCCCTCATCGCCAACAACTTGAGTCCCGCATAGGAACTCGCGCTTGTCGAATTCCTCTGGGAGCACTGGGAAATTTTCGCCTGGTGTCCAGCGGACATGCCAGGAGTTCCCAGGGAATTCGCTGAGCACGCACTCAATGTCAATCCAGACGCAAGGCCGGTAAAACAAACAATTCGGTGATTGTCTGAACCAAGGACAAAGGCAGTTGGAATGGAGATCAACAGACTCCTCGGCGCCAAATTTATACGTGAGATCAAGGAACGCACCTGGCTCGCCAACACGGTGCTAGTACCAAAAAAGGACACGGACATCCTGCGGATGTGCGTGGACTTCACCTCTTTGAATAAGCACTGTCCGAAGGATCACTTCCTGCTACCGCGAATCGACCAGATCATCGACTCCACCGCGGGATGCGAACGCCTCTGCTTCCTCGATGCCTACTCAGGCTATAACCAGATTCGAATGAAGGAGGAAGACCAAGAAAAAACAGCGTTTACAACGCCTTTTGGTGTGTTCTGCTACAACACAATGCCCTTCTGGCTAAAGAACACAGTAGCCACCTACCAGCGGTGTATTCAGGCTTGCCTCAAGAACCAACTCGGTCGCAACATTCAAGTCTATGTCGACGACATAGTAATCAAGACCAAAGAGGAAGCCTCATTAATCAACGATTTGCGCGAAACATTCATCAACCTCAATCGCTACCGGATAAAGCTCAATCCTGACAAGTGCGCCATTGGCGTACCATCTGGGCTACTACTCGGGTATCTTATCTCCGCGAGAGGGATCGAAGCAAACCCGAAGAAAATAAAAGCCATACTGGCCATGGAGAAGCCAAAGAACATAAGGGGCGTACAGCAGCTGGCTGGGCGAATCGCGGCTCTCAGTCGATTCATTAGTCGGATGGGTGAAAAGGCACTGCCCTTCTACCAACTCCTCCGCAAAGCTGACAAGTTTGAGTGGACCATGGAGGCGCAGGAAGCATTCGAAGACCTCAAACGCCTACTATCACCTCGCCAGTATTGGTGACCCCGCGAGAAAGGGAGTCGTTGTTATTATACATCTCCGCCACCAATCAGGTGGTCAGCACAGTGCTCGTAGTCGAACGAGCCGAGGAAAACAAGGTCCACGGGGTACAGCGCCCAGTCTACTACCTCAGCGAGGTACTTACGCCAACAAAACAGCGGTACCCGCACTACCAGAAACTGGCGTACGACGTCTTCATGATAGCCTAGTGACTGCGTCACTACTTCCAAGAACACCCAATCGTGGTAGTCAACGACGCCCCACTTGGGCACATCCTCAACAATCCCGACGCAACCGGGCGAGTCGCACTTTGGGGAATTGAACTGTCTCCACGAGACATCACATATGAAAAACGTGACGCAATCAAGTCATGAGTTCTCCTTGACTTCCTGGTGCACTGGATGGAGAACTAGCTCCCTGAAAAACCAGATATGTCCTACCTCTAGACAATGCACTTCGATGGATCCAAGCGGAAGGACGGAGCTAGTGCAGGTGTCATACTGACATCACCCCAAGGAGACAAGCTGAAGTATATCCTACGAATGCAGTTCACCGCCTCCAACAACGAAGCTGAATATGAGGCCCTGCTCCATGGGATAAGGATGGCAAAAGCCGGCGGCGCCAAAAGGCTCATAATATATGGCGACTCCAAGCTGGTGGTTAACCAGACAATGCACGAGTGCGACGCACTGAACGACAACATGATCGCCTACCGCGACCTCTACGACACACTCGAAGGGGATTTCGATGGCTGCGAGCTGCGACACATAGGTCGTGAAAGCAATGAAGAGGCGGACGCACTCGCCAACGTAGGCTCTACCTGCGCCCCCATACCACCTGGGGTATTTCTCGAGCGCATCTGTGAATGCTCCATCAAGCCAAAGGCCGCAAAGAAGAAAACAAGCGCAGCAACAGACTCGGGGGCTACGCCGCCCAATGAGCCAATGGCACTCGACGACCTGGAACTAGACACAAGACTCGAAGGACCAATGAGCGTCATGATGATCGAGCAATCCTGGACTCAACCGTACATCACGTACCTCCTCAGCAAGAGATTACCGGAAGATCCGACTGATGCACGGCACATCACACGGCGATCCAAGGCATTCGATGTTATCAACAAAAACTGTACAAGCGCAACATCACAGGAGTACTCCAACGATGCATCTCCACAACCGATGGAAGAGTTGTTCTCCTCGACATCTATGAAGGGACCTGCGGGCACCACGCCAGCAGTCGCGCCCTCGTTGCCAAAGCTCTACGAGCTAGATTCTACTGGCCTACGGCCATGCGCGACGCCAAGGACATCGTCCAGAAATGCAATGCTTGCCTGTGATTCGCGGACAAGCCACACGCACTTGGTGCAGAGCTCCGGCCAATTCCATTGGCCTAGCCCTTCGCGCAAAGGGGACTCGACATGGTTGGCAAACTCCCAAGGTCCTCATGAGGAGGCTAGGTCTACCTCTTGGTTGCAGTCGACAAATTCACCAAGTGGATAGAGGCCATGCCAGTGACCAATCAATCAGGGCACATCGCAGTCAAGTTCTTCGAGTCCATCGTCTACCGCTTCGGAGTGCCGCACAACATCATCACCGACAATGGGACGAACTTCACGTCCAAAGAATTCCAAGGATTCTGCGAGAATCTGGGAATCAACATCAGCTACGCATCGGTAGCACATCCATAGACCAATGGTCAGGTCGAAAAAGCGAACGGGCTCGTCTGCGGCGGCATCAAGAAGCGACTCCTCCGGCCACTTGAACAAGTCGCGGGTTGCTGGCTAGACGAACTACAATCAGTACTTTGGAGGCTACGCACAACTCCAAATAGTGCTACAGGGTACACCCCATTCTTCATGGTGCACGGGGCTGAAGCGGTGCTACCAGCCGAAGTACGATACAAAGCACCGCGCGTGGTCGCTTTCAGCGAACAGGAGTCAACCCTGGCACTTGAAGACTCTATCGACCTCCTAGACGAGGCAAGGGAAATCGCCGCAGAAAGATCAACGATCTACCAGCAGAACCTGCGCAACTACCACAGCAGGAGGCTAAGCCCCAGATCCTTCGTCGAAGGCGACCTGGTACTGCGACTGAAGCAGCAAGGGCATCTGTAACAACCTCGGACCCTACGCTCTAAGGTCAAGCCTGGATGAACCAAAAGTGGTTAAGGGTTTTACAGCAGGGGCGCAGGGCCACCCACGTGTACGCCCGTCGACCGCCCTAACCACTTCCAAGAACATCGGGACAAGAGCGAGCAGCGTAGGCAACAGGCGAAGAGATCAAATACATACACAAGTGAGTATGTATGCAAGCTACCTTACAATAGTTCTCAGAGCCATACCATCTAAAAGAAATAGAAATATTGCAACACCATACGGCAAGATCCAAATATCCTGGATAGAGATATTAGTGTAGGATAGCTCCTCATACATCAATCAACAGAGTATCAAGCGGAAGCGGGAAACAAGATCCGAGTACGGATAAGAAGCAAATCGGCATAAGATGCCACATAAATAAGCACATCCCGCCCACAGATCTCACGGATCCCCATCCTCGGAATCTCTACACCGAGTGATTGTTGCCAACATCATCTGTCTCCTCCACCCAGTATCCATCTTGCGAATACACCTGTTCATTTGAATCAAACAATTTATCGTGTGAGACCCTAGGGGTACTCAGCAAGTCTTTATGCCTCTAAAGGGGACATATACCTGGGGTGACGCAATTGCAGCAAAAGATAATAGCTAACAAGCCTATAGATACTCGCTAACCATCCGCCTAACCAATGATAGGTGGATATCCGTTAATTAGACACAACGGTTATAACAGTATAAAGTAACAGATCCATCCTCCTTCTCGCTCACCAACGAGAAAGCGGACGAACAACCCATCCGTTGGCAGTTTTATTAACCATTCCATGAGTATTGCACTAATTACTAGTCAGATATTTAGTCAAATTAAAAGCAGTACTTTAGTTATGCTTGTCTATGATCGAGAAACTGTGGTCCAAGTCGTCCATAACCGCAGACACGGCTTTCAGAAAGATTTACCCTGCAGGGGTGCACAAATAGCAACACACACTCGATCAACCTCGGAAAAACCAACTCAAAACCCAACGAGGCATTCACAACAAAGCGATCACAGGATTCATAAAATATTTCAGGGGGCCACCCCATTAAGCTACCCGCAACGAAGTTGGCCGACTCCGAGACGAACCCAAGGTTTGCGTCAATGGCTGTAAACGACTGGGAACCCGAAAATGTGACTGGGCTTGTCGATACCGCGAAAACATTTCGCTTCCAAAATAGTACAGGTGCTCCATGCACAATCTTAATAAAACAGTAACATGGCATAAGTTTAGAATAGTAAATAAAACCCCAAACTAGTTTGTGACCCCAAGAAATAGAAATGAATCAAGCTCTGGCTCAGGAGGGTCCATAAGGCCTCCCGGATGTGGATAGTGTGAATAGTCAAGGAACATGAATCAAGTACTCGGGGTCCTACGGGACACAAGTGGACATAAAAACCAAATGACAGATATTGCCCACCGGTGCCTCTTTCATTAGTTATCCCATTACTACTCAGGTTAAGTTATTTAGGTACCTCGTTATTCATCAGACACTCACATACCCTACACATGTTGTTCTACGACTCACATGGCTCAAACAAATCATGTAGTAATGGCTCATGGGATGGAGGAACAAGCTCGGTGCGGTTTAAAAGTAAAGGCTATGCAGTACTTGGGATTCAATTTAATGCATTCGCGACTCCATGATGCAAGAATAAGATAGAAGCAATAGGTACTATATGTATGCAAGCATGTGGTAGTGCTTGCCTGGCAGCTCAGTTGAAGCGAGAGATGGATCTGGGTAGTACTCCTAGGATTCTCGATAATTCCCCTGCTCGGCGTCTATCCGAGAAGAACCAAACAAACAAGGCTAACATAAATAAAGTGTGCAAGCATATAAATATAATGCGACAAGCAAACAAGCATGCCATGATGAATGATGCACAATTTACATGGCATAGCATAGCATGGCATGGGTGAGGTGTGGGGTACAAGAGTAAAGCATTTTATTAAGTTTTTAGTCATGTTTTGCTCCCATACACATTGCTGTCCACTTAATATTTACATGATTCATGCTTCAATTCATATCATGGAATGCATAGTCAGAACGGGCTCGTCACTCTGATCGATTTAGACATATTATTTGTCAAATTTGGAGTGATAGAATTAAAGTTATTAATTAATTGAGAAAAAGGCATTTATTGCAAAATAAACAATTTCGAAAATTTAAATTAGTCAAACATTATTTTGGATGGCATATTTGAAAACCTCACATTTTTCTGATTCAACAACATATATTATTTGGAATTACCAAAATAAAGATATGATTTATTGCATTTAGAGTAGGAAAAGGCAAATTGTTAATAGTTTGACTATTTAGCATTATCCAAATAGTACACAAAGTTTATATATGAGTTGTGGTCTGAGAGTGATAAGCATTTGAATTTATGGAATGTTTTCTACAATTGTTTAATGGACAGGGCTGCAAGCAAAAGATTCAAACTGAACCGATAACAGGTTCAGAGGAACAAAAGTTCAGAAAAAGGAGGCTTAATGTTTGCCCGACTGGGATTTTATCCCTGGTCGCTAGAGTACAGGAGTGAGGAACCAGCCACTGGGATGGCGTCAGGGTGAGGTCGGTGATAGGATGCAACTGATTTTGAGTATACCAACCGATCTAGCAAACAGTGTAGCAACTGAATCGGAATGCAGTATGCAAAACTAGCTAGCTTACTTGAATTTTGGACTGTGTCATGCATAGCTAGCTACCAGGCTTGTTGTTTGGAACAGATACACATGCGATCGTTGGCAAGGGCGGGTGCTACTGCTGGCGTTAGCGACGAGTGCGCGCGGGCGGACACATCGCTGGAGGCGAGCTGCATCAGGGGCGACGGAGGCCATACTTGGTTGGCGCAGCGGTGTACCGTGCAAATGTGGACATGATAGTGACTGCAAGGGAGGGAGGACCAGAGCATCAGGGACAGGTTTTGCTTCTGACAACTGACAATTCCTGCTGGTGGTTCTCAGAGACTGCCGACAACGTGATACAACGAACTTTGGCGGATGATTTCGAAGTGCTCAGGCAATGAAAACAGGAGCGGTTTGTGGAGGCGGGTAGCTGGATCCACTGAGAAAAACGCCGCGTATAAACGGAGACTAGGGACGCCGGAGATAGCCAAACATGCTCGGGAACAGAAGCCAGAACGAGCAGCATGCAGACTAGCAGAAGAATTCTAAATTGAATTTCGACATATGATGCCAGGGAGATGCAGCAAACTTCGTCGGAAGATATAGGGTGGCTCAGAGTTCCGTTTTGAACAAGGTTTAGTGCGTTGGAAAGAGGAAACGACCTAGAATATATTCAAGCAACCATTGATGCCGGGACTGAAGTATGTTGGATAGGAGCTTGCGGTGAACAGAGATAAAAAGAAAAGCATAAACTGAATTTCCCTGTCACGTTGAACTGTGGGATGATCTTGACTTCGAAGGACCATAGTGTCAGTTCTAGGACGAAAAGGAAGATGTCGTTATGGTCAAAGTTTTAGAAGATACCTAGATCTATTACTTTTGTCATTAGAAGTTTTTGGAAAAATGGACGGAAATAGTAGATCTAGGCTGATGAACATGCCGGTAATACAGGAACTAGACTGTCGGAACGAATCTGAATTTTTACATCTGATAATTTAAGTTCGGGCTAACTACGGCAGATGATTCCGATGGATTGGGAGGTTCGTTTTTAGTGAAACTTTTTGGAATGGAAAGAGGGAACATCGGCGAAGGGACGGGAGTGTGTGGGGGTCGCTGGTGGTGGAAGGAGGTGGCCGGAAACAGACCGGATTTAGAGGGTGTTGCGCGTCTGCTGCTGTCGCGAGCGTCGTGCACGAGATCTGCCTGCTGCTGCGTGCGATGGCTGTTGCGCATGCCGGCGAAGTAGAGGAAGGGGCGAGCGCGGGAGAGGGAAGGGGAGTGGGCTCACCTATGGCATGGGCCTAGCCAAACCAGGGCGCGCGGGAGGCGAAGGGAAACGGGATGACGACGGCAAAGCGGTGAGCGGCATCGACATCCCGGGTGCGCTGCAACGGCATCGGGGTGTGCTGCATCATTGCGGGGTACTTCTCCTCCTCGCCTCCAAGTCGTCCAAGGCTCGACCAGGTACATGTAGAGGTGGAGGCCGACAGGGACACGGTGGAGACGACGGTGGCGACAAGGATCGACGAAGACATGGGCGCGATGTCGGTGTCCAGGGGGTGCGGTCAAGCCAGGTAGGGCACCAGGTCTGAGCGGGGGCTGAGGTGGTGTGCGATCAGGTTGAACTGGGCCGGCGAGGGGCACTGATCGGCAGCTGATCCGATGGGGGTTCATGTCCTAGCTAGGACAGCTGGTTGGTGTGGATCGAGTAGAAGTAGACACACGGTAGAAATTAGGAGTGTTGGGGTTTTAGCTAGCTATAGGAATATGACTAGCTTAGGATAGATCGATGTAGTGTATTGCTCCATACCACTAGCCAGCACCTTCTGCTCCTCGTTGGGTTCGACACTCTTACTTATCAAAAATACTACGATACACCCCCTATACTTGTGGGTCATCATGTATGAAGCTAGGTACATGGAAATGTAGAATAGTTGGATCAATCAAGATGTAGCATGAAGGAATAGAGAAAGGATCCACATCTTTTATATATGGCTTGATTTAAGTACCAAAAGTACATACCAATGCCACATACAAAAGTATGGTATAAAAAGAAGATGATCTCAATAGAAGATGATATGGCAAGTTAGTGGATGGAAGGAAACTAAAAGATATGCCCCCATCTCTAGTTGGGAATTTAACATATATCAAAAGCCAAATACAAAGTATCAAGAAGCAACTACATTTAATAAACAATGCATATGAAGAAAAACCAATAAAACGGTGTTTTTAAAATGATCCTCAAATGCAAGGTGGCATGGTGACATGAGCATGATATAATGATGATGAAACTAATTATATGTGGAAAGTAGCAAATATATAGACTAGGCTAGTAGCATTGCAATTGTTAGACAATTGGGATGCTACAGCATCTCAAGCTCGAGTCCCCCTGGGAAGGACCATACGTGATTACAGAAGTAATCCCATGTGGCGCCTAGCGCCTTCAAGATTTAGAGACAGGAGTCGCATACTCTAATCCCTGGAACGTAGCGCAGCCGCGACGCTTCTACTCTTAGTCATTTTTTTACTTTTACATTACAAATAAGGCTACTCGGCCAAGGCTACTTAGCCACACATTGTACTTCGTACTACCCCGGGAACGAATAAAGCTAAGTGCCCCAAAACTCTGTGTTTTCCTCTATTTTTCGCACATTATCCACTCGGGGGCCGCGCCACCCTATACATATATGTTCTGCGAACTTAAACGCGATATCCTGAGTAGCTGGCACACAAATCGAAACCCTTGACAACATCAACCTAGTTGCAACGCACCTGACAAGTTGACAAGGGACTGAGATAAATACATGGCCAGGCTAACAAAAAGGAATTGCATAGTGCAACGCACTCGCAAAAAATAGACGCTAACAAGCTCTTTTATACATCATCATCAATCAATTATACATAGCATATATACGGACTTTACAACACTAGTACAATTATGTGCAGGATACAAAACTAAACTGCTATTGCAGCAAGAGGACATTGGTTTGCTCCTCGAAAAAGTCGACGATCTCCTCTGCTAGGCGATCCACTACCTGGTAGTGCGGCACCATGTTCCAAGCAGAACCCGTTGGCGGCATAGGTGACCCAGTAGCAATTGCTGCAACGTCCACATCAGGCCTATGCAATCGCACCAGCGACAGAGCAGCCTTGGCACCGGCCACCAACTGTTGTCGCACACACTCGCGGACCGCACTCAGGTCGTGGAATTTAGCGAGAAGGGCCAACAAGCTCGATGGAATGGCATCCAATGGAAACATAGTCCGACAAATATTCTTCAAGCATGACTGCGACTTCTTCAAAAAATGAAGTACTCGTGACGCACGATCCTGCAGGGTCACCAACGCGATTGCGCTATCGTGATCTACCCAGAAGTACCCACTCGCATGAAGCTGCTCTTGGGTCAAGTCATTCATACGAATGGCAATTCGATCCTTCTCATCCTGCGGATGGCGCACGCTGATAACTACACAAAGCAATAGCGGAAGTATGAGAACAGCGAACCATCGCGAGTGACTACAAGGAAAAGATAAGAGTAAGAAAGCTAACATTTAAATTGGTCGCCCAGCTGCGTCACCTCCCCCAAAAGATATTGTTCTCGAGCGGTGGCCTTCTCTGCCTTCGATTTCCATACATCCGCATTACCGCGGAGTACGGGCAATTCACGCTCCAACTGCTTCACGCGATCGCGGAGTCGCGAGAGCAGAGACAGCTCATCCACCCTTGAGCGCGGCGGTGCCAAAGGGTCATCAAGGGGTGGCGAATCCTGAGGTTCCCTCAACGGGTCACTCGATGTGCCCTATCACAAAGCCAAGCAAGAAGCAATAAGAATACTAAAAGCGATGCACAGACAATAGATTCGAGTGCATTCAAGATTAGCAAAAGTATCAGCAGATACACTCGCCAAAAGGCACGTTTTCGACAAAAGACATAAGCTATCTAATTATTACAAAGCTACTAAGGAGAAACTGATTTCTTCGACTTGGACTTAGGCTTGGGGGGCCTCATCGAGTCCGTGGCAGTATCAGATGCCACTGACTTTCCGCCGGCCCCTGACGCCATAGCCTTCGCCGCTTTCTTGGCTCGCTGCAGCTCCTCAGAGTACTTTGCAACTGTGCTGATCAGCTGCGGCCCATACTTGCCACAAGCAGTCGTGAAAGAAGCAAAGACTACCTGCTGGCCGTCCGCGCCGATGGGCATCGCCCTTGAGACCGCTGCAGGATCAACTTTGACTCCGTGGGCCTGCACCATGGCGAGTGACATTGACGCACCAGCCGCACAGAGCGAGTTCTTGAAGCTTGCAGGAATGCCCCCAGCAAGAGACTCCACCAGCTCGTCCATGTTCTCGATTAGCTCAGCCTTGGGCACCAGCTCTTCCCAGAGGCGACTGAGCACGCCCTTGGCCTTGGAGAGCGTATCTTGCATGGCAGAGCTGCGATCCTCGACTGCTGAAAGAGCACCCGCCAAGGCATCGTCACGGTGGAGGGCATGAGGGTCAAAGCTCAAACCGCTGGCATCTACAATCAAGCAGAGGCACAAAGAGTCAGCACTAATAACAAATTCAAAATAATAAGAAAGCACCACAAATTCACACAAGGGAATACCTGAGAGAGCCTTGGCAATTGAGAAAAGTTGTTCCTCGAACAACTTCTCCCTAGCTATGATGGAGGCACGCAGATCCTCTTCACGCTTTTGCGCCTCGTCCCGCGCCGCGATTGCCTCATCGCGACTCTTCACAGCCGCGGCGAGCGTCTTTTCCATGGCGGCGGCGTCGCGAAGAAGAGCATTTTGTTCAGCTGCAAAACAAAACAAAAAGGATAGACTATCAGTCGACTATATAACAACAATGCAGAAAAAGAAGAAGCAAAGAACACTTACTTTCCACCACGCGATAGCGCGTATCCAGCATTGCATGATGGCGGCCCATCGCAAGCACCTGCTCCGCCAGGTGAGTGGCTTCCTTCACAAGGAGCTATCGCAAAAAAAGAAAACAACAAAGGATCAGCAAATGCCAAAGATAAAATTGATTGCAACACGAGAAGAAGAGATACTACACTCACATGATCCTCCAGTGACTCCGAAGTCGATTGGTGTGCAGTCATCCGGGCAACCATCTGATGCTACCCATCGTGTGGAGAGCTTGATGAGTTATGCCCGGAGTGCGCCGCCAATGGAGGAGAAGGAGCATGCTCAACCTCTTTCTTGGCTCTGGAGGTCGCGACGCCAGATTCTTTCAAAAATTGGACGTCCCCAGAAGATGACGACGCTTGCTGACTGCAAGATCAAATCAACATCAAGGAAAGGCAACTGCAAAGAAGAACCAAAAAAGGAAAGATTCGAATACTTACCAATCAAACTTATCAAAGTCGAAGGTTTGATCCCCGACTCTAACAATGACTCCTTCGGCAACCACATCTTCTTGCGAGAAGATGGCGCCACGGCACTCACGGGAACGGCAGGTATTGGCGACTCGGCACCTACATCTGCACTCTCTGGAGTCGAAGAAAATGATGCATCTGAATCCTCGCTGCGCGGACGCTTGTGAGTGTCCGGAGCACTCGACTCGGGGGCTTCCTCCTCCACGTTAGATGGGACGGTCGACTCCGACTCGTCCTCTTCCAAGGCTTCACGAGGGATAACCCCCTCAGGAAGAGGGGGCATACAGGGTGACACCACCCAATCCTGCATACAGAAAACAAAATATAACACAAAGTCAAGAAACAGCAAAAAAGTAATCGACAAACAAACCTACTACGTAGCACAACTATACCTCAGGAGGAGGGTTAGCAGCATCGAATGGAGGAACGACTGGTTCACTGGGGAGCACATCCTTGGCGGTATACTTGGTGACCAGTCGCACCCTTTTGTCTACCTCACTCGTGGACATACCATCGGCAGACACGTGAGTGACATCGTCTGCGCCAGCCCACTGAAACATGGGGTGGACTCTGGCCTACAGGGGCTGGACGCGACGGCACAGCCATGTGCGAATGAGGGCGCAACCTCCCTCCTCTTTGCCCATGCGATTCTCGAGGTCGCAAACACGCTCGTACAGCACATCTGTCTCCGCGGACTCGCCAGGCATGATCACGTTCTTCTAGGAGCGCCTCCTCTTGCACGGTGTTGCGGGATTGAAGGGCGCGAGTCCGAAGTGGTCTCCATCAGCCTTTAGGTCGCGAACGTAAAACCACTTGTCCCTCCACCCTTGGACGGACGCTGTGAGTTTGATATCAAAGTATGAAGCGAAGGAGTCAACGTCGATACCGCAGCCGCCTACATCATAGACTACGGAGCCAGACGCCAATTGACACTTCAACTTGAAGAGACGCTTGAAGAGGCCGAAGTGCGGCTCGATTCTGAGCCAGCACTCGCAAAGGATAATGTAGCAAGCTACGTGGCGGATGGAATTGGGGGACAGCTGATGGAGCTGGAGCCCGTAAAAATAGAGAAGGCCCCTGAAGAAAGGATGCAGGGGCAACAAGAGGCCGTGGATGATGAAAGCAAGGAACATCACCCGAAAGCTGGCAGGAGGAGAGGGGATTACCTCACTGCCAGGGACGCGCGCGTCGGTGCCGCGGATGACAAAACCCCGTCTTGGCGAAGAAGACGAAGTTCTGAGGACTTGATCACAGATAGACGCCACGCGCCATTCGTGACGCGAGTGCCTGTGCCTTTCTTCTTTCCACCGGCGGCGGTGCTGGTACCCGTAGCGGCGGAGCCGCCCTTCTTCTTCATCGCAGCAGCGGCATCAGCAGAATTGGCCGCAGCACCTCCCTTTTTCTTCCCCATTCCACGGCGGCGATGTGACCGAAGGAAGTAGCTGGGAAATATGCGGAGCTGGTCCAGCACCACGAAGGAAAGAAAAGCAAGGAAGCAGAGGAGCAGCGGTAATGGCGATGGAGGCAAAGGATGAAAGAAGCAGATGAGAAATTCACCGTCGCCGCATCGCTACTTAACCCCCTGGAAGATGCAATCCAACGGCTAAGAAAAACCCTACCAGACGCGTGGCGTTCATCGCGCTCGACACGTGGAGAACCTGAAGCACGAACCGTCCCCCACTATTCCCATTACGCGTGGAAATCGAGGAGGCGCAGTTAAAATAAATATTACGCATGCCCGGTCAAATCAGAGTCAGGGAATGGGACCCACCGCTCGTCACGTCCCGTCAAACTCGCTCACGCGGGCAACTGAGGTCATGGATCGTCAGCACTGACGTCATCAAAACTACGTAGCAGAAGACTTCGACTACGTTAGTCCTTGCTTGAGTCTTCGACTCCACCAAGCACTCGGGGGCTACTCCCATAGGGAGCGCTGGTCTCGCACCCTACGATTTCCCATTTTTCTTTTTGTAGGAACATGAACAATCAAAGCTAACCCAACCACTTGAAACACGGTTCGACTATGGACATGGGTTACTCCCATAGGGAGCGCTGGAAGCAAATTCGACTGAAACAAGCAAACAAAAGGCGACTGCAGTCGCAAAAAAGTTCTTTAGTCCCTGCCTGAGTCTTCGACTCAACCAGGCACTTGGGGGCTACTCCCATAGGGAGCGCTGGCCGCGCACCCTATGATTGTTTGAACAAAGTACTATCTGTTGATAACATACACACTCGAAGCTTATGGCGACACCGCCTCATGAATTTTCCCTACAAAGAGACTGCGTCTCCTGGGTCACCCGAATCGTCTCCGCGATGACAAAATTCGGATGTCGCGCTTGCAGCGTGAAGATAAGACCTGAATAAGGCCTGGCAACGCATTTTGCTGCGCACTACCAGAAATATAACCGTGCCTAAAGGCACGATGAACATGCCTTGACGGACGCGTCGAGTTCTCACACCCGTACACTGGAATTCGACTCATATCAGACCTTCGTGGCTTGAGTCGAATTACACCAGCACTTTTCCAAATTCGAGTCTGAGGACTCGAGTTCGAGTAGATTGCGTTGTTTTACCCTAAGGTAGTTAACTGACACCGATACATCGGATGAATCAGGCACGCATACCAAAAATCCCTATGACACAGGCAAAGCAGCCAAAAAATATACTCATTTATGCACTCGAAAGGCTTCATAAAGTCTCTAGTCGAATCTGCGATTCCACTAGACACTCGGGGGCTACTGATATGGGTATACCCTACAGGTACTCGAGTTTGGCATATACGGTCAGATATGGCGAAGCCCACGGTGTCGCCAAGGCCCAAAGAGAGAACTCGAGTAGCCTACGGACTCACGATTGCTTGAAGAACAAGAAGATTCTAAACATAGAAAGTTCAAAGGGGAAAGCCCTAACCTGTAACCGACTCGATCTGTCACCCGGGACCTAGCCTATCTATATAAAGGCTAGGAGGGGCGGCGAGGAGGACACACGCAACCCTAGTTTCCACAACCCTCGCCAGATTGCATCTGCGCACCATTGTAATCCTCGATTCCTTTGATAATTCCACGAGCAGACAAGCAGGAGTAGGGACCTCTACGAGGCCTGAACCTGGGTAAATCTTCGAGTTCCTTGTATGCTTGTTTGCTAGCCGATAGATGTCTCCAGCGCTCCCTCCTTCTCCAAAACCCAAGTCCATAACAATGGGCATTGATGAGTTAAACCCTCGTCACATTGAGAGGCTGAAGATGCAGCCACGCATGTTCAGCTCAACAATGATCTCAATGAGCACCATTGGATGATAAATGGCAAGTACTGATGGCCTTTGTCTTTCATTCATTTGTTAATTTGATTTAAACAATTATTTGTGTGAGTTAAGCGATGTATTATTGTATGAATTATTGGATTTGAACAATTGTTATAATTTGATTTGAGAAATATTGTAATAATTTGAATATTATGTACTGTGATGTTTAAACATTCATCAAAGTTTGTTGTGTTTCCTTTCTATTTGTGGGTTTGTGAAATGGATCGTTTGGGCACCTAGAGGGGGGTGAATAGGTGCTACACCAATTTTTAATTCTTTTTCAATTTTAGGCTTAGCACAAAGGGTAAATTCTCTAGATAAACTATTAGGTGGAATTTCCCTATATGCAAACCTATATACTAGCGAGTAAAGAGAGAGTGGAAGAGGAACGAGTAAACTGAAGTGAAGCACGCGGAGACACAGGATTTGTTTGACCGCAGTTCCTTCCTTGTTAAGGGAAGTACGTCTGCGTTGGAGGGGTGGGCGGTACTAAGACCACCACGCCACAAAAGGCCTCACCCTGTTCTCCGATGGATCTCGCCACAACAGGCCTGATCCACCTTCCACTATAGGTACCCTTCGAGGCGGGCACCGGCGCCTTTACACAACTAGCGGGGCAACAACTCCACAACAACTTGGAGGCTCCCGAAATGACAACAAGCTGCCACAAAAACAAACTTATCAAATACAATAAACAAGATCTAGGTATTGACAAGAATACTAGATCAGGGATTTCTCCAAGTGAATGGAGAGGAGTTGAAGCGCTTGATTTTTGATGATGATGATGAACTTCTCCTCCTTCAATTCCACCAAAGATCAAGACCTTCGAGTGGTTGAAGTGGGAGATCGAGAATGAGAGCTCTTGCACAATGTCTGGTCAATTTCGAATGAATCAAGAGTTCTGAACGTTGGTGAAGAAGGGGTATTTATACCCCCTTCAGAAACCAGCCGTTGCAACCTTTGGGGGCCGGATTATCCGGCCCAAGTGAGGGCCGGATTATCCGGTCTGGGGAAACACCGCCCCAGACTCAGAATATCCGGTAGATAATCCGCCCCCTCTCAGAGCGTCGCGCCGAGCTTGCCCTTGATCAACTTCTGGGGGCCGGATTATTTGGTCCTATGCGAAGGCCGGATTATTCGGACTGGGGAAGAAAAACCGCCCCAGTTCGGATTTTCCGGGAGAAAATCCGACCGGATACCGAGCGACGCGCCTTGGCTCCTTTTGCTCGAAAACTGGGGGCCGGATTATCCGGCCCATGCGACACCCGGATTATCTGGCCTGGGGAGGAAAAACCGCCCCAGTTCGGATTTTTCGGGAGAAAATCCGACCGGGTACCGAGCAACGCGCCTTGGCTACCTTTGTGCGATGAGGTAGGCCGGATTATCCAGCCCTTGTTGGGGCAGATTATCCGGCCCCCCTCAAAACTTCCTGTACACTTAGCACACATGAAAAGTCTCCAAAGTATTGTTATCTAACACGCAAAACATAGGAAAACATGAAATGTTCTTTCAATCTCCCCCTTTTTGGTGTTAGATGACAATACCAGGATTTGCAGGAGAAAGACACAAGACGGACAAAGATAACTTATGAAAGAGACTCCCCTTTAATGTGTGCATAATAGAGTTTTGCATTGGAATACAAATGCACACAAATAGGTGAATCTATTCCATAGACATATGAGCAAAAACACATACCACCGAAGTAGAGAATATGCATCCTTGACATAAATCACAATTATTACCGGATAACCAATATGAGCGCGCCTTCCGTGATATACCTCCAGCAATAAGATATGAATAGATAGATCCATAAGCATAATCCATGATATGAAGTCCATAGGCATAGCATAATCCAGACAACCACAAAAAGTCTCAAACAACCACAAATCACGAATTTAAAGTTCAATGCTAAATGGGCATAAGCAGGAAATAACGAATAGAAAAGTGCAAGTGCTTATGCCCGACCCATGCAAATCCACGGACAACCTAATAGAACTACTTCTCCCCCTTTGGCATCGAGACACCAAAAAGGGAGAAGAGCGATGCTAGCACCCCATGGGATCACTCATCGTAGTCCTCGTCCTCGTCTTCTTCTTCATTCTCTTCCCCATCCTCATCTTCAAGTTCCTCAGTGTCATCTTCCTCATCTTCATCATCAGCAGCAGGCGCAGAGGGGAACAAGTGACGCTCTAGCTCACCATAGTTCGGCCCGGAGGAAGAGTTCCACCGAGCATACGGAGTGGGAGGTGTAGGAGCCGGAGGAGCACCCGAAGCGCCGGACACGTGGTGGAGGATGAGCTGTTGGGAGTGAGCCAACTCATGGCGCTGCTTGTATGCCTCGTACTGACCCTTGCGCGTGTCCACGCCCATGCAGAGAATGTGACGCTGGAACCAGTTCAGTTGCTTGATCTCACGGGCAACAGGGGCACAGGGGGCCTGCGAGCATCCCTCATGAGGCCCTCAGGAGCAGAGGAGGGGTGAGAGGTCTTCCAAACCTTGTTGTAAATCTTCTTGGCCTTGTGCACCGAGTCAATGTGGAATTCCTCAGCAGGAAGCAGGTGACGGATGAGCATCATAATGTAGGGCACATAGGGAATGGACAGACAGTTGAACATAGCATCACACAGCTCATGGTAGATGAAGTCCATGACATCCAGCATGTACTGCACTGACTCGTCCTCGCAGGAGGCAACCTCTTGAGAAAATTGAAGTAGCTGAACAAGGTGACCACGGATGCTGTCATTGTTGCCCCCATCCGGCCTGGCCAGGGGCGGATAATCCGGCCCTGGCAGAAATTTTCGATTTCACCTAGATTACATGCAAAAAAGTAGATCGGGCCTAGAAACTGCAAGACTATGATTTCTATGCGAAAACACATCCTTCTAGACAACGTTCCACCCAACAAGATACACATCTAGCCAAATATGGGGAGAGAGGGAGTTACCCTCACTCATTGGAGGAAGAACGTGGAGGAGAAGGTACCCGGAGGCACGGAGAAGAAGATCCGGGGAGGCCTGGAAAATCTGGTAGCCGGAGAGGCTCTGGGGAGGGTGAGGGGCGGCAGTCGGCGGCTGTGGAGGAGGAGAGGGCTGGGGGAGAAGTGCTGCTCGTTGTGAGCCCTTCCCCCCGAGCCCTGCCCTTTAAGATGAAATCCGCCAGGGCCGCATTATCCAACCAACACTTGGGCCAGATTATCCGGCCTCAAATCTGGTATTCTGTTACACACACAACCAGGCCCGCGCGTCCCCAATCAACACCCCCACAAGGTGTACAAGGGACTTGTGTGCAAGAATAGATGGCTTAGGGGTAGGGAAGGCTTGGGATTAAGAGAGCCAAACTGAGATGGTACTAGACACTCAAACTTGCAAAATCCAAATCAAATAAAAGCCAAGAGTGAGTGTGATTCCCATAAGAACATGAGAGAGCAAATAACATCCAAAAAGATCCAATTCTCCTCCAGGGAGAGGGCGGTGGCCGAAGCCACCTTGTTGGAGTGTATGGTGTGACACCGTGAAGATATATCTTGGGTTCACGACTAATACTCATCAATAAGCTCACATATCACAAAATGATATTAAGAGAAATGATTTATCTTGCTTTTGGCATTATGGGGGGAGGGTTATCCCAATGAGTTAGGACCACACTCCCCCTATATCCATGCCCACACCTAGACCAAACAAGGATTGAGATGTACGAGTGAGTGCATGGGTAATCAAGACAAGCTCCCGGAATCAATGATATTTAGCTCATTCCTCAAATAGCAGAATCTTGCTTCATCAAGTGGCTTTGTAAAAATATCCGCCAGTTGGTTCTTCGTGCTCACAAAGGATAGATCAATATCGCCACGAGCAACATGGTCTCGAATAAAATGATTCTGAATCTCAATATGCTTCGTCCTTGTGTGCTGAACGGGATTGTACGCAATTTTGATTGCACTTTCATTATCACATAAAAGAGGCACTTTGTCACAATTGACACCGTATTCCTTTAAAGTTTGCCTCATCCACAATAATTGAGTACAAGCGCTGGCAGCAGCAACATATTCAGCTTCGGCGGTGGAGAGAGATATACAATTCTACTTTTTGGAGGACCAACATACAAGAGATCTTCCCAAGAATTGACAAGCTCCAGAAGTGGATTTCCGGTCATCCTTATCACCAGCCCAATCTGAGTTAGTATACCACATAAAGAGAAATTGGAGCCCTTGGGATACCAGAGACCAAAGTTGGGGGAATGAACCAAATATCGAAAGATCCTCTTGACCGCCACTAAGTGGCTTTCTTTAGGAGCTGCTTGATACCTTGCACACACTCCCACACTCAACACAATATCGGGTCTAGATGCGCAGAGGTAAAGAAGAGAGCCGATCATGGACCAGTATACCTTTTGGTCCACATCTTTACCATGAGGGTTAAGTTCAACATGACACTTTGTTTGCGTCGGAGTGGCGACACCATTTACATCCGTCATCTTGAATCTCTTGAGCATGTCTTGGATGTACTTTGCTTGATTAATAAAGGTTCCTTCTCTAAGTTGCTTGATCTCGAATCCAAGAAAGAACCATAATTCCCCCATCATAGACATCTCAAACCTGTTAGTCATAAGCTTTGAAAATTCATCGTTAAAAGCTTTGTTAGTAGAACCAAAGATGATATCGTCTACATATAGTTGGCATACGAAGAGCTCCCCCTAAACCTTCTTAGTAAAAAGAGTAGGGTCAATTTGCCTAAATTCGAAGCCACGATCTAACAAAAGCTCTTTAAGGTGCTCATACCACGCACGTGGGGCTTGTTTAAGGCCATAGAGTGCCTTATCGAGTTTGTAGAGATGGTTCGGAAAGTTAGGATCCTCAAACCCCGGGGGTTGCTTTACATAAACCAACTCATGTAGAGGACCGTTAAGGAAGGCACTCTTGACATCCATTTGCTACAACTTAAAATTGTTATGAGCAGCATAAGCAAGTAGGATATGGATGGACTCAAGGCGAGCCACTGGAGCATAGGTCTCGCCGAAGTCGATGCCCTCAACTTGGGAGTAACCTTGTGCCACAAGTCTTGCCTTGTTCCTCACAACAATGCCATTCTCATCTTGCTTGTTCTTGAAAATCCACTTGGTGCCAATAACATTGCGGCACTCTTTGGGTTTCTCCACGAGTTTCCAGACTTTGTTGCGCTCGAAATTATTCAACTCTTCATGCATAACAATAACCCAGTCTGGGTCTTCAAGAGCTTGAAAGACCTTCTTAGGTTCCACCATGGAGATATGAGCTTGATGTTCACCAAAACTGGCCAATTCTCTTCTTGTAGAAACCCTTCGTCGAAGATCACCAACAACCTTGTCGAGAGTGTGACCCCTCAACTCAAGGTTACGATCAGCCCGAGCCTTGTGACGAAGTTCAATAAGTTTGTTGTCTCTTGGAGGAGGAGATTCATCACTTGAGTCTTCATTGGAAGCATTTTCTCTGCCTTGATCAGTAACTGGAACATCAGTAGCAGGGGGAGGAGACGCATGCCCTTGAGGTGAATCCGTAGCCGTAACAGGAGGCTGCAGAACTGGAGAGTCAGGGCTGGATAATCCGGCCGATGGAGAGGCCGGATAATCCGACCTGGGAGTACTTGCCGCAGCTTCATCGGGAGGCTTGGAACTTGCTTGAACTGGTGAGGGGCCGGATAATCCGGAGCTAGCCAGAAAATCCGGCCTGGAGCTTGCGCTGAAATCTTCACCAGCAGGAGCAACATGGTCAGCTGTAGCGGGGTGGCCGGATAATCCGGTGTCAACCGGAAAATCCGGCCTGGAGCATTCTGGAACATCTTGACCTTCATCAGTTGATGGAGATGGTGTAGAAGTTGCCCCCGTGGTTGGAGCATGTTGAGTATGTGTAGATGAGGGCTCTATATGAGTAGAGCATTGCCCTTCCCGGTCTGCCACAAGGGGTTCCTCAATGGGGCGGAAGAATCCCACGCCCATTCTTCTTATGGCATCTTGGGGTATTTCAACATCTGCATCACAAACACCAACTTGCTCCGCAAGGGAACCGTCATTTTCCTCGAACACCACACTACAAGATTCTACAACAGTTCTAGAGAGCTTATTGTAGACTCTATAAGTGTGGGATTCGGCACCATAACCAGCAAAAATACCTTCTAAAGCCTTAGATTCAAACTTAGATAAACGAACTCCTTTAATAATAAAGAAACACTTACACCCGAATACCCGAAAGTATGAGATGTTTGGCTTGTTACCGATAAGTATTTCATACGGAGTCTTGTCCAAGATCTTGTGGAGGTATAAACGGTTGGATGAATGACAAGCATTCGAGATTGCTTCAGCCCAGAAGTTATAGGGAGATTTAAATTCGGCTAACATTGATCTTGCCATGTCCATTAGAGTTCGATTCTTCCTCTCGGCTACACCATTTTGTTGAGGGGTGTACGCAGCGGAACATTGATGTCTTATCCCCTCTTCACTTAGGAACTCATTTAAGGTGTAGTTCTTGAACTCCGAGCCGTTATCACTCCTTATAGCCAGAATGGGGACGTTGTGTTGACGTTGAACCTCGTTGGCGAAGTCGATGACATTTTGTTGAGTTTCACTCTTCAACTTGAAGAAATAAACCAAAGTGTATCTTGAGTAATCATCAACAATCACTAGACAATACTTCTTCCCACCGAGGCTTGCATGCGATGGAGGTCCGAAGAGGTCCACATGAAGGAGCTACAAAATCTAATGGTTTTCCTTCGATGAGGTGAATCATGCATTTTCCCTTCAACACACGCCCTAGAAACACAATCTTTGGCAAAAGAGACATTTTCTTTTAGTCCAAGAATGTGGCCACCCTTGTGGAGACTTTGCAAAGTTCTCATATTGACATGGGCTAGTCGGCGATGCCATAGCCAACCCGCGTCAACCTTTCCGAAAAGACACATCGGTCCTGTAGTGGTTTTCTCCGAAAAGTCCACCACGTACAGGTCGTTTTCGACATATCCCACGAAAGCGACTTTTAGAGACTTGCTCCACAAGAGTACCACTAAATCAGCATCAATGTAAACTGCAAAGCCCATCTTACCAAGGGCACGAACTGAAAGTAAGTTATACCCGAGGGTCTCAACAAGCATGACATCCACGAGAGAGATATCGTGAGCCACCACAACTTTGCCGAGACCCAATACCTCAGATTTTGACTTGTCACCATAGGAGACGGTAATGTGATCAAGGTTTGGCCGCATCTCCGTGATGATCTCCTTGCTTCCGGTCATATCACTCGTACAACCGCTATCGAGTACCCATTTAGAACCACCAGAAGCATAGCCCTTGAAGAAAATTACTTCTTGGTTTTAGGCACCCATTTTTCAATGGGTCCTCTCATGTTAGTAACAAGGGTCTTGGGAACCCAAATAGACAAAGGAATGTAACAATCATAAGGCCCTACATAACTAGCATAAACATCACCATAACAATCACAATATAGTTAAAAGTTAGGATTGTTGATCCCTGCAAAACCATCATGATTAGTCTTGTCATTGGTAATGTTGCTAGTCTTTGATTGAGCAGTCTTGTTGTTCTTCTTCTTCTTGTTTTTCTTGCTCTTTATCTTGGGTATGTAACCAAGACCTTCTTTACTATTGTTTGTCCTTTGCCTGCTCAGTATCTCATCAATAACCCCTTTACCTTTGTGTTGAGAACTTCTTGCAAGATCTTCTTTTCCAAAGGATGAAGTGGAGGTACTTGGCACATCATACCATTTCAATTGAGTTTGGAGCTGGTCATGAGACTCATTTAGAGTAGAATGATCACTCTTCAATTCCTTGTGAGCACTTTCAAGATTATCAAACTTCTACAAAAGTCTAGCATGAGCAGCCCCAGAGTCAATCTTTTCTTTCTTTAGTTTCTTTACCTTGGCAAGAGCATGGTCACGTTCTTTAATGAGCTGAGCTACAGCTTCTTCTTATGACTCCTCAAGGTATTTGAGTCTTTCTTCCAAAGAAACTCGAGCTTCCTCTTCCTCTTCCAAGGCATTCTTCAATGAAGCTATCTCCAAGGCATCTTCTCTTTCAATTATGCCCTTTTCTTCAAGGAGATCTTCGGCTTGAGCAAGTTGACTCATAAGAGCATCAAAATGGAGTTTGTGCTCACCTTGTAGGTTAGTGAAAAAAGTATCCAAGGCAATAACTTCTTCTTTCATTTCAAGACTGTCATGATCATTCATATCAAAATTATGTTAGTATTAGGAAATGAAGAGCTAGAAGTTGATACCTCAGATCCTCTTGCCATTAGACAAGTGGCGTTGTTGTTGATGGCATTCTCGTTCGGCGAGTCGAAGAGAGAGGAGGGAGTCGATGTGGTGGCTATAGCAGCCACTTCATGGGAACTATCATCATCCTCTTCATCTTCACTTGCGGAGGAGTATTCCTCTTGAGCTACAAGGACAATCTTGGGTTGCTTCTTGAAAGGGCCATTCTTCTTAATAAATGGCTTCTTCTTAGGAGCTTTAGATTTCTCTTTAAGCATGAGCCTGCCACCATTGTCTTCTCTATTTTGATATGGACACTCGGCTACAAAGTGCATTCTATCTCCACAGTTGAAGCAAGTTCTCAATCTTGGGCCACTTTCTCTTCTTCCATTTGACCCGTTCTTGCGCTCAAGTTCAGACTTGGCTTTGGCAGGGTCCTTCCAAAAGTTCCTTGCATAAAATTCCATGTACTCACCATGAGCACGTTTGACCTCATCGGGGCAGTCCATGGATACCCCCTCAAAAGCTCCTTCATCTTCCTCTTGCTCAACAACATTGGCTTTGAGAGCCACATTGACACCCTTTTGCATTCCAATGGCCCGAGCACGGGCATCTTCAGCATTCTTTGCCGCCACTTTGAATGACGCCATTTCTTGCATGACTTCGTTGGATGTCATTTGATGATAGTTGTGTCTACCTTGCAGGCTCTTCAAATCCGTTGGCTCGAAAGGCATTAAGGCACTCACATACTTTCTTTTTATCCATGCATCATCAATGTGAGTGGCCCCATGCTTCCGAAATGTTGTTGCGATGCCCTTGAGTCTTCTATATATGTCCTCATGGTTTTCACCATCCAACATGTAGAATCCCTCAGGTTCATTACTAAGGGCATCATACCTGTTTCTTCTCATGCTTTCATTTCCAACGAAAAGGTCCGTAAGAGCATCCGACGCCTCTTTAGCTGTGTTGAGATGTTTAATGTGTGGCATGTCCTTGGGACCCACACCCAGTTGTATCATGTGGAGAGCGGTGGCATTCAACTGGCTATCCACAACTTCCCTTCTCGTTAGATTGGTTTGATCTCCAATATGAAGACCTTCTTCAATAATCCTCCACAATTCAATAGAGGAGCTGCACACATGAGATTTCATTAGGATTGCCATTGATTAAAAGAGGATGCAGTGAGCTTGGGTGGATCACCCTTATTGTTTATATGAGGATGAGGGATAGGTGGGTCGGGGGAATATACGTGGCAAACCTCACTATATTCCTCCTTACCACTTCCCTTTTTGGAGGTGGAGCCATTTAGTTGTTCACCTTACACATCATCATCCTTGGATCCGGTGTTACCCTTTTCCTTAGATGATGGTGTGGGAGCCTCAGAGGAGGATGTAGATGGGGCTATGGATGATGTAAGGCGAGAAATCATTTGATTCATCTCCTCCATATTGGCCTCAAAGGATTCCAACAAGGTTGTTTCCAACGACTTGAGATCATCCATTGTGACCTTATCCATAGCCTCATTTCCATCATCCTTGGTACCCATACTACTCTTAGGCGGTTAAGACCGAATTAAGAGCCGGGGCTCTGATACCAATTGAAATGGATCATATGGGAATCTAGAGGGGGGGTGAATAGGTGCTACACCAATTTTTAATTCTTTTTCAACTTTAGGCTTAGCACAAAGGGTAAATTCTCTAGATAAACTATAAGGTGGAATTTCCCTATATGCAAACCTATCTACTAGCGAGCAAAGAGCGAGTGGAAGAGGAACGAGTAAACCGAAGTGAAGCACACGGAGACACATGATTTGTTTGACCACAGTTCCTTCCTTGTTAAGGGAAGTACGTCTGCGTTGGAGGGGTGGGTGGTACTAAGACTACCACGCCACAAAAGGCCTCACCCTGTTCTCCGATGGATCTCGCCACAACAGGCCTGATCCACCTTCCACTATAGGTACCCTTCGAGGCGGGCACCGGCGCCTTTACACAACTAGCGGGGCAACAACTCCACAACAACTTGGAGGCTCCCGAAATGACAACAAGCTGCCACAAAAACAAACTTATCAAATATAATAAACAAGATCTAGGTATTGATAAGAATACTAGATCAGGGATTTCTCCAAGTGAATGGAGAGGAGTTGAAGCGCTTGATTCTTGATGATGATGATGAACTTCTCCTCCTTCAATTCCACCAAAGATCAAGACCTTCGAGTGGTTGAAGTGGGAGATCGAGAATGAGAGCTCTTGCACAATGTCTGGTCAATTTCGAATGAATCAAGAGTTCTGAACGTTGGTGAAGAAGGGGTATTTATACCCCCTTCAGAAACCAGCCGTTGCAACCTTTGGGGGCCGGATTATCCGGCCCAAGTGAGGGTCGGATTATCCGGTCTGGGGAAACACCGCCCCAGACTCAGAATATCCGGTAGATAATCCGCCCCCTCTCAGAGCGTCGCGCCGAGCTTGCCCTTGATCAACTTCTGGGGGCCGGATTATTTGGTCCTATGCGAAGGCCGGATTATCCGGACTGGGGAAGAAAAACCGCCCCAGTTCGGATTTTCCGGGAGAAAATCCGACCGGATACCGAGCGACGCGCCTTGGCTCCTTTTGCTCGAAAACTGGGGGCCGGATTATCCGGCCCATGCGACACCCGGATTATCCGGCTTGGGGAGGAAAAACCGCCCCAGTTCGGATTTTCTGGGAGAAAATCCGACCGGGTACCGAGCGACGCGCCTTGGCTACCTTTGTGCGATAAGGTAGGCCGGATTATCTAGCCCTTGGCGGGGCGGATTATCCGGCCCCCCTCAAAACTTCCTGCACACTTAGCACACATGAAAAGTCTCCAAAGTATTGTTATCTAACACGCAAAACATAGGAAAACATGAAATGTTCTTTCGGTTTTTGTGCCCACGCCGAGCAATCCTCGCAAACGCGAACCGCAAAACGAAATATGCTGCTCCGTGTGGGAAAAAATCTAGGATTCGCGTTTATCACGCACTGTACTCGCGCGTTTATGGTTCAGGATATATGGTAGCTGCCAGAGTTGCTCTTGCAGCCGGGCCGCGCATTTGTTCAAAGCGCCGCCGGTGCGCCAGTGGTACGAGGATTGAGAGCACATGCCACTCCGTTGCTGTACATGCTTGCTCGATTCGGCAAGTCGACTGCCTTTCCGCTTCACCTCCTCCGGCAAGGAGTTCTTGCCGTCGGGCTCTGACCCTCCTTGTTGCCTTGCCTCTAATTTCTAATTAACAAGTAAACATCTCACACTGCGTCCGCCGCATGGCCGATCCGAGGGAATTCTGTTAGGCGTACATGATGAGACCATGTAAGTCTTAGCTAGTTCGGTTGGAGATTTTTTCATAAAACTTCATATCTGTAACAAGGCTGATAATTTCAAATGGTCTCTAATCGTTGTATACCGAGCTGCCCAGGAAGTGTTTAAGGCTGATTTTTTACGTGAGTTGGTAAATCTCACCAAGGATAATCTGTATCCTATTCTTACAGGTGGGATTTTAATTTGATGAGATTTCCTCGTGAGAAAAGTCAAGGCCGATTTGACGAACGTTGGCCTTTCATGTTTAATGCTGCTATTGACAGCATGGACTTGAGGGAGGTTACAATATTAGGAAGAAAATTTACTTGAACTAATAGTCTTCCTGAGTCGATATACGAAAAGCTTGATAGGGTACTTATGGATACCGAATGGGAAGAAAAGTTCCCCATGGTAACTGTAAGGGCTCTAGAACGTATTGAGGATTTGTTTGATCATGCTCCTTTACTTTTGACGGTTGGTTCTCCACCACAAATTTCTAAGCACAAGTTCAAGTTTGAACTTGGCTGGATGATTTGTGATGGGTTCTATGAGATGGTTAAGGCAATTTGGATAAAATCGGTCGGTGGTCAAACACTCATACAACGTTGGAATAATAAAATGTGTGCGTTACATAATTTTCTTCGTGTTTGGGCTAGACATACTACTGGAATCCTGAAAAAAATCGCCTTTCTTTTATTATTGATGACTTAGAAGCTTCTGCGGAAGTTAGACCGTTATCTACATATGAGATTGAGCTTAAGAACCAATTGAATGCGGAAACGACCCGACTACTGCGTGAGGAAGAACTCAAATGGTCCCAACGCTCCAAAGCGAAATTCATTCTAGAGGGAGATGCTAATACAAGATATTTCCATGCTATAGCCAATGACAAGCATAAGAAAAAATGTATTCACTCTCTGAACCATGATGAAGGTATTATTGAGGGACAAGAACAACTTAAGTCGTATATTACTAGTTACTATAAATCTTTGTTTGGACCACCACCAAATAACTCTTTTAGTCTGGATGAGTCTCGAACAACAGGTATACCGCAGGTTACTGTCGAGGAAAATAACTTTCTAACCGCCTCATATATGGAGGAAGAGGTCAAGAAAACAGTTTTCTAGATGGAACATAACAAAACACCAGGTCCAGATGGTTTCCCAGCAGAATTCTACCGAAAATTCTGGAATATTATTAAGGAGGACTTGATGGCCTTGTTTGGTTTTTTGCATGTTGGGCAACTTGATCTCTTTAGACTAAACTTTGGTAATATAATTTTACTGTCTAAGGTTAACAATGAAGAGCATATACAATAGTATCATCTCATCTGTCTTCTTAACGTTAGCGTTAAAATATTCACAAAAGTTGCCACGATTAGACTAAATTCAGTTGCTGACCATGTTCTCCGTCCTTCTCAAACTGCTTTCATGCAAGGAAGAAACATCTTAGATGGTATAGTAATCCTGCATGAAACAATTCATGAACTACACTCTAAAAAAACAAAACGGGATATTGTTCAAGATTACCTTTGAGAAGGCCTATGACAAAGTTAAATGGTCTTTCCTTCAGCAAACACTCCGAATGAAAGGTTTTTCCGACGAGTGGCGTGCTCTCATATGATCTTTTGTGTCTAAAGGTAGTGTTGCCATAAAAGTTAATGATGACACTGGCAACTACTTCCATACTAAGAAGGGACTGAGGCAAGGGGATCCGCTATCGCCAATACTATTTAATATAGTGGCGGATATGTTGGCTATCCTCATTGAGAGGGCGAAAGCTGAGGGCCAAATTGAAGGACTAGTCTCACATCTCGTTGATGGAGGACTTACTATTCTCCAATATGATGATGATACAATCTTATTTATGAAACATGATTGGAGAAAGCTAAGAACCTGAAGTTAATACTATTAGCCTTTGAGCAAATCTCTGGAGTGAAAATTAATTTCCATAAGAGCGATTTATATTGTTTTGGCGAGGCCCAAAACGAGGCACACCTGTATGCTGAACTTTTCAGCTGCTGACAGGGGAAATTTCCAATCAAATATTTGGGTATTCCGATACACTATTGGCGTCTCACTATTGCTGAATGGAAACTTGTTAAGGAAAGACTCCAAAAACGTCTTAATAGTTGGAAATGCAAATTGCTATCCCTTGGAGGAAGACTTGTACTCATAAACTCACTACTTACCAACATGGTACTATATATGATCTCGTTTTTTCAGCTGCCAAAAGGTGGCTTGAATAAAGTGGATTATTTCTGATCAAGATTCTTTTGGCATGGGATAGTGAAAAGAAGAAGTGTCGACTGGCCAAATGGAATGTGGTTTGTCGGCCGAAACAATGCGGTGGACTTGGTATACATGATTTACAAGTCAAAAACATCGCCCTTTTAGGTAAATGGCTATTTAAGCTACTTACTAAAGAAGGAGTCTGGCAAACTATCATCTGGAGAAAATATATTGGATCCAAAGTTGTGCCTCAAGTGGTATGGAAACCTGGTGATTCACACTTTTGGGCTGGAATAATATCGTCTAAAAAACATTTTTTCTGTTTTAGCGTTTTTGATATTAAGGATGGATCTCAAATTAGGTTTTGGGAAGATAAGTGGCTTGGGCATACTTCTCTTCGGGAACAATATCCGGCACTATATTCGATTGTTAGACACAAAGGGGACACACTATCCAAAGTACTGGAAACTACTCCTCCTAATGTATCTTTCAGAAGAAGCCTCATTGGTTCTAGACTAGTATCATGGAACAATCTGTTATTACGATTATCCACGATTCAACTATTAGATGGTGTAGACGAGTTCACATGGAAATTATTCGAGATCGGTAAATTCTCTGTGGACCCAATGTATAGAGCCTTGATTCAACCTAATATTCAGGTCGATGATAGCACAATTTCGAAAATAAAAAGGGGTACTTCTTACAAAAAGATAATCTTGTTAAGAGGAATTGGCATGGAAGTAAACAATGTATGTTTTGTTATCACGATGAGACGATCAAACACTTATTTTTTCAATACAATTTTGCTCGTCATATATGGTCAATCATCCAAGTTGCCTCTGGTTTATCTCCCCCACGATCGGTGACCAATGTATTTGGTAACTGGTTACACGGGATTGCTAATAAACACATGATCTTGTTTAGGGTGGGAGTGCTTGCCATTATTTGGTCGTTGTGGCTATGTAGAAACAACAAGATTTTTAATACTAATGTGTCTTCAACGTTGCAGGTTATTCATTGGGCTATGGCTATTCTCCGGTCTTGGATTATTCTCCAACGGTTCGAGTTCCGCGATTTGTTTGCGGAGGGGTGTATATGATTGGAGGATACGGCGAGGGATATTTTTTCCCGACATGGATGACTGCGTGATCTGCGGATTGAGCTACCTTAGCGGCTTGTCATGGACAATCTTGGAGACATTTTTTTTGTTTCTCTCTTTTGACTCGTTCTATACCTGTGTGATTTGATCGACTGTGTGCATCTTAGCTATGTAGAGGTCGGGTGTAAACATTATAAAAGTAATAAAGTGTTCATTTAAAAAAATCTCACACCGGTACCGTGCAGTTTTCCAGATCATCGTTAGTTAGTTGTTTTTTCAGATTTTTTTTTAGAAATGGGTGCTTTATTACTCAATAGCAATGTTTACACCCGGCCTCTGCATAACTAGGATGCACATAGCCGATCGATCACAAAACAAGAATCAAACTTAAGAACGAAAATTATAATGCGTATAGCAAAATAAAACAGCGTGCAGCTAAGGCGGTTCAATTCGCAAATCACGCTGCCATCCATGTCGGGAGAAAATATCCCTCACCACATCCTCCAAACGCGTACAACCCTCCACAAACAAGTCGCGGAACTCCATACGCTGGAGCGGAATCCATGATCCTGCAAGGAAGAAGAAACTATATTATTAAAAATCTTGTCATTTGTACATAGCCAAAGCGACCAAATAATGGCAAGCGCTCCCACCCTAAATAAAGTCCCATATTTATCCCGAATCCCATATAACCAATTGCCGAATACATTGACAACCGATCACGGAGGAGATAAACCAGAGGCTACTTGGATGATTGACCATATAACACGAGCAAATTTACATTGGAAGAATAAATGTCGTATTGTCTCGTGATGATGACAAAATACACATTGTGTACTTTCATGCCAATTCCTCTTAACAAGGTTGTCTTTAGTAAGAATTACGCCTTTACGAAGGTACCAAGCAAATATCTTCGTCTTAAGGGGTAACTTTATTTTTGAAATTTTATTATTGTTATCGACGGGAATATCAGGTTGGATCAAATCCCTATACATAGAGTCAACCGAAAATTTAGCATTCTGAAGTAAATTCCATTTGAATTCATCCACCCCCTCAGACAGCTGTAACGTGGATAGTCTTAATACAAGATTGTTCCAAGATTCAAGTCTAGGTCCAATGAGGCTTCGTCTAAACAAAACACTAGGAGGATAACCTTCCAAAACTTTGGAAAGAGTCTCTCCTTTGTGTCTAACAATTGAGTAAAGAGCTGGATATTGATTCTGGAGGGGAGTTTGGCCAAGCCATTTTCTTTCCAGAATCTAATATGTGATCCGTCCTTAATATTAAACACACCAAATTGAAAGAAATGCTTTTTGGACGACATAAGTCCCGCCCAAAAGTGTGAATCTCCGGGTTTCCAAACCACTTGAGACATCGCCTTAGAGCCTATATATTTCCTCCAAAGAATGGTTTGCCAGACACCATCTTCAATAAGTAGTTTGAACAACCATTTACCGAGAAGTGTGGTGTTTTTCACTTGCAAATCATGTATACCCAGTCCACCGTATTCTTTTGGTCCGCAAACCACATTCCATCTGGCAAGTCAATATTTCTTTTTTTCACCATCACCTTGCCGGAAGTAATCCATTTTCTTCAAGACACCTTTTGGTAGTTGAAAAAACGAGATCATATACAGTACCATGTTTGTGAGTACTGAGTTTATGAGAACAAGTCTTCCACCAAGTGATAGTAATTTACCTTTTCAACTATTAAGACGTTTTTGTAATCTTTCCTCAACGATTTTCCATTCAGCAATCATGAGCCGCCAATAATGAATCGGGATTCCTAGATAATTGATTGGAAATTGGCCCATGCTACAGCCAATTAGTTCAGCGTATAGATGGGCCTCGTTCTCAGCCTCGCCAAAACAATACAAATCACTCTTATGGAAATTGATTTTCAATCTAGAGAGAAGCTCAAATGCTGATAATATTAATTTTAGATTCGTAGTTTTTTCTAGATCATGTTCCATAAAAAGGATAGTATCATCAGTGTATTGAAGAATATAAATGCCACCATCAACAATATGGGGAACTAGTCCTTCAATTTGGTCGGCAGCCTTAGCTCTTTTAATTAGGATAGCCAGCATATCAACCATTATATTAAATAGTATAGGCGACAACGGACCCCCTTGTCTTAGCCCTTTTTTAGTCTAGAAGTATTTGCCAGTGTCATCATTGACATTGATGGCTACACTACCCCCAGTCACAAAGGACTGTATGAGATTGCACCACTCCTCTGATAAACCTTTCATTCGAAATGTCTGCTGGAAAAAAGACCAATTAACCTTGTCATAAACCTTCTCAAAGTCAATCTTAAACAATACACCATTTAATTTTTTCGAGTGTAGTTCATGAATTGTCTCATGTAGGATTACTACACCATCTAGGATGTTTCGTCCTTGCATGAAAGCAGTTTGAGAAGGTCGAACAACATGATCAGCTACTGAATTCAGTCTAATAGTAGCAACCTTTGTAAAAAAATTGAAACTAACGTTAAGAAGGCAGATTGGTCGATACCTGTATAAGTTCTGCAGTATTAACCTTAGGTAAATGATATTACCAAAATTTAGTCTAAACAGTTCTAGCTGATCAACGTGCAGAAAAGAAAAAAGAAGCATCAGGTCCTCTCTAATGACTTCCTAGAATTCTTGGTAAAATTCTGCTGGAAAGCCATCAGGACCTAGAGCTTTGTTATGTTCCATCTGAAAAATAGCTCTCTTGACCTCCTCCTCAGTGTAAGGAGCGGTTAAAAAGTTGTTTTTTGAGATGGCTGTTAGATGATGTATATACTATTAAATGGCTTTGAGATGATGTTCACTACACACATGCATATATGCATCGAGCGTTGACAGCAGACATTGAAGTGACATCGACACGCAGCCGTAAGGCACACCACCGGTCCCGAAGCGACGTCCCATTTGGGTACTTCTGGCCACCATCGGCTGAGACGGAGTCCCGCTGGGGTTCTCCCCAGCAGCTTGGAGTTCAAGGCGTTCAGGAGCATGGAGGCCAGCATGGAGGGGATGAGCATCTCCAAAGGAGACAGCTGGTATAAAAGCATGTCAGGAGAGGAGAATAACGCAAACAGCAGCCAAAACGAGTCCCAGGACTACAAGAGCAAAAACCAGCCACGGCATGAGGCTTTGTTTACTTCTCTCGTATATTCTCACAAATACTCTCATATATTTTTAATTAAAAACTCTCCTCTAAGGTAGTGTATTTTTTAGAAGAGTATTGTATGAGATTTGAAGAGTATTGGGTGAACACTAAATCTCTGCATATTTCTAAAACTCTAATGGGTAAAAATATGAGAGATACTAGGCCTGAAGGGAACGCTGCCGAGAAGCCACTAGCAGCTGGACATGCGAGGAATTTGTCCACGAAAAGCTGGGGAGAGAGCCATACGGGGCGGGTCATCAGTATTTATTCTAGTACTTTCAGTACTTCCTATTTTTCTATCGTTATATTGGCTTCGTTGGACGGCTCCTAGATTCTCCGATTATGGTAAAACTTGTATTATTATAAAGCTCACCACGTTGATAGAAAGCATAAATATCACGCTGAAGTGCTTCATTCCATTTCAGCTTTTATTGTAAAGCTCACCACGTTGCTAAAAAACATAAATATCTCGCTAAAGTAGGCTTCTTATGAAAAGTAAACGTTTGATAAGTTTTACAACTACTACTTCTTTTAAAATAGATGTCGGAAATTTATTTAAAATTTAGATGTGTCTAGACACTATTTACTTCCTCTATTTTAAAATATAAGATGTTTTAGCTTTTGTGAAACTAATATATCTAGATGTCTTTTAGAGCATCTCCACTCGTTAGAGGCCCCTAGGACAAAATCCGGTAAAAGAATTTGCCGGATTGGGCGAGCATTTGGCCTGGGGCACCAACTCCCAACCACCCCGCAAGAACTGGCCTTCGGAGATCAGAAAACGATGAATTTTTTAATTTGTCCTTCCCGTTAGCAAAACACGATCAAGTCCAAGAGTTCGGTGATGTCTACGCACTTCTATTCTTATAGACAGTTGTTGGGCCTCCAAGTGCAGAGTTTGTAGAATAGCAACAAGTTTTCCCTTAAGTGGATTAACTAAGGTTTATCGAACTCAGGGTGGAAGTGGTCAAAGGTATTCCCTCTCAAACAACCCTGCAATCAAGATACAAGAAGTCTCTTGTGTCCCTAACACACCCAATACACTTGTCAGGTGTATAGGTGCACTAGTTCGGCGAAGAGATAGTGAAATACAAGTGGTATGGATATAAGACAATGGTGCTAGAAAATAGCTTGATGGCGTGGAAGAGACTAAAGGAAAACTGAAATAAAGATGGAAGCAAGCAAACATGTAACAGATATAGTAGCAAACGTTGTTTCAATGCTTAGAAACAAGGCCTAGGGATCATACTTACACTAGTGAACACTCTCATATAAATATATTCTTCTTTATGATACTACTCTAAACTACTCTCCGGTTGGACACTCTAATCCATGGTAGGGCTATAACAGCTCACCTCAAAGTACGCCTTTCCTATCTAGATAACCCCACACTGTCACCTTGAGCACTAGATGGTTCCAACAAACACCACAATTTTATAAAGACATCCAACTCCAAATATAACTCATAACAAGTATTTGTAATCTCTAGACTAAGTACCACCATGGTGTGCACACTGTCACTTTCACACATATGAGGAGAGCAGAGATCTATTAAAGCACTTGAGTAGCAAGGTGGATCTACTTGATTACAAAGCTCATGATCACAATATGATCACGCATAGAGAGATAGATGAACACGTAGCTACCGGTAGAACCCTTAGCCTCGAGAGGGAACTACTCCCTCATCATCATGGGAATCAGCAACGGTGATGGAGATGGCGGTGGAGATCGATGGAGATGGCTCCAGGGGCACTTCCCCGTCCTGACAGGGTGCCGGAACAGAGACTTTATGTCCCCCGAACCTCCCCTTTGGTGGCGGCGACGCTACAGAACTTTTCGTGGCTGGAGGCTTGACTAAGGGTTTTTGCATCGGGAGGCATCTTATAGGCGAAGAGGCAAGGTCGGTGGGCGGGCAGGGGGCCCACACCACCTAGTGGCGCGGCCAAGGGGGACCCGCGCCACCCTATGGTGTGGCTGGCCCCAGGCCCCTCTCCGTCTTGTCTTCTGGATCTGTGTTCCCCTTGGTGAAATATTGACTTTGGCTTTTGTCCCGTCCAATTCCGAGAATATTCATTTTCTGACTTTCTGTAACCAAAAACAGCAGAAAACAGGCAACTGGCACTGTGGCTCTTGTTAATAGGTTAGTCCAAGAAATCATATGAAAAGTACTCCAAAGTGTGGACAAAACATAAGAAAGTAGATAAAATCAAGCATGGAACATCAAAAATTATAGATACATTTGCAATGTATCAACATCCCCAAGCTTAACTCCTGCTCGTCCTCGAGTAGGTAAGTGATAAAAAGAAAGAATAATTTTTGAGGTGACATGCACATAAACTTGATCAAAGTATTTGTAAAACATTCAAAGCTGGGATCATAGTACTTCAATCATAACATGAGAGACAAAGTTCTAGCAATAAAACAAAGAAACTATGTAGCAACATGAAAAGGCACAAACAAAATATTCATGAATAACAATGCTTTGCAAGACGTTTGTTTATTTCGCATAAAGAAAATATAGCATAGTGGCATTCAGCTTGTCCCTCATAGAGTAGCAAACATAAATGCATAGGACACCTTCAAAGTTCATAAGAGTTACTAGATACAAATAGTTTACAACAAGCAATATCAAGCTATGCATCAATCAACAAGTCTTGGGACAATGCACATAGAACTAAGAATGGCCACTATGCTCTCAAAGTAAGTGCATAAAGGTAGAAGGTGGAGACTCAATATATATAGTGGAAGAAAGGCCTTCATAGAAGGAAGCAGAGATTCAAGTTTCATAAAGAGCTTCCAAAAATTATGGTACTTAATAGCTTTTAGCTCTCATCGCCCCTATCATAAGCATCTTGAAGGTGATTAAGGTTAAAGTGAACAAACTATGGTGTATATGCTTGACGAAGTATAAGTTGGAAATCTCATGTCCCTTGAATACGAGGGCCGCTCCTCATGCTACTCAAGTTTAGTCAGCAGTAAGTTTTGTCATCGTAAGTACATGTGTATCATAGAGAACCGCCAACAGGGTACCCCTTGCCCGATGATACGGAAGAATCCCCATATCAAAATGACAAGGCAAGCAGACAATGAGCATCTCAGCAATCTTATTATTTACCATGGGAATATGGTGCTTTTTTCTCTCTTTCCTCTTTTCATAATCTCATTTTATTTCTCTTTTTCTCAATATAGGACTCTTTTTTATAAGAAGAATGCTTCATAGACAGCTCATTATGGTTACGCTGCAGGTTTCCACCATGTCAGCATGGATTAGACCAGCGGCCCAGGCGTTTCTCTAACACATATAAATAACTCCATGGACTTACAAGCTCCCCTTTCATTTAACACCGACGACATCCATAGACAAAAGAGCATGGTAACAACTAGGTACAAAGTACATGTGCAATGTTGAAAGTGTTCCCCGTGACAGCATGGTTCTGCTAATTCCCAACAAATAAGTGCAAGGATATACAACATAGACGACACAATGGTTCAAGTTTATTAAGGGCAAGAAAAGTAAAGTGTGCCATCAAGTTCGTGAGAGCTTTAATCACTAGTTTTCTCATAACAAGTTTAATTTGGAAGGTAAACAAAAGCATAAATATACTTGGAATAGCATAAGCTAGTAGGTAGGTATGGTGGACTCTTTGGAATAACTTGGTTTAGGGAGTTGTATGCATGAGTGGAACTCATACTTGGTTGTGGAGGCTAGCAAAAGACTGGGAGCGACAAACTAAGAGAGCAATAATGGCCATAATGATGCAGAGCGACAAAACATCATTGATCAAAGCATAAAGTGATACTACAAGTTGAAAACTAAAGGATCATAAAGGCTTATGGTGACTTCAGATAGTCATAACATGGTGTGAGCATGCGCCAAGTCAACCCAAATAAAGTATCAAAGGAGAATACCACTATACTATGCTTTAATATGCTAAAACAACACATGATTCATCCAAGGCACATTAAGCAATCTCAATTGTTTATAACATGTCATGCTACAGAAAAGAATACTAAGCATAAAGCCAAAATAATATCAAGCATGGCATGACAAAGCATATGCCACAGTCAAAAACAAGCTCTCTTTACCACTTAAGCATGAACTTTCCTACTCTTTTCCAATCCAAACCATACTATTTGAAAACCAATGCATGAAAGAGGGGGTCCAACCAATTTATTCAGCAAACTAAGAAAACCAAGCAAACGAAAACGAAACAAAAACAAAGACGCTCCAAGAACAACACAATTGTGCATGAAACAATAAAATTGAAGTGTTTGGAAGAAACCTGGGATTTTTATTGATGAAGAGGGGGATGCCTTGGGCATCCCCAAGCTTTGACGCTTGTACTTCTTGGATATTTCTTGGGGTGACACGTGTGGCCTCCCCAAGCTTGAGCTTTAGTCCATCCTTCATCTCATTACTCATTCCTTCCATACACCTGAAATTTTTCCTCATACAAAACTTCACACAATCTTTATTAGCAACATTAGTGCACTCAAGATAAATAAGTCTTTGGGTTCAGTTTCAACACCAATAAAACTTCCATTAAAACACAATCTACTGTAGCACTTCCCTCAAAAATCTCAATTCCCAAAAGAACTCAAAAAGGAACCAACAAGAAGCAAATGCAGCAAATGGCAGAAATCTGTCAAAACAGACCAGAAGGTAAAGACGAATTTTTTCGAAGACCTTCTGTTGCTCAAATAAAAAGTGTTGAACTAACGAAAGTTATATAACAACCTGGGGCAGAAGCACAAAAAATCACGCCTCAAACATCTGTTTCGGAGATTTTACACGAATTTTTACGGTGAAGCACAAAAATCTGTTTCAGAATAGCAACTTTCCCAAACATTACTTTCCTCTCATTAGAGGTTACTCTTGGCACAAAAAGCAAATAAAAATGATAAGGAGCGGTTATTATAGAGGTAATAACTTTCAAGACTCATCTAAAACTTTTGGGTTATCTCCCAATAAGTACTTTTCTTTAACTCCTCTAAGTTAGGCATGATAATTTGAGAAGATGCTCACATAAGAAATATGAATTAAAGTAAAAGAGAGCATCAAAAAGAAAATTCAAAGCACATTTAAGTCTAACCCACTTCCTATGCATAGGAATCTTATAAATAAACAAGTCATGAAAGCACAAAGCAACAAGCATACGAAAACAAAACAAGTGCAACTTCAAGACTTTCAACATAAATAGGGGAACTTAATATTATTGAGATGCATAAAACCATATTTCCCTCTCTCATAATAACTTTTAGTAGCATCATGAATAAAATTAACAATATAACTATCACAAGAAACATTCTTATCATGAGCCACATGCATAAAAGAATTAATACTCCCCACATAAACATAGTCATTCTTATTAATTGTAGTGGGAGCAAATTCAACAAAATAGCTATCATTATTATTTTTATCACCATAATCATCAAATATAGGAGGCATATTGTAATCATAATTAATTTCCTCCTCAATAGTAGGTGGACTGAAAATATCATATTCATCATTGTAATCATCATATATTGGAGGCATAGTATCATCAAAGTAAATTTTCGCCTCCGTGATTGGGGGACTAAAAAGATCATTCTCATAAAAACTAGCTTCCCCAATCTTAGACTTTTCCATAGCATTAGCAATAATGGTGTTCAAAGAATTCATACTAACAACATTGCTATTAGCATGCAAATAAAGTTTCATAGGTTTTTTAATTTTCTCTTCAAACACTTCATGTCCTAACTCAAGATAAATATTATATAGTTCTCTAATTTTGTTGTTGCTTTCCATTAAGCCTAACGAGTGAAAACAAGAAACAAAAAGACAAAATTGCAGAATCTAAAGGAAATAACTTCGATCACTCACACCGGAGGATGTGAGTACCTTTTACCTTACCTCCCCGGCAACGACGCCAGAAAATAGCTTGATGTCTACGCACTTATATTCTTGTAGACAGTTGTTGGGCCTCCGAGTGCAGAGGTTTATAGAACAACAACAAGTTTTCCCTTAAGTGGATTACCCGTTTATCGAACTCAGGGAGGAAGTGGTCAAAGGTATTCCCTCTCAAGCAACCCTGCAATTAAGATACAAGAAGTCTCTTGTGTCCCCAACACACCCAATACACTTGTCAGGTGTATAGGTGCACTAGTCCGGCGAAGAGATAGTGAAAGACAAGTGGTATAGATATAAGACAACGGTGCTAGAAAATAGCTTGATGGCGTGGAATAGACTAAAGGCAAACTGAAATAAAGATGGAAGTAAGCAAACATGTAACAAATCTAGTAGAAAACGGTGTTTCGGTGCTTAGAAACAAGGCCTAGGGATCATACTTTCACTAGTGAACACTCTCATATAAATATATTCTTCTTTATGATACTACTCTAAACTACTCTCCGGTTGGACACTCTAATCCATGGTAGGGCTATAACAGCACACCTCAAAGTAAGCCTTTCCCACCTCGATAACCCCACATTGTCACCTTGAGCACTAGATGGTTCCAACAAACACCACAATTTCATAAAGACATCCAACTCCAAATATAAATCATAACAAGTATTTGTAATCTCTAGCCTAAGTACCACCATGGTGTGCACACTGTCACTTTCACACATATGGGGAGAGCAGAGATCTATTAAAGCATTTGAGTAGCAAGGTAGATCTACTTGATTACAAAGCTCATGATCACAATATGATCACGCATAGAGAGATAGATGAACACATAGATACCAGTAGAACCCTTAGCCTCGAGAGAGAACTACTCCCTCATCATCATTGGAATCAGCAACGGTGATGGAGATGGCGGTGGAGATCGATGGAGATGGCTCCAGGGGCACTTCCTCGTCCTGACAGGGTGCCGGAACAGAGACTTTCTGTCCCCTGAATCTCCCCTTTGGTGGCGGCGACGCTGCGGAACTTTTTGTAGGCGAAGAGGCAAGGTCGGTGGGCGGCCAGGGGGCCCACACCACCTAGTGGCGAGGCCAAGGGGGACCCGCGCAACCCTATGGTGTGGCTGGCCCCTGGCCCCTCTCCGTGTCGTCTTCTGGCTCCGTGTTCTCCTCGGTGAAATATTGACTTTGGGTTTCGTCCCGTCCAATTCCGAGAATATTCATTTTCTAACTTTCTGGAACCAAAAACAGCAGCAAACAGGCAACTGGCACTGTGGCTCTTGTTAATAGGTTAGTCCAAGAAATCATATGAAAAGTACTCCAAAGTGTGGACAAAACATGAAAAATTATAGATAAAACCAAGCATGCAACATGAAAAATTATAGATACATTTGCAATGTATCATTCGGCGACACAGAATAAAGTTCGGCGATCAAACTGCATATAGAAGCGGGGGTTCAGACGGTAGGCTCCTCGACGACAGCCATGGGCTCCTTGACGGCGGATGCAGGACTCGGCGATGTCGGGCGTGGAGCTCAGGTGGGATGCAGTAGAGGAGGTTGGCGAAGAGCTCAATGTCGGCGTTGGTGGTGCGATGGACGTCGCCTGTAGGCCGCTCGGGATGGCATTGCGCACGGCCATGTACCACGCCTTGACTTGGTCGTCCATCACCGCCGTGTTCTCCCTATCAAGAACGCCAGATCAGTGTTCCTCTTCTTCGCCACGACGTTGGTCTTGAGGAGGTCGATCTTGACACCTTGGTTCTGCAACATCACCCTCCACCTCTCGTTGAACTTCTCGTCCCGCTGCGCGACGTGTTTCTTGGGGTTTTCCATGCACTTCTCGATCGAAGCTTGGAGCTTTTCGCTGGCTAGTCCCTTGGCCTTGAGCTCCTTGGCCTTCTTTTGGTCGAGCTCAGGCCGACCTTCGGACGCTGGCGGTGCCGTATCATCTGGCTTGTACACTGTGTCCTTTCCTTTGGCGAGAGACGTGCGCACATCTCTCCACATCAGGTACCCCGAGATTTTCGGGTGATTCTCGATCTCCTCTTATACCCCATGCCATTTGCTGCAAGCTTGTTGAATGAGCCCCCAATGGGTGGCCATGTCCTTATCGCCGTGCTCCATGTGAATCTTATTGAATTGAGGATCACAAAGTTTGTGTTCATCAAACATAAACTTGATCCTCTTCCAATAGGTGTCGGGGTTTTGGTTTGCACCGGTGATCGGGTCGATGGAGACGGTCTTCCATGCTTCGGCGAGGCACTCATCCTCCTTCACCGCCCACTTGATGCGGGATTCGCCTGGCGGCGCTGATGACCCACAAGTATAGGGGGTGTATCGCAGTATTTTCGAGGGAAGTGAAACCCAATTTATTGATTCGACACAAGGGGAGCCAAAGAATATTTATAAGCCTTAACAACTGAGTTGTCCATTCAGCTGCACCTGGAAACAATCTTGCTCACAGCAGTTTATCAGTAGCAACAGTTTTATAGTAGGAATAGTAAAGTAGCAGAAGTAGTAAAGTAAAGACAGTAGTAACAATAGCAGTAAACAGCAGGATTCGAGTGCGGTAGGCATAGGGATAGATGGATGGGAGTTGCATGGACAAGACAATTCACATAGCAATCAAAACATAGGGCAATTGTAGATAAATAAGATAAAGCATCCAAGTATTAGATAATCCTAGGCATGTGTTCCATATATAGTCATACGTGCTCGCAATGAGAACTTGCACATCATCTTTTGTCCTGCCAGCCCGTTTGCAGCGGGGCCTCAAGGGAACTACTGGCAATTAAGGTGCTCCTTTTTATAGAGCACCGGAGCAAAGCATTAACACTCCGTCAACACATATGATCCTCACATCAAAGCCATTCCCTCTGGTTATCCCGATTTCTGTCACTTCGGGGCCATTGGTTCCGGACAACAATGTGTGTATACGAGATTGAACTCATGGATGACGTAGTCATTCACTTGCCAATATCAAGATCATGAGGAAGTCCAACACCACAACTTAGCAGTGCATCCGAGATCGCACACATGTACGGTCCTCCGACAACCTCCACGTCCTCGCTCCATCAAAGTAGTAGAAGTCGCAACTCCTTCCAGACAAAGCCACTCGGAACATGTACTTCGCTAATCCGAAGCCATGGGGAATAATCTAGAGGGGGAGAGAGATCCTTCACGAGGAGGTGTGAAGTGAGAGGAGGAGGCCATTTGTAGGGGGAGAGGAAGCCCCTCCCATGGCCGACGGCCAAGGTGGTGCCCCCACCTCTCCCTTCATTCATGTGGGTGGAGCTTCCACTCACACTTCCACTCACTTGCATTAAATTTCAACCAAATTTAATGCATATCTCATTTAATAAAACTATTTTATTTATTTTATTCAGAATTTTGTTAATTACTTTATTTAACAAACATTCACATAAAACCCTTGCAACATTTCGATATCACATGGAGAACCAATTTCACCCGAAAAAATTTCGGTGTCCATCGAAATAATTCCAACGCTTGCATAATCTTTATCTGGAAATATATTTGCTCCAAATGGTGTCTGTATCCCTTAAGTGTGTCACCCTAAGGTTCGCGAATAATGCAGACATGATCAAGACCCCTCTCCGATCAATAATCAGCAGCGAGACCTGGAGATCCGTACTGACTCCCACATATTCAACGATGACTCTAGTGATCGTGAGAACCATTAATGTTTGTAACTAAATCCCTTTGTCTCGCGATATATTACTTATCCGAGATTCGGTCATCGGTATATCCATACCTAGTTTGATCTCATTACCAACAAGTACTCTTTTCTCATTCTCGTGATATAACATTCTAGTGATCTTATCACTTTCTTGCAAGCTATGTCAATGTGATATCACCAAGAGGGCCCAAAGTATATCTCTCCGTCATCGGGATGGACAAATTCCACTCTTGATCCATGATCCTCAACATAACATTTTTAGAGTACCCAAGCCCACCTTTATAGTCACCCTATTATGGTGTGACATTTGATGTTATCAAAGTAATCGTCCGGTGTTAGAAATTAACATGATCTCATGGTCAAGGATTAGGGTTACTTCGTATGATGTTATAGTAATGTAAACATAATGACTTCGATCATATTACTATACTTTAGATGAATGTTCATCACATCATTCCACCAATGTTGTGACCTCATTATTAATAACATTTAATGTCCATGATCAGGAAACCTTGATCATCTTGTTAATCAACGAGCTAGTTTATATGAGAGGCATAACTAGGAACTCTTTATTAGTTTATTAAGCACACATGTATTAACGTTTCCAATTAATACAATTATAGCATAGAAATTAAACATCTATCATATACTTGGAATAAGATAATAATAATAAAAATATTGCCTCTCGGGCATATTCCCTTCAGTCTCCCACTTGCACTGGGACAATAATATAGTTTACATAGTGATAAATCTAACAACCATGGAGTTTTGGTGTTGATCATGTTTTACCCTAGGGAGAGTTTTAGTCAATGGATCTGCTACATTTAGATATGTATGTACTTTACAAATCTTTATATCTCCATCCATGACATGCTCGCGGATGGAGTGAAACCAGCGCTTGATATGCTTGGAATCCTTGTGAGACCTTGGTTCTTTGGCATTGTCTATGACTCCATTGTTGTCACAAAAGATCACCATTGGGTCCAACGCACTAGGAACCACACCTAGTTCAATTATGAACTCCTTCATCCAAACCGCTCCCTGCGTCGCTTCTGAAGCAGCAACATATTTTGCCTCCATTGTTGATCCCGCCACCACAAGTTGTTTGGAGCTCCTCCAACTAACCGCTGCTCCATTCATGAGAAATACGTACCCCGATTGAGACTTAGAGTCATCCAGATCGGTGTCAAAGCTAGCGTTGATATAACACTTAGTGACGAGCTCTTCCTCACTTCCGTACACGAGAAACATATCCTTAGTCCTTCTTAAGTACTTAAGGATATTCTTGACCGCTATCTAGTGTTCCGAACCTGGATCATGTGCCACATCCGGTCTTGTACATAGCATGGCATACATAATAGAGCCTATTGGCTAAGACTTTGAGTACTTAAGGATATTCTTGACCCCTATCTTATCCATTATCTCTCTTTCTTCCACCGTAGCCAGACTTTGAGTCTTACTCAATGTCTTGCCTTGTAATATAGGTAATAACCCTTCTTCAATATCTTGTCAAGGCATGTACTTTGTGATAGCCCAATTAGGCGTCTTGATCTATCTCTATAGATTTTGATGCCTAGTATGTATGATGCTTCACCAAGGTCCTTCATCAAAATTTGTTGTTTAGATACCTTTTAACACTATTTAAAAGATCTATATTATTTCCAATCAATAATATGTCATCCATATATAATATTAGAAATGCCACGGAGCTCCCACTCACTCTCTTGTAAATACAAGCTTCTCCGTAAGTTTGGACAAATCCAAACTCTTTGATCACCTCATCAAAAGTGGAGATTCCAACTCCGGGATGCTTGCTTTAGTCCATAGATGGATCGCTAAAGTTTGCAAACCTTGTCAGCATCCTTAGGATTGAAAAAACCATTTTGTTGTATCATATATAACTCTTGTTCAATATTACCATTGAGGAACACAGTTTTGACATCCATTTGCTAAATTTCATGGTCGGAAAATGCAGTAATTGTTAACATAATCCTAACCGACTTTAGCATCGCTATGGGAGAGAAAGTCTCATCATAGTCAACTCCTTGAATTTTTCGAAACCCTTTTGCGACAAGTCGAGCTTTATATATGGTCACATTACAATCAACATCAGTTTTCCTTTTGAACATCCATTTATTCTCAACAGCCTTTCAGTCGTGATGTATGTCCACCAAGGTCCAAACCTGGTTTTCGTACATGGATTTCATCTTGGATTGCATGTCTTCTAGCCATTTATTGGAATCCGGGATCATCATCGCTTCTTCATATGTCACGGTGTCATCATTTCCATCTACCATGAAATTCATGACAGGATTTCCATATAGTTCAGGAACTGCATGTGTCCTACTTGACCTGCAAGGTTTGGTAGTGTCCCCTTTTAGAGTTTGATGATCTATATCATTAGTTCTTTCTTCATTTGGTGAAGTCAACTCCGGAAAATTTGGCGTTGCACCACTCGCTGTTTCATGAAGAGAAGGTTCAATAACCTCTTTGAGTTCTAGCTTCCGACTACTCACACCTTTCGCGAGAAACTCTTTCTCTAGAAAGGATCCATTTTTGGCAACAAAAAACCTTGCCCTCGGATCTATGATAGAAGGAATACCAATTTTTTATTTAGGGTATCCTATGAAGACACATTTTTCCGCTTTGGGTTTCAGTTTATCAGGTTGAAGTTTCTTCACATAAACATCGCATCCCCAAACTTTTAGAAATGACAGCTTTGGTTTGTTTCCAAACCATAATTCATATGGTTTCGTTTCAACAGATTTAGACGGTGCCCTATTTAAAGTGAATGAAGCGGTTTCCAGTGTATAACCCCAAAACTAAAGTGGCAAGTCAGTTAGAGACATCATAGATCGAACCATATCTAATAAGGTACAATGACGACGCTCCGAGGCACCATTATGCTGTGGTGTTACGGCATGCGTGATTTGTAAAAATATTCCATACTCTCTCATGTGTGTGCCAAACTCATAACTTAGACATTCACCTCCGTGATCAGACCGCAAAAATTTAATCTTTCTATTCGATGATTTTCCACTTCATTTTGAATTTTTTTGAACTTTTCAAAGGTTTTAGACTTGTGCTTCATCAAATAGATATACCCATATTGATACCTTCGATCTGGATTACGGTTGTAGTATAGCTATTTTTTTCCTAATAGACCTAGGTTATCGAATCCACAGGAAGCGAATACGTAGTGAAGTTACTTTAACGGACCTTCGGGAGTTTTAGAATTCCTTTTGTATTTTTACCAGACCAGTAGCTTGTATCTTTTTGTTGTTGTCGATGATGGATATAGAGGGCCTAGGGCATTCGGTTTCACCTGTAGCTGTGCAAAAATGTATGATGAAAATAAAAGATAGAAATAAAGTATGCATGTACTTGTTAGAGCAAGATAAATTATATATGGGCAGTGCATCCATAATTGATATTGCCTCCACAATCGCTTACAGCAATAACCTACTAGTCTCATCCATAGAAGAAAGATAACTAATGATATGCATAGTGATGTCATCGTTAATTCCAAACAAATCCCTCACATACAACCGTACTACCCCTTATGTCGCTAAGGTTCCCAACCTGCATATCAGTCATCCCTCATACTTCATATACCTGGGTCAACCCTTGGGGTCTTGGGTACCTGAAAAGTCCTTGGATTGAGGCAAGAGAGGATACAATAATCATCATGTCATACAAACTAATACATGATCCCATCTATGATAAATCACATGCACAATTGCTACAGGGCTAGGCCGAAGCCCTTAGCCCAAGAAGAATTACTCACACATAGAGATGAGATCAACAATCACAAACATTGTAATGAAAATCATGAGATTGATAGCAATAGTCTTACAATGTCGCCAATCGAAGAAGAGATCTACTATTACGAGTGGTGGAAGATGGCTATGGAGATGGAGAAGGGTTTGGAGATCTAGAGGCGGCTTTCTAGCGAGGTATGGCTTCTTCGGGAGTTCTGGGCGTTGCGAGCTCTATTTTCCTGTCGCCTGAGACTTCTTTATAAAGGGGTCCCTTCACGAAAGTTGTTCTGTTTGACCTAACGGTGGCGACGCCAACTGTACGACTGGAGCTATATGGTCGGAATTTTTGCTCCGGCCGTATAGTTGGTCGTTACAGCGTCTGCCTCTGTTTTTCGGCTCCTGGTTTCTTCTGGTTGTTGGAAATCTCGTATATTTGACTTTAATGTAGTGATTCCCTCCTTTAAACGACATTATCTGTGTAGGAAAAATACAAGAACAAAGGATTGCATACCCCTCTGAATATTAGCCTTAGTGGCAGGGTTTAGAGAGATATTTCATCAAAAATATGATTAATATCCAGTTTAAATGTGGACGTAGATGGCTATATTTCATAGCCATCAACATCCCCAAGCTTAAACTTGATCATCTCGAGCAAAAAAACTAAAATAAAAAAGGAACTCAGCATTTAAACTAAAATAACGAGATGGTGATCTTACTCATGATGAATAGTCTCATGTTTCCTCCACTTCATAAATCTGAAAAACTTCAGCATAGATAGAGTAATGGCAAGCATATCATACGGGTTTCATGCATCCTTATAGCGCAGCAAAATTATTGTAAACATGGATGATTTAAATAAGTAAACTTTATTCCATGTCAAGTAGTCAACTCATAGGCTTGCCTTTGAATAGTAAAGTATAATCATGTAAATTAAGAGTGTGAGAGTTGTCATAAAAAGCATATATACTAGAGTATCTCAATTCTCCCACATCAATGAATCAAGACTTTACAAACACTACTTTTATATTCATTGTCCTTCAAGAATTTCAGATTTTTAAATAATTGAGAGCATGCCAAAGATTTTTATTAGTTTATCGGGTTGTGATGGACACTCGTGGCATCACTAAGGTTTTTGTTCCTTTTGCATAATTGATACGTTGCTAACGTATCTATAATTTTTGATGTTCCATGCCTGGTTTATGTATACTTTCTTATGTTTTGTCCACACTTTGGAGTACTTTTACACATTTTCTGGAACTAACCTATTAACAAGATGCCACAGTGCCAGTTGCCTGTTTTCTTCTGTTTTTGGTTCCAGAAAAGCCAGAAAATGAATATTCTCGGAATTGGACTGGACAAAAGCCAAAGTCGATATTTTACCGGAAGACTCACGGAGCCAGAAGACGAGACAGAGAGGGGCCAGGGGCTGGCCACACCATGTGGTGGCACTAGCTAGCCCTGGCTGTGCCACCAGGTGGTGTGGGCCCTGGTCCACCCACCGACCTTGCCCTTTCTCCTATAAGAAGCCTCCGATGCAAAAACCCTAAATCGTCCAGCCTCTAGCCATGAAAAGTTCTACAGCGCCGCCGCCACCGAAGGGGAGATTCGGGGGACAGAAAGTCTCTATTCCGACACCCTGCCAGAACGGGGAAGTGCCCCCGGAGCCGTCTCCATCAATCTCCACCACCATCTCCATCACCGTTGTTGATTCCCATGATGAGGAGGGAGTAGTTCTCTCTCGAGGCTAAGGGTTCTACAGGTAGCTATGTGTTCATATCTCTCTCTATACATGATCATATTGTGATCATGAGCTTTGTAATCTATAGATCTATTCTGCTACTCAAGTGCTTTAATAGATCTATGGATCTCCCCATGTGTGTGAAAGCGACAGCGTGCACACCATGGTGGCACTTAGGCTAGATATTACAAATACTTGTTATGAGTTATATTTGGAGTTGGATGTCTCTATGAAATTGTGGTGTTTGTTGGAATCATCTAGTGCTCAAGGTGACAGTGTGGGGTTATCTAGATGGGAAAAGCGAACTTTGAGGAGTGTTGTTATATCCCTACCATGGATTAGAGTGTCCAACCAGAGAGTAGTTCAGAGTAGTATCATAAAGAGAAGATATTTATATGAGAGTGTTCACTAGTGAAAGTATGACCCCTAGGCCTTGTTTCTAAGCATTGAAATAATGTTTACAATTAGATCTGTTACATGTTTGCTTGCTACCATATTTATTTCAGTTTGCCTTTAGTCTCTTCCTACCCGTCAAGCTCTTTTCTGGCACCGTTACCACTTATACTTTTCCATACCACTTGTACTTCACTATCTCTTCGCCGAACTAGTGCACCTATACACCTGATAAGTGTATTGGGTGTGTTGGGGACACACGAGACTTCTTGTATCTTGATTGCAGGATTGCTTAAGAGGGAATACCTTTGACCACTTCCTCCCTGAGTTCGATAAACCTTGGGTGATCAACTTAAGGGAAACTTGTTGTTGTTCTACAAACCTCTACACTTGGAGGCCCAACAACTGTCTACAAGAATCGAAGTGCGTAGACATCAAGCTATTTTCTGGCGCCGTTGTCGGGGTTTGAAGAGGAAGAAGCTCCCACGTCAACCACACGCCATCAAGATATTTTTTGGCGTCGTTGCCGGGGAGGTAAGGTAAAAGGTACTCACATTCTCTGGCTACTAAGCTATCTTCTAGTGCGGTTGCTAGTATGTGAGTGCTCAAAGTTATTTCCTTTAGATTCTGCAATTTTGTCTTTTTGTTTCTTGTTTTCACTAGTTAGGCTTAATGGAAAACAACAACAAAATTAGAGAACTTTATAATATTTATCTTGAGTTAGGACATGAAGTGTTTGAAGAGAAAATTAAAAAACCTATGGAACATTATTTGCATGCTAATAGCAATGTTATTAGTATGAATTCTTTGAACACCATTATTGCTAATGCTATGGAAAAGTCTAAGCTTGGGGAAGCTAGTTTTTATGAAAATGATCTTTTTAGTCCCCCAAGCACGGAGGAGAAAAATTACTTTGATGATACTATACCTCCAATATATGATGATTACAATGATAAATATGATATTTTCAGTCCACCTACTATTGAGGAGAAAATTAATTATGACTACAATATGCCTCCTATATTTGATGATTATGGTGATGAGAATAATAATAATACCTATTTTGTTGAATTTGCTCCTACTACGATTAATAAGAATGACTATGTTTATGAGGAGAGTATTGATTCTTTTATGCATGTGGCTCATGAAAAAAATGTTTTATGTGATAGTCATATTGTTAGTTTTATTTATGATGCTACTGAAAGTTATTATGAGAGAGAGAAACATGGTTTTATGTATCTCAACAATATTAAGTTTCCCCTCTTTATATTGAAATTTTTGAAGTTGTACTTGTTTTGCTTTCCTATGCTTGTTGCTTTGTGCTTTCATGATTTGTTTCTTTAAAAATTCCTATGCATAGGAAGTGGGTTAGACTTAAATGTGTTTTGAATTTGCTTCTTGATGCTCTCTTTTACTTCAATGCTTATTTCTTATGTGAGCATCTTCTCAAACTATCAAGCCTAACTTAAAGACGTTAAATAAAAGTACTTATTGGGAGATAACCCAAAAGTTTTAGTTCAGTCTTGGAAGTTATTACCTCTGTAATAACCTCTCCTTATCATTTTTGTGTGGTTTTTGTGCCAAGAGTAACCTCTAATGAGAGAGAAGTAATGCTTGGAAAGTTGTTGTCCCGAAACAAATTTTTGTGCTTCACTGTAAAAATTCGTGAAACATTTCTGTATGTCGGGTTGAGCTGTAATTTTTTGTGCTTCTGCCCCAGGTTGTTATCTAACTTTTGTTAGTTTAGCACTTTTCGATTTAAGCAACAGAAGGTTTTCGAAAAAATTGGTTTTTACCTGCTGGTCTGTTTTGACAGATTTCTGCTATTATTTGCATTTGCTTCTTGTTGATTCCTTTTTGGGTTATTTTTGTGGAATTGAGCTTTTTGAGGGAAGTGCTACAGTAGCTTCTGTTTTAATGGAAGTTTTATTGGTGTTAAAACTGAACCTAAAGACTAATTATCTTGAGTACACTAATGTTGCTAATGAAGATTGTGTGAAGTTTTGTATGAAGGAAAATTTTCAGGTGTAGGGAAGAACAATGTGATAAGATGAAGTATGGACAAAAGCTCAAGTTTGGGGATTTCACCCGTGTCACCCTAAGAAATATCCAAGAAGTACAAGCGTCAAAGCTTGGGGATGCCCAAGGCATCCCTTTCTTCATCAATAAAAATCTCAGGTCTTTCTAAACACTTCGTTTTTATTGTTTCATGCACTATTGTGTTGTTCTTGGAGCGTCTTTGTTTTTGTTTTTAGTTTTCTTTTGCTTTGTTTGCTGCAATAAGTTGGTTGGATCCCAGCACTTCTTTCGGAGAGAGACACACTCTGCTTTCATTGTTTAGAACACTCTAGTTTTCATTCTTATTGTTTTGTGAGTGTTCTCTTTTGCTAGCACTGCGTTTAGCTTTAGTTTTCGATTGCTGTTGGAAAAGGGTAGGAAGTTTCATGCTTATAAGTGGTACAAAAGGAGCTTCTTTTTGACTATGGCCTAGGCTTTATCATGTCATGTTTGATATTGCTATGACTTTATGCTTAGTGATTATTGTTGTAGCATGACTTGTTACAAACAATTGAGATTGCTTAATGTGCCTTGAAAAAATCATGCGTTGTTTTAGCATATTAAAGCATAGTATTGTGGTATTCTCTTTTAATGCTTTATTTGGGTTGACTTGGCGCATGCTCACACCATGTTATGACTATACCAAGTTACCATAGCCTCTATGATCGTTTAGTTTTCGACTTGTAATATCAATTTATGCTTTAATTAATGATGCTTTGTCGCTTTGCATGATTATGGCCATTATTGCTCTCTTAGTTGGTCGCTCCCAGTCTTTTGCTAGCCTCCATACCAAGTATGAGTTTCACTCATGCATCCAACTCCAAATAAAACCAAGTTATTCCAAAGAGCCCACCATACCTACATATTAGCATTTGCTATTCCAAGTATATTCATGTTTTTATCTACCTTCCAAATTAAACTTGTTATGTGACAATTAGTGATTAAAGCTCTCACGAACTTGATGGCACACTTTACTTTTCTTGCCCCTAATAAACTTGAATCATTGTGTCATCTATGTTGTATATGCTTGCACTTATACGTTGGGAACAAGCAGAACCATGTTGTCATAGGGAACACTTTCAACATTGCACTTATACATTGTACCCAGTTGATATCATGTTCTTTTGTTTATGGATGTCGTCGGTGTGAAATGAAAGGGGAGCTTGTAAGTCCATGGAGTTATGTATGTGTGTTAGAGAAACGCCTGGGCGGCTGGTCTAATCCATGCCTAATCATGGAGGAAACCTGCAGCGTAACCATAACGAGAAATCTATGAAGCATTCTTCTTATGAAAAAAGAGATAGAGATAGAGAAAAAAAGAAACAAAATGAGAAAATAGGAAAGAGAGAAAAAAGCACCATTTTCCCATGGTAAATAAGAAGATTGCTGAGATGCTTATTGTCTGCTTGCCTTGTCATTTTGATATGGGGATTCTTCCGTATCATCGGGCAAGGGGTACCCCGTTGGCGGTTCTCTATGATACACATGTACTTACTATGACAAGAACTTACTGGTGACTAAACTTGAGTAGCATGAGGAGCGACCCTCGTATTCAAGGGACATGAGATTTACAACTTATACTTTGTCAAGCATATACTCCATAGTTTGTTCACCTTAACCTTAATCACTTCAAGATGCTTATGATAGGGGCAATGAGAGCTGAAAGCTAATAAGTACCATAATTTTTGTAAGCTCTTTATGAAACTTGAATCCTTGTTTCCTTCTATGAAGGCCTTTCTTTTACCTTTATGTTGAGTCTCCATCTTCTATCTTTATGCACCTATTGAGAGAGCATAGTGGTCATTCTTAGTATAATGTGCATTGTCCCAAGACTTGTTGATTGATGCATAACTTTGATATTTCTTGTTCTTAAACTATTTGTATCTAGTCACCCTTATGAACTTTGAAGGTGTCCTATGCATTTATGTTTTGCTACTCTATGAGGGACAAGCTGAATGCCACTATGCTATGTTTTCTTTATGTGAAACAAACAAACGTCTTGCAAAGCATTGTTATTCATGAATCTTTTGTTTATGCCTTTTCATGTTACAACATAGTTACTTTGTCTTATTGTTAGAACTTTATCTTTCATGCTATGTTGAAGTACTATGATCCCAGCTCTCAATGTTTTACAAGTACTTTGATCAAGTTTATGATGGTGCATGTCACCTAAAAAATTATTCTTTTTTTATCACTTACCTACTCGAGGACGAGCAGGAGTTAAGCTTGGGGATGTTGATACGTTGCTAACGTATCTATAATTTTTGATGTTCCATGCATGGTTTATGTCTACTTTCTTATGTTTTGTCGACACTTTGGAGTACTTTTACACATTTTATGGAACTAACCTATTAACAAGATGCCACAGTGTCAGTTTCCTGTTTTCTTCTGTTTTTGGTTCCAGAAAAGCCACAAAATGAATATTCTCGGAATTGGACCGGACAAAAGCCAAAGTCGATATTTTACCGGAAGACTCAGGGAGCTAGAAGACGAGATGGAGAGGGGCCAGGGGCTGGCCACACCATGTGGTGGCGCTGGATAGCCCTGGCCGCGCCACCAGGTGGTGTGGGCCCTTGGTCCACCCACCGACCTTGCCCTTTCGCCTATAAGAAGCCTCCGATGCAAAAACCCTAAATAGTCTAGCCTCCAGCCACGAAAAGTTCCGCAGCGCCACCACCACCGAAGGGGAGATTCGGGGATAGAAAGTATCTGTTCCGGCACCCTGTCGGGACGGGGAAGTGCCCCCGGAGCCATCTCCATCGATCTCCACCACCATCTCCATCACTGTTGCTGATTCCCATAATGAGGAGGGAGTAGTTCTCTCTCGAGGCTAAGGGTTCTACCGGTAGCTATGTGTTCATCTCTCTCTCTCTATGCATGATCATATTGTGATCATGAGCTTTGTAATCTATAGATCGATTTTGCTACTCAAGTGCTTTAATAGATCTCTGGCTCTCCCCATGTGTGTGAAAGTGATAGCGTGCACACCATGGTGGCACTTAGGCTAGAGATTACAAATACTTGTTATGAGTTATATTTGGAGTTGGATGTCTCTACGAAATTGTGGTGTTTGCTGGAACCATCTAGTGCTCAAGGTGACACTATGTAGTTATCTAGATGGGAAAAGCAAACTTTGAGGAGTGCTGTTATAGCCCTACCATGGATTAGAGTGTCCAATCGGAGAGTAGTTCATAGTAGTATCATAAAGAGAAGATATTTATATGAGAGTGTTCACTAGTGAAAGTATGATCCCTAGGCCTTGTTTATAAGCATTGAAACACCGTTTACAATTAGATCTGTTACATGTTTGCTTGTTGCCATCTTTATTTCAGTTTGCCTTTAGTCTCTTCCTACCCGTCAAGCTCTTTTCTGGTACCGTTACCACTTATACTTTTCCATACCACTTGTACTTCACTATCTCTTCGCCAAACTAGTGCACCTATACACCTGACAAGTGTATTGGGTGTGTTGGGGACACAAGAGACTTCTTGTATCTTGATTGCATGATTGCTTGAGAGGGAATACCTTTTACCACTTCCTCCCTGAGTTCGATAAACCTTGGGTGATCAACTTAAGGGAAACTTGCTGTGGTTCTACAAACCTCTGCACTTGGAGGCCCAACAACTGTCTACAAGAATAGAAGTGCGTAGACATCAATAATGATTACTCATGATAGCCAGAGGAGTGATCCAATCATGATTACAGCTACCCGGGAGTGCCAAGAATCTTACCCACTATAGCATTGCTGCTACAAGTGTTTAATCAACTCATAGCCGAAATCTAGGAGTTTCCTCCATGAAGATCGTTCGTAGGCCAGCGGAGTTATTGGCATCCCATGAAGTTTGACACGCATAAAGCTATATCATTCTTATGATTAACAAGTGAAACTTTGGCATGCTCACAAAAACCGCTAAATATTAATTCAATCGAACAAATCCTTTCAAAGAGAGCTATTAAGTCAATCAACATTTTTAGTGGCGTTGAGTGTCTCTAGAAATAAGCCTTCAAGGCTAAGCACTACAACACCGAAGCCTTCAATTGTGAGACTTTTTTCTTATTACAATTGTTTAGCAATTTTTAGACAAGACTTGGTTAATTACGAGAGCTAGAACAAGATGAGCCCGATTAAATACCCATGCAAACGACAATCTTACTATGATACAAAGACTCACTCCACCAATATAATATCTCAACATTTACTACTAACTAGCATGGATTTCTCAAATTTCAAAAGTGGGGAGTCATAAGGCATACCTCTCATGTTTGGTTCCACTTCTCTTTTCCTTTTTTATTTGTTTCTTGGAAACTCAAAGTTGATCACACTCCTGAAAATATATGAAGACCTTGAGGCAGAAAGAAAAGAAAGAGGGAAACTAAGTAAAAATGGAGAAATGGAGAAATCTTTTTGTGATTTTTAAGAGAGGAAATTTTAAAAATAGAAAATTGGCGGCAAAGCTCGGCTAGAAAAATTCGAAAACAAAATAGAAAGAACTAAAGTTAAAGTGTTGGAAAACCAACACAAGTTCTTATAAACTCAAATAAAAACGTAACCTCGAAATAAATAAAAGCAAATAAACGCCAAATAAATATACATGAGGAAACTTCCCCAAGCTTAGGCTTTTGCAAGCCCTTCAAATAGGTGGCGGGAAAAATTCGTTACTCTAGTTCGCGAATTGAGTGGAGAGGTTACTTGTTGATTCTCGGAGGTTCAAAGAAAGGTTGTGCATCCTCTCCATAGTACCTCCAAGTCCTTGAAGATCTTGGTATATGGCAAACCGGGTTTGTGGCTGCTCCTCTTGATGGGGAACTTCTTGCTCCTCTTGGTCCTCATACTCTCCAGGAATCTCCTCCTCGGGTTGGTGCTGCTCAACCTGCGAATCATATAGCAAACATACTTCCTTGATATAGAAAAGACCGTTAGGAAAAGGAGCGGGCTAGATACGCCCAGATCCAGCAATATGCAGGTAATAAACACCACCTCTCCTAGTGAGTATTCCACAGGCCCTCAAGATGGAGAAACCAACATGTGTCTCACCTAGTACGGGTTGCAACTCACCTAGATCAATGTCTAGGGCAGTGGCAAGCATGGTGATGACACCTCCTCCTGTGATTGGCCCTTGGCTTTGGGAGGCTTGCTGCTCCAGGTAGCGCACAAGGATGGCGCCCAAGTTGAGTGACAGGTTGCAGTCGATGTAAGAAGCCTTTGCGAGGACTAAGATGTCCTCCTCGTTGAGTCTCGTGAACTCATTACGTGCCTGCAAGGTGTTAGCAATAACATAGAACAAATAACGAATTGCAGGATGTTGAATATTCTTCCCCTTGTTCACTCTACTAGCGAAACTCATTCCATTATAGTATTGACCGTCGGAAGGAATTAAGCCAGTAAAGGATGCGCGTAAAGCATGAACATCATTGTTTATCAAATTAAAGCATGCACAGCATTCATCTAATGGTAAAGTGTAGTTGTTGTTCATCAAACGGAAAGAAATAGTATCCTCTCCTTGCCATAGCTTAACGGTGCTTTGCAACGAACTTAGGAATTCAATGGTTAAGCGACGATAAGTAGGTACATCATTGTACACAAAGTTTTGCAGGCCAGCTCTATTGCAAAGTAAATTAAAGTCATCAGAAATACCGAGTTGGTTCAATATAATGGGACAAGCCCACTTGGTGGCCTTCACTTCGCGGTTCTTGATCTTGTTGAAGCGTTCACGATGGGCCTCATCCCTGAACTGTATCCCCATGCGTTCCTGGGTGATAGCCCGAGAAGCGCTAGCGGTGGCACGAGCACGAGTTTGCCTCCTTGTGTTCATCTTCTAAAATATTGAAGAAAGGCAAAAATAAAACCTTTTGATCCAACAACAGTAAGTATAATATGTTTCTCATCTAAGAACACTAAAGAATCTCCTCAAGATAATAATCTAGACAAGAAAATCATGGCAATTGGTTCATAGTAGGTCTCACCCTAGATTGACAATGATAATAGATCGAAGATGAATTTGCAAAAAATAATTGGAGGCTCGGAGAAGAAACATACCGTAGATCACTTGTGTGCGAGGAAATCAAACGAAATTGAGTAGAGATGAAGATCCCTTGAAGATTTGAGAGAGTTTGGAGGTAGAAGAAAGAAAAAGGATTGAAGTTTTGGAGTTGGGAGTACCTTCCCGTGCGATTTTATGGTCGGACACAACTATACGGGCGGAACATGCGTTCCAGCCGTATAGTTGGCGTTCTATCAGAATATTAGGTCTTCCTCCAAGCGGCGCAGCTATATGAACGCAACTATACGGGCGGAACAAAATATTTCGGCCGTATAGTTGGTCGTTAAACTGTTTGTCCCTACGAAAGAAAATTTGCAAAGACATCGATATCTATACGATCGGAACTATACAGCCGGAATTTTTATTCCCGCCGTATAGTTGGTCATTAAACTCCCAGTATATATGAAAATAAATTGTACAGAGGTATTGATATCTATATGACCGGAACTATACGGCCAGAATTTTTATTCCCGCTGCATAGTTGGTCGTTAAACTGTCTGTACATATGAAAAGAAATTACACGGAGGCATTGATATCTATATGACCAGAACTATACGGCCGGAATTTTTATTCCCCGCTGTATAGTTGGTCGTTAAACTCTCAGTACATATTGCAGAAAAATTTTCAATGGCAAAGATAACTATAAGACCGGAACTATACGGCCGGAATTTTTATTCCCGTCGTATAGTTGGTCGTTAAACTTTGTGTGTGCATCAAATTTTTTCTATTTCTTTGTAAACTATTTCTTTTCGTGTAACTTAGCGATATACCTTGTTTTTGACAGAAAATTGATAGTAAATATTGTCGACCAACAATAGCATGAATAATGCAGAATTTAATGTACTACCAAATTTCTTCTCCTCAAATGTAGTTTTCTAGCACTCTTTATTAAACAAAAACTTAAAATAAAACTAAAAACTTAACTCAAACCTTAATTTAACATGGGTTGCCTCCCATGGAGCATTTTTATGGTCAATAGCTTGACCTTGATGATACTCACTTGGGCCAGATGAGTGGAACACAACCTAACATTATAGGAGCAACATTATCTTCAGGCATGTCAACAATAACGAAATCAGTGAGAGCAACACAACCTTTGATGTAAACTAAAGTGTTCTCCTTAATCCCTACAGCTTGTTTGTAGGTAGAATCTGCTAGATCCAATTTTAACTCACTAATTTCGAAGGAGCCAAGATTTAACTTGTTAAAAAGACTCTTTGGAATTGTTGAGACGCTTGCACCTAGATCACAAAGTACAGCTACCTCATTGGTTCCAATCTTTATCTTAATAGTAGGCTCAAATATGTCATCTAGTTTAACAGGTAACTTAGCGATTTTCTTGTATTACTCTTCAAGCTCGTGTACCTTAATTCCTACTTGATAAACAAAGTGTTGATACATGGCTTCGTCATTACCTTCACTTACCGGAATTTTGACGTTGATCCTCTTTACGAGATCTTCGATGCTATAGCTTAGTGAAGGGGCATTACAATAATCAAGTTGTTCAGGCTCCTCCCTTTGGATCCTCATCATTTTGAGTTCTTCAACAGGATTGGGCTTAGCTTTACCTGCAAATTTAGCTAAAATGAGAGTTTGACTCTCGGTTATCTTATCTAGCTGTGCCTCAATAATCCTTGTTTTTTCTTGAAGGGCCTGCAAATCATTTCTCAAACTAACAGCTTGGTTAGATAATTTACCAAGCATAGCATCATGGTTCTCCGTAATTTTGACTAGAATATTGTTTTGTTCATTTTGTGAGTCTATAAAAGACTTAAGCGTTTCTTGGAGACTACCATTACTAGTTCCCATATTATTATTAGAATTACTTGTAGGACTATCATAATGTTTCTGAAAGTTAGGATTGTAACTCTTCTTCCAAGCAGGGTTGTAATCATTACGAGCTACGAAGTCTATTTCTTATGTATTTGTTTCAGGGGTGGCTCTTACCTGAGTTTCCTTACCTTTTACGGCTAGTATGAGCTCATCCAACTTAGCATTGAGATCTTTGTTTTCTTGTGGTGAGATAGAGTTCGCCTTCTTCGTGTTTGATCTTTCAACATGTCATTGGGCATGGTTGTCTTGCATATTGTCTAGCTGCTGCTTTGCTTCGGTAATATGTTTACCCATGAATGTTCCTCCAGCTGCAGTATCAAGCATAGACTTAGACATAGGATTAAGAGTGTTATAAAATAAATGGAGGATTAACCAATCTTCCATCCCATCACTATGACAGTTTCTTACGCATTCTTTCATCCTCTCCCATGCAAGCGCTAGTGGCTCATGCTCTTCCTGTCTAAAACCAGTAATATTAGATCGGAGTTGCATAGTTTTTGTAGGTGGGAAAAATTTAGTCATAAATAAAGAAGTACATCCCACCCATGACGTAATAGTATTTTTAGGCAAAGATAGCAACCATTCTTTAGCTCTCCCTCTTAGAGAGAAAGGAAATAGACGTAATTTGACCACATCAGGGTCAACGTCTTTTATGCCCATTATATCACATATTTCAGTGAAAGTATTTAAGTGCATACCTGCGTCTTCAACAGCAGATCCTCCAAATTGATTATTTTGAACCAAACTTAAGTAATGGGGCTTAATTTCATAGTCATCAGCAACGATTGCTGGCTGAGTAATAGGAGTATGCAAATAATCATTATTAGGAGTAGCAAACTCCCCGAGCTTCTTTTCAGCTATACTTCCTATGTTTTTGGATTTTCTTAGATTAAGAATTATAACAGTAAAAAATGAATTTAAAGACTAACTATTTTTTTTGGTTTATCAAATAAAGACTGAAAACAAACTAACAAAATTAAAAACAAGAATTAAAACTAGCAAGGTTCCTAATAAACTCACCAGGGTAGCTATTGCTTCCTCGGCAACGGCGCTAGAAAAAGGGTTGATACCTTTGATCCGGATTATGAATGTAGTATAGCTCTTTTTCCCTAGTAGACCTAGGTTATCGAATCCACGGGAAGCGAATGCGTAGTGGAGTTACTTTAACGGACCTTTAGGAGTTTTAGAATTCCTTTTGTGTTTTTACCGGACCAGTAGCTTGCGTCTTTTTGTTGTTGTCGATGATGGAGAGAGAGGGCCTAGGGCGTTCGATTCCACTTGTAGCTGTGCAAAAACATTTGATGAAAATAAAAGATAGAAATAAAGTATGCGTGTACTTGTTAGAGCAAGATAAATTATATGTGGGCAGTGCATCCATAATTGCTATTGCCTCTGCAACCGCTTACAGCAATAACCTACTAGTCTCATCCATAGAAGAAAGAGAACTAATGATATGCATAGTGATGTCACCGTTAATCCCAAGCAAATCCCTCACATACAGCCGTACTACCTCTTCTGTCACTACGGTTCCCAACCTGCAGATCAGTCATCACTCATACTCCTTATACCTAGCTCAACTCTCGGGGTCTTGGGTACCTGACAAGTCCTTGGATTGAGGCAAGAGAGGATACAATAATCATCATGTCATACAAACTAATACACGATCCCATCTATGATAAATCACATGCACAATTTCTACATGGCTATGTCGAAGCCCTTGGCCCAAGGAGAATTACTCACACATAGAGATGAGATCAACAATCACAAACATTGTAATGAAAAACATGAGATTGATAGCAATAGTCTTACAATGTCGCCAATCAAAGAAGAGATCTACTGTTACAAGTGGAGAAAGATGGCTATGGAGATGGAGAAGGTTTGGACATCTGGAGGCGGCTTTCTAGCGAGGTATGGCTTCTTCGGGAGTTCTGGGCATTGCGAGCTCTGTTTTCCCGTCGTCTGAGGGTTCTTTATATTGGGGTCCCTTCACAAAAGTTGTTCTATTTGACCTACCGGTGGCGGCGCCAACTATACGACCGGAGCTATACGGTCAGAATTTTTGCTCCGGCCGTATAGTTGGTCGTTACGGTATTTGCCTTTGTTGTTCGGCTCCTGGTTTCTTCTGATTGTTGGAAATCTCGTATCTTCAATTTTAATGTAGTGATTCCCTCCTTTAATTGATATTATCTATGCAGGAAAAATACAAGAACAAAGGATTGTATACCCCTCTGAATATTAGCATTAGTGGCAGAGTTTAGAGATATTTCAACAAAAATATGATCAATATCCAGTTTAAATGTCGACGTAGATGGCTATATTTCAGATCCATCACATATCTACTCAAATCATTCGTGAAAGTAACAAAATAACGATATCCACCTCGCGCTAACACACTCATTGGACCATTATACCGAAAAACGGGGTTCTAGTTATCTTGCGCATAAGGCATGGCTGACATGTATCAAATGATTCAAAATCAAGTGATTTTCAAAGTCCATCAGAATAGAGCCGCTTCATGCGTTTTACGCCAATATGACCTAGACGGCAGTGCCACATATATACAGATATATCATTATCAAGTTTAATCCTTTTGGAATCAACATTATGAATATGTGTATTACTACTATTGAGATTCAAAAGAAATAAACCATTCATCACGGGTGCATGACCATAAAATATATTATTCATATAAATCAAACAACCATTGTTTTTGGATTTAAAGGAGTAACCGTCTTCCAATAAACATGATTTGGATACAATGTTCATGCTCAATGCTGGCACCAAATAACAATTATTGAGATTTAAAACTAATCCAGATGGTAAATGGAGAGGCAACGTTCTGGCGGCGATCACATCAACTCTTGATCTATTGCTGATACGCATCGTGACCTCATCCCTTGCTAGTGGTTGTCTGTTCCGCAGCCCCTGATTCGAGTTACATATATTAGCAACCGATCTAGTATAAAATACATAGGTGCTATTACGAGTACTAGTCAAGTATACACCAATAACATGTATATAAAATATACCTTTGTTCATCTTGCTGACCTTCTTGTCTGCCAAATATTTGGAATAGTTGCGCTTCCAGTGGTCGGTCCCCTTACAATAGTAACACTCAATATCAGGCTTAGGTCCAACCCAGGGCTTCTTCTCAGGTGCAACAACAAATTTTCCGCTCTTCTTGAATTTACCCTTCTGTTTAACCTTCTTAAAACCGGTGGTCTTATTTATCATCAACACTTGATGTTTTTTCCTAATCTCCACTTTAGCAGTCTTAAGCATTGACAAGAAACTTGGGGAGAGACTTTTTCATTGCTTGCATGTTATAGTTCATCACAAAGCTCTTGTAGCTTGGTGGCAGATATTGGAGAACACGATGTATGTCTAAGTCAATGGGAATCATTATTCCTAAGGCTACAAGCTTATCGATGTACACAGACATTTTGAGTACGTGCTCACTAACGGAGTTGTTCTCTTTCATCATGTAGCTAAAGAATTTTTTGAAGCATCATAACTCTCCACAGTAGCATGGATATCAAAAATCATTTTCAATTTACCCATGGTATAAAAGGCATTGCCATTCTCGAAACGCTTTCGGAGTTCCGTCTCTAGCCCATATAGTATGCCACAATGAACCATGTTTTGGTCCCCTGATGACTTAAGTAAACATTCTTTACATCATCAGAAGCATCATCGGGTGGTGGGCGGGCCTAGCGGCACTTCTAGCACGTATTGCTTTTGTGCAGCAGTGAGGAGAATCCTCAAGTTCAGGGCCCAGTTGGTAAAGTTGCTACCATTCATTGCAAGTTTTTATTTCTCCATGAACACATTGAAATTAAAAGCAGGTGGTGCCATCTACAACGGAATTTGCATAGTATATTAATACTAAGTTTATGATAGATTGAGTTCAATTGATCCAAATTATAAATGAACTCTCACTCAAAAACAACATCCCTCGTGTTTTTTGGTGATTACATGAAGCAGATCCACTATACCAAGACCGATCATCATGTGAATTGGTGTAGCTTCAAAGGAGAGCATCTAGATGGTCATCATATTAACTATATAATTCATGCTTTACCTTTCGGTTCGTGTTCTGAGGCCATGTTTGTACATACTAGGCTCGCCAAGTAAGAACCTTAGTACCCGCTTGTGTATAACTGTCTTACACCCATTGTATGCGAACATAGAGTCTATCACACTTGATCATCACATGGTGTCTCGAAAATACAAACTTTCTTAACGGTGCATACTAAAGGAAGAACATATTTTTATCTTGATATTTAAATGAGGGATGATCTTATAAAGCTACTAAATCTCCATACAAGTAATATAAGATGAAAACAAACATCATATGCAAAAAGTTATATGATATGGTTCTTGCACTTGATCACTATCTTGTGCATCGTGGTATGATCTTCATCATTCCTATATGTATAAGGTCAAGGTCTATGGAACTTACACTTTGGTATGTTATAATTTTCAAGAGTATCAAACCATACTACAAATTATAACATTACCATATCATGACACTTGCCCAACAACAACTAAACTAGATGCTTCTAATTTATCCTTTGTATGTTTTTACGTGGCTTAGGGCTTTCGAAGATAAAACCGTTCTTACCTACGAACATGGAATCACAACGATGATAATCAAATTATTAGCAACTCGTTGTAAATCAGATATTAACTATAGTAGGAAGATAGACACCCGCTAGCCACTTATGCAAAACTATTTCCATGTCAAGCGTGGTACAGGTCTCATGTGCGAGGACATGTAAAGATAGTCTGGGCCGCTTCATCCCACTATGCTACCAATATCCAAAATGCATAGAATATGCAATAACATGATTATTAGCACCCACATAATCATATGTATTCTACCTGTGCAAAGTATCTACGCATAGATCAGGCTCTAATACCATTGTTGGGTTTGTAGCATAGAAAACAAAAAAATTCCTACAATGTGAACAAAAAAGCACCAAGGTCTATCTACCTAGATACAATCAACGGGTGGATATACATCCATAGGGAACTTAGCCTCAAAGAGGAACAAAGCTTTATGAGATTGAACTCGTGGATGCTGTAGTCGTTCAGTTGCCGATCTCAAGATCATGAGGACGTCAAGCACCACAACTTAGCAGTGCATCCGTGATCGCACACATGACCGGTCCTTCGACAACCTCTGCGTCCTTGCTCCAGCAAATCAACGGAAGCAGCAACCCCTTCCAGACAAAGCCACCGAGAACATGTACTTCGCTAATCCGAAGCCATGGAGAATAATCTAGAGGGGGAGAAAGATCCTTCACGAGGAGGTGTGAAGTGAGAGGAGGAGCAGGAGGCCTTTTATAGGGGGAGGGGTAGCCCCTCCCATGGCCAGCGGCCAAGGTGGTGCCCCTACCTCTCGCTTCATTCATGTGGGTAGAGCTTCCACTGACATAAACTCCCTCCACTCACACTTCCACTCACTTGCATTAAATTTCCACCACATTTAATGCATCTCTCATTTAATAAACTAAAACTATTTTATTTATTTATTTAGAATTTGTTAATTACTTTAATAACAAACAATCACATAAAACCCATTGCAAAATTTCTATATCACATGCATAACCAATTTCAGCAATTTCATGTGAAACAATTTTGGTGTCTATCGAAATAATTCCAGCGCTTTCATAATCTTTATCTAGAAATATATTTGCTCCAAATGGTGTCGGTGTCCCTTAAGTGTGTTACCCTATGGTTCGTGAATAATGCAAACATGATCGAGACCCCTATCCGATCAATAATCAGCAGCGGGACCTGGATATCAGTACTGACTCCCACACATTCAACAATGACTCTAGTGATCGTGAGAACCTTTAACGTTTATAACTAAATCCCTTTGTCTCGCGATATATTACTAGTCCGAGATTCGATCATCGATATATCCATACCTAGTTTGATCTCGTTACCGACAAGTACTCTTTTCTCGTTCCTATGATATAACATTCTAGTGATCTTATCACTTGCTTACAAGCTATGTTAATGTGATATCACCGAGAGGGTCCAGAGTATATCTCTTCGTCATCGGGATGGACAAATTTCACTCTTGATCCATGAGCCTCAACATAACACGTTCAGAGTACCCAAACCCATCTTTATAGTTACCCTGTTACGGTGTGAGGTTTGATGTTATCAAAGCACTCTTTCAGTGTTAGCAATTAACATGATCTCATGGTCTAAGGATGAGGGTTACTTCATATGATGTTATAGTAATGTAAACATAATGACTTTGATCGTATTACTATAATTTGGATGAATGTTCATCACATGATTCCACCAATGTTGTGACCTCGTTATTAACAACATCCAATGTCTATGATTAGGAAACCTTGATCATCTTGTTAATCAACGGGCTAGTTTATATGAGAGGCATAAATAGGAACTCTTTATTTGTTTATTAAACACAAATGTATTAACGTTTCCAATTAATACAATTATAGCATGCAAAATAAACATTAATCATATACTTGGAATAAGATAATAAAAAACTTTATTATTGCCTCTCGAGCATATTCCCTTCAGAGCTGGCGTTCGGAGTCGAGGCACGGTGTGTGAGCTCGGGGTTGAGGTGTTGGTGCTGCATAGCCTAACACAAGTGAGGGGCATCGACGCGAGGTTGGGGTGATGCACGTTCTGCGGGAGGGGAGTTGTACTTGTTGGAGGTGGCTGGGACGAGGAGCTACGCGATGCAAGAATGAAGAATGCCAGTGTCAACGAGCTGGCACGGGAAGAGGCAATCAGAGTGCATGTCGGAGCAGGAGAAGGAGCATGCAGTGTTCTCATGCTTGGATGGCACATGGCAGGGACACGGACACCCACGAGGCCATGCCGTAGGCGGCAGCGACGCATCGGGTGAAGGGCCTCAGGTGGGCGAGTTCTAGTAGGAGGGAGCGACAACACCATGCCGCTCAGGGATGGCGGTGCATGGTTGGTGGGCGGTGCTCACGGGAGGGATCTTAGATGGGAGGTGACCATGGGAGGGGTAATGCCATGGGGGAAGCACTCTAGAGAACGTGGGGGAGGGGAGGAGTGAGAATGGACATGTGGTAAAGGAGGCAGAGGAGAGAGGCAGGGCGCCATTGTGGGGCAGCAAGTGGCCAGAGTGGACGGAGGTCAACGGTGCCATGGGGTGAGTTTTGTGAGGAAGAGCGGAGAAGATGAGAGAGGATAAGATTAGGAGGTGGAGAGAGATGAAAAATAATAAATTGGAGAGAGAATAAAGACATCTGTATCTTCTTATAAAGTAGACCCCCACTAACTATTCTATCTCAACATGCAAGCTATCCACATCACCTACTTTAATAGCCACTCAAAAGTCCATGTCATCCCACTAACAATTATTTATAATAGTGTATTTTACATGCAAACCAATCCACATCACCTATTTTGTTCCATCCAACTGTCCACGTCACTAATTTAAGTTTGTCCAATATATGATAATTTTACATCAATTTAATTTACGATTTTAACTGATTCGAACAAATTCAATCTTTCTCTATAAATTCTTTTAGAAAACTTCAATTTCTATATGTATTATACCATTTATTTAAACAATGTAGTTTTTGAAGAGATTTCCGCTGCAACGCGCGGGGCATTTTTCTAGTTTAGAGAAAAAAAAGAAAATATTTATTCTAGCATTCAACCAATCAAACAGTTCACTAGTTTCAAAAACTTCGTTTTTTACTAAAACATGGTAGTGCCATCTGAGAAAAAATATGAATGATTCATGACCTGATCGCCGTGAATTGAATTAGCTTCTGCTTTATTCAAATATCATGATATCATCTCCTCTTGTCGATGCATTACCTTTCTTCTATGTCAAAAAACAAATATAAATAATATATATTAAATCAGATCTTTTATTGATATAATTTTCTCTGTTACGTTCTATGTCAAATGTTTGTATTTAAAATGTAATTGATACCCATAAGTACAAAACAAAACAAAACAAGCATTGAGCTGTAGTACCTAACAAATTGACACGACAATTCACAATACACGTGCTACCTTTTGCATCTAAGTTTCATTAGCTACCGCTATTGATAGAGAAATAATAATTAATAAGATTGTAAAACTAGGAATACATTATTGAATGATCTTTGTATCAATAATAAAATTGTTTTCTTGATGTTGTATCGATTTGGCAGCTAGGAAAAACAATAAATTAAGATCTTACAATTTTTATGGAGTACGATTTAGATAGACCATTGGAGTCCAACAAAAAAACTTTATTTCTATGCAATATTATGTCAAATTATGCAAAGCAACAATGTATTAAATGTTTAAAAATAACATGTGTCTATATTTTCTATATACGCAATGAACATGTGCAACGATAAAAAAACTATATAGTCATGACAACACACGGACATTCAACTACTACTAGTAGTAGAAGAGTTGATATAATATCTCAAAGTGTCTATTTTTTAAAATAATACATTATTTTAATCATTTTCTAAAATAATACGGAAAAATACACATTTTCAAAACTAGCATGACTTCGGTGCCGCGCGAACTGAGCGGAACCTGTCAGCTCGACACCGGCTTACCTGCCCCTATCAGCTCCGGCGGGACCAAAACGAGACGGTAGCAGGCCCCGCCACGATGTCTGCCGGCCGACAGAGGGACAAGGACGAGGGGGGGGGGGGGACAGGCCGAAAGGGGCTATCGGTGTCGCCCGCACCGACCGGTGCTTAGCTTCACGTCGATGCATGCTCGCCCCCTCGCTCTCTCTCTTCCCTTCTCCTTCCTCTTTCTTCCTCTTCTTTCTCAACTCGCTCTCTTCATTTCCAGCCCCATTTTTAGCTCGATTCAGCTCCTTTCTCACAAAATCTTGCTAAATTGTAGCAGGTAATTAGGAGAATCCTGATCTACTGATGGGATAGATTGGGAAAGTGATTTGTGGTGTTTTTATGGAGGAAGGTGGTGCTGTTCTTGGAGAGCAATGACAATAAGGAAGGCTATTGTTTTATCCATAGCTAAGTTGTGTGCTGTTGGTGTTGTTCCCGTGATTGGAGGCTACTACACTCCAAGGCTCCGCACACTTTAAGAGTATATACTAATTTCTTTCAAATTATAGTTTATTGCGAATTATTATGGGCGTAGAAGGATATTTTCTGTTAGTCTGAGAATATTATCGCGTAGGATTAGATGTATATTTACAGACTGTATTATGTCGTGGCGCTTAGTATCTTACGATTTACTTATTTTTATTATGAATAAATGTGGGCGCGACTATTTAGTATCTGGTGATTTAGTGGTTTTTTTGGTCAGCAAAATATGTCAGATTTAGTAAAATTCTTGTTTTACTACGATAATGGTGTTGTCAGAATAAATGATAAGCGAGTTGATTTGAGTGAGTTTAATTGCATCGGTGTAGAACTGTCAGCCCCTCAAACATGGACCGCTAGTCAGTTGAAGGACCGGTTGTGTTGTTCCTTAGATCTTCCTTAGACACATACCGTTGGTGTGCATGCACTGTGGTCAAAGTCTAGATCGCCACCTATGTTTTATCCGAGACCGGTAAAGATGACTCTAAATGGAAGCATAGGATGAAAAGTTGCAAAACCAGGGGAGTAAACCCAGTGGCCTTAGTTCTTCCCGTGGCGAAGGAGATCAATTCGCCCAAACACGAGGCGGGTGAGTATGATCATGGCCAAAGCAGTCAAGCCCAAACTGGATGTGGTGGTTATGATTATGGTCAGAGCAGTAATGCACAGTCTAGAGGTGGTGGTTACGATTATGGTCAGAGCGGTAATGCACACGCTGGAGGTGGTGATTATGATTATGGTCATAGCAGTTATTGACACTATTGATGTGCTGGTTCTGAATCATGGGAGAGTAGTCAGGCAACAGGAGAATACATATTCAGTAGAGATGCAGATGAGGACGAGATGTACGATGGTTTCTTACAAAACTAGATGGAAGCAGAAGATTCAGCGAAAGTGATGCCGCTGATAATTCCGATGAAGAAGCAGAGGCACCAATTTCTTCATCATGGAGCAATGACTTCTCAACAGGAATGAATAGGGGTGGATGTTCGGTTCCACCAAACCGAACGGTTCGGTGCTTCAGTGATCTGGAATTTTCGGTTCCCAGGAAACATGGACCGATCGGTCTCTAAGATTTTATATAATCGAGAGATCGGTGCCCTGATCCTTCGGTTTAGTTGTCGGTTTTTGTACCGAACAGACCGGAGTGCACGGATCGCTAGGGCACTGGCGCCACCGCTGCCCGTAGTGCTTCTGCTGGTCACAACTTACCAACACGGCAACACCAGCAATGGCCTTGTCCATGTTCAGCAGCCTAGTAACATTGATATGTATTCAGATAAAATTAGTACTATAACAATGAACAATTTCAAATTGGACTTAGAATCATGAAAGAACAGCTCGAATTAAATTGGTCTTGGACCAAATCAAGGACTTACCTTGCGGTTTGCAAGCTAGCAGCGGTGCATTGCGGATGTCCCAGGACGACCTTGTTCTTCCGATGCGAGACTCTGTCGAACGGCGCCGTCACTCGCTAGCAGCGGCAAGTGATTTGAGCGAGTAGAGCAACGAACTGCTGCTTTGGAGCTGGATGGGATCTCGACTACTATAGGGAATTGGGGAGGATAAGGTCAAGCACTTTGGGGTCATGGGAGCAGGACTTGCAGCTTGGGTAGGGCAAATATCAATGAGACTGTGATTTCCGGGAAGGGAATATGTGAGCGAGTTACTGATTTTGGGGAGAGAAAAGATAGTTAATTCGCTAGCCTCGTATGCGGTTGGAGGGGATAGGTGTGGGTGTCGGTCCTTCGGTCTCTTCAATGCACTAAGTGCTACAAACGAAGTCCCCAAAATTATTTCGGTTTCTCAGATCTGCTAACCGAGAGCACTACCAAATAAATCGATTTCGGTCAATTCGGATTCGATCCAGGTTAAATCAGTTTGGTGATTTGGTTTTTGGATAATATGCCAACCCCTAGGAATGAATGTCAACATGAATGAATGTGAATGATGGGCATGATTCTGCCTGGCAGTATCACGACAACAACATCTCTAAGGATGCCATGTATCCTAGCAGGAGACATTTGCAGGGGCAATGTCCATGCAACGGGTCTTCAAAACCACAGTATCATCTCAAAAATATTTGACAATGATTTGCGCGACTCTAGGTTATTTTGCAAGGGTGCATAACTACGTACCTATGCATGACACCAACTGGAAGGTGAGCGACGTAGTGGTGCACACATGTCTAGTTTCCAGTGTCCTTCAGGAGCATCGTAACCTTACTTCTACACTTATGGATCGATTGTTATACACGGAGATAGTGGAGAGCAAATCGATGGAGGTGAAAGCTATCATCAATAAACTTGCTGTCAAATTTCGTTACAAAATTTCGTATGGCAAGGCTTGGAGGACTAAGCATAGAGTATTGGAGCAAAGATTTGGTTCGTTTCTAGATGGATACGACTATGTTGTTCGGATGCTCTAGACACTCAGGCTGGAAATTCAGACACCTACGTCAACATCCAACACTTTACGCTGCCACATGAACCAAATTTGAGGGCGTTACATCGAGTTTTCTTCTCTTTTGCTATATGCATAGAAGATTTCAATCACTGTGGACCAATGATGTGTGTATATGTGACATTTCTCACTGGCAAGTACATAGGTCAGATCCTGATCGCCATTGGACAAGATGGGAACAATCAAATTGTTCCACTCGCTTTTGCTTTCATGGAGAGCGAGAACACTGAGAGCTAGGTATGGTTCTTCAAACAGCTGAAGATAGCAATTGCTAAGGATAACGCGAATGTGTGCGTCTTTCATGACAGACATCCGGGTATACTCAGCGTGATCAAGAAGCTGACGCAGCGCGATCAAGAGCCGTTGGTGCATGCGCCATCTTGGAGCCATCTTTTGCTCGTAGTTCAGGAATAAGGCCCTTATGAACCTATTTAAGAAACTTTGCAAGTAGACCTAGGAGTGGAAGTATATCAAGGCGCGCCACTACCTTTATGAGTTTACGAAAAAACATGTTAGGGTGAGGAAAGTTGCACGAGCAACAACTGTTTTAGCTCATGCACATGCGGTAGCTGCACAGACATCAACATGAGCAATATCAGTGGAGGAAGAACCCGTTGCTCTCTGTGACTTGCTAGGATTTGACCAACCCGATACTAGGAGAAGGCTCGGGAGACAGATAAAAAATCAGTAATGAATACAACACGAGCATCTAGAGAGGTGGTATTTGCTGCACGACACTCATAAATCTAGGTTTGGCGTCATGGCTACAAATCTCGCTGAAACATATAACTTTGTTCTAAGATGAAGCAGAGCTTTGCCACTTACAGCCATTGTAGAGTGTATTTTTATCGGAACTTTGAAGTATTCAGAGACAGATGCCAGATGACTTAGATGCATATCGTTAACAACCCAAACACACGGTACTGTGATAAGATTATAAAATATATGAATGATAATATGAAACAAGGTCGGTCTATGACTGTCATTGCCATCGATAATCAAGAAAGGAGGTTTGAGATGCGCTTACCTTCTGATAGGTTCGGAACTGGGGAGGAGGTAAAGACACAGGAGGTGAAGATAGGTAACGAGAATTGGCCAATATGTGAGTGCACATGCAACAAACCAAAGTTGCTTCACCTTCCTTGCTCACATGTACTTGTTTCGTGCGGCTAGCTAGGGATGGACACGGTCTCATTTGTGTCTCCCTATTTCCTTAAGGAGTCAGTGCTCAATACATGGACCAGTGAGATGATGAGATTTCGGGCAGTAGAAAATTTCAACAAAGTAAACCTAGATGAAATACTATACATCCCAGACCTAGGATTAATGCGGACATGGAGAGAAAGACGCCAGTGTGTCCACATCCATAATGATATGGATGAATCTGAAGTTGGAGACCCTACCAGACAATGTTTTCTCTATAATTACTTCGGCCATAGGGACACCAACTGTGAAATCTTTGATACTGGAGGAGCGGCTCCCTGTGGACGGGGCTCCCGAGAAAGGAGAGGCAAAGGAAGAGCTACAGGAAGAAACTAGGTTTTAAATTTGTGATATGGCTATGTGGACCTATGTTCTAAATTAGTAATATTTGTTGAACTATGTTTTAAATCTGTAATATGGTACTATGACTATGTGGACCTATGTTTTAAATCTGTGATATGGTTATGTGGACCTATGTTTTAAATCTGTGATATTTTTGCACACGTATGCAATTTTAGATTTGTCCACTTGAGATACTATCTAACACACTTGAATTATAGGTTCACACGGAAGGAAAATAATAGTAGCGCGGCTCAATGGCTGCAGGGGATTCAAGCTTATATTACGGAGTGGGAGACTACGACGGAGGAAGCGGTGGCGAGGAGATTAGTCCAAATTAGCTCACGTACAACGATTTGCATGATCGATGCAGACTTTGGCCTGTGCTAGAACTTATCCACTACTGCCGAGCCGACTGGGCTTGTCAGCCCATGGGGAGCTGACAACCTCTCTGACACAGAGCAACCGTCAGGCTGACAAGGCGCTGCCGGTAAGGGTGGCACCGAAACCGTGCTAATTTTGAAAATGACTAGTTTTAAGTATTATTTTCAAAATTGATTAAAAAAATGTACTAGTATTATTTTTTTAAAAATAGCTCACAAAGTGAATGTCGGTAGAGAGGAAGGAAGTGTAAATGTCGCACGCCTCCTTCTCTCCCGTTTTAGTCATGAAACGCCATGGAGAAGAAACTACACCACGCATTCTTCGCGATCTCTACGTCGACTTATTGTCATTTGCGAAAACTCGTTTTCAAGGACCAGATTCAGAATTTTTGGACAAACAACAAATTAGGAGAGTGAAAGAATGAATAAGTTTCTTCGAAAGAAAGTGTCAGATCTCTCGTCCATCCTGTTCTCTCCCAGTTAGCCATAAAACACACCCCGACCAGGCGACCACGCCTTCGTCGCGATCTCCGTTGTTTCCCCCATCCCCACGCCCACGGCGCCCACCCGCCTCGATTCGGACGCGGCTCGCCGAGGCCTAGGGCGGCGGCGCGCGCGCGGCAGGCCGGCGGCCGGCGGCCATGGAGGATCTGGGCATCGAGGCGAAGGAGGCGGCGGTGCGCGAGGTGGCGAAGCTGCTCCCGCTCCCGGACCTCCTCGTCTCCATCGCCTCCATCAAGTCCGACTACCTCGCGCGGCAGCAGGTGATGCGATGCGATCCCCCTCGGTTCTGCTCTGCTCCCGTGGACGCGGCCAATTGTGGCGGAATCTCGAGTAGTTGGCGGATAGATTCGGTTAACCGTGAACACTGTCTGATAGACATCCCCAGTCTCGCTCTGAATGCGTCCCGCATTCCAAAACTCCTCTGAATGACCTTGCCCTGAAATTGTTTGCTCTGGGTCCGTGACCCGTTGCCTCTGATTCTGCTGCAGTTGAGTCCGTGATGTGATCACGGAAGAATGGTATTCTGAACTTCTGGAAATTAGACACGCCTATGTACGATCAGCTAATTATGCATAATTGTGCTTGCTTAAGGTGAAATGTTTCAGAGGTCTCAGTACAAGCGAGCTCTTCGCCTGAACTGATGATGCGTGAGGCAATCCTGATCTGGTCTCTGAGATTCAGCCGGAGCTTTTTTGGGTTTTGATAAAATCTCATATGGTTTGTATTAGTCCTTTCCGGCGGTCAGAATTTTTCGGCAGCTGAGCTGGAACCGTGACGTGTAGCTTTGGAGTCCTGGTGGGTTATCTGTAGCTTCTGTGTGATGAGCTCTTCGTACCATCAGGCATCAGTTAAGGTCCATGCAAGACGGAACTGTTAATATGGTTTGAGCACCAGGCTGTTAGTGCTGGATTTGAGCCACGTTTGATTCGCAAGTATTTTTTTTCTGGTCTAAAGTAAGGCTAAATTTTGTTTACATGAAAGTAAGAAAACTACATGCTATAATGTGTATGTGCGTTAAAAAGATCTGAATATACATTTCCATTGAGATGTTATGAGTATGCTTACTATTTAAGTCACTTTATACACTTTCTGATTATCTGACTATCTTTTTCAATTTCTTCAGACAAATGATACTCAACTCAGTACAATGGTGGCAGAACAGGTGCGCCTTAATATCTACTATGAGCTGCCAAACATGCTAATTTGAATACTACTATTAATTAGTCTGAGCCGTGCCCGAATTACAGTTTCTGCTCCAGTCATTCACGCACCTTCATATCTACCTACTGGACTATAAAAAATTTATGTGCAAAATTGCAGGTTGAGCAAGCACATGCTGGTATCAATGCCCTTGCAGTATCACAAGAAACAATAAACAGTCTACGTGAGAACTTCATAGATATTGACAAGTAAGCTTGTTGTCTTGATTTTTGCGTTTTTCATATGCTTGTGATAGAGCACTTTCTTGAGGCCATATGTTTTCCTTTATCTCTCAGCCCTTTGTCATAAATGATGGCAGGTTGTGTCAGGAGTGTCAAACGTTAATTGAGAATCATGACAGGATCAAGCTCCTTAGCAATGCAAGAAACAACCTGAATACAACTCTAAAGGTTTGCTGAGTGCTGACTTTAATTTAACAATAGCACTGTTTTATGATTGTACTTGCTATGTATTATGTATTACTTTCCAACTTACAATAGGTTGAGCTAACGAAGTTATTGAGCATTGACATTTGATATATTTATTGTCAATGCCTGGTAGGATGTGCAAGGTATGATGTCCATTTCTGTTGAAGCAGCTGCTGCACGTGACTCCTTGAGCGATGACAAAGAGTTGATTCACACGTATGAGGTTGTTTCTTGTTCTCTGGCTTGTCGATTAGCACAACAATTTGATAATCATAATGGTTACGTTCTATTTATCTGACTTCTCTGTTTGATCTTGCCTGTGATGAAATTAGAGATTAACAGCTCTTGATGGAAAGAGACGTTTTGCTTTAGCCGCCGCTGGATCTCATAAGGAAGAAGTTGGCAGATTGAGGTGGACCCTCTCCCATAATCCGTATAACTAGCTGCATTGATAAATATGAGACACACCATCCCTATATTTCTTTTATTGTTGCCTCTCTTGTTAAAACGAGGTAAGCTTTTTACCTTGGTTTGGTTCATCCGAGGCTCACATATGCCAGTAGAGTTTAAAAGAAACTTCTAATAACTCATATGCAGTTCTACTCAGCCAACCACTGTTTATTCTTTAAGTTCGGTCCATCTGTAAAACATGCAGCTTATTTACCTTCAATCTTGTATGACATCCAGTGCATGAGTAAAAGTGCTACCGCTGATCTAATAAAAAAATAAAATACTAGTGTATGAAACACAAACCTAAGGCCCTGTATCGGCCCATGTTACGATGACATGTTTAGAGTTATAATCTGCATGATGGACCTTTTCTGAGTACGGCTTGCATAATTGAAATTTTCTGCAGTCTGATAGCAAGTTCTGTTAGGATTAGCAATAGATATTAATTAAATCTTGCCATCCTTTTCAGTCTGTTAGGATTAGCAATAGATATTAATGCTTGCATTGCAGTGAAGTGCATAAGTGTAAATTTCATGATAATTCTTTTACTCTGCACAGAGAATACTTTGAAGATGTTGATCGATCTTGGGAAATATTTGAAAAGACATTATGGGCACATATCACCAACTTTTTTAGACTTTCAAAGGAGAGGTACTGATTTTTGTTATCATGCACTTTTGACTTTTGTATTAGCATGGTAAATGACTGAATTACCTTATGGTATTAAGTACACATATTACGAAAACCGAGGCGATATTTTGTTGCCATTCTTGTATTCTCATTCATCTTGAATACTATTCATATATGCTTTGTGGAAGGTACCAAATGATGCTTGCAAGAGGAAGATTACTTCAAATACCTGACGACAGAATAGCTTTAAAAATTTGAAAGTTTAAGCAAGACTAATTTAAAATTGTAGTCAGGATAAGGCAAGTCATAAAATCCTTGCACTGGTATGACACGAACCAAACAACCATAGAGACGGTATGACAAATCTATATTTCAAGCTCTTTGTTGCCTTCCCTGTTACCTTTTACCGTTAAGCATGGGTCCGCCGCTCGAGGTTTTGCTGCAAATATAATAAGCATATAGCTCTGGTCAATCGTAAAGATGCGATGTATAACATGTTACAGCTTCTTGTGATCTATAACACATCCTTTCAATGGATTGAGATTGTTGCCTTAACATTTAAACTAGATTTATCTATATTTTATCCAAAATATGGGTGATCAATTTTCCAAAGGTGACCTAAGATACATGCATGTGCCCTAATATAATTAAAGTCATCCATGTGTAGTACACCCTGGTACTTATACTTCCTCTCTTTTTTCCGTTCTGCAGCCCTCAGACGTTGGTCCGAGCTTTAAGGTATAGCTTATTCTTACTATGTACTTTTATTTTCAACACATCAATGTTCAAAATTGAATGGTTGACGCATCCTGCAGTCAAATACTGTTTCCCCATCATCTTCTTTTAAGGAGTGACAGTTTCCTATTGTCATTTCCATTTGTTGAAATGTTCATTTTAGGAAATAGTTCACTGACAATATAAGTTTTCTTAGGGTTGGAAATGAGTTGTGTTGCCTCAGTTTCCTGCTTATCTTTTTGTTTACACACATAGTACTGCACGTGATCCTTTAAATTCACATTCTTGTCTCAGGGTTATTGAGATGCAAGAGATCATAGACCAACAAGTTGCAGAGGAAGCAGCTGAGGCTGAGGGTGCAGGTGCTATGGCAGCAATAACAAACCAGCGTAGAACGACAAAGTACTCTATTTATCTACAACATTTTTCTCTACTTCCAGTTCCAGTAGGAAGATGCTATCATACATTTCATGCTTGTGTAGCAAAGTCATAACATCTTTCAGGACATAGCATTTATATGACATGAAAATGTATCACTAGATTCATTATCAAAAGTACTTACTGGTAATTGTTATTTTGTATAATATGAACCACGGCCAGATGGAGTAAATCTTTGTCAAAACCTTGTGTTAGTGCAAACTCTGTAATCTGCCTCTTAGGAGGATGTAAGCCAAAATCTATTTAATGAAATGAAACGCAAAGGTCCTTCGCGTTTTCTCAAAAAAAACCTTGTGTTAATGAAACCTACTACACCCTACATATTGGAATGGGGGGGACCGATGGAGCATAATTATACCGTTTACTTTCGTGCTGTCGTAAATGCACCGAATTGGGAGTACTTAGACGCTTCATTTCAGATCAGAATTTGCTCATCTACGAACTTGCCTCAATCCAGTAAATAATTAATGACTTGTAAAGGGGGCAGGAAACATGTCAGCCATTGTAGCATATTTTCTTCATGATGGACTATTTCACATATACATACAGTTTTTTTTTTTGAAAGTGGGATATATACTAATCAATCAATAGAGTTCAAATTACAATCAAACTTGATCGCATCCACCATAGGGCGGAACCAATCCTAACAGAACACCCCCACTTCAAAACATAACTTACTGAACTGATGCGTAGCACCATTGCCAGACCTATTTATCTTGCTAACCTTGGAATTAGGAAGCCTTTGAAGCAAATCCATTTATCTCTTTTACAATGGCTGATTTTCTGGATATAGATTTATTAATCTCCTGCACAACTGATGCACAATCAAGCTCCACATATACTGGTTTAGCAGAGATAGAAAGCATAGACTTGATCCTTGTAGATCAGGTACAGCCTCAGCAGTTTTGGAATATGGGCAGTTAAGATGATAAGATGGCATTCCCAGAATCACTTTTAAGCACAGCTCCACAAGGTGATAAGATGGCATTCCCATGATCACTTTTAAGCACAGCTCCCCACAAACCTTTCTTCTCCTCTACAAAGTTAGCCTCCACATTTAATTTTAGCCAGGCTACCTCAGGTTTCTCCCATCACACCTTTACCTCTTTCTTCTTGACCTTTACATATATAGTTAGAACTGCAGACTGGCTAAATATGGGTTGACAGATTAACTTGAGCTATCGTACAATATTTTTCACCTGCTTATTTTTCTTCTTTCTTCTAATGGTTATCTTCTGGAGCCAGACTTGCGTGCTGAATCACCTGCCTTATATTGCTTTTCTGTCATATCCAACAACTTGACCTTTTTCAACTGTGACTTTTCAGTGTATTATTTATTGGATGTCTATTGTAAACCACCCATTATAACATATGTCAGAACGTCACAAAATAGTAGTACTTATTTCACCAACCTGTCTCCTGTTGATCACTACCGATTTTTGCTTACTGTGGCAGAAAAGGCGCAGGAGCAGCATCTACCCCAAGAAATGGCACCCAGGAGAAATCAAAGATCCAGGGAAAGGGCTACAAGGACAAATGTTATGAGTGCATAGGGAAGGCTGTTGAGGACCGCTTCAACAAATTGCTCACTGAGGTAGCACACCATTATCCTGGATTCGAGTCTTTACTGTGTGCTTAACTGGCTTACCCACAGTCCCTGCATTTCCAGCAGTTGCTAATGATTTGATCACGCAGCTTGTTTTCTCAGAAGATTTTATGGAAGCTCTGGAGGAAGCTAAAGCAGTAAGTAGTCTGACTTCTGCACTTGTTATTGTAACCAGAACACAATAGAGAGAACAAAAAGTTTACTCCCCCCATGTACTCTAATCCCTGGAGTAGAAACTAGTATTACAGCCATTTAGTTAACCCCCTGAGAGTCTGAGATGATATTGCTGGGTGGTTTTTAAATACGTGACAAAATCCCCTCTGACTAGTCAGCTCGAGTTGGGTCAATTAGTCAGAACTAGTTTCCTAGTTGATGGGGCAGCTACTTGACTTGTGGATCTAAAAATCTCAGCAGTGAACTATCCTATTCATTTTCATTGTGCGTGAACTACTTAACTTGTTATTTTCTAAGGAATTTAAAAAGAGACAGGCGTGGCTGTTGAGAAATTTAACTCAGTTCATTAGTAATCATGCATCACTATGTACACTTTTTGGCTTCACAGTTTACCACTCTTTTGATCTGGATGATCTCAATTGTGTTAATTGTCTTCTCTACCAATATACCGCAATTCTACTTGTTCTGCAAAATCAGTCTTGACAAAGAATGGCTGATGACTTACATAAGGATCGCCTGTCTGCTCCTGATGCAATACAGATTGGTGATGAGCTTGGTGATATCTATGACTATGTTGCACCATGTTTCCCTCCTAGGTATGATGATGGTATTACAAATATATTTATCCTTGGAAGAGATTTCCAGAACTATTTGTTCTATATGCACGAGAAATAGTAACCTGTTTGCTACAACACTTAACAAGACAAAGATATGTCGAGGGCTCATATCATAGGCCATACTATATCTCTTTAATTTACTGATGGGATGCTTCAAAAAATGTGTTGCATTCTAACTTTTCAATACATCAAATGCTTAAAATTTACTCCCTCCATTTCAAATTAATTGAAGCTGTAGCTCTGTCATAAGTCAAACTTCTTTAAGTTTGACCAAGTCTAGAAAAAAAATCAACATCTACAGCACCAAATTAGTTTCTTTATTTGATGTTGGACATATTAGCACACATTTTTCTATAGGCTTGTCAAACTTAAATAATATTGACTTTGGACAAAGCTAGAAGTTCAATTAATTTGGAATAGAGGAAGTACATCACAGATTCACAGGGTGAAGAACATGTTTTTCCTTGTACGAAATATCAGTGGCTTGGTTTCATGATTCCTTCTTGATCATTTTAACATTTCATCGACCGCTATTTTCCATACCTTTCACTAACTTTATCGGTTTTCTTATTTCTACACAGATATGAAATTTTCCAGCTCCTTGTAAATCTATATACCGAAAGGTTCATTCAAATGCTAAGACTTCTCAGTGAAAGAGCAAATGATATTCAAAATATAAATATACTAAAGGTATGTGAATTTTATATTCGTTGTGTTATTATGCTAAATTTGTTCTCCATGAGATGAACACTTGTCAGTATATTGTATTTCTCTTATAGTGCAAGTGCATTAACCGACTGCTCACTGCAGGTAACAGGTTGGATTGTGCAATATCAAGATAATCTTATTGGCCTTGGTGTGGACGAGTCTCTTGCCCAAGTTTGTTCAGAAAGTGGTGCATTGGATCCCCTCATGAATATGTATGTAGAGCGTATGCAGGCAACAACTAAGGTACTAATTCTATCCCTTGAATTCAAATTGACCTTTGTCATGATTATTCATACTCCTTGTGCTTCTGTAGAAATGGTACACTAACATTTTGGAGGCTGATAAAACACAACCACCAAAGAGTACAGAAGATGGAAAACTATATACACCTGCAGCTGTAGATTTATTCAGAATATTGACAGAGCAAGTGCAGATAGTTAGAGAAAATAGCACAGATGTCATGCTATATCGTATAGCTCTTGCAGTTATTCAGGTATTATGCTGTTTCTGTTCAAGATTATTTAAGCCTCCTCTTTTTTGCTGTGCTTTGCTTCATGCAGTTTCTAAATTACTGAAATATACCAATTCAGTCTTACTCTTTGATTCCTTCATAGGTCATGCTTGATTTTCAAGCAGCTGAGAGGCAAAGACTTGAGGAGCCAGCTTCTGATGTCGGTTTGGAAAATCTGTGTGCTTTGGTGCGTTGGTTTTTTCATTAGTACATATATTTTGCCATTCCATGTCAGTCCCCTGCTACCCTTCATATCTTATAAAGTGGTCCTTGTATTATTTGAGCAGATTAACAACAACCTGCGTTGCTACGAACTTTCATCAGAGCTAAGTAGCAGCACACTGGAGGCACTTCCAGAGAACTATGCTGAACAGGTGCAAATGAGTCATTAAGCCTGGTCCTATTAGATGCCATTCTTTCATGTTTTCAAACTTGTCTGGAGATGACTTCATGTGTTTGCAGTCATTAAATTCTCTGTGTTTCTTTTTACTGAAAATGCTATCCAGGCATCCATACTATCAGAACTAGCAAACCACAGGGCTCACTTTCCTGGTAGGAACTGTTCTGCCTGGCAAGGATCAATCAACAAAAAACCGCCCAGAATAATTCTAAATTCGATTTCGGGGTGTAGAGAGCAGAAAGCAGATCACTTGTATTTTTCGTATGGTGAGATCATGTGGGTGCTTATACTTAGAGTAACTTTCTCCAGTTTCAAATAGATTTTGGATTTCAAATTGAAGGCCTCTTGGGTTTCGTAGCAATTTTTATCACCATGGTGTTTTCAGTCCACAACCAACAGGGCCCAGCTATGTAAAAAATTAAAGTAAAAATCCTTAGTTCCAAAATCTATGTGCATGGAGCCATGGAGGTAAATCAACACTTTTTCAGAGTGGAGGTAGAACATTTTCACGGACCACAACTCGTATAATAGAACTTGTATTCTAGTATCCCAAATGTATGTAGATTAGTTCTAGATATATGCATTGCTGGCAAGCAAACTGAGTTGGGTGAACTGGTCCGTGCTGAGAGCCGAGCAGATTACTTGTCAGGGCACTTTTTTGGATTTTCTGTAAGGTGCTAAGACTGGAAAAGTGAGAGTGTTAATAGAATTCAGAAGTTGATGACAACCTAGAGTTGAAAATATGTGTTTCTATTGCATTTTTTTCATCGCTAGCCTACCCCAACTTGCTTGGGACAAAAGACTTTGTTTTTGTATTCCATGTTTTTTTTCCATTTGCACACCTTAAGCATTTTTAGGCCCTGGATGTGAAACTAAAATTCAGTTTTGCAGGTTAATTTTGAAGACACTTGCAAAGGATTTCTTGAGGTTGCCAAGGTTTGTGCTACAAGCTACATGCATAAGTACAGAATATATGTATAACTATAACTGTGTAAGTAACATTAGTGTTAGGTTTCAGAAATGACTTGCTGATCAGTGTGAAATTGTTTCTTGAGGTGCCTGATGTTTACTCACACTTATGTCTTAAGTGCATACATTGTTACGACTACCCAAGGAAGTTCGTAAGTAATGTTTGGTGTTGAAGTTTACAGACCCTGCTATGAGTTAGTTGAAATTTTCCTTCTGGGCGTTTCATACACCCCTTAACTGTTTGCTATTGTGGTCCTGTAACTAAGATCCTTTCTTATACACATACTACACTAGATACTTTATGGGATATAATAGAAACTGAAACACTCTGGCGCAAAGTGGGGAGGTAATGAAAAAAGACCCTTGCTGAGCTGCCTAGTTATGGTCTAAGGACTCTGTTTACCACATTACTTCGCCAAGATTCTAGACAAGCTAGTTAACTATTGAATACTAAAAACAAGCACTGAACTGGTAAACTCTTTTGGTTGTCAACATGGGTCTGGCAAGTCGCTGTCAAGCACTGCCCAAGAGACAGGTGCTAAGAGTGGTGGGGGCACACATTGACTAGAGATGACCGAAAATGTTTTGAGAATTGGCCAATTTCTGCCGGTTCATCTCCCAAGCAATGTTATTTGATATGGCTGCATCTGTCGTTCTAACTAAAGTTCTTGATTCTTTCGACAGGAAGCGGTCCTTCAGACTATTGGTGTTATTTTCGAAGACCCAGGTGTGCAGGATTTGCTTGCAAAGGTTTACCAAAAAGGTAATTCATTTTTAATATTTGGGTAACAAATTACGCCTTCCCTGCGCCCTTTGTTTGAGTTATCTCCTTTTTGTCAAATGTGGATTGTAGAACACAAGCAACTCCTGTCTGTCTTTGGGAGTCTGAGAGCCTTATCTAGAAACCCAGAAAAACACTAGGATATTTCTTACATTTGTATGCTTACATAATAACAATGATGACATGTATCTCCAGATATTTGTTTACTGATATTGATTATTTTGCTATTGTTGTTGCCTCTCTTTTCAACCGTCACCTGTGGTTGGCAGCTGTATGCAAATAGTTGTTTACCTCTTCTCCTTATGGTTAACAGCTTTAGGAATTTCTGGGTATTGCTTTCTAAGGCTGTATACAAGTGTTACTTAGTGAATCAATTAGTCTCTAACAGTGTTACATTTTTTTCAGACTGGATGGATGGAATGGTGACCGAATATCTGGTTGCAACATTTGCTGATTATTTTGGCGATGTGAAACTGTAAGTTACACAATAAGTGTTATGGGGTGGATGGGGTATCCCCTGAGAAATGCCATGGTTTATGCTTACGTTAGCTATGCCTTCACTGTGAATTGGTTGGGAGACTTAACTTTTCAAAAAATCGCACCTCCACCAAATTTTCTGATATGACCTAAAAATGCCACTAAACCCTGGAATCTCAAACATAAATCATATCCGTACATGGTACCAATTGTGGAAACAAAGTCCAAATTGATAAGGTCCAAAATTTGTAATGATCGTCTGATATATATTTTACTAGCGGAATGCCTGTGCGTTGCCACGGTCGATTGATTTTTTATTGTTACAAGTTTTCCATATTTAAACATAAGATACATATACCTATTCATATGTATAGAAAGATAAATTTGAAGAACGCTAAATTTTCCATTTTACATAATCTAGTCAAGTGTCGCCGTAAGTGTCTATGTGATTTTTGGATGTCAGTTCAACCATGAGAAGCACATTGTTCCTAGTGTCTCCCTCGATGCAATGCCCGTTCTTCTACGACGATGGCATGACGAGGTGATGGCATCCCCAGCGCTTTTCCGTGCACTATGGACCATGGTTTTAAAGGCGTCGCCTACGCGACGATTAGGCGTCCAGGCGCCCCTCCCCCGCTTTGAAAAAATGGCCGCTTTAGGCGCGCCTAGGCGTCCAAAGCGCCCACCTAGGTGTCAGAGCGCCCCTAGATCGCCTTAACGCCTTAAAAACCATGCTATGAACCTCCCTCACTGCCAGACTCACCATCTTTATCCCCTCGCTGGCAAGCTCACGGCTGGCTGTAGTCATCATCGATTGCTCCCAAAACGCTCAAGTAGTGATAGTTAGAATTTAGATTAACATTTACAGTTTTCGTTGCAACAAAAAAGAATTTGGCAGGCATGGACTTCCTTATTTTCTAATGATTACTTCACTGCATGTTTTTATGTTGGTTGCATGAGCCAACATACCGTGGGGTGTCATCGTTATACCTAGGCATCTTTCGGGTCAGGCAGGGAAAAGCCCGACGATGAAAAGCAGGCCTGGTCAAAAATCTCGAAAGCTTGTCGGGCCGAGAATTCGCCCATGCCCAGCCCGACCAGGTCAGGCATTTCGGGCCAGGCTGCCCATGTCCAGATTGGTCATTGTGGAGGCGATGCCAGGTAGATCCATGCCAGTGCCAACGTCTCACGTGCGCAAGAGGACGGGGCATGGCACGTCACGGTCGAAGTTTTCAACTAGAGGGTCATATATTGCAAAATCAACACACCATATATGGTATCACGCCACATCCATCAAGAAGGCTAGCTAATTCTCCAGTTCCATCAAGCAGCAGGACGCCGTGCCTGGGGAAGTAGCAGTAGGACCCATGCTTGCGGCCAGGTTCATCTCACAGCGGCTGCTGGGCTGTGAGCGGGGCCAACGGATGACCTGCAAGCAGGTGGCCGAGGAGCCTCGCTTGTGTGGCAGCCTAGCTCCGGGTCGTCGCTCTGCAGGCCGTCTTTGTCACACGGCCATGGAGTCGATCTCAATCCGTTTCTGATACATGCGCATACGAACGAGGACTCCGGACTCTCCTAGATTTGCATGCACTTTATACGAATCTGTTTCTAATACTCCTCTTGGATATTGTGGAGATGGGCCACGTTGCGGACGCGTTCCGGGAGATGGCTGCTGGTGGCATGTGATTCCCAGGAAATCGAGTTGGCCATCGATCCATTGACTCACGAAATTAATTTGGGTTGGAGGGAGTACCACCTTGCTAACATGATAAGAAGGGTTGAAAACGTATTTGGCGATGGACAAAAGTGTATTTACCTACCACGGACAGACCTCTAGCAATTTAATAGTATAGATAATAGATGCCATCCTATTATTAATATTCCAATGAGGTATGGGTTATGGCATGCTAATGCAGTCTATTACTTATACTCCCTCTGTCCGAAAATAAGTGACTTGAGTTTGTCTAGATTCACATGTATCTAGACACGTTTTAGTGTATAGATACATCCGAATCTAGACAAATTGAAATCAGTTATTTCTGGACGGAAGGAGTAATAGTTTCGTTGTATCTTTTTGCTCATAATCGTAAACGTTTGAGTTTATTTGTCTAGATATATTGAAGAAAGATCATTTCGAAGATTTGTGGAGTCTTGCCTAGAGGAAACAATAGTTGTATATGTTGATCATCTTCTCAGTCAGGTTTGCAGAACTCCCCTTAGTACTATTGAGAATAACCGTGTACTTGTAACTATGTTGGGAACACATGTAGGTTGTATTGAACATCCCAAAAGGAAGAACTGTGCAGTGTTTCTTAGAATCATTCTGGAATGAGCTATTGCTATTGCGCTCTGGGTTCAGATAGCATTTTTACTGATTACAATGATTATTTCATACTTACTTTCATCTTATCTCTTGCAATTTCTTGCACCTTTAGAAAAACTACATAAAAGAAGACATGGTTGAGAGGATGAGGCTAGATGAAGAAGTGCTTATGGATTTCTTCAGAGAATACACAAATGTGACAGTAAGTATACTTACTGCTGGAAGTTCTACAATTCCGTTGGCCATATTATGTGGCAGTATGAATATTGAAAAGCATTTCCTGCAATATTTGAGTGCATGCCTTTTCTGGTACAATACATCGACTTAGGATAATATAAATTTTGCATTCAAACACCTGTTGTTCCTATAATTCGAGTCCCACATTTTATTCCTTCTATTCTCAAATGCTGTTTTTGCAATGTGATCCAGAAAGTTGAGAACAGAGTACGGGTTCTGGCTGATCTAAGGGAACTTGCTTCAGCTGAAAGTCTGGATAGTTTCACTCTCATTTATACAAATATTTTGGAACACCAACCAGATTGCCCGGTAATTTCTTTCAAGCATAATGATTGCCCATGTTTGAACATACTATTATAGTGCATAAAGTGCATCCTTCCTATATATTCATGCTCATCTCTGTTATGTAGTCTGAGGTTGTTGAGAAGCTTGTTGCATTGCGGGAAGGAATTCCACGGAAAGAAGCCAAGGAGGTAAGAACGTTATTTCCCACATCATGATGATCTGGTGTGCGACTCTTTCTGTGAACCATTGCAGGCTAGACCTATGCTGGTTGGCATGTTAAGTTTTTTGGAAGGATTTTTTACAATTATGATTCTTGTGCCATTCATTCATATGCAAGTGCAGTTTTAATTTTCAAAAATATAAATCATGTCGTGAAATTTTGGTTTTCGGATTCTTATACCCTACTCATTTATCAGGTCGTACAAGAATGCAAGGAGATATACGAGAACTCTCTCATAGATGGCAATCCTCCAAAGTCTGGATTCGTGTTTGGCAAATTGAAGTGCCTAACAGTACGGAAAGGTATATGGGGGAAGCTTGGACAGTGACAACGCGCTACTGAACATAGTAATGTCACGTACCAAGACAGATTTGTTTCTTGTTTGCTAATTCTTTTGTTCGTCTTTTGAGCCTGTCATCGGTGTCACACTTACCCATGTGTGTGAGCCTTAGCATGTGAAGAGTTAGAATGTATTGTTTCTATTTGGTTAGCAACATTTTGCTGTAAAGATGGAACAGACCAAAACCCCATATTTATTTGTTTAATAAAATGGCTAGTAGAATGAAGGCTACTTACGCACTGACACTCTCTTATCCCTAAGCCTCTTTGCGAACTCGCCCGCCTACCAAAAATGAGTAGGTGAGTCTAGGCAAACTTGGCCGTTGACTTTGACTACACTATAGTAAACTTTGTGGAGAGAAACTTCTCTTTTTTATGACTTCCACTTTCTGATCCTGGCCCGGAAAGTGACCGACCCCTTTCGGAATGAAAGAAAGGGTTTATGGGTATCCTTCGTAGGTATCGGATATCTTCTAAAAGATAAGGGCTTGGTATCGAATCAAGCGAACAAGCTGAGATATATAGCGAATAGTAAAACATATTGATTATCCTATTGGATTGGTTCTGCTCAGTCGAGATATGATGACTCAATGGGCATTGAGAGTTTCGAGTCAATGTGGGAATGACTAAGACAAGTAGACAAGTTAGGTGAAACAAATATGCATGCATCATAGAGGTTCATCCACCATAGGTTTGTACACAAGAATAGTAATCACAGGGAGGGATGCACATAAATCAGATCTGCACTAGTATAAGTGATAGGTTTTAGAAACAACATAATAAACATAACGCACAGATGGAATAGAACTAAATGGAAAGTCGCTGATCACCTTCAAATCGATTTAAAGATGAAAATGGGATGAAAAATAAGTGCAATAACTTAATTCTCAAATGCCAGGCTTATACCATTAATACTTGTGATTTGTTTACGGTATAGACTATTGAACAAGTAGTTTTATGGTGATAACAATAAGAAGAAAAAGTTTCCACTAATGAGCGGAGGTAGCCATCACTCAACAATTCATGTTATCTCACTAGGCAAGTCCTCCCTACGCAAGTCCAGTTGGCTACCGGGATCGAACCGCTTCACTTGCACTAAAGAAATTCTAACAAGAACAACTTCCTAACTGACATCTTAACCAACTACTTCGTAAGAGTCCTGGATGCTATACCGGGAACACCACAAGTATAACTTAGAAAAAGAGTCTTTTTCGTGGTGAATTTGAAGATATGTTTCTGGCCTTTGATACTCAAAAGCCGTTTGTTGGGTTACTCGAAAGGCGTTCGCGTGTTAGCGCGCAAGCCATTTTCTCGCTTGGAATGATTTACATCGAGAAGTTTTTTCTTGAAAGTTTTTGGAGTCCGGTTAACACATTTTTTAGTACGAGATGCCTTGGAATCAGTCCCGTTAAGGACATGTTTTGTTGTTTATATGTCAAGGGCTAAAGAGTCAAGAAAGAAGTGACTTCTTACTTAACTTATTGAGTAATTCTATTGCCTCAGCTAAGTTCCTCGATGAAAGGGTCAACTCAATCTCGTTTTATCCTACTTTCATTCCTATCCATATTCAAAATGGAATACCAGAACCGGTGACTAAACCACTTAATTCTTCTCGTGATAGTAAGATCAAACAGGATTAGTCCCATCTTTTGATATCATTTACAATCTGAGAGTGAAGGTTACGCAGCGGAAGCGGAAGTGGAGGGAACGACCGGTTCATCAGAAGAAAAAGAAGAAACAAGAAGTAGCCACTTTTAAGCAAGAAATGAGAGGAATTCGGCTAATCGAACTAGTATCACTTTATTCACGAATCTTTAGGTTTCTAACATGACCGATGTTGAAGTGCCAGATTCTTCTTAGCGGGAGTTGGTGCATGTGAACCTTTGGAGAGATTCACGGTAATAGAATAAAGGTATGGGTCCCTCACCTTACCATGTGTTTTGTCTTATCTCTATGCTTCCTCTAGCCATTTCATAATTGGATATCATCATTCAAATCTATTATGACAACTGTTTGGTAAGCATGGATTCGAATCAAACAATAAATATCGACTCTAAGTGTGATGGATAGTACCTGGTGCCTAATTAAATGGTATCTTTCAGCCCGAATGGCTTAGTGAGTCTGCCTCCCACCTCTCTTCTTCTTGGCTCTTCTTACCACAATAATCATATTCAGATTCCATTCACTAGTCATTGGTCAACTCGTATGGTTCATTAAATGTGTAATAAGATATAGGGTAATGCTTTGACCCATGGTAAAGTAATCAACGACAACGACAAGGTGTTTTTAGCCCCCTTTGGCTAGTGGGAATGGTCGTAAAAGGTCCATCAGGCGGAATGACCATGTGTGTGATAGGGATTCTCTTCATCATCGCTACAAGCGCATGGATTGACTTCGCCATTCAGAGAATTAGACCATGTGCGCGCTTTGAGCTTGGATTTGGAAGCAGGTTCACTGTCAATGTCGATGTTTCATTTCTTTACGCGTTTGAGCATCTTAGAATCAATGGCATATGGAATCTATAGATATATTTCAAGGCCGATATCTGAACCTGTTGTTGCCTCTCGAAAGGCCTGCGCATAACTAGTTGATAGCTCATAGTAGACGTTTCTCCCCACTCTTCGGATCATCAAAGGCGAAACCAACAAGGGATGGATCATCTGGGCATGGGATCCGAGCTCACTCAGTTCTATAAACCACATCACATCTGAACAATTTACTTTGCTCGAAAGCGTGTTACGTAAATCAGTGGGACATGTATACTGAGTCTTCCCCTCAGGGGCTTCTAATAACTAGTACTTTGTCCGAAACCATCTTTAACTGGAACTCACTTTGATGTCTTTTTCCACCAAGCTTCTTTATTGGAGTTTACTTATAGTGGTTGGTTCTTACCTTGTAGCGAGTTGAGAGGCCTACTGTTCGAATTCGAATCGGTCGCAACGGAACTATAAAAGGCTCCATTCAAAGATAAAAGAATGGAATAGGACGAGGAATGAGCTTTTAGCAGATCATCTAGAATCTGGTCGGACTAATGCGCACCTAAAATCAATAGTTCTTTACAGGTTTGGTTTTCCTTTCTGATCAATCCAATGGCTTTTACTAAACCTCAATTCATTCAAATAGCCTTTTGGCATAAACAAAGCAAGGGCGTAGCGTTCCATTACCAGAAATAATCACTTGTGTCAACTAGAGTAATAAACGACAGGTCGACCAAATCTAGAAAAACAACAACCATGACATGTGAGGATGCAACAGATCACTTCCTAGTGAAGAACAAGCAACTAGACTTTGAATGCTAGCAACATGCTTAAGCTAAAAAATATAAGTGGGACAAAAACAATTGTACTGAATCACACTCTATCTAAATCTGCAAGGCTAATGTCCACTAAACCAGTGCCAGCAAGCCTGCCATTACCACACAAGCCATTCACGGTGAACTGCTTTGCCGTTTCTTCCTGCAATCTGATACTTTATAGGATATGGAGCCTTGTACACTAGCCCACCCAAGTTGCACACCGTGTCACTGCGGGTGGATTCGGGATTGCTAAAAAAATCTTGCCCATGCTGTACCGACTACACGAGGGAGTGAGCATAATGCTCGCAGGCAGAGCAAATATACTTTTTTTAATCATCAAATATTAAACATGCAAGCCTCCTCATTAAAACCCTCTAGTCCTCTTAGGTATCTGAAACTTGCAGCCATCAAACAATTGTTACATCGTCTATAAATTTGCCAACGATAAAGCTAGGAGGTTCATCGACCCAATTACAAGAATTTTTTCTAACAAAACAATTTCTAGCTAATTCATGAGCCACTCCATTCGCTTCCCTCGGACAATATTTAAAATAAATGCTTCCGATTAGGGCCCCTAGATCAATGCAATCAGCAAGCATTGCCGAATTTTCATCCCACCAGGCTTCTTCACCAGCACATGCATCAACAATCTCCATAACATCTGATTCAGCAACAACATTATTGCATCCTAGACGGTTAGCTAGAGCTAGGCCTTCTCTCATGGCGATGGACTCCGCCATTGCTGGTGATGCATGGGGAGATAGATTGTAGAAGCAGCTATGGATCCCTCATAGTCTCGTATAACGGCAGATACAGCTCCTGTGCAATCATCCAAATGAAAGGAACCATCAACATTAACCTTTACTTGCCTAGGATCAGGTCTTTTCCATCTATCAAAGGAGGCACGTGGATGCATAGTTGCTTTTGCCGCATTATAAGTGATACTCAAAACGGATATCATGCAACGATTAATGGATGGGAAGCTTTCATCGTGTGTACGCCTTCTTCGCATCCACCAGAGGTACCAACATGCAATAACAATAGTTTCTTTAAGACCTAGATTGTTAAATCTCGGATTAACATTCCCCTCTTTTCTCAACAAGAACTCCAAGACGGTAGAACCTGCTCTGTCCACTATCATCGCCTCCTCTATAATGTCTGATAAACCGAGAGCAATCCATAGAGACTGGGCCGTACTACACTGAAATAACAACTTTGTAGTGTCTTCAGTTGCTTGCTGACAAATCGGACAGTCACCAGACGTTCCAATATGCCGATTCACCAAAATAGCCTTAAGTGGAATAATGCCATGTAGTGTGCGCCAAGAAGATGTTTTAACTTTACTAGGGATTTTCAATTGCCAAAGCTTTTTCCATACCAGGTTATGTGCGGATGATCCAGGTAAGGATAGTTGAGCTTCCCTTGATCCAAATTGATGCCTCCATTGCAAGTAATAACCATATTTTACCGTGTATCTCCCATACTTAGTTGAGTTCCATGCAATAAAATCATTGAATCCATTATTGTTTAGAGGAATCCTTAGAATAGGATGCACATCTGGAGGACATCTGGATAGAATATTAAGAGCAAATATGCTAATGTTAATGTTAAGAGCATCTTGACCATCGCCATCAATAGGATGTCCATCAAGTCCAGCGAGCGGATGGCCACTACTAGGGCGCCTTGATACTTGTCAGGTGCATTGGGGGCCGCTGCTTCCCATATGGCAGGTCCAATAGAATTTTAGCTCTCAATCCTTGTTGTCTCTGTTTCTTTCTTTCCCCTTCATCCCCTCCTCCCACCTTTCGTTGTTGAGATTCTACTAAGTAAAGACGTGAATAATCAGTGGACAAGGAGCTGAACCCGATGGCGTCTCCTTGTCTATTATTAGGGTCCTTGGTGTGAAAAGTGTGGACCTGGTTCTAATTTTGTTTTTTCTACTGGTCCTTATTGTAATATGTTGCTCCACCAACGATTTGGAACGAAGCTTCTCGGTCCTATGGGACCGTACCCTATTCAAAAAAAAGAATACATTTTAGCTATATTTCTATCTAAAGGATGCAACCATATTGCACAATTTTGAAGACATAAACTAGTCCATCATAACTGAAACAAAGAAATAATACGATTCATATAATTAAATCTTAATTCGAGAAGCTTAACTAGAGCCTAAGCCCTACCAATATAGGACTAAACCTGGCTGTAAGTTGACAACACCAAACCACAGACGTCCTAGCTAGATCCTATAGGGCGGGGAAAAAAACCGCGTCCCACCACCAATAGCCTCTTTTTATCCTCCTCCTCCTCTAATGCAGCCCGTCCTATGGACGTCCCTACATCTACACCACCAAATCCCTCAAGTGGACCATTGACTCGCACCCGAGGCAAACTCCTACAAGCTAAGGTTAGCTCGCTCCTCTCCTTGTGTGACTTTGATACATCCTTGGACGGCTTGCTACTAAATGCAACTACTCTATGCATTATCAGCTACGAAGCCCCAACGCATCGACAAGTCCCCTTGGAGAAAGTACCAGGAGCTGGACAAGAAGAAGACATTGCTAAGGCTGAAGCCCTGGAGTCTCCGGCCTCCAACCCCAGATTCTCTAGCCTAGACTCCGGACCAGTCTCCGGACTGACACCTGGAGCGTTCAATACACCCCTCCGGAGTTCCCACCGTAGTATCTAGCCTCTCCACCCCGGAGTCTCCGGCCTACAGCACAGGAGTCTCCGCCCCAGGACATTGGGCAAGACTCCGCCCGCCCGTTGAGGCTCTCTATCTGCCACCACGGAGTCTACTCCGGAGTCACCGGCCACCCCGAGTTTCTGACCCTCACACACCAAAGTCTCCGTTGTAAGTGAGACCAGACATGTTAAGGCCTTTTTGGACTTCAACCCATGTACTCCTAAATCCGTCCAAAACTTACCTTTTATTGCTAAAGTACCCTGAACTAGTGGTTGGCCTATAAATAGCCCCCACCTCTATTGTAAACCCTAGACTTGATATTTGGAATTAGAAGAAACCCTTGTGGATTTGCCTAATGCTTGTCTCATGCTCCTTTGCTAAAAGAGCACCAAATATCCCCCACCTCGTTGGAGTTTGCATCACGCCTCCCTCGTTGTGCAAGACCTTAGCATCAGAGCCCTTTGCTAAGACGTCAAGATCTCACTAAGCCTCCCGCTCACCGTGCCGGTCAGAGAGAGAGAGAGAGAGAGAGAGAGAGAGAGAGAGAGAGAGAGAGAGAGGCCCGACATTGATCCTAGGGATTGCATCGGACCGGTAGCCACCGGCTTGAGCTATTGGCTTGTATCGTGTCTTCGTGTGTGTGTGTTCATCGAGTTCTTCGTGCGTGAGTTCATGGATTACATCCCCTCCCTCTTCCCATGTCACATCCCTCTCGATTTCCACGGGGATTCATGAAAGATCGGGCAACCCCAAGGGGCATACCCCAACATATTGGTATCAAGAGCTTCGTTGCTCACAAATTTCCCCACCAATTTTTTTCTATCCACCATAAATTCAAAAATCCCCAAAAGAGCCCCAAATTTGCCTTTGAATCAATCTCTTGATTTGGAGTGTTATTTGTGGTTTTGATCTGACCAAATCTTATCTTAGGTGTTGGTCCATCTTTCTCCTACATTTCCTAGCCCAATTTTGGCCAATTTTTCGCGGATTTAAGGCCCCAAGGTGTGGATTTCCACTCAAGAACACGAGCAAGTGGAGCAGAAGCCCCGACCCCAGAGTCTCCGGCCTCGTACACTGGAGTATCCGTCCCCCCGGAGTCTCTGGCCTCATTCCCCGAAGTCTTCGGCCCTGGACGCCAATTTTGACAATTTTCGCCTCATTTTCCTTTTTGGCAAATTTTCTCCTTGTTGTTTGTGTCCCGTGTGTGTGTTAGCAACTAACATCAAGCTTCCTCAACATCAGCTGTGCTCATCGACACCACGGAACCCGAACATCCTCCCGCACCATCGACCACAAGTTCATCATCGCCAACGAAGGTATAACTTGCGTCACCTTGTTAACCCATATCTTCCTTTGTGTGTACCTATCCCACGAGAGTGTCCCATCTTGTGTTTGCTTGAGCATTGTGCATTTTTCCTTGGATAGTGAGCGTGCAAGAGCAATAGCAAGAGTGACTAGGTAGCATCAAGGGAGAGCAAAAAAAGAGAGAAAAAGAAAAGAAACAAAAGAAAAATATACAAAGAAAAAAGATACAAAGAAAAAATAAAAATAGTCTACCATAGAAAAATAGAGTCTTAAGCTTGTAAGCAAGAGAGAAAGAAGAGCGCCCAAGGCAAGCGCACAAATCCATTGCTCATTTTTCTCTTTGCAAACGGGCCATCGTCTCTCCTTGCATTGGCACGACAACCAAGCTTAGTCTTCGTTAGGACATTTTGTTGCTCATTTTCATAGTCCTGTTAATCCCAATAATCTCCATGTCTGTGTATAGTCGTAGGTTCCTATCACCCTTTTGAGTTGTTGACCCTTACATTTAACTTGGGTTTGTTGGATTTTACCCACTTTTTACTATCCCTTTTCTTTTGGTTGATTCTTTGGCATTCCACAACCCTAACCTCCCACCAAAATCTTTTGAGAGTTTTGGTTCTTTCTTTAGTGTGACATTTCTTTGCGATTTCACTTTGCAAGCTTATAGTTCACGTTTGTGGCTACTAGTTCGGTGCAATTACCAAGGTGAGGTAAAAGGCTAACCCCACCACATATTACCTTCCATATATAATCCATTGTTGTCTTGCATGATGGATAGGCACGGTGAGGCGAGCCAACCACCTCCACCCCAAGGCGAAGAAGGACCATACATGATGCGCGCAAGCCACTAAATCATCCGAGGAGAATTCCATGATCGTTGCAATGCTCTCGAGACCCGCCAAGATGAACAATTCGGTGAAACTCAAGACGAATTCAAGAACATCGACAACCGCTTTGAAGGCCTCCAACAACAAATGCATGACATGAGACAATGCTTCACCAACCTTTCTCAAGAGACAAGGGCCATGCACATTAACTGCGTCAACCAAAATAAAGCCTTACAAAGGTCGATCCCCGAGCTCGTGCAAAACACAAGACCGTGTTCACGTGCATCAAGCTCTTCACGCCATCACCCTCTTCATCAACAAGACCTTCATACAAGTGCTCCAAGACGCAATGATGCCCCTATGGTTGAAGATGTAAGTTCTTTGCACTATGTACCTTCCCCATGGCACGCCGCAACGTCAAGTTATGATGGTGATTTATCCTCAAGGCCCCAAGCAAGGCGAGAAGAACACCGTCATCATGCAAGGGAACTCGTGATCCAACAAGCGCAACCACAAGTGGAACCTCGAGTGCAACCTCAAGTACACCATCCTCATCCACGAGACATTCTTGCAACAATAAGTGATGACTCCAACTTGGAGTAACGACATGAAGCTCTCCAAGATCCTCCTCTTTATCATCGCCGTCATGAACATCTACACCGTCACCATGGTCACCATGACGAGCCTCCACCACAACATCAAGACATGGAGCATCGCATGGTACATGTGGAGCGCCGCCCTCCACGTCAAGATGCTCGAGACCATGACCTTTGCCAAGAGGCCCATGTGCCTAACCCACATCAACAACCGAGGAACGAGCCTCCTCATCCACAACCACGATAAGAAGCTCCACATCCTCATCACCCTCGTGAGGCCCAACCACATCAACCTCGCCATCAACCACGCCAAGAGAAAGAGCAAGCTCCACAACAACGTCGCGAGAACCAAGTTCCACCTCCCCAAAATGAGGCTCCTCAACCACAAGGTCACCAAGCTCGTCACAATGATTTCATGGAAGATGAAGACCGTCACCATCATGGCAACCAACGCCACCATGACCGCAATGAGGAAGAAATTTTTGGCAAGCCCAAGTTCACCGGTTCGAATGACCCCGAAGAGTACCTATCATGGGCGCTCAAAATGGACAAAATCTTCCGCATGCACAATTATAGTGATGCGAAGATGGTAGCCATGGCCTCTCTTGAGTTTGATGATTATGCCAACCTTTGGTGGGAACAAGTCCAACTTGCTCGTGATGCAAGAGAAGAGCCTCCAATCACCACTTGGCATGACATGAAGGCCCATATGAGATCCCGCTTTGTTCCTACGCACTACATGCGTGACCTCTTCAACAAGCTATAATCGCTTAATCAAGGGACAAAGACCATGTAAGAGTACTTCAAGCAAATGGAGCTCAACATGATCCGCGCCAACATTGAAGAGAGCGGCGAGCAAACAATGGCATGTTTCCTTATCGTCTTTAATCATCCAATCAAGCACATCGTCGAGTTCCAAAAGTACAATAACATGGTTGAGCGTGTGCACATTGCAACAAAAGCCGAGCGTCAAGTCAAGAGGACATCAAATAAAATAAGCCCAAGACGTACTTCACCTACAAGCAAGCTTCAACCCTGCACCAACAACCTTCAATGGAAGGTCCTCAAGTACCTCCAAGCCTTCCATCAAGCCCACACTTCCTCAAGGAAAACCACCCCAAGTGGCAAGCATACAAAAGATGACCCGCCATTCAACGACGAATGCTACAAGTGTGGAGGAAAAGGATACAAGTCGGCCACTTGTGGAAACAAGAAAGTATTGTTCATCTATGACAATGGCGATGATGAATACTTGAGTGAAGATGAATTTGATGCAAGAGTCGGAGAAGCAACGGCAAGGCAATGTGTGGAGGATGATCAAGAACTACTCATGTGTGAGCATGACACAAGTCCTTCACTTGTCGTCACAAGGATCTTGACTACTCAAGCACAAGAGCATGAAGATCAACGCTCCAACATCTTCCAAACATGTGCCGACATCAATGGGAAATCCATTAAAGTTATCATCGATGGAGGGAGTTGTCACAACCTTGCTAGCACCGAGTTGTGTGAGAAGCTCAACCTCACCCTCCATCCACACAAGCACCCCTACCATGTCCAATGGCTAAGTGACCAAGGGTCCATGAAGATCAAGCACACCGTCTTGGTAACATTCTCAATTGGACCATACAAAGACACGATGCAGTGTGATGTAGTCCCAATGACGGTTTTCCATATGTTGCTTGGTCGACCATGGCAATTCGACAAAGGTGCTCTACATGATGGTCGAACAAGACATGTGTTTTGTAACCGATGACTCATAGATAAATAACTGCGGACAATGCAAAGGCTTTATCAAGGGCGCAAACCACAACACCAACTTGTGAGAAGAGTGGTGAGCGAGAGAACCACAATATAGCAAGTGAGTGCCACAAGCCAAACTCTAGTGGAAAAACTAAGAGTGTTCTTCTTGCCACCAGAAGTGAGATACGAGAAGTAAGGATTAACCCATCCATCTTGCACTATGTCCTCATTAGCAAGGGACTAGCGCAAGGAACTAATGACTTGAAAAATATTCCTCTCTCTTTGATGGCTATTTTGTAGGAATTCAAGGATGTGTTTCCCAAAGAGCTCCCTCAGGGACTACCTCCTCTTCGTGGAATCGAGCACCGCATTGACCTCATACCCGACGCACCTCTTCCAAACTGCACCGCCTACCGCACGAACCCGAAGGAGATGAAGGAGATAGAATACCAAATCAACCAACTCGTCTCCAAAGGTTTGATCCAATTAAGCACTAGTCCAAGTGCGGTACCCGTGATTCTCGTTCCCAAAACAGATGATACACTGCGGTTATGCATGGACCGCCGTCCAATCAATGCTATCACCCTACGTTATAGACATCCTATACCACGTATTGATGACATGCTTGATGAGTTGTGTGGAGCCACTATTTTTTTGAAAATTGATCTTCGTAGTGGTTACCATCAAATACGCATGGCGGAAGGTGATGAGTGGAAAACCGCCTTCAAGACCAAACTTGGTCTCTATGAATGGTTGGTCATGCCTTTTGGCTTATCTAATTCCCCATCCACCTTCATGCGCCTTATGAATCATATTTTGTGTTATCTCATTGGAAAGAGTGTTGTTGTCTATTTTGATGATATTCTTGTTTATAGCAAGTCGCTCGTGGAACATGTTTGTTGTGGTGGTGGCATGGTAGATGCCATGTATAGGCTAAAGATGGGGCCAATGTGCACTAGAGGAATCCAGGGAGGGATAGCGTGGTGATTCCACACACAGATGCTTGTATTTCTCTCTTATCAATGGTGGATTACAAGGGCTCCTTGAGCTGTTCGTGGGAAGTATCCTATTGCTCTTACTACACACAACTACTTCTCTAGGGGATTCCCTTAGTCAAAATGGCTGTCCTTTTCTATGGAGGTCCAACCCCTCATATAGGGGGGGGGCTAGGTTACAACTTAGGGCATATGTGGAGGCATATTCTCCAAATATGCTCCACCCAAAATAGTAAAGCGGTGCTCCTCTTTTCTCTGTGTGAGCTAATCCGGACTCTAGGCGTTAGCCTCTCTGAGACCTCTACGGCGTGTCGTCATCCGACATTGGTGGCGTCAGCCGACATTGGCTACGTCACCCTTGTCGGCTACTTCCGCTAGTCCTCTCCTCTATCTTCTTCGCTCATGCTACAGTGGAGAGAGAAAACCTTTGACCAAGAAGATTCCTTCCTTCCCTCGTAAGCCAAGTGGTAACCCGGCTCAGGCCTGGTTAACTCGGCCTTGTGGGTACCTACAAACAAGTTACAAAGAAGCTAACCGACATACGCTATATGTCGGCCGGGAAAGTGTTCGACGAATATCCTTCGTGGCTGGTCACTCTGTAAGTCGGCCTGCCTTGAGGTGACTCAGCCAGCTTACGCTTTGACCTTGCCGTACCCCGGATAACACGACCTTTATACCCCAGCGTGACCCTACCCGGGGGTATCCCCCAATATTAGTCCCCGAAGCTGGTGCGGTCTTAGCAACTTCAGCTGATAAGGCTACAGCAGGTTCAATCTACCAAGCTCTGTGCTCTCTTAGCCAAGTCATCCTATAACTCGGCTCTCGTGACTTGACTTTCCCTTGGCTCATTCCGAGATATTGCTCGTTAGTCGGGTTACCTCTTATTTGTCCGGGTTATCCTTCCTTCTCTCGTATTCTTCCCCACATACTACATGGAGGGTAATCATTGTTTTGCCTCATTTTAAGGGCATGCGCCAGTTACAATGCCGGTTACTGTATTCACTGTCAGGAATAACTGCTGCAAATGTCACATCGTGGCTGCCTCCTCGTTAACTGTATCACCATGTCGCGTCGTGGGTTCCGCTGCTCCTTGTGGCCCTTCCTGTGGCCCGCCTTTGATTGGCTAACCTAACAAATACACGGCCACACCGTGTGGCTTTTTTGTACTGCTGGATCCCACTTCCCCACTTAGGGGTGTGGTTAAATAGGGAAGAGGGGCGCCCCTTGGTTTTTTCCCCACTTCACACATGCCTCTGTTCTTCCTCTTTCTTCTTCACCACAACAGCGCCGCCGTCGCTGCTACTTCTGCTCCACGTAGCGCCACCTCCGCGCCCTGCTGCTGTGCCTTTCCATTGTAACCGTGTTGCCATGTCGCCATGGGGCCACGCCAATCTAGGCCACTGTCCCCACCTCAGATTGGTTCTACGAGGACAACGACTTGGAGATGACAGAAGAAGAGACCGCCATTGTTGAGGAGGAGGAGGAGGGCGGCGAGGTGCACAAACGCGGCGCCTAGGCCAGCTCCTGGGTCTATCAAGATGATCTTGACTGGCTCTACCAGACCCACCACATCCCCGAAGGGGTAACCTGCCACCTTGCCTCCCAGGAGTTTGATCCCTCTCCCAATCCAAGTGAGTTCGTGGTCTTCCTCTCTCACTTCCAACGCGGCTTTGGTCTCCCCGTTAGCAATTTTTCCATGATTTCATCAACATATACAAGCTCCAGCCACATCATCTTTCGGTCAACGCCATCACCTCGCTTTCATCCTTTGCATTCGGAATAGAAGGATATGTCAGCCTTTGGCCCACCAATGAGCTTTGGATCAAGTTCTTTGGCCTCCGCAAAAATGTCATCCCTGATCCTTTTGTTGCCCTTGTCGATAAATCCTTAACCCAGTGCAGTGGAGCCTCTATCTCTCCCTGCAAAAACTCCTCATTCCCCCGAGTTACTGGTCTCGAGTCTTGCAAAGTGTTGGGGATATACTTTCCGGGTATCCTCACTGTGCCTCACTGACCAGGGTGGCCCACTTCGGGTTAGAGCTTTGCTTCATGGGCGGCCCAGTCAGGGAGAAGAGACGGAGTCCAGTCCGGCTACGGGAAGGCCCAGAAGACTTACCAACATAGGCCTATTATGTTACTTGTAGTTCAAGATGTACTCTGTGACCGACTCTTAGTTGTAGCTGGATAGGTATCTCTTGTAAACCCTAGGCCAGATATCTATATAAACTATCCTAGGATAAGCCTTTAGGGAACCTCTCACAATAGTCTACAATCTCAACTCGCATAGGCGAAACCCTTATAACCCATATTCTGGCTCTGCCATATTACTGGATTGCTAGCAGGAGTAGGATCTGTCCAAAGCCAGCGGATTCGAATCTGGGTAAACTTGTGTGCTTACCGTCCCGGAACACCATACGTCTCACACCCCTCTCTTCCACATGCCTCGAGGACCCCCTCATGGTGTACTTGTCATCAATCCGACGAGAGTTGGCTCCCACCATGGGGCAGGTGAGCTTCGGATCTTTGTTTCGAGCGGAATCTGCAAGAATCAGAATCGGCGAGACCATCGCCGTTGGTCGCGTCCTCTACGCCAGCGACGCCCCTCTCATCGTTCTCAACGAGACCTAGATTCCGGCTAGGGAGGCCGTGACTGCCTACACCATCATGTCTTTTGGCGAGATCGATGTGTATATCTGTTTCGCTGAACCTACCCCACCCTCCCTAGCGGTGATGATAGAGGCAGAAGAAATCTCTGGGTCCACTTTGTCTGCGGAGGCGGCAGGGTTCCGGATCTCAGAAAACCCTAATCCTACCCAGCCCACACCTGTTGTGGAGATAGTGGAGAAAGCTGAACCTGAAGTAGATCTTGCGGTGCAAGTCGAATCTAGAGTGGATCTCCCTAGCGAGGCCGAATCCCAAATCGATCTACCCGCTAAGGTTGAAATCCAGGAGCAGCAAGACAACAACCTTGGTTCTGGCTCTGCTAATGCCAGAACAGACCAACCTTTCCTGAGGCATACGTTGAGGCGCATGATGCTACAAGGCGAAAACGTGAATGAGGTTCTCGAGACCATCAAATTTTTTGAGGAAGCCCATGAGGAAAGACGCAACTACCTCAGGACTCACGTGTCGCACTTTGTCGGATATGTTGGATCCGGATCCGGCTCCGCCGATGCTGGAGACAACAAAGACTCCGTGCTAGAGGAAATCGGAACAAAGACTGGCTTACCGACATCTTCGGATGACTCGATGATGTCAACGGATTTCCGAAAGTTCTCCACGGAATATGAAGAAGAGTTTAACTCCAAAGCTGTAGAAGAAGGAGAAGCCATGGACGAAGGATCCAGAGAAAACTCTCCCAAAGCGCAGGATGGCATGGATCTCGGAGACAATCCCAACGTCCAGATGTCCGAAAGTGCTGATCAGAGCTTGACTCCGGGAAACGGACCCAAAGCCTTATTTGCTACGGGTGCTGCCAAGAAGGCAAAGAAGAAGAACAAGACCTCGGCAAAAGAACTTCCAACAGAGGAAGTGATTACCGAAGAATATGAGGAAGACTCGGATGGAGCACTTATCCCAGAAGAGCCCAAAGAAGCGTCGGTGGATGGACACGTGGTCACTAACAGGTGCCCGTAAACTCATCGATGCTGCGCTAACTACACCTATCCCTATAGCTGCATAACTTACTGCTGAAGAGCTGGAAAAAAGGGCTCAGGCCCTAGAAGTGTGTCACCAAGTACTCCTGGATGAAGCCAACAACATCGAGGAAGAGAAGAAGCGCATAGCTACTGTGGATAGGTTTATCTCTCTGCAACATCAGAAGACCCGGAAACAACACACGCGCGCCAATCAATTTTCGGGAGTCCACAAGGTTCTCTTTGAGGGGGACCCAGGGATGCCTCGGCTCAATAGCAAGGAGATCTGGTGTACCCAACACCAGTACAAAACACCGCTGTGGCTCGAGATATCCTGGAAAATAATCTAGGCCTAGAACATGTCCGTTTGGGCATTAAGCTACTCACCAAGGTTCTGGAGCAGCAAAAGTCCGCGAAGTCCGGTAGCGGAAAACTGGTCTCTCAATCTAACCAATGTTGCACGGATCTGTCCTGGAATGACGTAAGGCCCCAAAGGGTTCTGGAACAGCATCACCGTTCCGACCGTCGGGAAGACAACTACTCAAGAACCGGATCTTCAGGGCAGCGCCACAGAACCACACGTGATTGGCGCGACGTTGCTCTAGCTGCGGAGCAGGAAGCAATTACTGCACTGTATTCGAGAAATCCTCCCCGGTGAGAGTCGAACGATCGCTGGGAATAACATAAAGAGAAACATTGGGATGAGGACCGTCAAAGAATTCCACCTCCTAGATACACAAGCCGTCCGGCTGAACCCCATCGTGGTGGGAGTGACGGACAAAGGAACAATGGACACCGTGCCGAGTCAAGCCGGCAGGGGGCTCATCGCAATGAAGACCCTCCCTGGAGCCGGAATAATGACGCTCTGGATGGAGGCCGACGATCAGCTAGAAACAATCCACCTGCTCCACCCTCTCCGCCAAGCAGCCATCACAACTGCTCTCAAGGAGGCCAAGGAGGGCATCGTGGCGGAGGAGGTGGTGGCAGAAGCCGAAGTCTGGCTCCAAGGCACCGCAGCTATAGTGAACAACCAAGACGACATTCCCTGTCACCCAGTGACGCGAGACACCGGATGAACTCTAACATAGAGGCACGGCGCTACGAGAACGATGATATATACGTGGGTCCAAAATGCTTCAGACCACGAATTCGATAAACACACTTCCCGAAAGGATTTGCTATCTCAAGACACATCCAAGCCTATGACGGTGTGGCCCGGCCAGATACTTGGGTCCATGATTTTTTCCAGGCTTGCTGCATCGCCAATGGCGGAAATAGCTTGGTCGCAACCCGATATCTCCCACTTATGTTGCGGAAGATAGCACGACCATGGCTCAATGAACTTCCGGAGAACACCATCTACAACTGGTATGATATGCAAAGCGCGTTCTTTCGGAATTTCGAAGGCACATATCGGAGGCCCTATACGGTAGGAGACCTACAACGTTGCACCCAGAAAGCCGAAGAAACTTGCCGAGATTACCTCGGACAATGGATCAACACCAAGAACTCCTGTGAAGGAGTAAATGACCAAACTGCGATCGAAGCTTTCATTGCAGGACTCCCAATTGGTTTACTACGTCACTGTTTAAAGTGCGATAAGGTCACTAATTTGGGACAGATGATAGAAACAACGAGCAAGTATGCAGATGCTGACGATGATGCAGAGGGATTACTGAATGCCCTAGCTGTGCAACAGTCGGCAAAACAACCAAAGCAACAAGCTCAAAAGCACAAGAACACCTCGGAAGAAAAGCCCAACATGGAAACAACAGTGGTTACTACTACTTTCGGGTTTGGAGGACAAGGAGGGCGCGGTGGTGGCCGCGGACGCAGTCGTGGGACATCAAGAGTCCAAGGTAGAGGAGACCAACAACCTAGAAAAACCTATTTCTGGGTCGGCATTGCCAACAACCCATGTGTGCATCACTTAGATGCCAGTGGGGGCTCGTCTCACACAAATGCCGAGTGTCGTTTCACTGACGACATCAAGAAAGACGATACCACGGGCTACAAGGCTAAGCGGAAGAAGGGAAATAAGAATCCCGAAAAAGAGAAGGAGACCACCGAAACACTAGAAAAAGCGTGCGCGTTCCAGAGCTCGCCCCACAATCGCTCCTATCCCTGCACGTGGCGTCCTGGGAGTTCTTCGCGCGTTGTCCTAGGCCTTTCCTGCGCAACACGTGGTGCTTGGAGAGAGGGGTCGCCATCCTTTTTCCCTTTCTCTTTTAGATTCAAATACGAAAAATACGATATCTTTTAAATGAATTGGCCAAACCAAGATCCGTTTTCACAGTTGTACTAGTCATGTCGAGATCTACAAAACTAGATCCCATATTGATATGTTTCGACAAAATTTTTTCTCGTACTGCCTTTGATGCATAGGTTGCACTGCCTTTTGGTCTAGTACACGGTGCCTTCGGTTGCAATGCATGGCACGATGTCCAGGCAGTGTACTACGCACTGTCCAGGCAGTGCACCGTCCATGCACTGCCTTGTTGTTCTGTGTTGCACTGCCTTAGTTCGCAGTGCACTGCGCGGTGTCCAAGTAGTGCACCGTTCATGCACTGCCTTATTGTTCTATGTTGCACTGCCTTAGTTCGCAGTGCACTGTGCGGTGTCCAGGCAGTGTACTATGCACTATCCAAGCAGTGCACCGACTATGCACTGCCTTGTTATTCTGTGTTGCACTGCCTTAGTTCGCAGTGCACTGCACGGTGTCCATGCAGTGTACTACGCACTGTCCAGGCAGTGCACCGACCATGCATTGCCTTGTTGTTCTGTGTTGCACTGCCTTAGTTCGTAGTGCACTGCGTGGTGTCCATGCAGTGTACTACACACTGTCCAGGCAGTGCACCGTCCATGCACTGCCTTGTTGTTATGTGTTGCACTGCCTTAGTTCGTAGTGCACTGCGCGGTGTACAGGCAGTGTACTGCCTCATTGTACTGCTTTGCACTGCCTTCAGTCGTAGTGCACTACGCGGTGTCCAGGCAGTGCACCGTCCATGCAGTGCCTTGTTGTACTGCGTTGCACTGCCTAAGGTCGTAGTGCACTGCGCGATGTTCTTGGAGTGCACGGTGTACTGCGTTGCACTGCTTTCAGTCGACAGTAAACGAGTTGCACCGCTCATGCACTGCGTGGAATTGCCTTTCGTTGCGTGCACTACATGAGCAACTAGTTCCGTCGCATGCACTGCATGAGCAGCTAGCCACATGCCAGGCTGCCGTGTGGTCGGAAATACATGCGCTGCCGTGCGGTCGGAAATACACGCACTGCCGAGCGGCCGGAAATACGCACGGGTAAACTTCCACATGCCACGTGTCAGGCTGCCGTGCGGTCGGAAATGTGTGCGCTGCGGCCGAAACGCGCGCTTCCTGAAGAGCACGCTCCCGCTAGTCGTTCCCAGGAGACCAAGGAAGATTCCGACATGGAGGAAGCTGACCCTTCAAATCCCAAGCCGGAGGGAAAGAAGAACTTCCTAATGAAGAAAGACACTTACGTTACTTTCCTTGGATCTCAACCAGCTAAGGTCAAGAAAGCAATTCTGCATGAGCTCAACGCAACTATTTCGGTTGTCCCACAATTCTTGGATTGGTCAGAAGTGGCAATCACCTTTGACCGTGCTGATCATCCGCCTAAGTTGCACAGGCAAGGAAAATATGCCTTAGTCGTCAATTCACTTATTGACGGCTATGGTTTTTCCAAGACTCTCATGGACGGCGGCAACAACATCAATATTCTGTATGTCGAAACGCTACGCCAGATGCGGATCTCGGAGACGCAGCTGAATCACAGCTTTGTGATCTTTCATGGAGTTGTCCCAGGAAGACAAGCAAATTCCCTAGGAGAGATCACTTTGGATGTTACCTTTGGAACTCCAAAGAACTATCAGACGGAGACACTTTCCTTCGAAGTGGTCCCGTTCAAGAGCGCGTACCACGCTATATTCGGACGTCCGGCTTACTTGGATTTTATGGCTCATCCGTGTTACATTTACAATATGATCAAAATTCCAGGTCCCAAAGGTGTGATTACCATCAGGGGAGACCTGCAGAAGGCATGAGAGGCAAGGACGGAAATGCTTCCTTTGCTGAAGCCGTGCTGCACGCCCAAGAGTACCAGGAGATCAAGAAAACCATTGATCCGTCCGAGGTGCCCATGATGAAGAAGGAGGTGACAAAGCCGAATCCGGAGTTCAAGGCATCAGAAGAGACGAAGAAGACGCTGTTAAAGGATGATGACCCCTCCAAGGTGACCCAGATAGGTGTAGGCCTAGATACCGCATAGGAAAGAGCGCTCGTCAAGTTCCTCCAAGAAAATCAAGATATCTTCGCATGGCAGCCATCTGACATGACCGGAGTACCTAGGGAACTTGCCGAGCACTCTCTAAATGTACACCCAAATGCTAAACCCGTCAAACAGTCCCTACGATGTTTCAGCGATGAAAAGCGTAAGCCAATAGCTAAGGAACTAGCCTGGCTCGAGTTAGCCGGATTCATAGAAGAGGTCATCCACACTGAGTGGTCGGCCAATCCTGTAATGGTCCCTAAAAAGGACACCATTGATTTAAGGATGTGTGTTGATTATACTTCCTTGAACAAGGCTTGCCCCAAAGATCCGTTCGCTCTTCCTATAATTGATCAAGTTATCGATTCTACGGCAGGCTCAAAACTCCTATGTTTTCTCGACGCGTATTCTGGTTACCACCAAATCTGGATGAAGGAATCAGACAAAGTCAAAACTTCATTCATAACCCCTTTCGGAACCTTCTGTTTTGTTACGATGCCCTTTGGGCTCAAGAACGCAAGAGCTACGTACCAGCGCACTATGCAGCGTTGCCTCCACGACCAAATCAGACGCAATGTACATGCATATGTGGATGACATTGCGGTGATGTCCAAAAAGAAGGAAACCTTAATTTCCGACTTGGAGGAAATGTTCGCCAATCCACGCAAATACAACATAATGCTTAACCCGAAGAAATATTTCTTTAGAATACCAGCCAGAAAATTGTTAGGTTTCATCGTGTCTCAAAGAGGCATAGAGGTGAACCGAGACAAAATTAAGGCTATACTCAATATTCCCAGGCCAACTCGCCTGGAGGACGTTCAAAGACTAACTAGTTGCATTGCTGCAGTCAGTCAGTTTGTAAGCCAGCTCGGTGAAAGAGCCACACCACTCTACATGCTCCTAAAAAAGACCAAAATTTTTATTTGGACTAACGAAGCTGAAGCTGCACTACAAGACCTGAAAGTAGTACTCTCTTCTGCTCCTATCCTTGCAGCACCAGAACCAAGGGAACCAATGTTGCTCTATCTCGCTGCGACAAACAGAGTCGTTAGTGTCGTCATGGTGGTGGAGAGACTAGAGGAAAATCAGGAACACCTGGTGCAGCGTCCGACGTACTATCTCAGCGAGGTCCTAACTAAATCAAAGCAGTGGTATCTGCACTATCAAAAGCTGGCTTATGGTGTGTTTTTCGCATCCTGTAAGTTAAGGAATTATTTTCAGGAGCATCCAATTACCATGGTGAGCACAGCTCCCATGAGAGATATAATCAACAACAGCGATGCTACAGGACGTGTCGCAAAATGGGGCATAGAGTTTACATCTTTTGACATTGAGTACAAACCTCGTACAACAATCAAATCCCAAATCCTCGCTGACTTTGTCGCTGATTGGACAGAGACAATGGAGAATATGACCCTCGTAGAGTCAGAATATTGGACCCTACATTTTGATGGGTCTAAGGCGCTCGGGGGTTGGCGTGGTGCTCAAATCACCCCAAGGAGATAAACTTTTCTATGTGTTGCAGATCCACTTCATAGCGATGAATAACATTGCCGAATATGAAGCACATCGGTGCCGACCCAAGTCTCATCAGCTCCAACACCTGCTCCTGTTCCAGCACCAGCACTAGCATCAGCACCAGCACAAGCACTAGTACCAGCACCAGCTCCTCCTGCCTTGTCCGAGTCCTCCAGGACTTGGCGAGAAGACCAAGCTCAGGCTAGCCCAAAGTTCAAAACTCTTGCACCAACAACTTCTATCAAGGATATCTTCTAGCAGAAGCCTCAGGCCAAACCTGGCACCAAGGCCAAGAAAGGTCCTAATGCCTCTAAGGTCCAAACAGCTGCGGAGGTCGCCAAAACCCCCAAGAGATCAACATCTGAATCTGGTCAGCGTACTATCACGTCCATGATAAAGAAGAGGAGTACCGCCTCTGACTCTGCTGCTTCTAGGTCTGCTGGCAGCAAGCAGCTCACTCTTCATACTAGCCCAGCTGCTGCCCAGATCGGAAGGAAAGAGGCCCATGCCAAGGGCTTGGTGGCGACCTAGACGCTCAGCAGGGAGAACTATGGTCCGGTGTTGATCGAATATGTTAACAACTGGAATGCCACTGAGTTCATCAACCCCAACGATGACCTCCTAGAGAAGTTTGGTCCTGCCGAGTTCAACGCCCAAATGAACACAACTACCAAGGCTATTTCCCTCGCAGGCCGAATGATGGAGGTAAACCTCTTCGTCATGCCTTTACATCCATGCAAGTACTTATAGATACATCCATTAGTCCCCGAGCCTCCGGGGGAGTAACTTGTTACTTGGTCGGATGCTCCTAGAAAATTAGCGTAGTTCCTTAGTAGCCTCGAAAATTCACACACTTAGAGCCGGGTTAAGTTCCACTTGGCCCGGATCTTGTAAACTTCGAATGTTCACACACCTAGAGCCGATTTAAGTTCCACTTGGCCTGGATTTTGTAAGGTTCGAATATTCACACACCTAGAGCCAGGTTAAGTTCCACTTGGCCCAGATCTTGTAAACTTCGAACATTCACACACCTAGAGCCGTGTTAAGTTCCATTTGGCCCGGATCTTGTAAACTTCGAATATTCACACACCTAGAGCTGGGTTAAGTTCCACTTAGCCCGGATCTTGTAAACTTCGAACATTCACACACCTAGAGCCGGGTTAAGTTCCACTTGACCCGGATCTTGTAAACTTTGAACATTCACACATCTAGAGCCGGGTTAAGTTCCACTTGGCCCGGATCTTGTAAACTTCGAATATTCACACACCTAGAGCCGGTTTAAGTTCCACTTGGCCCGGATCTTATAAACTTCGAATATTCATCCTGAGCTAACATTGTTCTTTTCAGATCACTACCAACCACCAAACTGCTGAGTTTCAGCGGCTTCTAGATACTCACAAGGAGCTACACTCTAAGTACAGTACGCTGCTCACCGAGTACAAGAAGAGGGGTAATTTAGTTCACTTGTGTTTTCACTCCTTCCTTCCTTTATCCTATTGCTATTCAAACTAACTCCTTATTTGGATTGCGTAGCTGAAGTTGACACCGAAAATAAAATTATGCGAAAAAACTTGGCTGAGATTAAAGGTAACTTGTCTTGGTATCTCAACCTTTGTCCTTTGTTCATCATGACTCGATAGATAATTATACCTCGGCTCTGCCGGGTTAACAAACTAGTTGCAGTGACACTTGAAGATACCGTTCCATTTCCTGACATGATGCTTCACTTTCTCGAACAAGCAGGGCAGCATGAGGCCGAGCTCAAGAAGAAGGACGACGAGATCGCCAAACTTTAGCTGAAAATGGTGTGATTACTTGGCTGAATGCCGAAATCAACAAGTTGAAGAGCTCCCACAAGGCTGAGCTGGATAAGGCTGACCAAGAATTCTCCGAGGAAAAGGAGCACCTGAAAACTCAGCTCCAAAAGGACCAAGATTTGCTGAAGGAAGCCGATGTCAAATTTGAGTCGGTGACCACAGAATACGAGAAGCTCAAAAAGAGGAATGATGACGGTCTCAAGGAGCTGACCTGGATCCTCGGTTACATCTCTCGCCAGTTCTTTTCCTTCCGCTGACATTTGTTTCTCTAGGTCATGCGCCCTTACTTATTGATGTTACTTGTCTTGTTTTTAGGAAAATTCCCAGAGAGCAATGCCATTGCTTCTGCTGCTATTGCCAAATTCCGCTTGTAGAGAGGTACTCCAGTTGGTCCTGGATTCGAGTCTATTCCTTATGATATGGAGGACATGCTGGTGAGCCTCGCTGCCCGAGTTGAAACTATGAAGAGTTATGGCGTGGACGTCATGACTGCAGCTGCCCGGATGTTCAATGCCCTTTGGCCTACTGATCCCACTCCCAGAGGTAGTACAATCTTTATTGCAAAACTGATGGAGTATGAGACCCAGTTGAACCTCTAGAGAGAATATGCTACGCGCACTGGAGCTGACACGACGCTAAGCTTCGTGCTATCTTGGTATGAGGGCTTGGATATGAAGGTTCTTGATCGCTTGCGCACCAGATCTAAGTGGATGAATGATCCGAAGTGGGTCGCTCGACGCAAGGCTTGTGCTTACAACCTCATCTAGTACGCCTTTGTCCATAGCTGGAACAAAGGACCAAGCTTCCTCGACGCCGTCGATGACGCTTATGTCTCAGATGGATCAGACGACGAAGAAGAAGAGGAAGCCTCGGAGTTTGCCGAGGATACTGAAGTTCAGGAGGACGCTGGGGCCAACCCGGAGGACGATGCAGAGACTAAACCTCCCCCCACCGATGCCGAATTACCTCCTCCTACGACTGATACCTCTGGTGCTATTGCTCCTTAGAGCGAAAAAACACTTTAACGTTTATCAGATCCCCGGTATGCTGGGTGCAGATGTATCAAGCACAATGGTTATGTTTTGCTACTAAGTTATTTATGTCGGATTAACTTGGGTGTAGTCCCCGAGTTCCATTTTCTTGTTTCCCAATTTTATGATTCGGCTTGCGTCTACCTTGATTCGGTTTTTTGACTTACGAGTCCGAGGTTCAAAAAATTGACTTAACAATACTTGAAACTTTAGGATTAGCTCAAAATAATTCAGCATAACATAAATAAAATAAATACAGTGTTAGTCTGAATAACAAATGTTGGCTTGATTATGTTCCTTTACTTAGTCGTTTTTCATGTGGCTTGCAATTCCAAATTTGTTCTCTTGCTTGCCATGAAGCCAATTCTTGTTGGATAACAACAAGTCGAAGAGTTAGGTTTTTGGTGCCTACACACTACTAATCCGGCTAAGGAGTAAGTAATTTAAGCCAGCCAACATATAAAAAGTAAATACATAAAAGAAAATTATTAAGCAATCCCCGAGTTTCTGCTTGGGGTGCCGAGGTTTATTGATAAGCTCGTTGCCGACATACATACCGACATACAAGAGATTTGGATACATACACTTTTTCTCTAAGTGTAAAACGGACGAAGTAGAGCTACATTCCATGGATGCTTAGATTCCTCGCCGGACCTGTCCGCCTTGTTCTTCTCCTGTAGCTGTGCATCAATGAGGTAATAGGAATCATTGTGTAATGCTTTGCTTACAATTAATGGCCCTTCCCATGGAGGGGATAACTTATGCATGCCAGCAGTGTGCTACACCAGCCGAAGTACCAGATCATCTTCCCGGAAGACTCGGGGGTTTACTTTCCGGCTATGGTAGCGTTGGAGATTTTGCTAATATATGGCGGATCTGGACAAGGCGAGTTCTCTCGCTTCTTCCAGCAGATCAACATCATTTTGTCGGGCTTCCTACACTTTGGCTTTTGTGTATTGGGTGATCCTAGGCGAGTCATGGTCTATGTCGGCTGGTAATACAACTTCTACCGCATATACCAGAAAGAATGGCGTATAGCCTATTGATTCGATTCAGAGTTCTTCTTAAACTCCACAGTACCGTTGGTAGTTCTTCTATCCAGCACCCCGCTGATCTTTGTAGCGGCTCAATGAGCCGGGGTTTTATCCCGAACAGAACTAGTTCGTTGGATCTTTCCACTTGTCCGTTAGATACGGGGTGGGATACTGATGCAATATCTAACTGGATCTTCATTTCTCGACATAACCTCGCAGATGCTCCTTCAGCAAAATTTGTGCCATTATCAGTTATGATACTATGAGATAGCCATATCTCAAGATTATATCTTTGAGGAATGTCATAGCTATTGCCCCATCACATTTCCTGATTGGCTTCACCTTGATCCACTTGGTAAATTTGTCTACCATAACCAAGGTATGGGACATGTTTCCTTTTGCCGGCTTAAATGGGCCGACCATATCCAAACACCGTACCACAAATGGCCAAGTGATAGGTATAGTTTTCAGTTCCGACATAGGCATGTGTGTCTTGGTGGCGTATCTCTGACAACCATTGCATTTTCTTACAAGATCTTCTGCTTGCTCCAAGGCACTTGGCCAGTAAAATTATGCCAGAAAGATTTTGCCACTAAGCCTCTAGACGAAGCGTGATGCCCACACTCCCCCTGATGGATATCTCGGAGGATGTCAAGCCCCTCTTATGGATCAACACATCGTTGCAGAACACTTGTAACGCTCCTCTTGTATAGTTTGGCATTGATAATGGTGTATGCCTTTGCTCTCCTTTGGATTTTCCTTGAAAGTATCTCGTCACTTGGCAAGGTTCCCTCTTTCAAGAACTCAAATATTGGCTTTGCCCATGTAGGTATAGCTCGAACATGGAAAAGTTCCTCATCTATTTCCATTGCTTCTACCGACATAACTCCCGCCGGATCAAACTGAACAGTCCCCGAGTTCTGCAAGGCAGTCCCGGGTTTGCCGAAGTAGTCCCCGGGTTTGCTGTGGTGCTCCCCCAGTATAAATCCATAGGGGTAGCTTCTGATCCAGAGTGTGCCGGGACATAGATTGAGTCGGATTCTGATGAGGGCGTAATAGAAGGTTTTCCCAGGTGCTCCAAAGCAACTCCTGGTGGGTTTGCCTGCCGAGATGACCCCAATTTAGACAGTACATTGGCTGCTTCATTTTCAAGCCGAGGCACATGATGGAATTCACATCCTTCAAAGAACCCACTTATCTTTTGGACATGGAATCTATAAAGGGCCATGTTTGCATCTAGGGCATCCCAATTGCCAGACACTTGTTGCACCACCAAATCCAAATCACCAAAACACTGTATCCGACGTCTCCCCACTTCCTTTGCCACCTTAAGTCCATGCACGAGCGCTTCATACTCGGCCAACATTATTTGATGCTCTGAAATGGATCTGGAGAACGTATTTCAGTTGATATTTCTTGGGCGAGGTAAGTACTACCCCAACCCCTAGTCCTTCCTTTAACTTTGATGCATCAAAGTGCATCCTCCAATAATTTGAGTCCGGCAAAGGTGGTTCGTATTGCATTTCAGCCAAATCCATGAAGAAATTAGCCACTGCCTGAGATTTGATTGCATCTCTCCTATCAAATTGTGGTGCATATGGCTCTAACTCAATTGCCCATTTTGCAATCCGGCCACTTGCATCTTTGTTGCTCATTATATCGGATATGGGCGCTTCACATATCACTTTTATGGGGTGGTCCTCAAAGTAATGCTTTAGCTTCTTGGCTACCATATACACGATGTATGCCATCTTTTGATAGTGAGGGTAATTCTACTTCGAAGTTGACAACACCTCTCTTAGGTAATACACTAGCCTCTGCACCGATTTACCCTTCTCATTACGCTCCACCACTATCACTACACTTACGACTCGGTTGGTCGCTGCTATATAGAGCAACATTGGCTCTTTGGATAGTGACGAGGCTAACACTGGTGCAGAGGCTAGCATCTTTTTAGTTCATGAAATGTGCCATCAGCTTGCGGTGATCATATAAATTTATCTTCCTTTTCCATTAACTCGTAGAGGGGCAATGCCTTCTCTCCTAGCCGACATACAAACCGATTTAACGATGCCAGGCAACCAGTAAACTTCTGCACATTGTTTATACACTTCGGCAGTTTCATTCTTTCAATGGCTTGGATTTTTGTGGGGTTGGCCTTGATACCTCGGCTGGACACGAGAAAAACTGAGTAACTTACCCGCCGACACACCAAAGGTACATTTTTCCGGGTTAAGCTTCATTCAGAACCTCCTTAGGTTCGTGAATGTTTGCCGGATATCATCAATGAGCGTCTTGATTTCCTTAGTTTTTATTACAACATCATCCACATAAACTTGCACATTTCGACCAATTTGGTTATGTAGACATTTTTGCATGCATTGTTGATACGTTGCTCCTGCATTATGTAAACCAAACAGCATAGTGCGATAGCAATAATCCCCATACGGGGTGATAAACATGGTCTTTATTTGATCATCCGGGTTCAAAGGTATATGGTGGAAGCCAGAATACACATATATGAATGAAAACAACTCACACCCAGCAGTTGAATCTATGACCTGGTCTATCCTTGGCAGTGGAAATGGATCTTTCGGACATGCCTTATTCAGGTTCGCGTAATCGATACACATACGCCACACCACTGCCACATTCGGATCATCCTTCTTCTTCTCCACGGGCACCGGATTAGAGAGCCAATCCGGGTAAAGTACTTCCATGATAAACCCGGCTGCAAGGAGCCGAGCTATCTCATCTCCAATGACTTTTCTCCAGTCTTCGGTGAAGCGGCGGCGAGGTTGCTTCACCGGCTTTTCTCCGGGTCTTACATTCAAAGAGTGCTCGACCAACTCCCTCGGCACACCTTGCAGGTCCTGTGTAGACCAAGAAACTATATCCCGATTCTCATAGAGGAAGTTGACAAGCGCGCTTTCCTATTTGTCGCTTAACCTGGCACCAATGGTTATGGTACGTTCTGGGAACTGATCATCAATGGGCACCTTCTTTGTATCCTTCGTCACTTAGAACGAGAAACTCCCATGCAGTTAGTTAGAGCTGACATATGCTGCTACATGGACTGAGCCAATACCGCCACTTCCTGAATTTTCCTTTCTCCTGAGTAATCACAAGTGATTCGGCCAGGTTAGACCCGGCTGAAGCACACTCAATGGAACGCCTGAAGTCCCCCGCTATGGTAATCACTCCCTTGGCCCAGGCAACTTCATCTTTAAGTAACAGATGTGAGTACTTGCCATAAGCTTGTTCAGAGCAGGCCTGGTGAGTAATGCGTGATACACACTTTCCAAGTTCACAACCTCAAACTCCAAGTTCTTAGTTCGGTAGTTGTCCCTTGTGCCGAATAACACGTCAACCCGGACCTTACCAATGGGCTCACATGAGGTACCTGGCACGATGCCATGGAAAGTGGTCTTTGTTGCTTGGATCATGTTCTTCGATATTCCCAACTTGTGCATGGTATCCTTGTACATGATGTTAATGCTACTGCCGTTGTCTATCAGCACCTTGGAAAATCTCACATTGATATTTGGCCCAATGAACGTCGGATCCAACACAAGTGCATAAGATCCAGGACTCGGCATGAGCCTGGGGGTGGTCCTTGATGCTCCAAGTGATTTCCTGTTCTGCCCAAGGCATATACCTCGTCACAACTAGCATTACCATGTTCACCTCCATATGTCAGTGCTGCAAGCTCTTTCTATCAGTCTCCTCAGTGGTGAACACACAGTAACTCTAGTGATGCTCTCTGTACTCATTCCTGCCGTCATTGCCATGATACCCTTGGTCTTGTTGCTACTGATTATTCACCTGATGCACTGCATCCCTTCTCTCATGGTTCTCATACCTCTATGGAGGTGGAGGGAACATCAGTTGCTGTCCATTTCCCCCAGTGAGCTTCTACTGCCGAGGTGCATCGTTCTGAGGTGCTTCGTGGCAAGGTCCATCATGCCGAGGTGCTTCGTGCCGAGATGCCTGAGCATTCCCCGAGCCACCCTGCTCTATCTTCCTCATCCATTCACATTGTCGGGTCGTATGATTCGCCGGGTTATTTGGACCTGGCGTGTGGAACTTGCACGGCTGATCTAGCATAGACTCATATGTGTATCTCGGCCTATCCTTTCTTTCTTTCCACTGTTTCTTCTGCTCTAGCGTCCAAGGTTTCTTGCATTCACCCTTTTTTTGCCACTGTTGCCCTCTAGTTTTCTGATGCTGGCTGGCACCGGCATTGGGCTGATCCTGATCCACTGCTGCCACTTGCTGCGAGCTGTACCTGTAATCCGGACGATCATCTCTTCTTTTACCTTGGAAATCATTCCTCCAGGATGACCCGGAACCGGCTCTGTTGTAGTACTCCTCATTTTACTCACTTGACATTAGTCGATGTTGGGTCAGATCACCCAAGGCATACGAATCTATGATCTGAATTGTTTCTGCCAAGGTAGTTGGCATATCTCGCTGCAACCTCTGCCACAACATACTTCCATACCTACAGCCTTGGGAAAACCACGCAATAGCTTGTGATTCAATTACCCCTTCACAGGAATTACGCACATTGCACCACCGAGTCGGTCTGGCTCATTTGGTCTTTGCTTGCACAGTGCCAAAGTCTGTGGCCTATTCGGTCTCTTGTACATGCTTGAGAAGTTGCTGATGAACAGTTCCTTAAAGTATAACCAACAATTAATACTTCCTGGCGGCAAATTGTTCAACCAAACCTCTGTTGGCCCCTCCAACATCTGTGGTACGTATCTCATAGCCCATCTCAAATTGCCCGTGGCAATGTTCACTGCTGTTGCATAAACAATGAGCCAATCATCCGGCTTGGTGCTGTCCTCATACATCTCCGTTCCTCTAGCTAACTGAAAGTTCGCCACAGGTGGTTCTCTCATGATCCGAGGTCCAAAGCATGCTGGACCCGGAGGACCCTGAACCTCGATCATCCCCAACCTATAAATCTGGTCCAACTTTAGCCTGCTATCATTTTGCTGCAAGTTCCTGTTCCCCAATCTTGATCCAATCACATGGTGCTCTAGTCTAGGAAATCTAGCGTCAGCCATTGCCGAGTAACCATCATTGTATCTATCTTGACCCGGACGAGCATATTGCTGGGCAACACTTCTCTCCTGCCGAGGTGCATATTGCTATTGCTGTTGCCGAGGTGCATTTTGCCCTGCTCCCGCTGAATTACACTGTCTGGCATTGCTGTTGGCAGCATTTCCTTGTCCGACATTGCCTTGGTCGCAGTTACCTCGCCCAGCTTCACCCCGGATGGCACTATGACCGTCCTCATCAACTTGCACTGCTTTTCCTTTCCCCGCCCTTACTGGGTCATACGGGACCATCTGTTTGTCTTTTCTCCCTGAGGGTACCACTTCCCCCCTTCTAGGGCCATCATGAGGTGATGATGCAGCCCCATCAGACTTTGCCGGGTTACCCCTCACCAAATGAACTAGGTGAGATCCTCCTGGTATTGCTGGGTTTGCTTTGAGTATCTCCTCATTCTTCTTATTCGCCACTCTCACCAAATGGTTTACTCTCTCCTGCTGCCTCTCCTGGGCTTCTCTAGTTAGACCCTCTAACTCGGACGCTGCTGTCTCTATAGCCCTAAGGTTCTTTGCCAGGGTACTGTACCTCTCCAGTCCTGTTGTTACCAGCATAGCTCTTTGCCCTAGCTTAGGCACATACTCCCTGTCAATCTTAGTGATCAAGTTTCTACCTCTGATTTTCACTCCATCTATATGGTTTTCCTTTGCATACTCCCGTAGAGTAATGTTCAGTGATTGCTGTAACTCGGCCACCTTTTTTGCCCTAGCTAACATTTTTTGCCTAGTCTCCTCTAGGTCGGCCTGTGCCTGAGCCGGATCTACTACTGGTGCTATGGGTGTTGCTAAGATATCTATTGCCTATTGTAGTACATTCTCTGGCTTCTCTAGTGGAGGGAATCTAAGCCTTGCCTGCTTCGGTGTAGCGTCTCGATCTGGTGCCGGGTCCTTACTTGCTCCTGCATCAGGCACCATCATCATGATCTCATCGCAACAAGAAGGGCGAGTGATACGCGAGCCGCGAGCCACACTGAGAGGTGGTTCGGCTCCCTCGACAACATGCCACGGGTGGACATAGGACTCATCGATGCTGACATAGATCTTGTGGGTGCCAAGCTTGACGAAGAGGCCCTTGCGCGGTGGGGGCGCCTACCGAAGCTACCAACGTTGTCGCTGACGTAGTCTAGCGCTCCAAAGCGCTGAACGGGCCCGGAGACGACACGTTCACCGGTGGCGATGATGTTTCCCGTCCGGATCTTCACCTTGCTAGCGCCGCTAGCCCCATGGTGGGCGTAACTGTCGTGGTGGTGGCACGACATATGCCATGTATAGGCTAAAGATGGGGCCAATGTGGACTAGAGGAATCCAGGGAGGGATATCATGGTGATTCTACACGCAGATGGTTGTATTTCTCTCTTATCAATGGTGGATTACAAGGGCTCCTTGAGTTGTTCGTGGGAAGGAGCCTATTGCTCTTACTACCCACAACTACTTCTTGAGGGTTTTACCTTAGTCAAAATGGCCGACCTTCTCTATGGAGGTTCTGTCACTCCTTATATAGGGGGGAGCTAGGTTACAACTTAGGGCATACATGGAGGCATATTCTCCGAATATGCTCCACCCAAATAGCAAAGCGGTGCTCCTATTTTCTCTATGTGAGCTAATCCGGACTCTGGGCATTAGCCTCTCTGAGCCCCTCTACGGCGTGTCGTCATCCGACATTGGTGGCGTCAGCCGACATTGGCTACATCACCCTTATCGGCTACTTCCCGCTGGTCCTCTCCTCTGTCTGCTTCGCTCACGCTACAGTGGAGAGAGAAAATGTAACATCCCAAAACTTAATCCAAAATTAATCAAGATCAATCTACCCAATTTGGAGTTAACAAAAACTTTTCCATTTAAAATAATTAAGCATTCATATGTGTGTGCATTTAAATTAGGAGTTGTTTTGAATTGCCATGTTTGTGTGATCCATTGGTTGTAAAATGATTCTAAGGTGAATTAAACATCATCTAGATCATTTCCAAACAAATCCCGAAGAAAAAGAAATAAAAAAGAATAAAATAAGGAAATGGTCATTTGTGCCATTTTAACTAACTAGGACACTTTGGGTGTTCCTAGGACTTAAACACCAATAGAGACAATTGTGGTTCTTTGCACCCCTTGCTAGTACAAGTAGTGATGTGCCAAGGCCCACTTTGTGATCTCCCAAAAACATTCAAACTCTAATTTTAAATGACATTTGAAAATTGAATCTAGTGTATGTATCAAGATCACCCTAATTCAAAAACCACTCAAATGAACTCCATTTCAAAAACCCAAGCAAACATAGATGCTCAAGCATAAGTTACACCACTCCACCAAAAATCTTTCAAAAATTCAAAAGTTTTGTTCATGCGGCCGTTTGATCGAACACATTGTGAGCAGAATCAAAATGGCCTAACTTATACTATTTTTGATCAAATTTGGTCGAGCCATTTGAACCCAATTCAAGTCATTTGTCTCCCCCAGACCCAACCAAGCCATCAAAGACCTACCAAATGGCCTAGGGCAACAGTTCCACGCCACCCCGACACCATGCTCGCCGGTCAAGCATGCACAGCTCACAACAGACCGCCAACCATTCTCCATCGCTCCAGGAAGCAAGGCACCACCTCACCGCCGCCCACGGTCCACCCCATGGCCGCAGATAGCCACTGGACCACCCCACAACCTCGCCGCCCTTTCTCTCTACGCGCAGCCAGAGAGCGGCAGAGCGCGATCGCCGCCAGCACGCCACAGACCGCGCCTCGACACCAAATCGCGCACGCTGCTCCGCCTTGAACCCAGCAACCCGCCAGACATGGTCGTGCATCGCCGCGCGACCCACAGTCGCCATGATCACCGCCGAGCATCGCCTTTGTCTCCTAGAGCGCGTGAAGCCCCGACCACATTCCACCGCCCCCAGCGTCGCCATTGCACCATAGGTGACCGCCAGCAGACCGTCCACCATCCGCCTACCTCGCCCACGCCGATAGCCCTCTGTACCGCTCTCGCTGGAGATGCCAGCCCACTCCCGTCGGTCCTCTCGTCGAGCCTATATAAGGAGGCCACCCCAGCACCATTTCTTCACACCATTCCACTCCCCTCTCTCCAATGACCATTTCCCCTCTCTCGCCGGAGCCGCTCGAGCAGAACATTGCTGGAATTCCACCAGAGGCAGCCGCTGTAGAGGAGGAGAAGTTACAGTCGATTTCGTCCACCTCAGCCCCTGCGCGACTTCGCCTGAGCTCGTCGTCGCCGTCCAGTTCGTTCGCTCGCCTCGCCGCACTAGCTGGAGACCTGGTACGTCCCTAGTAGACCCCCACCGGCCGTTTAGGGTTCGGTCTCGCCGGTGACAAGTCCGTCATCGACGACGACCATGGACCGTCGATCTGTGTTCTAATCGTAGCGCCCAGATTGCCCCGTACCGCTTCGGGTTTTATATGCCGCTGACATGCGGGACCAGCCTGTCAGTCGCCCTCTGCGCTGCTGAGCGTTACTGGGCCGGCCCATTTAGTTTCCCGCGCTGACCTAGTTAATTCAAATTAGGTTTTTCTATTTAGAATTAAAATCAATTCTGTCCCTTAGTTCAAAAATCAATTCAAAGAGTTTTACAAATCCAAATGGAGTGATTCCAATGAAAATCTCTATCCAAGCCCATTGGATTTAAATCATTTAGAGTTAGAGATCTCTCCTAGTAAAAATAACAAGACAGAAGCTTTTGCATATTCAAACATTTTCCTAAAATCAACCATAATAGATTTTGAGTTGATTCCAACTCTCAAAAATCACATTTAACCATACCTATCTGAATATGTAATAATATTAAGGTTTGCATGAAGTGACTTTGGACTAGTACCAAAATAATGCTATATAGGCATTTCTAGTCACTTTAAATCATTAATTATTAAACTTAAACTTATTAAAATGTGATCCAACCTTTAAATCACATTCCCATATGTTAGAATATGTGGTGATGACATGTTTCCACATGATCCCATATTTTAATTGGAGAATATTAAATCTTAGTTAATTTCAATGAGTAGAAATTACTTTTCTCAAATAAAAAGAATGAGGCTAGTTAATTAAACTTTGTGATGCTTGTGATGATAATAGATCATCAAATGTGTGCCTTAGGATGCTAAGTAGACTAGTTAAGATTTGTTTGGTGATTGTGTATCCCGTATGTATTTATAGACGATAGTACCGACCAAGCTTTCGAGGAGGAGGAGTTCTACCAAGAGGAGGAGGAAGAAAACTTCAACCACTGCACTACACAAGGCAAGCCTAGCACTTCAAGTAAACTAAGCAAGCTATTGTTAGTAAGCTAGAATTAAGCTAGATAACCTAAGCAAGATGCATTAGGCATGCTTTGGTTGTACCACTTTGACTATTACCTACCCCAAGTTTTATTTTCCAAGCTTTACTTCCTTTACTTTATTAAAGTCCTTTACTTGTTTTAAGTTAGCATAAAAAGTATAAAACTTGACCTATCTAGTTAGATTTAGATGTCATTCTATGGCATGAGATTGACATTAGCATCCCACATTAGTGAGCACTCTTAACTTAGTAGTTTAGAGCTAAATCAAAACTTGATTCACTTTAGATGGGATTACTTGGTGAAAATGACTTTTGAAAACCTTGGAATGATGAGTCATTCTATTGAGATGTTTTGACATGTGTTGAGAAACACAAATGGTTTATGATGATGAAAATGTTGAGGCATGAGCCTTAGCCCTTTTACAAAACTGATGGTTGGGTTCGGATGCGATACCATTCCAATTTTACCATACAACCACAATACCTGATTTGGTTAAGGCTTAGCCGGAAGTTTATATGCATTAGTATTAGTTCCCTCGTGGGAGAGGTTTGAGCTGAGGCTACCTCTCAATGTTGTCCACCTATGCAGTGCCCAAGATGACAGATGGTCATGGTTGGGAGGCCATGCTCATAGGAGAGGTGCTTATACTAGGGTGTGCAAAGGAAAGGTTATGTTTGATTATCTGCATACTAAGTATGATGATTCAGGGTTATCCCTGATAGATGTATCGAATCTTGTGGTGAAAGTGTACCACCTCTGCAGAGTGTCAAACTATTCAAATAGCCGCGTCCGCGGTTATGGACAGTTGGAGTGGCCATACTATTCCGTTGTCAGATGTTTTCAAAACAACTTATGAAATGAATGATCAATCTTGACTTGACCACAACAGAGTTGTGACTATGACAATTAGGTTCCCACTTAAGTGATTTCAAACTTTATTTTATCTTTCTTGGTTTCTAAACTCAGCTTAGGTTTCAAACTTAACTTTACAATTAAACTTAGAGTTAGCATATCCCACTAGAACTACCTTACTTGTTAGTGATAGTTTGCGAGTACTTAAAGAGTACTCATGGCATTGTCCCTGGCTATTCCTATGGCTAGACTATGAAGGAGACTACCAAGATGAAGGACAGCATGACGGCTATGATAACTAGGACTATCTTCCATCCTCAGCATTGCCTATGCCCCTGAAGATGGACCCTACCGCTACTCTTATTATTTATTCCGCTTCTTTCTTGTTTTAAGACTAGATCATGAGATCCTTTATTCGTGTAAGACCTTATTATGGTTTGTAATGGATGATGTACTATGATATCCAATCTGTTATATATCACAAAAATGGTAATCCTAGGATTGCGAGGTATGGCATAACAGGCATCTGGGATTAAAAATCCGGGTGTTGACAGAAAACCATTGACCAAGAAGACTCCTTCCTTCCCTTGTAAGCCAAGTGGTAACCCGGCTCATGCCTGGTTTACTCTCCTTGTGGGTACCTGCAAACAAGTTACAAAGAAGCTAACCGACATATGCTATATGTCGGCCGGGACAGTGTTAGACAAATATCCTTCGTGTCGGGTCACTCCGTAAGTCGACATGCCTTGAGGTGACTCGGCCAACATACACTTTGAGCTTGTCGTACCCCGGCTAACACGACCTTTATACCCCGGCATGACCCTACCCGGGGGTATCCCCCCAACAATGTTACACATGTAAAGGAGGTTTTACAAATCCCTCGTAATGAAAAGCTATATGCTAATCTTCCCAAGTGTACCTTTGCTAAAGACAAGTTGATTTTCCTTGGTTTTGTCGTTTCTTAAAATGGCATTGAAGTCGATGTTTCTAAAGTAAAAGACATATGAGATTGGCCCATTCCCACAAATGTGAGTGAACTTCGAAGTTTTCATGGGTTGGCTGGTTTCTATCGTCGTTTTGTGAAAGACGTCTCTACCATTGCTTGTCCTCTCAACGAGTTGACCCAAAGAATGTCACCTTCATGTGGGAGAAAGCACAACAAAAAGCCTTTGATGATCTTAAAAATAGGCTAAGGAAAGCACCTCTCCTCACGTTACCGGATTCCACAAAAACTTTTGAGATAGAGTGTGACGCTAGTGGTATTTTCATTAGAGGAGTCCTTATGCAAAATGGACGTACTATTGCCTACCATAGAGAGAAACTTGATGGCGCACACCTTAACTATATGATTTATGACAAAGAGCTTTTTTCCTTAGTTTGTGTTCTTCAAGTTTGGCAACACTATCTTTGGCCTAAGTGATTTATCATACATTCCGACCATGTTTCTTTGAAATATCTAAAAGGCCAAGCCAACATGAGTAAAAGGCATGCTAAGTGGTTTGATTTTATGGAGTCTGTTCCTTACATCGTCAAGTATAAGAAAGGCAAAGACAATGTAGTTGTGGATGCTTTGTCTCGCAAGAATACATGCCTTCTTACACGCCTCAAAGTAAACGTGTTGGGTCTTGATGACATCAAAACTTTATATGCTTCCAACCCATTCTTTGGACCAATTTTCGCAAAATGCTCCATTGCCAAAGGAGTTGATGATTTCTATTTAGATAAGGGCTTTCTATTTAAACAAAACAAGATTTGCATTCCGAAGTCGTCTCTCCAAATTTTGCTTCTCCAAGAATCACATGGTGGAGGCCTCATGGGTAACTTTGGACATGACAAGAGATTGGACATACTCCCCACTCATTGCTATTAGCCCAAGATGAAGCGAGACGTGGAGCGCTACGTTCAACAATGCACTACATGTGTTCAAGCTAAGTCTAAGTCTAACCCATTTGGTCTTTATAGGCCATTGCCTATACCTCATGCACCTTGGTCCGACATTAGCATGGGCTTTGTGTTAGGATTGCCTAGGTCTAAGCATGGTCATGATTCTATATTTTTCGTAGTGGATTGCTTTTCCAAAATGGCACACTTCATTCCATGCCATAAGGCCGGTGATGCTTCACATGTTGCAAATTTATTTTTCAAGGACATCGTTCATCTTCATGGTGTGCCAAGGACAATCGTCTCTGACCGCGACGTCAAATTCATGAGATACTTATGGAAGACACTCATGGCCAAGCTCAACATCAAGCTCCTCTTCTCATCCGCGTCGCATCCGCAAACCGATGGCCAAATCGATCTCATCAACCAAAGCCTCACCACTCTCCTTCATGTGTTGATCAAGAAAAACCTCAAGGATTGGGAGGAATTCATCACACTGATTTTGCCTACAATCGACCCAAGCACTCTACAACAAAGATGAGCCCATTCATGATCGTCTATGGCTTCGAGCCCCTCACCGCACTCGACATATTACCACTTCCTCTCCATGAGCGCACCAACATGGACGTTGACAAGCGCGCCCAAGCTATGAAGAAGCTTCACGAAGAAACAAGAGCTACTATTGAGCAACAATCCTTCGCGAAGCATCAAGGCTAAAAAAGGACAAGAAGGCGATGATCTTTGAGGAAGGCGACCTTGTCTAGATACACTTGAGCAAGGACCGTTTCCCCAAGGAACATGATTACAAGCTCAAACCAAGAGGAGATGGCCCCTTCAAGGTCCTCAAGAGAATCAATAACAACGCCTACATCATCGACATTCCGACCTCCAAGTACCTTGTGAGCAATATGTTCAATGTCAAGGACCTTTCAACTTTCCATGGAGTTGTTCAAGATGATAAGCATGAAGAGTCAAGGACGACTCTTTCCCAAGGGGGGCGGAGCTGATGTAGCCTGTCCTACGAACGTCCTTACATCTACACCACCAGGTCCCCCAAGTAGTCCATTAACTCGCGCCCGAGCCAAACTCCTACAAGCTAAGGTTAACTCGCTCCTCTCCTCGTGTGACATTGATACATCCTTGGATGGCTTGTTACTTCATGTAAATACTCTAAGCATTATCAGCTACGAAGCCCCAACACATCAACAAGTCCCCTCGGAGCAAGTACCAAGAGCTGGACAAGAAGAAGATGCTGCTGAGGCTAAGGCCCCGGAGTCTCTGCCCTAGACTCTGGACCAATCTCCGGACTACCACCTGGAGCGTTTAGTACACCCCTATGGTGTCCCCACCAAAGAGCGTCGCCAGCACCAGAGTCTCCAGCCTACAACACCAGAGTCTCCGCCCCTAGGACTCCGGGCAGGACCCCATCCGCCCGCCCGCTGAAGCTCTCTGTTTTCCACCCTAGAGTCTGCCCTGGAGACTGAGGTCCACCTCAAAGTCTCCGGCCACCCCAGAGTCTCCGACCCTCACACACCAGAGTCTTTGGTGTAAGTGAGACCAAGCATGTTAAGGCCTTTTGGGACTTCAGCCCATGTACTCCTAAATCTGTCCAAAACTTACCTTTTATTCCTAAAGTACCCCTGAACTAGTGGCTGGCCTATAAATAGCCCCCACATCTATTATAAACCCTAGACTTGATATTTGGAATTAGAAGAAACCCTTGTGGATGTCCCTAATTCTTGTCTCATGCTCCTTTGCTAAAGGAGCACCAAATATCCCCCACCTCGTTGGAGTTTGCATCACGCCTCCCTCGTTGTACAAGGCCTTGGCATTGGAGCCCTTTGCAAAGATGTCAAGATCTCACCAAGCCTCCCGCTCACCGTGCCAGTTAGAGAGAGATCCTTGCCCGACACCGATCCTAGGGATTGCGTTAGATAGATAGCTGCCGATGTGAGCTATTGGTTTGTATCATGTCTTTGCATGTGTGTGTTCATCGAGTTCTTCGTGCGTGAGTTCATGGATTTCGTCCCCTCCCTCTTTCCCTTGCACCTCCCTCTCGATTTCCACGGGGATTCATGAAAGATCGGGCAACCCCAAGGGGCATACCCAAACATCCTCCCCTCCCCCTGACGCCACCGACAGGAGCCGCCGGGGAAAAGCCCGCGTGCGGTGCTATCAGCGACGGGTCAACCTATACCTGGCGTGTGAAGGCCCTCACAGGGTGGTTCCTTCAGGCAGCAATACGCATAGCAGGCAGAGCACAAGGCAGGTGACGGGCATGACAGTTGGGCGGCGTGGCTGGGCTGCGGAGCCGGTCGCTAGGGGGGCAGTGTGGCTTGCTATGGACGAACATCATGACCTAGATTTGGGCCCATCCGGGCTCGATCTGGGTTGGGTGGGCTTCGACCACTGGGCACAATCTTGGTTGTCCTGTACTCCTTCAGGAGGCAGCGGTGAAACGCACATCCCCTGGCCGAGTTGCTTTGCTTGGGAGGGTCGTCTCGGCAGCAGTGCACATAGGCTGGTGGCGCTCCAACGTAGTATGAGTGATGGCGAGGCGACGGGTGCTTCTAGTTGGTGTTGCAGGAGGCAGTGGCAGGGACCTAATGGCAGGGCTAGTCCCCCAGATCTGGGCCCTCTGGCCCGATCTAGGCTAGAGCAGGCTGGGTCGGGTCCTATTGCGCCGATTCTTGTTGGACCGAGGTAGAGATAGTGAAGAGGGCAGCGGCGCTGATGCCATGTCTGCTGTAGCAAGGTGGTGGGTGCTTACGGGCCATCCCGGACGGGCCTAAGGCACTTAACATGAGGATAGCGGCGACATGCCTATGTGCTGCAACACGGTGGTGAGGACTTTATGGACCCCTTTTGGGTCCGGCCTGTTTTGTCCTTGCTGTCGCGTCTGGCCGGCACCTACCTTCAGCAGTGGAGGATGCTCTCCAAATGGCTTTGTAGTTTCCATCCTCCGGTTCCTAGTGGCCAGGTGTGCTCTTGCCACTGCGTCCAGGCGGCTACCGTCTTTGGTGGTGGAGGTTGTTCCCTCCCACGTGGCTGGTGTAATTCTTCTCCTTGCCTACGGTTCTCTCCTTCTGGTCTGGTCGGCCTTGCAATGTTTGCCACGAGGAGACGATGATGGGGCCCCAAGACCGTGGTGGTGCATGTTGGTGGGCGGCAAGCTTGGGTGAGTGCTTCGGACTGTCCGGGTGGTGGGTTCTAGGGGTCAGGAGAAATCCCTGCCGACGTTGCCAACACTGGCACCATGATGTTTGCGGGCGCCACCTTCCCCATGCAGTACATAGGGTGTACTCCCTCCCATCCCCTCCACGTACCAAGAGAAATCCTAGGACATGTCCAGGTAGCAGCGCCATCATCGTCGCACCCCTTTTTGAAGGTGCTGCTTGGTAAATGGCGGTTTGAAGGCATAGGAGTGTGGTGGGAATTCTCTGGAGGGCACATTGGTTGCGTGCCATCATCTGTTTTGTCGATATGGTGCTGTTGGCATTCTTTTATCTTGTTTCTCTTGTTTTTCCTTATGGGCTTTGCTATTTTCCCCAACAGTGGTATCGCGTTTGTATCGCACTATAGTAGTTTCTATATTAATACAGCCGGGCAAAATCCTGATTCGAGAAGCTTAACTTGATCAACATGAGACATAGGCTTCGTTTCCTTTGCATCCACAAGTGCTCAACTAAATCATCTTATAGTTACCGATGAGCATTCTCATCACGAATTTCCGCATGCATGGTCATCAAAATTGTCAAGAGGGTCCTTCAGGCCATACGACTCATTCAATGGTCCAACACTAGCGTGTTCACTCTCCATGATCATGTTTTCCATGATAACAGACACATTCATGACCTCCAGCATATGATCTCATGGCCATGTAAGAGTAGGGTACCACACAACAACAAAATGAGCTTGGATCACACTAATGCCCTCTAAACATACTTCTTACAACTCTGTTGGCACGTATCAAACAAAGGTTTTTAGACCAATGTGTGGGGGTTGTCTTCGTAATGTCTACCATTTTGGATAGATGTCATCGAATAGGTAGTAATGTTGTATTGGTGGCCATTGATCTCATAGTTGCCACTCTGGAGCATGGATTTCATCATGCCCCGTAAGCACCGGTGACCGTTGCAACAGGTTGATGTCATTGTGAGATACCACCATGACAAAGAAAGAGTGTCAAATTCACATGTCGTAATCTGCAATAGCTTCAAGTACGACACTACATGCTCCAACATGACCGTTATACAACCCTTGCCAAGCAAATGGACAGTTCATTCATTCCTAGTGCATGCAGTCAATGCTTCCCAGCATCTTAGGAAATCTCTCGCCACATTTTTGTGCCATGATCCGAGATGTGTCTATTGCATATGGTGCTCTCAAACATATCAGTCCAAACATTGCCACCATTGCTCTACATTTTTTCATGGCTTCAATGCATGTGGTCTCACCCATGGGTAGTCATCTCGTGTATCTGCAACAACTACATATGCAAGCAACCTCATAGTAGTAGTGCATTCTGAATAGATGAGAAATAGACCATTTCTAGGCCTACCTAGTTGGGTATCCCCCCATCATTATTCCTTGAGTGCTTTAGGGACTTGTAGTCAGCATCGAATCACCAAGTCTCAAGGATGCAAGTCATCAGAGTGCGACTCATCTGAGGCATTGACCGAAAGTCATTAAGGAACAAATGTAAGAGACAGAAAATAAGAAAACAGAAATGCACCACTAGGTTTGTTCTTATCCCTCCAGCGTTCAGCCAATAGCAAGGTTTTCCATAGTCGGTACTGCTCTGATACCAAAACCTATTGAAAGTGCATGTGTGCCCCATGTGTGGTTTTGGTAATTAATGACAATCTCTATGGACTAATGTCTGAATTGAGTTTAACTTGTAGGATTTGTCCATTGGCATCGCTTGGACCATGTGCTGGCTTCAAGGATGAAACATCAAGAAATGAATAAGAATAAGCAATGTAGAAGGGCTTTGGGACTATTGGAATCATGTTGAAGAAGAAGAAAATAATATCAAGAGTGTCTTGAAGAAGAAGATGGAGTTCCTCATTGATGATGGTGAAGGCCTTGGAGCGCCGAGCTATGTGTCGCGCGCCCGTCGGTTGTACGAAAGCTTTTTGGTGAGCAGGCACGTGATGTATGGCTAAGTCCAGGATGGCTCGATGAGCATGACCTCCATGGGGCCGTCGGGTGCAGATCCTTGTTTGGCCTCACTGGATTCTTTGGCCTCATCGGGTGGCATAGCCCCTGAGTGTGTTGCTGCGTCTGATGTCCCTACAGTAACCTTCTATCGTGGAAATGGCCACGGCAGTTGCTGCCACTGGCAGCAATTGAGTGTTTTGTGAGGAAGAGTTGGTGACCATCTGCGGTGCGAGATGGGGGCGGATGCACATGGGTTTATCCAGGTTCGGCCCCCGGAGGGTAAATACTTACTCCTGCTAGATTAGATTATGAGAGAGTGAGTTACAGGGATGGCGAGCTCAGCGGCTAGGCAGCGAGTCGCTCGAGGTGGTGTATGATGGAACGTAAGGTCCCAGGATACCCTAGGGAGGTTTATATATGAGGCACCTTGCAGGGTTTACAAGCTGTCCCCGAACAAGATAAGGATCCGGAGACTTTTGACCTAATCCGACTAGGCTTCTGCTATGCTTCTGGGCTTCCAGTCGCCAGTCGATGGGCCTTTCCCTTCTTCATAGTTCAGTCGCTGTCTTTCAGACGCACTCGCAGGCCTTTCGGCCCACTCGAAACATTCTGCTGGGCATACCTCCTTTGGCATATCCCCATCAGTAGTCCCCGAGGCCATCGTTGATGCAGGCGCGGGCGTCCTTTTGGCGTTCAGAGTGGACGAGCCCAATTTGGGCGTCCAGTCGAGTCGGCGATGGACTCTATTAGAACCGAGGAAGATTTCCCCAGGTTTCCACTCGTCATTTCAATGTACATCACTGCCGCCCAGTCGTCGCTTCGGCGAGAGGAAAGACTGGCGGGTGGCGGGTAGACCAAAGGAGTTGGACCGTCAAACCCGGTCAAACTATCCGTTGGAATTTCCAACGGTAACTACGGCGCAATTACCGTGAGTAACGGCTATCCTGATTTTGGCGGGTGACGTTTCCCATATAAGGGGAGTGATGGCTTCAGCTCCGCAATCCTTCTTCGCATTCTTCATCCTTCCTCATTTGCGCTTTGTTCCTGCGTCCTCCTAACTTGTTCTCCCCGTGTCGCACGATTCCACATCTTACTCGATGGCGCCTCCAAAGGGCTCATGGGGGAAATCCAAGTACACCACGGCCCAACTTAGATCCTTCGAGGACGCCAAGGTGCTCCGCAAAGGGAATTGGCGGGTTCCCCCCTCCTCTGAGACCGAGCCGAGGCCGCGACCCGGCGAATTCATCTGCTTCACCAGTCATCTTGAGAGGGGTTTGGGGTTCCCCACCTCACTCTTCTCCCACCGCTTCTGCGCGTATTACGCGATCAAGCCCTCAGATCTTGGTCCACACAACATCGAGCAGCTGGCGATCTTCGTCGTCTTCTGCGAATGCTATCTTGGCTGCATGCCATATTTCCCGCTGTGGCTGGAGCTTTTTCACGGCCGCATCGGGCGCGAGGCGTCCAGTGGCTTGATGCTGGCCGCAGGCGGGGTCACTTTTCAATTGAAGCCGAAGGCCAACTTCGTCAAGCTCCTCCTGCCAAAGAAGGCCACCAGCGAGTGGAAGAAGAGCTGGTTCTACGTCAAGGAAGCCACTCCCTCCGGCGAGGTGTCTCTTCCCGAGTTCATCGCCGAGAGGAGCAAGCCCCGTCGGTTGGCGCCGAAGAAGCTTCCCGAAGATCACTAGATGGCCGTCACAGAAATGATGGATCAGATCCAGAAGCTGAAGGACCAGGGGTTGATTCCGATCAACCTCTACAACTGCTGGCTCGGGCGGTGCCTGGTTCCGCTAGCGGCTCGACCGCACTGGATGTACGAATACAGCGGGAAGCATGACCCATCTCGAACCAGCAAGGAGTCATGGGAGGCCGAGGACTACAAGGCCGCCCTGAAGAAGATCACCGACGCGGAGTTCACCGATGTGGCGGTCGGGGTCGCCCCGTACACTCCTGTGAAGAATGAAGCCCCCACAGTAAGTTCTCTTTCCAATCGTTGCGTCCATATCTCAATTTCAGTCTTCTCGCTTGGTGTTTTTTGACTCGTGGCGGTTCTCAGCTTTTTCAGGTATTGGAGGGTTGGCTCCCTCCGCTTGATGAAGAGGTTCCCCAGGAACTGGAGGAAGACTCCGAGGGGGATCGAACCGACAGCGACAGGGAGGAAGAAGAGGTCCCTCCCCCAACACCTGTGGCTTGCAAGACCCGGATGCAGAGACAACGAGAAGCCGAAGCGAGCCGCAGCCTGGACGAGCTCGAAGAAGGCGACAAGGTCGCCCAGGAGCAAATGTCCTGGCGCACCGCTACGCCGTCGAAGCCCCCGCGCCAGCCCAAGTCACCAGCGAAAAGGCCTGCGTCACCAGCCAGGTCGTCGGTGGTGTTCGAGTCGGATGATGATTCCGACAATGAAGGATCTCTTGAAGTCTCGCACAATGCCCCAAGGGGCCTAGTCCCGGCGAAGGGGTTGGAGGGCGAGGACACAGAGGTGGTGGTAGAGGTTCCCCTGGCGGCGATTGCACCGACAACCTTGGGGGTTCCAAGCCAAGAAGCAGCCGAGCCAATGGTGCCCAAGTCGCCACAGTCGTCAAAGGCGGCTGCATCGGAGCCGGAGATCCCAGCGACTGCAGCTTCATCGTCAAGGAAGCCCTCGGTCTCGTGGGCTTCAGACGTCTTCGAGAGGGAGCTCAGCCGCAAGCTGGGTCCTGAGTTGGACAAGCCCGCCCATATTAGCACCGGGCTTCGCGTCCTTCCGGTCGCTAAGTAAGTAGCACTTCCTCGTCCCAGTTCGCCTTGCTCCTTTTGTGTTGATGTTGTGTTGATTGACGGGGCTCGTGCAGGCCGGGGGCTAAAAAGATCGGTTGCCCTTCGGTGGCTAAGATTCCACCGGCCACCGACATGGGAGAGGGTGGCCTACCCAAGAAGAGGAAGGCCTCCGAAGATGTGGTGACCGCGGAGGTCACAAAGAAGCAGAAGGGGGGCATCGACGACACTGTGACCAGGGGAAGCGCCACGGAGCCAGCTGCCCCGCCAGTCGCCAAAGAGGTTGCGGCGACGCGATCGGAGCCAACCTTGGCTGCGTCCGAGCGGGAGGCGCCGGTCCCGGTAACTAGCGCCCTCGCCAGGGCATCGGCGATGTTCCCTCGTTTTATGGCGAAGGGGTTTCCAGGTGTGGCGGACACGCAGTCTCCGCAGAGTCCGGAAATCGTGGATGCGGACATTGGGTCCCGCCGCGGGCGCACCTCCTTCACGATCCCGTCAACTGACACCGGGGAACTTCACAAGATGCTCGCCGCTGCTATTCAGGTATGTCCAGTCCCCGAATTCCTAGCCGCTGAATTTCAGCGGCTGGGAATTGGTTTTCTTTTTCTTCCTTCTCCACTCCCCGAGTTCCTAGTCGCTGAATTTCAGCGGCTGGGAACTGGGTTTTGCTCCTTTCTAGTCCCTGAATTCCTAGTCACTGAATTTCAGCGGCTAGGAATTGGTTTTATTTTTGTTCCTTCTCTAGTCCCCGAGTTCCTAGTCGCTGAATATCAGCGGCTGGAAACTGGGTTTTGTTTTGTCAAATGCTTAGGTGAGTTCTTTGTTTGCAGGGATTACAAAGGGAGTCGACTGACCGGCAGGCTGCGAGAGATCGCTTGGAGCATGACTTGCGCGAAGCGCAGGAGATGAACCGGCGGCTTCAGGAAACTATTGGTGAGTGTCTGCATCGTCTTTTTTCTCCTCTTTCGGGTTTGAGCTAGTCGTGTATAGAATTCTGATGTATTCTCATGCAGATGCTTTCCCGGTTGAGATCTCCAAGGCCCGTGAGGGGTATGTTCCGGTCGCCGAGCTGGACGCGGCGAATGAGCGAGTAGCTTCTTTGGTCAAGGATTTGGAGGAGGCGAGAGCGGCCTCGATTTCTTCGGAGGAGCGAGCGAAGGCTGCCATTGCCGCGGCTGAGGAAGAACGCAAAGCCACGGATTCCATCATCGTGAGGTTGCACAACGAGCAGACTGCTTTGTTGAAGCACGTCAAGGAGAACTGCCGCAAACTCCTTGGTGAGTCTTTGTCTTTGCTTGACCCTTTCGTCTAGTCCCTGCTTTGGGGATTTCATAGTTTCACTAACGCCTGACTTTGTAGCTGTGGTAGGCCAAAGCGACCTGGTTGTGCAGACTTACAACGCCTCGCAGTACGTGACTACCGTGGTGAATGCAGCCACAGCCTCGGCGTTGTGCGTCCAAGCGGCTCTCCAAGGAATGTCTCCCACCGAGGTTATCCCTGGGGGCTGACGGAGGTGTGGCGCTATCTGGAGGAGGTGCCCGCTGTTGTGGAGATGACGCGCTCGGCGTTCAGACGCGGGGCCGCCACAGCGTTGAGCTTGGGTCTCGCCCATTTCCCCGATGACTTTGATCTTGACGATGTGACGAGTGGCTATCTGTCGACGACCGACACAGTGGAGATGTCGGAGGTGCTGAAGCTGACCGCGAAGGCCACTCCTTACGCCGATCATGTCTTGGCGATGGGGGATCTGCTATCATATCAGGAGACGGTGTTGGCGCCTGGCGACCCCGAGCCGGAGTACCGCGACATGAAGTCGGAGCAGCCCTTTCGGTCGTCGTTGTCGAAGTCGCTGACAACGTACCCGACGAACCCGTGGCAACCTTTTGTGCGCGTCAAGGGGGGTGGTGCTGCTTCGTCATCAGGGCCTGTAGAGTAGACAATGTAATTTTCCAAGTTGTGATGAATGCCAAGTGGCGAATGCTGTAAGATATTTTTGTAATATATGCCACGGGGGGTTGATCGACTCGTGTTTTGATGAGTAATGTATGTTTGTGTTTTTGCTTATGTATTTTTTTGATTGAGCGAGTCCCCGGGCGCGTCCACCTTTTAATGGGGTATAACTCGATTGTATACTTTTGTGTGTTTGTTTTGTTTACGTGCTGTTTTTATCCCTCGCGTCTTCTGAGTGGCGAGTCCTCGAGCGCAAGTAGGACTTACTTAAGAGCGAGTCCCCGAGCGTGGTGCCCGACCGTATTGGTCATGATCCTTTTGCAGGTTGTGAGTGCGTTGTTTGTAACGCGTCTCCTCCCCTGGCCCGGAGAGCCAGTCGCTTGGCAAGCCCTAGGCAGCTCTCTTACTTGGTGTGTTCCCGAGCCGCGTGGGGTTCCTGTTTTGCGGAATCCCCGTGCGGTGTACTTAACCGTTCGAGTCACTTTGCGCGAGGGTGGGAGGGACAGGTCGCTGTGAGAAGCGTGTGTCGGATGTCTTGGCCCGGCGGGCCAGTCGTGCGAGGCGACTCCAATGGCGGCTCCGGGTTGGCGTTTTTCGTGGACGACCCAAGGCCCGGATATTTCCGGTGCCCTTGTGCCGCACTACTTGGCCGTGCCGGTCGCTCGACCAGAGGTTGACTTCCATAAGTAGCGTATTGCTGGCATGTATGAGTGCGAGTGGCACAAGAATATGGCGAGTGGACACAATTTGTGCGATCCGAATGAATTTCATTATATATTCCGATGGAGTATAGTGTGAGGTTCTAAGTATAGAACTTTCTGAGGAGGTTTACATTCCATGGCCTCCCGACCTCCAATTGGCCATCACCCTGTATGTCGATGAGGTAGTAGGCGTCGTTGCCAAGGACTCGGCCTATGGCGAATGGCCCCTCCCATGGGGGGGAGAGCTTGTGCATGCCCTTTATGTTTTGGACCAGTCGTAGGACCAGGTCGCCTTCCTGGAAGGTGCGAGTTCGCACTCGGTGGCTGTGATAGCGGCGGAGCCCTTGCTAGTATATGGTGGTGCGGGAGCGAGCCAGGTCGCGTGCCTCGTCGAGTTGATCGATGCTGTCTTGGCGGGCGATCTCGTTGGCTGCCTCGACGTAGTTGGTGACTCGAGGTGAGTCATGCTCCAGGTCGTTTGGCATTACGGCCTCGGCTCCATACACCATGAAGAAGGGCGTGAACCTGGTTGATCGGTTGACGGAGGTGCGAATCCCCCATATCACAGAGGGGAGCTCGTCGACCCAGCATCCTGGGGTGCGCTCAAGGGGCACCTGCAGTCGCGGCTTGAGCCCGTGGAGGACGCTCTGGTTGGCGCACTCTGCTTGGCCGTTTGCTTCCGGGTGGGCGACTCATGCGAGGTCGAGTCGGATGCCATGTTCCTCACAGAATTCCACCATGCCCCCCTTGGCGAAGTTGGTGCCGTTGTCTGTTATGATGCTGTGCGGGTAGCCGTACCGGTAGATGAGTTCGCGTAGGAACTTGGTGGCCATCTTGCCGTCGCACTTTTTTATCGGCTTGGCCTCTACACATTTGGTGAACTTGTCGACTGCGACTAGGAGGTGAGTCAAACCAGACGGGGCCTTCTTGAATGGGCCTACCATGTCCATGCCCCATACGGCGAATGGCCACGTGATGGGGATTGTCTTTAGTGCCGAGCCAGGGAGGTGTGTCTGGTTGGCGTACTTCTGGCACCTGACGCATCGTTGGACGATGTTGGTGGCATCGGCGTGTGCGGTGAGCCAGTAGAAACCGTGCCGCATGGCCTTGGCGACTAGCGACTTGGCGCCGGCGTGATGGCCGCAGTCGCCAGCGTGAATGTCCTAGAGGATCTTGCGGCCTTCTTCTGGCTGTATGCAGCGCTGGAACACGCCGGTCACGCTGCGCTTGTGGAGCTCGCCGTTGATGATGACGAAGGATTTGCAGCGGCGCACGGTCATTCGCGCCTCCGTTTGTTTGTTTGGTAGGATTTTATGCTCCAAGAAGGTGACGTATGGTGTAGTCCAGTCGCTAGGCTCCACAACCATGGCGACTAAGGCCGGTTCTGGTTGCAGTGGTATCCCAACATCGATCTCTTTTGGTGGGCTGACCGACGGTTTGAGGATGATGTCGAGGAAGACGCCTACTGGTGGCGCCTGTCGGGTTGATCCGATGCGGGAAAGTGCGTCTGCCTCCTCGTTTTTGCGCCTGTCAATCCACTCGATGGAATAGCCATCAAAGTGTCCTCCCAACTGGTCGACAGCTTGGCGGTACGCGATCATTGTTGGGGAGACAGCGTCGGACATCCCGACGACTTGGCTGACGACTAGGTCGGAGTCGCCGTAGCATCGTAGACAGTTGACGTTCATCTCCTTGGCAGCTTTCATGCCGTGAAGGAGGGCCTCATATTCTGCCATGTTGTTGGTGCAGGGCTTGAAGTTGAGGTGGAGCACGTAGCGGAGCTTGTCTCCTTTGAGGGAGGTCAGGATTACCCTAGCCCCCGTGCCGTCGGCGTTCTTGGAGCCGTCGAAGTGGAGCGACCAGTAGTGGAGGCATGGGAGCTTCTTTGGCTGTTGTGCTTCTTCCCAGTCTACAAGGAAATCAGCCAGGGCTTGTGACTTGATCGCTTTTTGGGGCTCGTACTTGATGTTGTGGATGCGATCTCGATGGCCCACTTGGCGACTCGCCCGGTTGCCTCGCGATTGCGTATGATGTCCTGCAGGTTCACGGAGGAGACCATCGTGATTGGGTGCTCCCGGAAGTAGTGTGGGAGTCGCCGCTGTGCTCGGAATACCGCTGTCGCGGTAGTTTCCTCCGTCACGGCGATAATTCTTGGAGTCACGCTGGCCGTAGCCGGCGTTGGCGACGAAATCGACTCGCCTGTCCGTGCGGCGCTTGCCGGTGATGCGGGTGTTGTTGTAGCGCATGTCGCGTAGGCGCCCATTGTCGTGGATGCTAGTGCGACGTATTCCTCCCGACTCGTCGTCGGAGTCTTGGTTGGGGTCCTCCTCTGCGTAGCACTTGGCGATCTCGAGGAGGTCGGGGATGTTATCAAGCATCCGGTAGACCCTCTTGATCTTGGCGACCAGGGGTTCGTACCAGCACGCATTCTTGAAGCAGTGTATCGCCGTGTCTGGGTGGATGCCGGAGGCGTTTATCCACAGTTCTTGCCACCGTTGGATCCACCGGCGGGTCGACTCGTGTTGTCCTTGGATGCATCGCTCCAGGTCTTCTATGGTGGTGGCGCGGGTGTAGGAGCCCTCGAAGTGCCTGACAAAGGCGTCCCGCATTTCTTCCCAGGAATCAATGCTGTCGGAGGGAGCGTGTTGATCCACTGCCAGGTCGCACCCTCCATCATCAGGGGGAGGTAGCGAGCGGTGAGCAGGTCGGTGTGGCCTGCGATCCCCATTGCCATGAGGTATGTGTCCAACCAGACAACAGGGTCGTACATTGGGTCGTACTTCTCGATCTCCTTAGGGGCCTTGAAGTTGGCAGGGTATTTTCCCCCGCGAATCATTGGTCCAAAACATTGCGGCCCGACTCGGCTGAGCGAGCCTCTTGGCTCCGGTTCGCCGCGGTTGGTGAGGGTGTGCTGCAGGTCGTAGGGCTGGCACGACCGCCATGTCTGATTGTTGATGATATTCGTTCAGGCGTGGAGGGGCTACCTGTTGGTAGTGACCATGTTGTTCACCGGTCGCGGCTCGTTGGTTGACAGCGTGGGATTGGCGGCCCGTGGTTGGTTTGCCAGGGGCGGGGGTGGTGGGAAAACTAATGCGTTTGCCACAGTGGGGTTGCCGCTTGATGCCGCCCTGCTTGCTGAAGAGAAGGAGTACAATCGTCCCCGCGGGTCGACTCCCGCGGCTTGTTGCTCGACGGCCCTGTCGAGTAGGGCCTTGGCGTATTGGATCTGTAGCGCGCCATGGCCTTGGACATCGAGGTTGGAGATCGCGGCATCAGCCGCGGCGACATTGTCCATCGGGGTGGAGTATAGTGGTAGCCCGTTGGCGTACGCGCTTGAGGCGAGATGATGATCCGCGGTTGGTCCGGTGGGGGCACGGGGCCCATGGGTGGTGGAGGAGCCCCAGTCGCCGGCGCTCCAGGTGGTGGTCTTGCGGGGTTGCTCCCGCCTGGCGGCGCATTCTCGCAGTATTCACGCTCGGCGGCGCGCATGGGGTCGCCCTCGTCGTTGAAATTCAGGATGCGACCCTGAACGTTGGGGTTCAGGCGGGTCCTGATGCGGCGCTGGTGGTAGAGTGACAGCTCCCGCGCCGTCTCTCGCTCGAGGCGGTATTTCTCACGCTCGGCGAGTTCGTTGCGTTGTGCCTCCATGAGCCGCAGGCGGGCTTGCTCCACCTCTGTGGCCGTCGCGGTCGGCGGGATCGGCGTGGAGAACGGATCTGGCAGGGCAGCCGTGCTACCCGCCATGTAGATCGCATTGAAGCGATTGGATCTGGTGTGAAAATCCTCGGGGGATTCCGAGCCGGAATCGGAGTCGAAGATCCCCAGGATGGAGGAATCCTCGAAATCCTCGGGGTTGGAGACTCGCGTGATGGAGTCCTCCCGTGACGCGGCGGTGATGGATCCACCGACCGATGCAGGGGTCGCAGAGTCGGCGTCGTCGTTGGTTGCGACGTTAGTCTCGACCGCGTCGCTGGCAGCCGAGTCCTACTTGGTGACGAGGCTCCTGATGGAGCAGACCTGCTCCTCTGAAAGCAGGTCATGGTGTGGCGGCGATCCGCCAATGATCACCGTCGCGGCTGGGTCGATCGCGCCGGTGAAGCCAACGAAGAGGTTGATGGAGCCGACCGGCATCACTGCGGCGTGGGTGACCAGGCGTGACGCCGGGATGTAACTGCTGGGCAGGATCTGTAAGATCCCGCCGATGGCGATCATGCGACCGGTGGCGATCTGCCGATCGATCAGCGAGTAGGGTCTCGCCGCAGAACTCAGGCCAGTCCCGCTATGCCCCACGGTGGGTGCCACTGTCGTGGAAATGGCCACGGCAGTCGCTGCCACTGACAGCGATTGAGTGTTTCGTGAGGAAGAGTTGGCGGCCATCTGCGGTGCGAGATGGGGGCGGATGCACATGGGTTTATCCAGGTTCGGCCCCCCGGAGGGTAAAGACCTACTCCTGCTAGATTAGATTATGAGAGAGTGAGTTACAGGGGTGGCGAGCTCGGCGGCTAGGCAGCGAGTCGCTTGAGGGGGTGTATGATGGAACGTAAGGTCCCAGGATACCCTAGGGAGGTTTATATGTGAGGCACATCGCTAGGGTTTACAAGCTGTCCCCGAACAAGATAAGGATCCGGAGACTTTTGACCTAATCCGACTAGGCTTCTGCTACGCTTCTGGGCTTCCAGTCGCCAGTCGATGGGCCTTTCCCTTCTTCATAGTTCAGTCGCTATCTTTCAGACGCACTCGCAGGCCTTTCGGCCCACTCGGAACGTTCTGCTGGGCATACCCCCTTTGGCATATCCCCATCACCTTCAGCTTGATAGATCGTTTGCAGATTTGCTCCAAGAATATGCCTGGTGGCACCGGGGCGCATGTGGAGCCTATGTTGGCGAGTGCTTCGGCCTTCTCGTTACTTTTGTGGCCGACTTGCTGCAACTCGTAGCCATCGAAATCGCCTTCGAGTGTGTTGTAGAGGTCGTGGTACGCAACCATGTTGTCGCTCAAGGCATCACACCTGTTCATGGTTTGTTGAACCACGAGGTTGGAGTCGCCGAAGATGACGAGCGTATTTGCACCGCAAGTCTTGGCCATCCGCATCCCATGGATTAGTGCTTCGTACTCCACCTCATTGTTGGATGCGTGGGACTTCATCCGCAGGATATATCGCATCTTGTCGCCCTGGGGAGATGTCAGGATGACGCCTGCGCTAGCTCCTTCTTTACGCTTGGATCCACCAAAGTTGTCCATAGGTTGGACATGTCCGGTATGTTTGGGAGATGATTCTCCATCCAGTGGACGGGGGAGTCCAACAGTACTTGTGACTTAATCGATGTCCGCCGCTCGCAGGTTATGTCCCGTGGGGACAGTTTGATGCCTCAGAGGGCAACCCACCCCGTTGCATCAGGGTTGTTGAGGATGTGATTCAGCGGGGCGTCGTTCGTCACAACTATTGGGTGCTCCTAGAAGTGGTGACGTAGTCGCTGTGCTATCATGAATACACCATAAGCCAACTTTTGGTAATGCGGGTACCGCTGCTTGGTGGGTGTCAGTACCTTGCTGAGGTAGTACACTAGGAGTTGCACCCCATGGATCTTGTTCTCTTCGGCTTGTTCGACCACTAGCATGGTATTGATTACCTAGTTGGTGGCGGATATGTATAGCAACATTAGCTCCTTTTCCCTGGGGGTCACCAGAACATGCGAGGTGGAGAGCAGGCGCTTGAGATATTTGAATGCTTCTTGTGCCTTGTCCGTCTACTCGAACTTTTCGGTCTTGCGGAGGAGATGGTAGAATAGTAGCGCCTTCTCGCCCATTCGACTAATATATTGGCTGAGCGCTGCTATTCGCCCAGCTAGCTGTTGGACTCCTTTGATGTTCTTTGGCTTCTCCATGGCTAGAATGGCCCTTATCTTCTTCGGGTAAGCCTCTATTCCCTGGCGGAGATAAGGTACCCGAGTAATTGCCCGAATGGGACGCTGAAGGCACACTTCTCCGGTTCATCTTGATCCTGTAGCGGTTGAGGTTGTCGAAGGTCTCGCATAGATCATCGATGAGTGTAGCTTCCTCTTTGGTCTTGACCACTATGTCGTGGACATAGACCTAGATGTTGTGGCCCAACTGGTTCTTGAGGCAGGCCTGGATGAACCGTTGGTAGGTGGCTCATGCGTTCTTCAGCCCGAAGGGGGTCATTATGTAGGAGTAGACATCGAAAGGAGTGATGAAGTCCATCTTCTCTTGATCCGCCTCTCTCATTTGAATCTGATGATAGCCTAAGTAGACATGAGGAAACATAGGTGTTCACATCCTGCAGTGGTGTCGATTATCTGGTCGATCCACGGTAATGGGAAGTGGTCCTTCGGGCAGTATTTGTTGAGGCAGGTGAAGTCCGCGCACATCCGTGGGATGTCAGTGTATTTTTTAGGAACGAGCACGGGGCTAGCCACCCAAGTGCTTTCCTTGATTTCACGTATGAATTTGGCATCGAGGAGCATGTTAACTTCCATGCCAACTGCTTTTTCCCTAGGCTCTGATAGTCAACTCATCAACTACTTGACTGGTCTTGCGTCTGAAGACAAGTTGAGTGTGTGCTCAACGAATTCCCTGAGAACTCCTGGCTTGTCCTCTAGACACCAGGCGTATATTTACCAGCGCTCACAGAGGAATTCGACGAGTGCGATTTCCTATGCGGAACTCAGGCTGTTGGTGATGAGGGTCGTCTTGGTCTGGTCCGTCGGGTGGACCTGGACCACCTTGGTGTTCACCATGGAGTCGAAGGACTAGTCCAATGCGTTCTGCTTGCTAACAAGAGGAAGACTGGTGTCTATCGAGTCCTTAAGTCTCGCCAGCTTCTCTTGCATGCCGAAGAATAGAGAGATTCTATTGAATTCCCTGTTGCAATTGTTGGACTTGGTTAAGATTCCGTTGATGGTGATAATGCCGTTAGGTCCTGGCATCTTCATATGGAGGTACACATAGTGCAGGACAACCATGAAACTTGCGAATGCTACTCGCCCGAGGATAGTGTGATATTGGGACGGCTAGTCGACCACCTGGAATCCAAGGCGGTCACGTCGGAAGTTTGCGGGCGTGCCAAAGATGACATCCAACCAAAATTTTCCCAGGGGATATACTCCTTTCCCAGGTACGATGTCATGGAAGGTTGTCTCAGATGCTTCCAAACTGGAGAGGGGGATCCGCATGGCGCGTAGGGTGCCGACGAACATGAGGTTGATGCTGCTGCCCCCATCCATGAAGACTCTACTCATCTCAAATCTGCCGATCTACGCCTCAAGAACCAGGGGAGAATGACCTGGGCGAGGGACCTGGTGCGGGTGGTCGCTTCTGTCGAAGGTGATGCAGCACTTTGACCCACTAAGGTACTAAGGGGTTGTGGGTGGAGCGTTGAATGCTAAATTGACTTGGCGAGTGATTGTTTTCTGCGTCCTATTGGAGGGACGCCCCTTCTGGATCATACCCATATTCCCGAGTGGGTGTGCGTATTGTTCTCCTCCATTGTTTTGTACTGGTGTAGCCATAGGCTACGCGGGTCCTGTAGGTGGTGGTGGCGCCCCATGAGCTATGGCGCCTGGTGTAGCTCCGTATCCCTGATGCATTGCGTCGCGATGCAGTTGGGCGTATCCCTCGTGGATCTTCTAGAACTCGCGGTAGTCCTTGAGGAGATGACTGGATTTCTTTTTGCCATCGTGTTTGTCGATGTAGAAGTGGACGTTGCGGGGTCCAGATAGCTTCTCCAAGACACTGGGTGTGCTCGGTGCATCGTCGCGGGTGCGTCGTTGCCACACTTGCGCGGTTTTTCTGCTGTCGTGATAGATGCTGCTACGGTATCTGCTGTTGCGGTTATCCTTGTCGCGTTTGTCGGCATAGCCGACTACAACCATGTTGACCTCCTCGCAGTCTTCGTAACCACGCATCCGACGCTTTCCACGGTGGTCGTGTCTGCGACAGAGGTTGTCCTCGTCATCTGAACAGACGCGGTTGTTGTTGAGTGAATCTTCTCCGTACGCCCACCGGTTTGCAATGTCCATCACATGGTCGATAGTTTTGGGCTTCATGCGACCCAGCTCCTCTCTGAGTTCTCTACGGCATACGCCACCGTTGAACGCATCGATTACGTGATCCTCGAAGATATCCTCCGCAAAATTCTTGATGATGGACCACCTTTGGATGTAGGAGCGAAGGGATTCACTCGGCTTTTGGAAGCAGGCCCTGAGCTCTTCGATTGATGCGGGCCGCTTGTAGGTGCCCTTGAAGTTGTAGACGAAGCTCTACACCAGCTCCTCCCAGCTGCGGATCGATCCACGGGGCATATTGTTGAGCCATGCTCGAGCAGCACCCTTCAGCTACAATTGGAGGCACTACATGGCTGTGCTCTTGTTCCCGCCGTGCAACTTGATGGAGGAGATGTGGTCTTCCAGCCAGATTTTTGGGTCCTCGTGTAACACCCAAAAATATTAAGCAAGATTAGTAAGTTCACATCACCCAAGTTTAGGGTTAACAAAAACTTTTATTATTAATTTGAATATGAGTGTATGTGTCATTTGCATTAGTGTATGAGTGATTGCAATTGCCATGTTTGATTTCTACAAATCATAAGAAATGGTTTAAAGATGATTACTACATCATCTAGGCCAATTACAAACAAAATCAAAAGCAAGGAAATTCAAATATAGATCATATGATCAAATAGTCATTTTGACAAAAATTAACCACTAGACCACTTTGAATGTTCCTAGTAAAGAATTTCTAACAGAAACATTTCCAATTCTTTTTACCCCTTGCTAGACCAAGTAAAATTGAATCCATGCCCACTTTACAAACTCACATAAACTATTTTCAAATTTATTTAAAGGACAATTCAAAAGTGAATCAAGTGTATGTACTAAGATCACCATTTTGCAAAAACCACTCAAACCAATTCACCTTGGCAAACCCAAACAACCAGAGACTACCAAGCATGAGATTATATCACTCACCAAAATTCATCCAAAAATTTCAAACTTGAGCTCATCCAGCCATTTGGTCGAACACATTACAGACATAGATTAAACCTTGCCTAACTTCACTGTTTGGAGCACTGATCACTCGACCATTTTCCCCCATTTCACTCCCCCTGTCTCCCCCAGTGTCTAGCAGCACCAGACACGCACCCCCTCTTTGCTGTTGCACCAGTGCGACCCCGCCTGAAACTCACCACGCCGTCCGACCATGGATAGCTCGCCATAGACCATGCCGCCCTCGTCCATGATGTCCAGGAGGCAGGCCACCGTCTAACGCCACCCCCTGTCCAACCCTCAATCGCAGGAAAGCCGTGGACCACCGGAAAACCGCCGTGCCCATTGTCTCTGCGCCATGCCGAGAGCGCGCCAGAGCGCCGCAGCCGACCAGCGTGCACACGCCGCGCCTTGCCTCGTCGTCTCCGCGCATGCACACACTCACCATGACCCTAGCTATCTCCTAGACATGCCCGTTCGCCGCCGTGCGACCCGTAGCCCCTGTACGCCGTCTCGAACACCGCCGCTCCCGCGCAGAGCATCGCCCGCGCCTGACCATTCTCGGCCGCCCGTGCCGCGCCATTAAGCCTGTAATGACCGCCAGGAAGCACCACGTCGCCCCCCACATCAGCCATGCCACTAGCCCCCTGTATCGCCGTCACCGACGAGCCCGAGCCCATGCCGCAATGTCCCTTCGCAGGTGTATAAATAGAGGCCGCCCAACCTCCATTCTCGACACCACCTCACTCCCACTCCTCACAGAACCTCCCACACATTTCCCTGGAGCAACGTGAGCACCAACCCGCCAGAATTTAGCCGGAGTCCGCCGCTGCAGAGCAAGAAGGGATACGTTGATTGGAGCCACCCCAGGAGCCGCCGTGACCACCGGTCGAACCGCCATCATCGAAAACGTCGTTCGCGCCCATCACCAACCCTAGCTGGAGCCCTTGTGAGCCCCCACATACCCCCACCGCTGCGTTAGGTTTAATTCCTCGCCGGAGCTGTTCACCGGAGACGACGAACTACAACTGTAGATCTTAGTCTAATCACATGACCTAGATTGAAAGGTACTGATTCGGGTTAGATGAGCCACTGACTAGTGGGACCCCCCTGTCAACAGCCCGGTACGCCAGCGCAATGCAGTTGGGCCGTCACGTTTACTTTCCCGGGCAAGCCTGGCAATTCAAATAGTATTTTTTTCTAATTTAGCTAAAACTAGTTTCAGTCTGTAGATTCAAAAATCAATTCAAAAAGATTTACTAAACCAAATTGCATGATTCCAATTTTGTTAGAAAGGTATTCAAATTATCTATCCAAGACCATTGGATTCAAACACTTTGAAATTATAGATAACCTATACCAAAAATAACAATACAGAGGCTTTTGCCACTTCAAACATTTTTCAAAAATGAACCATAAATGATTTTGAGTTAATTCCAACTCTCAAAAATCACATTTGATATGATCTTTCTGAATATGTAAAAATATTTAGGTTTACATGCAGTGATCTTGGACTAGTACTAAAAGAAAGCTATATAGGCATTTATAGTCACTTTAATTGGATTAATGAGTAATTTTAAACTTTATAAAATGTGACACCAGCCCGCCAGAATTTAGCCGGAGTCCGCCGCTGCAGAGCAAGAAGGGAGACATTGATTGGATCCATCCTAGGAGCCGCCGCGACCACCGTTTGAACCACCGTCATCGACAACGTCGTTCGCGCCCATCGCCAACCCTAGCTGGAGCCCTGGTGAGCCCCCACGTACCCCCACCGCCGCGTTAGGTTTAATTCCTCACAGAAGTTGTTCGCCGGAGACGACGAACCACAGCCATAGATCTTAGTCTAATCGCACGACCTAGATTGAAAGGTACCGATTCGGATTAGATAAGCCACTGACTAGTGGGACCCTCCTGTTAGCAGCCCGCTGCGCCAGCGTAGTGTAGTTTGGCCGGCCCGTTTACTTTCCTGCGCAAGCCTGGAAATTCAAATAGGATTTTTTTCTAATTTAGCTAAAACTAGTTTGTGTCAGTAGATTCAAAAATTAATTCAAAGAGATTCACTAAACCAAATTGCATGATTCCAATTTTGTTAGAAAGATATTCAAATTATCTATCCAAGCCCGTTGGATTCAAACCATTTGAAATTATAGATCACCTATACCAAAAATAACAAGGCAGAGGCTTTTGCCACTTCAAACATTTTTCAAAAATGAACCATAAATGATTTTGAGTTGATTCCAACTCTCAAAAATCACATTTGATAAGATCTATCTGAATATGTAAAAATATTTAGGTTTACATGCAGTGATCTTGGACTAGTACTAAAAGAATGCTATATAGGAATTTCTAGTCACTTTAATTGGATTAAAGAGTAATTTTAAACTTTATAAAATGTGACCACCACTTTAAATCACATTTCCAAGTATTAGAATATGTGGTGATGACATGTTACCACATGATCCCATATTTTAATTGGAGAATATTAAATCTTAAGAATTTTCAAGAGTAGAAATTACTTTTCTAAAATAAAATAAATAAGACTAGGTCTTTATTTCATGTGATGATTGTGATGATGCTATATCATCAAGTGTGAGACTTAGAGTGCTAAATAGAAGTAGTTAAGTATTGTTTGGTGATTGTGTACCTCGTATTCATTTATAGACGCTAGTACCGTCCCGGGATACGAGGAGGAGGAGTACTACGAAGAAGAAGAGAACTTCAACCACTACATTACTCAAGGCAAGCCTAGCACTACAAGTGAATTAAGCAAGCTAACACTTGCAATCTAGAATTGTGCAAGATAACCTATGCAAGATGCATTATACATGCTTTGGTTATGCAACCTTGATTATACCCATCCCAAGTTTTACTTGCAAGCTTTATTCTTTTACTTTTACCAAAGTTCTTTACCTTTAGTTAGTGATTTATGTGTATTCGACAGATGGGATAGATACCATAAAGAGTATAAAACTAGGCCTAAGTAGTTATACTTAGATGTTATCAAAAGGCATAAAACTAGAGATGGATAGTTACACTTGATTAGCACCCCTCATTAGCGAATACCCTCAACTTTAGTGGCTAGTGCTAAGCATAAAAGTTGATCATTTTAGATGGGAATACTTGGTGAAAATGATTATGAAAACCTTGGAATGATGTTTCATTCTATTGAAATGTTTTGACATGTGTTATGAACACAAAATTATTTGATGAGGAAAATGTTGAGGCATGAGCCTTAGCCCTTTTACAAAGACTGATGGTTGGGTTCCGATGCGATACCATTCCAATTTTACTGTACAACCACAATACTTGAATTGGGTAGGTATTAAATGGAAGCTTATATGCCTTAGTATGGGTTCCCTTCCGGAAAAGGTTGAGCTGTGGCTACCTCGTGATGAATGTCCACCTATGAAGTGCCCAGGATGGCAGATGGCCATGGATGAGAGGCCAAGCTCATAGGGGAGGTGCCTATACTAGGGTGTGTAATTGAAAGGTTATGATTGATTATCTGCATACTAAGTACGATGATTCAGGGCTATCCCTGATGGATGTATCGAATTTTGTGGTGAAAGTATACCACCTCTGCAGAGTGTTAAACTATTCGAATAGCCGCGTCCGCAGTCATGGACAATTGGAGTGGGCATACTGTTCCGTTGTCAGACGTTTTCAAAATGACTTGTGAATTGCACTATGACTTTGACTTGACCACAACAGGGTTGTGGATATGAACACTAGTTTCCCACTTAGGTGATGTAGAACATTAAATTAGTTTTCTTTACTTCTAAACTCAGTTAGAAATAAACCTACCTTTTTGCAAATAAACCTAGAGCGTAGGATTCCTACTATAACTACCTTACTTGTTAGTGATAGTTTGCGAGTACTTATAGAGTACTCATGGCTTTGTCCCTGGCTATTCCTGTGGCCAGACTATGAGGAGGACTACCAGGATGATGGACATCAGGAGGTCTACGACAACTAGGATCATCTCCCATCGTCAGCATTGCCTGTGACCCTGAAGATGGAGCCCCTACTACGATTACTTTCCGCTGCTTTGATTGTATTAAGACTGGATCATGAGATCCTTTATTTGTAAGACCTTATTACGGTTTGTAATGGATGATGTACTGTGGTACCAATTCTGTTATGTCTCGCAAAAATGGTAATCCTGGGATTGCGAGGTATGGCATAACATGCATCTGGGATTAAAATCTGGGTGTTGACAAGTTGGTATCAGAGCCATCCTGACCGTAGGAGACCCTAGTTAGAATGGACGTCTGAACAAAAACTTAGTTTCAAAAACAAAAGAAGTGAGTATTTATGAAAAAATATTTCCATTCTTATCCTTGAGATTCTTTCAAAAAAATTGATGTTCCTCAAAAGTTCTTGCAATTTTACATAAAATTTGACACACTTGATCACCTCACTAACTTGCTCACCCTAAATTATTATAGATGGAGGTCCAGTACTGCAAGTTCTACCAGTTGGGAAACGAAGGCCAGCTGATCTTTGAGAGGGATCTAGATGCACTGTCAGAGTATCTGCAGCACCTGCACCCAAAGTTCTTCAGGGCACAACTCAACAATCATGTAGGAGGAGATCTACAATGGCTGATAGTTGCAGATCTTAGAGGCAAGATGGAAGCACCCACTTCGGAGAAGATCCAATTCACCTTGAGGGAGAACAACTGGCTAGACGGACTAGCCAGGGTAATGCATGAAGCTCTCGCCCGTCTGTGTGGACAAAACATAAACCAGATCCAGGGAACTCGCTTTGCTCACTACGCAAGGCGTGATTCTATGGGAATGCCCTTGGAGATGCCAGGACATCCGGAGCTGAAGCACTAGGTGTACAATCTTGACTTCATGTTGTATTATAGGCAGAAGGAGTCGGACAATGCCCGTGCCTATGCCAACCACAACCATGCCATTGCAGTCAAGAAGGACCAGACCCTCGCCATGCTCGCCAAGGAGCGCCAATCACTTCGTAGTCAGCGTGACAATAAGGATCACACCATTGATCATCTTTGCAAGAAGGTAGCCACCCTCGAGAAGACCATTCGTGAACAGGAGATCCAGGTTGAAGCAAAGGAGGAGGAAGGTGAAGATATCCAAGGAGATCTCTATTCTTACCTCAGTGATGATAACGACTACCTGGAGGATGATGCCATGGAGTTCCACACTGATGATGATGATTCCGCCTTCATTGATGATGATTAGATGCACTTGAGCACTACCGTAGGAATGAGTTGTACCAGTCCCACTGTATCATAGTTTCACAGAATGGTTCTTAAAACCATCTATTTTCTATTTGTGTTGTGGTGTGTGTTTGTATTGTGTGATTAAATGAATGAATGAGAGGAAGTTCTTAGTTTGCAAAACCTGAGTCAAACTCAAAGTTTAAAGTTTTTGAAACAAAACCATGAACCTTAGAGATTTCCCTCTTATCTCATTATCTACCTCAATCTTCAGATGACTCATGGAAACCCTGAAGGAAGCAGTTCATCTCAGGACCCAATGTTGCAGATTCTGCAAATGCTAGTTTCTGACCATGAAGCTAGTAGAGCCGAACGCCAAGCCAACTTAGCCACTCTACAACAGATAGCTCAGATGGCCCACAATAATCAAGGCCATGGAAACCAAGATCATCATGGATCCAAGCTCAAGAACTTTCAGAATACCAACCCACCTATATTTAGTAAGTCTGAGGTTCCCTTAGATGCTGATGACTGGCTGCAAACCATGGAGAAAAATTTGGAGGTCGTAGGAGTTGAAGCCAATGAGAAAGTACTGTTTGCCACCCATTATCTAGTAGGAGATGCAAGAGCCTGGTGGAATAGCACCCGTACCATGAACGAAGGTCAGATGATGACTTGGGAAGCATTCAAGATCAAGTTCAGCCGCACCCATGTGCCCCAAGGTTTGGTCTCCAAGATGAGGGATGAGTTCAGGGAACTGAAGCAAGAAAGGATGACGGTAGTTGAATACCGTGACAAATTTCTGTCCCTAGCTAGATATGCCCCTGATGAGATTAAGACCGAGGCAAAGTAGAAGGAAAGGTTCCTGAATGGATTACATGATGAGATGCAGACTGTGTTAGTCAACATCCGTTTTGTAGATCTAGAAGAACTTGTGGACTCTGCCATTCAGATGGAAGGGAAGATAAGCCAAGCCAATGACAACTGCAAGCGCAGGATGATGCACCAGCCTGGATCCCACCATACCTAGAAGTATTGCCCCAACCCGTCTGCAGGATATGCCCCAAGAAGTAATAGACCCCCTATGTCCCGTCCAAACTATCCCAATTGTAGCGGAGGAAATTTGAAGTCTAGAGGAAACCACAAAAAAAACCCTGGCAACTCCAATAACTTCAACCGTGCAACACCCAAGTCCAACAGCAACAACAAAAACAACAACAACAACAATACTGCCCCAAGGACTGGAAGCAATGCTGTGCCCGTTGCAGGAAAAGACAAGTCCCAGATTACTTGCTTTGAATGTGGAGTCAAGGGTCACTACTCCAACGAGTGCCCTAAGAATCTTGCAGCATCCACCAATGTGAATGCACCTGCTCAACAGTAATGCCGTGTTCAGCCTGGGAGGAGGTTTACCCTAGGGAACTCGCTCAATAGCAATGGCCGTCTGTTTCGCATGAATGCGGAAGAAGCTCAGGAAGCGCGAGATGTCATGCTGGGTATGTTTTCTGTTAACTCAGTTTTAGCAAGAGTGTTGTTTGATTCTGGAGCATCGCACTCGTTTGTTATAGAAGAATTTGCATGCACTAGTAAGATTCAACCAACAAAATTGAAGCATGTTATGATAGTTCAAATACCTGGTTCAACCACCAAAGCTATAAAAATTTGCAAGGCTGTACCTATCAGAATCCATGGCATAATTTTTTATGCTAATCTAATAGTACTTGGAACCAAAGGTTTGGAAGTAGTACTAGGAATGGATTGGATGTTGAAACATAAAGGATTAATCGACTGTGCCAAGAAAGCCATAACCATGACCAGTAGCACTGGAGTATCAGTAGAGCATGTATCTGAGACCTTGCCCCGTCAACTCAAATGCAACAAGAGTCTAACCCAACCAACCATTGACCAAGTCAGAGTAGTCTATGAATACCCCAATGTGTCCCTAGAGGAATTGCCTAGTATGCCCCCAGATCGGGATATCGAGTTCATAATTGAACTAATTCCTGGAACTAGACCCATAGCTCAGAGACCTTATAGTATGAGCCCATTTGAGTTAGTGGAGCTGAAGAAACAACTTGATGCTATGCTGGAGAAAGGTTTGATTTAACCAAGCGCATCGCCATGGAGATTGCCTGTTTTGTTTGTGGATAAGAAAGATGGAGGTAACCGTTTGTGCATGGATTACTGAAATCCGAATCATGTCACCATCAAACACAAGTACCCACTGCCGAAGATAGAAGATCTGTTTGAACAGTTGACTGGTGCTAGAGTGTTTTCTAAGATTGATCTTAGAACTGGTTATCATCAACTCAAGATTCGTGTAATGGATATCCCAAAGACTGCCTTTACTACCAGATATGGATTGTATGAGTACACTGTCATGTCTTTTGGATTAACCAATGCCCCCGCTTATTTCATGAATCTCATGAATAAGATTTTTATGAACTTCCTAGATAAGTTTGTCGTTGTTTTTAGCGACGATATTCTGATCTACTCCAAGTCAGAAGAAGATCATGACCTACACCTGAGAACCATCCTTGAAACCCTTAGAGAGCATCAGTTGTATGCCAAGTTTAGCAAATGTGAGTTCTGGTTGAAGGAAGTAGGATTCCTAGGACATATTGTGTCGGCAGGAGGAGTCGCTGTCGTTTTTGCCAAGAACAAAGATGTCGAGGAATGGAAGGCCCCAACCACTCAAACCCAAGTCTGCGCATTTCTCGGATGAGTGGGATACTACCGCAAGTTCGTAGAAGGGTTTTCGAGCATCACAAGACCGATGACCCAATTGTTGAAGAAAGATAAGAAGTTTGAATGGACGGACAAATGTGAAGCAAGTTTTCAAGAGCTCAAGAAGAGATTGATTTCATCCCCAATCCTGATTATGCCGGATATCAAGAAGCCTTTTGATGTGTATTGTGATGCATCCAAGATTGGTCTCGGATGTGTGTTGATGCAAGAAGGCAAGGTTATAGCATATATGTCCCGACAACTAAAGCAACATGAGCAAAACTACCCTACCCATGACTTAGAACTAGCAGTCGTAGTTTTAGCTTTGAAGACATGGCGTCATTACCTTATGGGTAACCGCTGTGAGATTTATTCGGATCACAAGAGTTTGAAGTATATCTTCACTCAGAAGGAGCTGAATATGAGGCAAAGGAGATGGATAGAGTTAATCAAGGATTATGACCTTGACATTCACTATCACCCCAGCAAAGCCAATGTGGTAGCGGATGCTCTTAGCAGATTGCTGTGTAGATTAAACACCATGATCAAAGAAACCCAGCCAAATTTGCATGAAGAGTTGGAGCAGTTTAGAACGGAGCTAGTTAGCAAAGGATTTTTAGCTAGCATAGAACTTCAACCCACTTTGATCAGTCAGATCAAGGAAGCGCAGAAGGGAAATGCAAGTATCGATGGAATCAAGTGTCGTATCAGTACAGGGAAGGTACCCGGATTCACCGAAGATGAAGGAGTTTTGTGGTACAAAGGACATATCTGTGTGCCAGCAGATTCCAAGTTGAAACAAGTCATCATGTAGGAAGCTCATGATAGTCTTTATTCTATCCATCCCGGAGGAACAAAGATGTATTAGGATTTGAAGGAGCAATTTTGGTGGCACAAGCTAAAAAGAGAAATCAGAAGCTACATCGCCAAGTGTGATATCTGTCAGAGAGTCAAAGCGGAACACTAGAGACCCGCAGGACTTTTGCAACCATTGTAGATTCCAGAATGGAAATGGGATTCTGTCGGAATGGACTTTATCACTGGTTTGCCTACGTCTAGTAGGGGAAATGACTCTATTTGGGTCATAGTTGATAGATTGTCCAAGGTAGCCCATTTTATACCTGTCAAGACCACCTACCAGAGTTCGAAGCTAGCAGAGCTGTACATTGCTAGAATCGTCAGTTTGCATGGAACCCCTAAGACCATAGTATCGGATCGAGGAACCCAGTTTACCTCAAGATTTTGGCAGAAAGTCCAAGAAGGATTAGGAACCAAGCTGAACTTTAGCACAACTTATCACCCGCAGACCGATGGACAAACTGAAAGAGTCAACCAAATCTTAGAAGACATGTTGAGAGCTTGTGTGCTAGAATATGGATCAAAATGGGAAGATTGTCTGCCTTTCGCAGAATTCTCATACAACAACAGTTATCAAGCCAGTTTGCAAATGTCTCCCTTTGAATTTCTGTATGGAAGGAAGTGTCGAACCCCCTTGAATTGGTCGCAAGTAGGAGAGAGTAAGATCTTCGGACCTGACATTCTACGAGAAGCCGAAGAGAAGGTTCACAAAGTCCGTGAGCACCTCAAGACCGCCCAATCTAGACAAAAGAGTTATGCTGACAAAAGACGTCGAGACATGACCTTCAATGTTGGAGATTTTGTGTATCTCAAAGTATCACCATTGAAAGGAATGCAACATTTCCAATTGAAAGGGAAACTAGCCCCTAGATATATTGGACCCTTCAAGATTTTGAATCACCGAGGAGAAGTATCCTATCAACTGGAGCTGCCGGAGATGTTAGCCATACATGATGTGTTCCATATCTCGTTACTTCGCAAATGCCTAGAAGTTCCGGAGAAGACCGAAGTATTCAAGAACATCGATCACCGAGACATAGGTATCAACAAGGATCTAACCTATCGTGAAGTACCCATTCGTATTTTGGAAGAAACCTTTAGAACCACCAGGACCCAGAGTATCAAGTTTCTCAAGATCCAGTGGAGCAACCATACTGAAGAAGAAGCTACTTGGGAGCGAGAAGATTATATTATGATTGAGTTTCCAAATCTCTCTAGTTCCTAGTTTTTCCTAAATCTCCGGATGAGATTTTGTTTAAGGAGGCAAGGCTTGTAACACCCCAAAAATATTAAGCAAGATTAGTAAGTTCACAACACCCAAGTTTAGGGTTAACAAAAACTTTTATTATTAATTTGAATATGAGCATATGTGTGATTTGCATTAGTGTATCAGTGATTGCAATTGCCATGTTTGATTGCTACAAATGATAAGAAATGGTTTAAAGATGATTACTACATCATCTAGGCCAATTACAAACAAAATCAAAAGCAAGGAAATTCAAATATAGATCATATGATCAAATGGTCATTTTGACCAAAATTAACCACTAGACCACTTTGAGTGTTCCTAGTAAAGAATTTCTAATAGAAACATTTCCAATTCTTTTTACCCCTTGCTAGACCAAGTAAAAGTGAATCCAAGCCCACTTTACAAACTCACAGAAACTATATTCAAATCTATTTAAAGGACAATTCAAAATTGAATCAAGTGTATGTACTAAGATCACCATTTTGCAAAAACCACTCAAACCAATTCACCTTGGCAAACCCAAACAACCAGAGACTACCAAGCATGAGATTAGATCACTCACCAAAATTCATCCAAAAATTTCAAACTTGAGCTCATGCGGCCATTTGGTCAAACACAATACAGACACATATTAAACCTTGCCTAACTTCACTGTTTGGAGCATTGATCAATCGACCATTTGCCCCCATTTCACTCCCCCTATCTCCCCTAGTGTCTAGCAGCACCAGACACGCACGCCCTCTTTGTTGTTGCACCAGTGCGCCGCCGCCCGAAACTCACCACGCGGGCCGACCATGGACAACTCGCCATAGACCACGCCACCCTCGTCCATGATGTCCAGGAGGCAGGCCATCGTCCACCGCCACCTCCTGTCCAACCCTCGATCACAGGCAAGCCGTGGACCACCAGAAAAACGCCGTGCCCATTGTCTCTGCGCCATGCCGAGAGCGAGCCAGAACGCCGCAGCCGACCAGCATGCACACGCCGCACCTGGCCCTCTCCATGCGTGCACACACTCGCCATGACCCTAGATATCTCCCAAACATGCCCGTTCACCGCCGCGTGACCCGTAGCCCCTGTACGCTATCTCGAAGACCGCCGCTCCCGCACAGAGATTCGCCTGCGCCCGACCATTCTCGGCCACCCCATGCCATGCCATTAAGCCTGTGATGACCACCAGGAAGCACTGCGTCGCCCCCTATGCTCATCCACGCCGCTAGCCCCTGTATCACTGTCACCGACGAGCCCGAGTCCATGCCGCAATGTCCCTTTGCCGTTGTATAAAGAGAGGCTTCCCCAACCTCCATTCTCCACACCACCCCACTTCCCACCCCTCACAGAACCTCCCACACCCTTCCCCGGAGCAAGGCGAGCACCAGCCCACCGGAATTTAGCCGGAGTCCGCCACTGCAGAGGAAGAAGGGAGCCGTTGGTTGGAGCCACCCCAGGAGCCGCCGCGACCTCCATTCGAACCGCCGTCATTGACAACGTCGTTTGCCCCCATCGCCGACCCTAGCTAGACCCCTGGTGAGCCCCCATGTACCCCCACCATGCGTTAGGTTTAATTCCTCGCCGGAGCTGTTCGCTGGAGACAACGAACAACAGCCGTAGATCTTAGTCTAATCACACAACCTAGATTGAAAGGTACCGATTCGGGTTAGATGAGCCACTGACTAGTGGGACCCCCCTGTCCGCAGCTCGCTACGCCAACATAGTGTAGTTGGGCCGCCCCGTTTACTTTCCCGCGCAAGCCTGACAATTCAAATAGGACTTTTGCCTCTTCAAACATTTTTCAAAAATCAACCATAAATGCTTTTGTGTTGATTCCAACTCTCAAAAATCACATTTGACAAGATCTATCTGAATATGTAAAAATATTTAGGTTTACATGGAGTAATCTTGGACTAGTACTAAAAGAATGCTATATAGGCATTTCTAGTCACTTTAATTAGATTAAATAGTAATTTTAAACTTTATAAAATGTGACCACCACTTTAAATCACATTCCCAAGTATTAGAATATGTGGTGATGACATGTGTCCACATGATCCCATATTTTAATTGAAGAATATTAAATCTTAAGAATTTTCAATGAGTAGAAATTACTTTTCTAAAATAAAATAAATAAGACTAGGTCTTTATTTCATTTGATGATTGTGATGATGCTAGATCATCAAGTGTGAGCCTTAGTGTGATAAATAGAAGTATTTAAGTATTGTTTGGTGATTGTGTACCTCGTATTCATTTGTTGACGCTAGTACCGACCCGGGATACGAGGAGGAGTACTACGAAGAAGAAGAAGAGAACTTCAACCACTGCATTACTCAAGGCAAGCCTAGCACTACAAGTGAATTAAGCAAGCTAACACTTGCAAGCTAGAATTGTGCAAGATAACCTATGCAAGATGCATTATGCATGCTTTGGTTATGCAACCTTGATTATACCCATCCCAAATTTTACTTGCAAGCTTTATTCTTTTACTTTTACCAAAGTTCTTTACCTTTAGTTAGTGATTTATGTGTATTGGACAAATGGGATAGATACCATAAAGAGTATAAAACTAGGCCTAAGTAGTTATACTTAGATATCATCAAAAGGCATAAAACTAGAGATGGATAGTTACACTTGATTAGCACCCCTCATTAGCGAATACCCTCAACTTTAGTGGCTAGTGCTAAGCATAAAAGTTGATCATTTTAGATGGGAATACTTGGTGAAAATGATTATGAAAACCTTGGAATGATGGTTCATTCTATTGAAATGTTTTGACATGTGTTATGAACACAAAATGATTTGATGAGGAAAATGTTGAGGCATGAGCCTTAGCCCTTTTACAAAAACTGATGGTTGGGTTCGGATGCGATACCATTCCAATTTTACCATACAACCACAATACCTAAATTGGGTAGGGCTTAACTAGAAGCTTATATGCCTTAGTATGGGTTCCCTTGCAGAAGAGGTTGAGCTGAGGCTACCTTGTGATGAATGTCCACCTATGCATTGCCCAGGATGGCAGATGGCTATGGCTGGGAGGCCAAGCTCATAGGGGAGGTGCCTATACTAGGGTGTGAAAATGAAAGGTTATGATTGATTATCCGCATGCTAAGTATGATGATTCAGGGTTATCCCTAATAGATGTATCGGATTTTGTGGTGAAAGTGTACCACCTCTGCGGAGTGTCAAACTATTCGAATAGCCACGTCCACGGTCATGGACAGTTGGAGTGGCCATACTGTTCGTGAGATGTTTTCAAAATGACTTGTGAATTGAACTATGACTTTGACTTGACCACAACAGGGTTGTGGATATGAGAACTAGTTTCCCACTTAGGTGATGTAGAACATTAAATTAGTTTTCTTTACTTCTAAACTCAGTTAGAAATAAACCTAGCTTTTTGCAAATAAACCTAGAGCCTAGGATTCCTACTAGAACTACCTTGCTTGTTAGTGATAGTTTGTGAGTACTTAAAGAGTACTCATGGCTTTGTCCCTGGCTATTCCCGTGGCCAGACTATGAGGAGGACTACCAGGATGATGGATAGCAGGAGGTCTACGACAACTAGGATCATCTCCCATTGTCAGCATTGCCTGTGACCCTGAAGATGGAGCCCCAACTACATTTACTTTCCACTGCTTTGATTGTATTAAGGCTGGATCATGAGATCCTTTATTTGTAAGACCTTATTATGGTTTGTAATGGATGATGTACTGTGGTACCAATTCTGTTATGTCTCGCAAGAATGGTAATCCTGGGATTGCGTGGTATGGCATATCAGGCATCTGGGATTAAAAATCTAGGTGTTAACACCTGGAGGCCATCGAACTTCGGGTTTTCTGAAGGGAGCTTGAAGCCCTTCCACATTTGAGTCTGCCGTATGGCTCTGCTGAAGAAGCTAGCACCGCAGAGCTTTGTTCCTTCATCCTCCGACTCTGTTGAGTAGGAACGCTTGTCGCGCATCTTGTCGACCTTGCGCTAAGTGATTTCGTCACGCATGTCGTATTCGCAGCTATGTCGCCGTGGACTGCAGCGGTTGTGTTCTCCCTCGTTGGAAGATGACGAGGGTTATCTTGCAGGTGGAGCCTTGGATTTCTTTGGCTCTGGTGTTGGCTCCTTAGTGAGCGCAACTTCGACCAGCCTGAGTCCGGCAATGGCGGATCAGTGCACGGCAGATCGTGGATCTCCGGCTGGTGGCTGGTTCGTCAATAGGTACATGGTAGATGCTATCACTATGGCCTGTAGTGTCTTGGGTATCATGTTACCCCGAGAGTCCACCACCATGAATGAGAAATCGAGGGCCTTGGTGGCTTCTTCTCGATCTTTGTCGCTGAGGTGGTCCAGTCGAGAGAATTTGGAATCTCAGGGACCATTGCCTTTCGAGGAGTATCCATCGATGGAGGAGAGTGCTGCTCGTCGAGCAGTCAACTCATTTACGTCCTTCTCGCAGGCCTCGAGTTGTGCGTTCACCGCCTACTGCTGATTGAACTCCTTGACGAGCATCAAGTGGTATCTCATCAGCAAGTCACAAGATGCGTCTGGTTGGAGGGGGTTGCCCTGCAGGGCCTCCTAGACTCGTGCCCACCCAGCCTTGTTGAGGAAGATTTGTTGGCGCTCCGTCTCATGGTTGACGTTGACGCCCAGAGTGTTTGGGTTGGGATGGTTGGGTTGTTCACTATTGGCAGGGCCATTGGTGGGAGCTCCATTCATTGGCCCTCCGTTGCTGGTGTTTCCTTGATTGTCATCATCACTACAGGTGATGACAACACACATGTAGTGGTTGGGGAGGTCACTGCTCCCGCAACTTTCTGATCTGGAGCCGTAGGTGCCGTCCTCCGACGATGGGTCGCGTAGATCGGAGTTGCAACTGTTGTTGTTGGCCATGTCGTAGGCCAAAGCCAACGCGTTGACTTGCTCAGGGTGCCGATTGGTGGTGGGAACCATGAGGCAGGTGCAATCAAAGGTGCCGACAGATGGTTGGCGAAGCAAAGCATGCTGATCTAGCCAACCTAGAAGTGTAGGCTCCCGATCGTCATGCCGGTTCTGTCGCCCACGGACTCGAAGTCTAGGCAAGTCTCTAGCGAGTGGACAGTGAAGTCGAAGGTGCCAAAGAGGAGGTGATTCTTCACTGCATCAGAGTTGTAGATCGCAGTTGATGATGCCGAGGAAGCCGCAACATCAGCACTCCTGCTTGCCACAAACGACGCCAATTGACGAGGGGTTAACTCGTCAATGACCCATCGTTGATGGACTTGGTTTAGAGGAAGTGGGGAGTGCTGGAGGCAACGATCAGCTAGCAAACAAGCACATCGGGGACACACGGTTTACCCAGGTTCAAGCCCCTAGAAGGGACCCTACTCCTGCTTGTCAGCTCTTTGTTAATGGAGGAATCGAAGATTACAGGGGTGCGTAGATGCATTCTGGCGGTGTGTGAGCTAGGGTTGCAAGGTGTACTTCTCGATGCTCTATCCTAGCCTTTATATAGAGAGGCTAGGTCTCGGGATAGCAGGCCAAGTCGGTTACAAATTAGGATTTTCCCTTTAAGTTTCCTATGTACACATGTCGTGCTTACCAAGGATCTGCGTCTTCTAAGACTTGGGCCACCTGAATCATCTTGGGCCTTGCCGTAAGATTCTCTTGGGCTGCACCGTATAGGCCAAACCTAGGTGCTCGTGAGGCATACCCATGTCAACAACTCTTCCTCGATGTTTCCATTCAGGAAGGTGGTTTTCACATCCATCTACCACATTTCTTAATCGAAATGTGCAACAAATGCTAGTAGAATCCAAATAGACTTTATCTTCACTAAGGGAGAGAATGTCTCTTCATAATCAATTCCTTGAATTTGTCGGAAATCCTTTGTGACAAGTTGAGCTTTGTAGATAGTGATGTTTCCATCAGCATGTGTCTTTTTCTTGAAGATCCATTTATTCTCTATAGCCTTTCAGCCTTCAGGAATATCTACCAAGGTCCATACCTAGTTGTCATACATGGACTTCATTTAAGATTCCATGGCTTCTCGCCATTTCTCGGGTTCAGGGCCTTCCATCACTTCCTTGTAGTTTGGAAGTTCATTATGTTCAATCAACATGACCATGTTCACAAGATGTCCATACCAATCAGGAGTGGAACGTTTTCTTATGGACCTACATGGTTCGATAGCTATCTCTTCATAAGGTTCTTGATCATCATTGTTTGCTCCCACTTCAATTGACGAGGACAGTCCCATAATAGCTTCCGTTGCGACACTCGACATTTGAAGATCAGGATCAACAATCCCATCGAGTTCTATCTTCCTTACACTTACACATTTCACGAGGAACTCTTTCTCTAGGAAGGTATCATTCTCTATGAAAAAAAGTTTGCTCTCTGCTTGGTTTTCTCCTTTGGATATACTACAAAGATGCATTTTTCCGCTTTCGGTTCAAGTTTATCAGGCAGTAGTTTCTTAACATAAGCCTCACATTCCCAAACTTTCAGAAGAGTTAACTTTGGATTCGTGCCATGCCATATCTCATACGGTGTTGTCTTCACGGCTTTGGATGGCATTCTATTTAAATTTAATGCAGCAGCCTCAAGTGCAAATCCCTAGAATGATACAGATAAGTCGGTGAGAGATATCGTAGACCGTACACTATCCAACAGAGTGCGATTACATTGCTCGGACACACCATTATGCTGTGGTGTTCTAGCCAGCGTAAGTTCAGGTACTATGCCACAAGCCTTCAGATTTGTGCCAAACTCGTAACTCAAATACATGCCCCCTTGATTAGGACGAAGGTGCTTGATTTTATTATTGAGTTGATTCTCAACTTCACTATGAAATTCTTTGAACTTTTTAAATGTTTCAAACTTGTGTTTCATCAAGTAGATATACCTGTATCTACTCAAGTCATCAGTGAAGGTGACAAAGTAACGATAACCATTGCACGTGGAGACACTCATTGGTCTACATACATCAGAATGTATGACTCCCAATAGGTCCACAACTCATTCCATCATACCGTTGAACTGTGTCTTGGTCATTTTTCCCATGAGGCATGGTTCGCTTGTATCGAGAGATTCAGAATCTAACAACTCCAGAAGTCTAGCAGAATGAAGCTTCTACATGCGTTTTACTCCTATATGATCCTGATGGCAATGCCACATATACATGGAATTATCACCACCATGCTTCCATCGCTTGGCATCTGTGCTATGCATGTGTGTGTCATCACAATCAAGATTCGATAAGAATAAACCTTTACTTTGTCGCGCATGAGCATAAAACAAATTATTCATATAAATAGAACAACCATTTGTCTTTGATTTAAATGAATAATGGTCTTGCAACAAGCAAGATCCACTAACAATATTCATGCTCAGGGTTGGTACATAGTAACACTTATTAAAATTCAAAACTAATCTTGAAGGACGACACATGGGGAGAGTCCCGATAGCCAGGACGTCAACTTTGTGGCCGTTGCTGACACACATCATCACCTCATCTTTCACCAGATGCCGCTTATTCTACAAATCCTATTGAGAGTCACAAATGTGAGCAACAAAACCAGTATCGAATACCTAGGTGTTGCTCCTGGCACCAGTGAGGAAAACATCAATAACATGAATATCATATATACCTTTTTCTTTGGCAATGATCTTGCCTGCCTTCTTATCATCCAATTACTTGGATTATTTGCGCTTCCAGCGACCCTCACCCTTGTAGTAGAAGCAAATGATGCCCGACTTGGCCTTGGGAGCCCTGGAGGAAGTGACAATAGGCTTTCCATCCCTTTTCGGTTTGCCCCTCTTTCCCTTGCCCTTGTTGGTGGTCTTCTTGAAGTCACCAGTCTTATTGACCAATAGTATGTTGTGCTCCTTCTTGATCTCCACCTCAGCGTGCTTGAGCATGGCGAACAACTTAGACAAAGTTTTGTCCATATTGGGAATATGCCCTAGAGGCAACCGTGTATGATGTTATTCCTGATGTATTCATAAAGTTATTATATTGTCCTTGTATGAACTTATGATATATAACATTGAATATGTGATTCGGTTATGGAACTATATATTCATGCTATTCATACTATGTGTCATTGGTCATTGAGGTTGTTCTGGACACTCAAGTTAGAATAATGTGAAAGTCGACTGATGACTCGATTCCACTTGTCATGGGCATGGTGATGCTATTCTGACTTACACGAATCCGGATAAAGAGTTTAGCGAGTCGGACTGACCCATAATGAGATACAATGAACACGTCTTCATTTGTATGTCTCACCCAATGTAATCCTTAGACCTAAGATTATTGCACAATTCAAGTTGTGGATCGCTGACTTAGGTTCTGTCAAACATTGTTCTGTCAAAGGGCAGTTATAAAGTCAGAGTTCGGGTCAACTGAGAATCAAGTTGCGTGATGTGGATAACCAAGAATTTATTGCTTAAATACTCGTTCACGCTATTCATAAGATTCACGTCATTCCCTATTAACAATATGTCATCCACATATAGTACCAGGAATGCCACTGACTTCTCATTCACTTTATTATAGATGCAAGCCTCTTCTTCATTTTATACAAATCCAAAACCTTTGACGACTTCATCAAATCGAAGATTCGAGCGCCGAGATGCCTGCTACATTCCATAAATGGACCTCTGAAGCTTCCATACCTTATCAGCATCCCCTGCATTGACAAAACCTTCCGGTTGCATCATATACAACTCTTCCTCGATGTTGCCATTCAGGAAGGTGTGTTTCACATCCATCTGCCATAATTCTTAATCGAAATATGCAACAAATTCTATTAGAATCCGAATAGACTTTATCTTTGCTATGGGAGAGTGATACGTCCATTAATTTTGCATCACTATTCTATGTCTTAATTCACTATTATTCATTGATATATTTCGTATTGAGAGGTGATACTTATGTTATTTCATCTGTTTTTGCATGGTTGATGACTTTTGGAGCATGGACCAGTGTAGTCAGGATTCTGATGGAAAAGGTGTTGTTTAGAGGCAAAATTCACGAAGATCAGAAAATTTGGGAAAATATACAGAAAATCCTATTTTTCCAGAAGACTAAGGATGCCAGAATACGGAGTGGAGATGGGCCACAGAGGGCCCACACCACCCCATGGTGTGGGCAGCCCTAGGCCGCGCCAGCAGGTGGTGTGGCCACCCTGGCCCACTCCAGCCTCTCCCCTCTGGCGTATATTATCCTCCTGAAACCCTAAGACTTGGGGAGCAACCACAGAAAGATTCCGCCGCCTCTGCGGGGCTAAAAACACCAAGAGAGAAAGATCTCTCCGGCAGACAGATTTCTGCCGCGGGAATTCCTTCCCGGTGAGGGGAGATCGTCGCCATCAACACCACAATCAAGCTGGACTTCATCGTGATCATCATCATCATCACCACCATCATCACCATCAGCACCCTCATCACCATCTCCATATTGCTGTAACAATTGGGTTGAATCTTGCATAGTTCATAGGGGAAACTTTCCCGGTGTTGATTACTCTTTGTAGTTGATGCTATTGCGTGAACCGTTGAATTATTGTTTATGTTCAGATTGTTATACATCATTATTCCACCTCTGATCATGGTCCATATGATGTCTTGTGAGTAGTTCGTTTTGTTCTTGAGGACATGGGAGAAGTCTTGTTGTTAGTAGTGGAGTTGTGTTGAGAAAGATTCAATAGTTTGATATTTAAGTTGTGGTGTACTTCTTCTAGTGGTGTCATGTGAACGTCGACTACAGGAGACCTCACCTATATGGGCCTAGGGGAATTCATTGTGTATTTGGCTACTAATCGTAGGGGTTGCCGGAGTGACAGAAACCTGAACCCCCGTTAGAAAACGATTGCACAAGGGACGTAAGGGTCTTAGAGTTTAAAGCTGTGGTTAGGTTTCTACCTTAATTACTTCCTTGTACTTACAGATGTTTGCAAGAGGTATAATCACAAGTATGTATTAGTCTTGGATGGGGTGGTACATTAGCACAGGTTCACCCACACAACACTTAGCAAGCTATAGAAGATTAATCAACTATATGAAGCGAAAGCACTTGATAGTCTTCCCATGTGTCCTCCAGAACGTTTGGTCCTCTTAAGTAATACAACCGGCTTGTGCTTTGCTGCATAAAGGATTGGGCCACTTGTTGCATTTATTCCTACTGTCTTTTATTTACTCGTATTTTGTTTACTTGCTTTATCAAAAACCCCTAAAAATCCGTTTGCTAAGTATTTGTAGAGAATTCCTGATCCATACCACTAGCCAACACCTTCTGCTCCTCGTTGGGTTCGACACTCTTACTTATCGAAAATACTGCGATACACCCCCTATACTTGTGGGTCATCAAGACTATTTTCTGGCGCCGTTGCTGGGGAGTGAAGCGTTATTGGAGAGTGGAACTGGTAAAGGAAATTTCTACTGTTAGTATTGTTTACTGCTGTTAGTTGCTTTATTTTCGTTATGTATAATTCGCTGAGTTTCTTATTTGGTAATGCTACTACCACTGCTAAGGTAGTATATAAGCCACCACCTGCTGAGAATGATGTTTTCAAAATACCTACAAGAATTATTGATCGTGTTATGGATAACTACTATGTTGGGGATGGAACTGTCCATCCCAGTGATCATTTGCTCTTTATACACGAATTATGCGGGTTGTTCAAGTGTGCAGGTATTACTAAAGATCAAGTTAAGAAGAAGTTATTCTTATTATCACTGAAAGGAAGAGCTGAGGAATGGTATAAGCTGCTGAAGAATGGTCAAGCTTTGGAATGGGAGGAAACAGTGCCTCTCTTTTATTCAAAGTTTTATCCTCCTAGTGAGATTCATAAAGATCGGAATCAAATATACAACTTTTGGCCTCTTGATGGAGAGAGTACAGCTCAAGCTTGGGGGAGATTGAAGTTACTAATGCTCAAATGTCCCATTCATGAGCTTCCCAACAATATTATTATCAGTAACTTTTATGCAAGACTCCCTCTACATGACAAGGATTTATTGGACGCTTCTTGTGCTGGATCATTCACTCGTATGGAAGAAGAAGCTAAATGGGATCTTCTGGATCGTATTCAAGACAATGCTGAAGCTTGGGAGAATGACAAAGGTAGAAAGTCAGGTATAAATTATGATTATGAATGCATTGAATCTTTTGTGGGAACTGATGACTTTCAAAGTATTAAAAAAGCTTATGGTCTAGATTCTCAAGCTATTGCTTCTTTTTTTAAGGCCTTTGCTTCCTACATTGAAGTGCCTAAAAAGAAGTGGAATAAGTATCATGAACCTTATAAAGATATTGCTAAGAGTGTTCCTGCAAGAAATACTGAAGTTTATACTGCTAATCATGTTTTACCTGAACGTTATATTGAGAAAATGCCTTTTCCAGTTAAGGTAAAGGAACATTCTATGGTAGCTAGTATGGTTAATGGAAGTACAAGTAAGGCTGTTGAACCTGATAAACAAATGGTTGATGAACCTATAATAGCAAGTGTGAAAGACTTTGTTACTAAATATAAAGAAGAGGGACACACTATCCTTTGTAAGGATATCTCTAATATTGTTTCAAAAAGTAGTGTTATGAGAGCTAGTATTCCTGTGTTTTCTGTTAGAATAAGTGATCATTGCTATGATGGCCCTTGTGATGGCTATATTGTTAAGTTTATGCATGATACTGAAAGTTATTATGAGAGAGGGAAAAGTGTTCTTATGTATCTCAATAATATCAAGTTTCCTCGTTTTATGCTGAAAGTTTTTATGTTGCACTTCTTTTGCCTTCCTATGCAAGTAGCCTCTGGCTTCAACAACTTGTTTGTTTACAAAATTCCCTTGCATAGAAAGTGGGTTAGACTTAAATGTGTGTGTGTTTTTGCTTCTTAATGCTCTCTTTCACTTCAATTCATATTCCTGAGTGAGCATCTTCAAATTATCATTCCCATCTTAATGGCTATAAAGAAAGAGCTTTATGGGAGACAACCCAATTTGTTTTTGCTTTCAGTTTGTTTTTGTTTCTTTGAGTCTTGGAAGTTATTACTTGGTAATAACTGCTCTTTATCTGTTTTGTTTGGTTTTTGTGTCAAGATCAACCTCTAATGAGAGAGAAGTAATATTTGGGGAAGTTGCTGTCCTGAAACAGATTTTTGTGCTTCACCGTAAAAATTCGTGAGAGATCTCTGTATGTCAGATTGAGCTGTAATTGTTTGTGCTTGTGCCCCAGGTTGTTATTTAACTTTCTTTAGTTTTGCACTTTTTGATTTGAGCAACAGAAGATTTTAGAAAAAATCAATCTTTACCTGCTGGTCTGTTTTGCTAAATTTTGCCACTCTTGCATTTGCTTCTTTATTCGATTTCCTTTTTGAATTCTTTTTGGGTTTTCAGAAGGAGTTTCTATAGTAGCTTATGTTTGATGGTTCTCAGTTGAAGTTGGACTCAAAAGGTTTTATCACTTCACTTATACTAATGTTGCTAATGAGAACTGTGTGAAGTTTTGTGTGAAAGAAATTTCTAGGAAGTGGAGATAATGGTGTAATAAGGAAGAGAAGGGTTTTATGACTCACGTAATAAGTGTATGAATATGAAGATATTGATGCCTTTCAAGTTATAACTCCAGAGAGATTCATCAAGGACCAAATTCAGAGACCTGCAGAGTCCGTTTTCAAATAGGTAACAATTATGAAGCACAATGGTGTCCGCCAAGGATAAAGGAAAGGAGCCTATGGAGGAAGATCTCCAAGACCCCAAGCAGGGGCTGGTACCTTTAGTCTCTTGCCCTGCATCAATGAAAGCCCTACGAGTCACTAAGGAATTCTGCGATAAGTACCGAGACTTGAGGAGGAAGGTGGACATGCTTCAATGGGAGAATAATAGGCTTCGCAAGATGCTGGAAGATTTCCTCACGTCAACTAAGAAAATATTACCACCACCACCGAAGGAGTAATTCATCATCAGGTTTGGCATCCCCTTGGTTTGTTCCAAGCTTGGGGGAGTGCCGCGGTATCACATCACTATCTTCTATCTTTTTACGTTATTAGTAGTCATATCATGAATAGAGAAGTTATTATGTAGTATGGTTTGCATTATGGAAGTGCCCCCTCTCTCGTTAGATATGTATCCCTTGGTGTGAGTTTCCATTATGGAATATTAATGAGAAGTTCTATCATTTATTCTTTTGCATAGCTTATATGAGTTTTCAATTCGTGGTTATATGATTGATCTTGTTGTTAGTATTGGTATCACTTTGGGATCATTGAGTTAATTTAGTTGGTTTTGGCAAACCTGGCTCGGTCAGTAGCAACACTATTTTTGATAGTTGAATGAAAAGATAGAAGTACTCTAAAGAAATATAATCTCACCATCTTTCTTTCTTGATTTTCTCATAAGTCTAGTATTCCCTAGTTAAGATCTTTTGTGCTTCCAAGGAAGATTGCATGTTTGTTTTTATCACTTGTATGTTTGTTTGTTTCCTTCAACTCTTATACTTGCTTCCCAGCCTTGCTAGCCAAAAACCTGTACTGAGAGGGTATTCTTCTCGTGCATCCACTCCTTTAAACCAAAACCCATGCCATTTGTGTCCACCATACCTACCTAGTAACATTATTGCTATTCCAAGTAAATTCTTGTTTTGTCTACCTCCCAAATTAAACTTGTTATGTGAAAATTAGTGTTAAATCTCTCACGAACTTGATGACACACTTTACTTTCTTGCATTTAATAAACTTGAGCCATTGTGCTCACCTATGTTGCGTATATGCTTGCGCTTTGTAAGTTGTGAATTAGCAGAACCATGCTGTCATGGGGAACGCTTTCAACATTGCACTAGTACTTTGTAGCAAGTTGATATCATGTTCTTTTGTCTATGGATGTCGTCGGTGTGAAATTAAAGGGGAGCTTGTAAGTCCATGGAGTTATGCATATGTGTTAGAGAAACGCCTGGGCCGCTGGTCTAATCCATGCTAACATGGTGGAAACCTGCAGCGTAACCATAACGAGTATCTATGAAGCATTCTTCTTATAAAAAAAGAGATAGAGATTGAGAAAAAGAGAAAAGAAAAAAAAGGAGAGATATTATGAAAATAGGAAAGAGAGAAAAAAGCACCATATTCCCATGGTAAATAAGAAGATTGCTGAGATGCTTGTTGTCTGCTTGCCTTGTCATTTTGATATGGGGATTCTTCCGTATCATCGGGCAAGGGGTACCTCGTTGGTGGTTCTCTATGATACACATATGCTTACGATGACAAGAACTTAACGGTGACTAAACTTGAGTAGCATGAGGAGCGGCCCTCGTATTCAAGGGACGTGAGATTCTCAACTTACAACTTGACAATGCATATCCTCATATTTGATCACTTTAACCGTAATCACCTAAAGATGCCTATGATAGGGGCAATGAGAGCTGAAAGCTAGTAAGTATCATAATTTTTGGGAGCTCTTTATGAGACTTGCAATCCCTGCTTCCCTCTTTGAAGGGCCTTTCTTTTACTTTGTAGATTAAGTCAGTAAACCTACTCCCTTCTATCTCAGCAAGTATTTTGAGTTGTGGTGTTTCATTCATTCATATGATGATTTATTCAATCGTGTCTTATGTTCCTTGTTTTGCACATTGCTCTTATCTTGATGTTTACTACTTTGAAAGCTATCATTGAAAACTAGCTATTTGTGAACTCCAGCAAATTATGAACTATTCTTCGACCAAGAGCTAAGTTTGCCATTACCAATTAGGATTTACTTTATGTATCTTTATTGTGTTTCCTTTACTTATTACAAGTTGAGTTATATAATAGTGAGTTGTCTTCTATTATGATCTATGTATTTGATGAATGTGATGCTTCTTGTCCATATTATTTTATCGACTCTTCACTCCATAAACCTGAGGTCATGTTTATTGAGCTCAGTTTCGCTTGGGCACAAGCGAAGTCTAAGCTTGGGGGGAGTTGATACGTCCATTTTGCATAACTAGTCTATGTCTTAATTCACTATTATTCATTGATATATTTCATATTGAGAGGTGATACTTATGTTATTTCATCTGTTTTTTGCAACGTTGATGACTTTTGGAGCATGGATCGCTGCAGTCAGGATTCTGATGGAAAAGGTGTTGTTTCGAGGCAAAGTTAGCGAAGATCAGAAAATTCGAGAAAATATACGGAAAATCCTATTTTTCCAGAAGACTAAGGATGCCAGAAGACGGAGTGGAGATGGGCCACAGGGGGCCCACACCACCCCCTGGCGCGGGCAGCCCTAGGCCGCGCCAGCAGGTGGTGTGGCCACCCTGGCCGACTCCAGCCTCTCCCCTCTGGCGTATATCATCCTCCAGAAACCCTAAGACTCGGGGAGCGACCACAAAAAGATTCCGCCGCCTCTGCTGGGCGGAAAACACCGAGAGAGAAAGATCTCTTCGGCAGACAGATTTCTGCCGGGGGAATTCCTTCCCGGAGAGGGGAAATCATTGCCATCAACACCACCATCAAGTTGGACTTCATCGTGATCATCATCATCATCATCACCACCATCATCACCATCAGCACCCTCATCACCATCTCCATATTGCTGTAACAATTGGGTTGAATCTTGCATAGTTCATAGGGGAAACTTTCCCGGTGTTGATTACTCTTTGTAGTTGATGCTATTGAGTGAACCGTTGAATTATTGTTTATGTTCAGATTGTTATACATCATTATTCCATCTCTGATCATGGTCCATATGATGTCTTGTGAGTAGTTCGTTTTGTTCTTGAGGACATGGGAGAAGCCTTGTTGTTAGTAGTGGAGTTGTGTTGAGAAAGATTCAATAGTTTGATATTTAAGTTGTGGTGTACTTCTTCTAGTGGTGTCATGTGAACGTCGACTATATGAAACTTCACCTATATGGGCCTAGGGGAATGCATTGTGTATTTGTCTACTAATCTTAGGGGTTGCCGGAGTGACAGAAACCTGAACCCCCGTTAGGAAACCATTGCACAAGGGACGTAAGGGTCTTAGAGTTTAAAGCTGTGGTTAGGTTTCTACCTTAATTACTTTCTTGTACTTACGGATGTTTGCAAGGGGTATAATCACAAGTATGTATTAGTCTTGGATGGGGCGGTACATTAGCACAGGTTCACCCACACAACAGTTAGCAAGCTAGAGAAGATTAATCAACTATATGAAGCGAAAGCACTTGACAGTCTTCCCATGTGTCCTCGAGAACGTTTGGTCCTCTTAAGTAATACAACCGGCTTGTCCTTTGCTGCATAAAGGATTGGGCCACTTGCTGCATTTATTCCTACTATCTTTTATTTACTTGCTTTATCAAAAACCCCTAAAAATCTGTTTGCTAAGTATTTGTAGAGAATTCCTGATCCATACCACTAGCCAGCACCTTCTGCTCCACGTTGGGTTCGACAATCTTACTTATCGAAAATACTGCGATACACCCCCTATACTTGTGGTTCATCAGAGAGAATGTCTCTTCGTAGTCAATTCCTTGAATTTGTCGAAAATCCTTTGTGACAAGTTGAGCTTTGTAGATAGTGACGTTTCTGTCAGCATCTGTCTTTTTCTTGAAGATCCATTTATTCTCTATAGCCTTTCGGCCTTCAGGAATATCTACCAAGGTCCATACCTGGTTGTCATACATGGACTTTATTTCGGATTCCATGGCTTCTTGCCATTTCTCGGGTTCAAGGCCTTCCATCGGTTCCTTGTAATTTGCAGGTTCATCATGTTCAACCAACATGACCATGTGCACAAGTTGTCCGTACCAATCAGGAGTGGTACATTTTATTGTGGACCTGTGGGGTTCGAGAGCTATCTCTTCATGAGGTTCTTTATCATCATCATTTGTTCCCATTTCAATTGATGAGGACAGTCCTGGAACAGCTTCTGTTGCGACACTCGACATTTGAAGATCAGGATCAACAATCTCATCGAGTTCTATCTTCCTTCCACTTACACCTTTTATGAGGAACTCTTTCTCGCGGAAGGTACCATTCTCTGTGACAAACGGTTTTCTCTCTGCTTAGTTGTAGAAGGTATATCCAATAGTCTCCTATCGATATCCTACAAAGATGCATTTTTCCGCTTTCGGTTTGAATTTAACAGGCAGTAGTTTCTTAATATAAGCCTCACATCCCTAAACCTTCAGAAAAGATAACTTTGGCTTCTTGACATGCCATATCTCATATGATGTTGTCTTCACGTCTTGGGATGGCGTTCTTTTAAAATGAATGCAGCAGTCTCAAGTGCATATCCCTAGAATCATACAGATAAGTCGGTGAGAGATATCATAGACTACACACTATCAAAAAGAGTGCGTTTACATTGCTTGGACACACAATTACACTATCGTGTCACAGCCAGCATAAGTTGTGGTACTATGCCCAAGCCTTCAGATGTGTGCCAAGCACGTAACTCAAATACTTGCCCCCTCGATCAATATGAAGGTGATTGATTTTCTTATCGATTTGATTCTCAACTTCACTCTGAAACTCTATGAACTATTCAAAGGTTTCAAACTTGTGTTTCATCAAGTATATATACCTATATCTACTCAAGTCATCAGTGAAGGTGACAAAGTAATGATAACCATTGCACATGGAGATGCTCATTGGTCTACATACATCAGAATGTATGACTCCCAATAGGTCTGCAACCCGTTCCATCATACTATTGAACGGTGTCTTGGTCATTTTTCCCATGAGGCATGGTTCGCTTGTATCGAGAGATTCAAAATCTAACGACTCTAGAAGTCTAGAAGAATGGAGCTTCTTCATGCGTTTTACACCTATATGAGCCAGATGACAATGCCACATATACTTGGAATTATCACTACCATGCTTGCATCGTATTCTATGGATGTATGTGTCATCACAATCAATATTCAATAAGAATATACCTTTACTTTGTCGCGCATGAGCATAAAACAAATTATTCATATAAATAGAACAACCATATGTCTTTGATTTAAATTAATAATGATCTTGCAACAAGCAAGATCCATTGACAATACTCATGCTCAGGGTCGGTACATAGTAACACTTATTCAAATTCAAAACTAATCCTGAAGGCCGATGCAGAGGGAGAGTCCCGACAGCCAGGACTTCAAATTTGTGACCGTTGCCGACGCACATCGTCACCTCATCCTTAACCAGATGCCGCTTATTCCGCAAATCCTATTGAGAGTTACTAATGTGAGCAACAGAACCAGTATCAAATACCCAGGTGTTTCTTCTGGCACTAATGATGAAAACATCAATAACATGTATATCATATATATCTTTCTCTTTGGCAATGATCCTGCCATCCTTCTTATCATCCAGGTACGAGAAGTTACCCTTCTAGTGACCCTCACCCTTTTAGTAGAAGCACATGATGTTTGGCTTGGCCTTGGGTGCCCTGGAGGAAGCGACAACAGGCTTGCCATTCTTTTTCAGTTTGCCCCTCTTACCATTCCACTTGCTGGCAGTCTTCTTGAAGTCAACAGCCTTATTGCCCATTAATACGTTGTGCTCCTTCTTGATCTCCACCTCAGCATGCTTGAGCATGGCGAACAGCTCAGGCCTGGTTTTTCCATGTTGGGAATATTCCTTAGAGGCAATCATGTATGATGTTATTCCTAATGTATTCATAAAGTTATTATATTGTCGTTGTATGAACTTCTGATATATAACATTGAATATGTGATTCAGTTGTGGAACTATATATTCATGTTGTTCATACTAGATGTCCTTAGTCATTGAGGTTGTGCTGGACACTCAACTTAGACTAATGTGAAAGTTGACAGACGACTCGGTTCCACTAGTCATGGGAATGGTGATGCTATTCTGACTTACATGGATCGGGCTAAAGAGTTTAGCGAGTCGGAATGACCCATAATGAGATACAGTGAACAAGTCTTCATTTGTATGTATCGACTAATGTAATCCTTAGACTTTAGGTTATTGCACAATCCGAGTTGCAGATCACTCACTTAGGTTCTATCAAAAATTGTTCTATCAAAGGGCAGTTATAATGGAATAATTCGGGTGGACTGAGAATCAAGTTGCGTGATGTGGATAGCCAAGATGGGATTTTTCCCCTCTGACTAGAGAGATATTCTCTAGGCCCTCTCCGATGAATCACTTATCTCGGATCAAGAAGAGAGTTGAGCTACTTGAAGGATGATGATTATTTGCATATAGCTTGACAAGGTGTATCATGAGGCAAAAGGGACTCAGGTGCAAGTCACATTGGAAGGTATGTCATCATGACTCTTTGGTACTTGGGAGTCGGCATGTTCTACTAGGAGCCGCTATCGATTGATCGATTACGAGTAAGACTCAAATTGTGTCTGAGTCACCATGAGCCTGTTGGCTCACACACTTAAGAGCGGGAGCAAGTTTGGGTTGGACCCAAACCGAAAACTTGTTTGGGTTGGACCCAAACCTGATATAGACTGAGTTAGTGAATTGGACTCATAGTGACTATATAGGCTTTAGTGAATGGGCTGCAAGTGAGGCACATATGCCCAAATGGGTACGGTTAGGTCATTCCATGTGTTGGAAACTCTAGCTCCATTTCAGTCTAGCCATCGTACTGGACCTAGCAGTCCACTGTTGGTGCTCCTACTCGTGCGTGTGGATACTGGCAAAGGTGTTGTATGATCAACACTTCTACGATCGTGGATTGGATCGGATCGTGAGGACTGTACTACATCATCTGACGTGCTTCATCAGTAATCCACAACCGTGCATCTGGTGGTAATCCTTGTAGCCTTCTACCTCAGCTAGATCTTGGGATCACCGTGTAGGGAATTGTTTTTGTTATTTCTCCACGTAGCCCAACAATGGTATCAGAGCGACAACTTCTGGTTTTAGGCTCGAGATCGCGCATATGTGATATGTAGTTGGAATTAGATTTGATCTAGTTGCTGTTTGGGTGGTTGATCTATGAGATAGATCGATTTTGTACGAGGTTGACTGTATCAACTATAATTGGGGAGATGGATGATCTAGTTTCCATGATCACACTGTTGTGGTCGTGGAATGACATACACCTACCAGTCGGTTTCCGCCATTGGGGTAGAATATGACACGTAAATCTAGATGCAGTGATCGAAGATCAAAGGAGTTTGATCGAACCAGAGTACGAATCAGATTTGGGTAAAAAAATTATTCGATGAAGAAGTCCAGATTCCGGAATGTAGATGAGGACCGCCGGCTTCACCCTGTCATAGCGCCTTAGATGTCGCTATGAGTTTCACAACGCCGGTAGATATCATATCTATGCATAACTTGTTTTTGTAGGAAATTTTGAATGGTATGGCTTATGTGCATGTGATGTGTGTAATCCATATGTGATCTGCGAATCATGGTTTTGTCAGCCGACTAGAGCCTAGGCGCTGTCATTTTTATTATAATAACCTGCATGTCAGATTCTCTTTGTAATTTACTACACTAGCTAGTGTACCTATTTGGAGAACCCCCGGATGGCATGCAAGTCGATGTACAAGTCGGTGACATGGAGTAAGATGACACATGACAAGAGTTGGCACGAGTCGAATTACAAGCTTTGTGGAGATGGAGATCACCATGAAGAGAGCCATAGCATTTCACATTATAATTGCTTTATTTTATGTTATTGTTATGTCTCTAGTTTTACCTATATAAGATAGTCGGTAGAATTTAATCCCTCAAAAAAGGTCTAGTCGGTTTCACCACCAGTACTGCACCATCACAAGTTGGATATTTTTGGTAGTGGCCTCATAAAATTGAGGTGCTGTCAATTATTTCCGACTAGGTTGGTTCGAGTCGGACTCTTACAATGGAAGCACTTGGTAAGCTAGATGGGTCTATCACAATGGTTGTGGGACTCGGTGAAAATACAGACGGGAACCGGGGCATGTTATGCCACCCGACCAACATGAGTTGTATGAGATGCGATTGAAAGGGAATTGTCTACCTAGATCACTTGACAGCTAGCGGCGATGCTAAATATCACTAGTTGACTTGCTTATTTTTTTATCCTGAATCACATAGTAACCATCAGAGGGGTGTTGGTTCTAGTGGGAGCATAAGTATTAAAATGTTTAATGTGCTTTCTCTTTTATGGATATATGTCTTACGTGTTTTGCATAATTTCTATTGTTATGTCACCTAGTAGCAGTCTCCCTCAGTAATGCAAATTTGTGTTCATGACAATCTTAGAGAAATATAAACTTAATGGAACTAATTTCACCAACTAGTATCGAAATCTGCGAATTGTTCTCAAACAAGAAAAACGGGACCATTTCCTAGAAAACACACTTCCAGATGATCCAAATGAGAATGCGACTGTCACTGCCACCAATGCCTATCGTAGGACTCATGACGAGTCCACATAATTAGCTATCTTATGCTTACTCGCATGGAACTGGACTTGCAGCAGTAGTTCGAGAATGTTGAGGCCTACGATATGATCGAAAGCCTCAAAAGTATGTTCCATGCTCAGGCAAAGACCTAGAGGTACCACGTCTCCTAGGCTTTGTTGGGCTGCAAGCTCATAGAGGGCGGTCCGAGTAGTCCACATGTGATCAAGATGGTTGGTTACATGCAGTCTCAGGAAAATCTGGGCTACCCCATTAGAGAAGAGTTTGCTATAGATATAATTCTGAACTCTCTTCCTAGTGCATATGGTCAGTTCATATCGAACTACCACATGCATGGTATGGATAAGAAGCTCACTGAATTACATGGGATGCTCAAGCAGGGAGATGCGGATATCAAGAAAGGGGCAGTCAAGTGTTGATGGTGCAGAATAAGGATAAATTCAAGAAGATTTCTTGGACTAATAAGAAGAAGGCAAAGTCTGGAGGCAAGGCTCAGGACCCGGTACCAAGCACTTCCTCAAGGACTAAGCCATCTCTTTCATTCGGATCCACCTTCTTCTATTGCAAGGCAGATGTCCACTAGAAGAGGAATCGTAGCAAGTGTTTGTATGGCAAAGCCAAGAGTGGAGGTGGGGCTTCCATCTCAGGTATACATGTTTGCAATGTTATAGACATTTATCTTGTTGATACACCTAAAAGTTCTTGGGTATATGATACCAGATTAGTGATCACATCTGTAACTCATTGCAGGGACTGGTAAGAACTAGGACGTGGCGAGAGGCGAGGTTGACATTCGAGTCGGCAACAAGGCGAGAGTCGCTACGCTAGAATTGTCACAATGTAACTTCATTTACTTTCGGGATTCTTAATGGAGATGAATAATTTTTATTATGTTCCAGTGCTTAGTGGGAACATTATTTTTGTCTCATGTTTGATGATACAAGGCTATGCATCAAATATAAGAATAATGGTTGTTCTTTGTATTTGAATGATATGTTTCATGGCTTTGCATCCGTCTAGGATGGGTTATTTATTTTGAATCTTGATGGTGAGTCGGTCTATAACATAAATGTGAAAAGGTTGAAACCAAATGATCTAAATATGACTTACTTTTGGCACTATCGGCTTGGTCATATAAGTTGGAAACACATGAATAATATCCATGATGATGGACTCCTAACTTCGTTTGACTTGGAGTCATTCGAGACATGAGATTTTTTTCTACTTGGCAAAATGACCAAGACACCTTTTGCAAAGAGTTGTGAGAGGGCGTCCGACTTGTTGGGACTTGTACATAGTGATTAATGTGTTCCAATGAGCACAACTGCTAGAGGTGGTTATGAGTACTTCATTACCTTCACTGATGATTTCAGTAGGTATGGATATATCTACTTGATGAAACACAAGTCAAAAGCCTTTGAAAAATTCAAGGAATCAACTCGGCAAGAAAATAAAGTTTCTTCGGTTGGACCGAGGAGGCGAGTACATGATCCATGAGTTTGATGACCATCTGAAGAGTTCTGGAATAGTTCTCCGTCTCACTCCACCAAGAATTCCACAAAGAAACAATGTGCCAAAAAGATGGAATCATACCTTGTTTGACATGGTACGATCAATGATGAGTCAGCCACCTTTATCATTTTTGGGTTATTGTCTACAAACTACAACTATCACACTAAATAGAGTACCATCAAAGTCGGTAGATAAGACACCACAGTTGTGGACTGGCAAGAAGGCAAGTTTGTCTTTTTTAAGTTTCGGGGTTGTGAAGCATTTTTCAAGCGACTTCAGTCGGACAAGCTCACGACCAAGTCGGATAAGTGTATTTTTGTGGGGTATCCGAGGGAAACCTTGGGTTACTACTTCTACAACCAAGAGGAGGGAAAAGTGTTTGTCGCTCGGAATGGTGTCTTCCTTGATAAAGAATTTCTCAGTCGGGGAGTCGGTGGGAGCATGATGTAGCTCGAATAAATTTGAGAGGAACCAGCTAGTAGCGAGTTGGCAAAAACCTTGGAGGTTGAGTCGGTTGTGGTTGCTGAGACAGTAGCTGCACCTACACTACGAAGATTGGCCAGAATGCGAAGTGTTACTATTGATGAGATGACAACTTATTCGGAAGAGATGGTGGGATCCAATTCCAAGCCATGAGATCCGACTTAAATTCCATGGATGAAAATCAAGTTTTGAACTTGGTTGATCTTGTAGATGGTGCAAGACCCGTTGAGTGCAAATGGGCCTTTAAGAATAAAACTGATATGGATGGAAATATTTCTGTCTATAAAGCACATCTTGTCACAAAGGGGTTCCAACAATTTCAAGGAGTTGACTATGTTGAGACTTTATCACCCGTATCTATGCTCAAGTCAGTTTGGATCATGTTAGCTATAATAGCCTATTTCGACTATGAAATATGGCAGATGGATGTCAAGACCGCTTTCCTTAATGGAAATTTAACCGAGGACATGTATATGGTACATCCCGAGGTTTTTTTGATCCGGATAAAGCCGACAAGGTATGCAAACTTCATAAATCCATTTATGAGTTGAAGCAAGCATCTCGAAGCTAGAACATTCACGTTGATGAGGTAGTCAAATTGTTTGGCTTCATCAAGAGTAATCATGATTATTTTTTATACAAGAAATTTAGTGGGAGCAAATTAATCTTTCTAATCTTATATGTGGATAACATATTACTGACTGGAAATGATTTCAGATGTTGCAAGAAACCAAGGAATCATTGGAAAAGAGTTTTTTGATGAAGGAATTGGGTGAGGCAACTTACATTCTAGGAATCAGAATGTATAGAGATAGATCAAGGCGGCTCACTGGATTGAGTCAGAGTACATATTGGGACAAAGTGTTGAAAAAGTTCAACATGGAATCGTCTAAGAAGGGGTTCTTACCGATGTCCCATGGTGTAAAACTTAGCAAGGCTCAGTGTCCTTGGATGACTGATGAGTGAAGTCAGATGAGTGTGATTCCGTATGCTTCAGCAGTCAGATCCATCATGTATGCTATGATTTGTACAAGTCCATATGTTTCCTATGATCTAAGTGTTGTGAGAATATACCAGGCTGACCCTGTGAGAAATCCACTAGGCAGCGGCTAAAAACATCCTTAAGTACTTGAGAAGGACTAATGATATGTTCCTACTTTATGGAGGTCAGGATGAACTCTGTGTAAATGGTTACACACATGCGAGTTATCTTACTAACTCAGATGATTCTCATTTGCAATCCGGATATGTGTTTGTGATAAACGGAGGGGTTGTGAGCTGGAAAAGTTCCAAGCAAGAGATTGTGTCTGCGTCTACGATAGAGGCTGAGTACATTGCCACCTTGGAGATGGCAAAGGAAGACGTTTGGCTAAGGAACTTCCTCATGGACCTTGGTGTGGTTCAAGGCTCGTCCAATCCGTTAGACGTGTATTGTGACAACAATGGTGCTATTGCACAAGCCAAGGAACCTACACAACACCAAAAGAACAAACATATACTCATGCGTTACCACCTGATTCGACAATTTATCGATCAAGGTTATATCAAGTTATGCAAGGTACACATGAATGCAAACATTGCGGATCCGTTGACAAAGCCGCTACCATAGCCGAAGCATGAGGCACACCTAAGATCTATGGGAATTAGATGCTTAGACATGTGATGTCATATGATTTACTCTAGTGCAATTGGGATATTGTTTGGAATATGCCCTAGAGGTAATCATGTATGTTGTTATTTCCGATGTATTCGTAAAGTTATTATATTGTCCTTGTATGAACTTCTGATATATATCATCGAATATGTGATTAGGTTGTGGAACTATATATTCATGTTGTTCATACTAGATGTCCTTGGTCTTTGAGGCTGTGCTAGACACACAACTTAGACTAATATGAAAGTCGGCTGATGACTCGGTTCCACTTGTCATGGGCATGGTGATGTTATTCTGACTTACATGGATTTGGCTAAAGAGTTTAGCGAGTTGGACTGACCCATATCGAGATACAATGAAAAAAATCGTCGTGTGTATGTCTCAATCAATGTAATCTTTAGACCTGAGGTTATTGCACAATTAGAGTTGTGGATCACCGATTTAGGTTTTGTCAAACGTTGTTTCGTCAAAGGGCAGCTATAAAGGCATAGCTCGGGTCAACTGAGAATCAAGTTGTGTGATGTAGATAAAGAAGATGGGATTTCCCCCCTCTAACTAGAGAGATATTCTTTGGGCCCTCTAGGATGAATCACTTATTTTGGATCGAGAAGAGGGTTGAGCTATTTGAATGATGACGATTATTCACCCATAGCTTGACAAGGTGTATCGTGAGGCAAAAGGTACTCGGACGTAAGTCGCATTGGAAGGCATGTTGTTGCGAATCTTTGGTACTTGAGAGTCGTCACGTTCTACTAGGAGCCACTATCGATTGATCAATTACAAGTAAGACTCAAATCATGTCCGAGTCACCATGAGCCTGTTGGCTCACACACTTAAGAGTGGGAGAAAGTTTGGGTTGGACCCGAACCGGAAACTTGTTTGGGTTGGACTTGAACCTGATACGGACTAAGTCAGTGAGTTGGACTTATAGTGACTAATATAGGCTTTAGTGAATGGGCCCCAAGTGAGTGGAGCCCACTTTTACTCCCTATATATATATTGGGGAACAAATTCCCAAATGGGCATGGTTAGGTCATTCCATGCGTTGGAAACCCTAGCCCCATTTCAGTACAGCCGTCGTACTAGACCTAGTAGTCCACTGCCGGTGGTCCTGCTCATACGTGTGGATACTGGCAGAGGTGATGTACGATTAACACTTCGATGATCGTGGATTGGATCGGATCGTGAGGACTGTACTACATCAACTAACGCGCTTCATCAGTAATCCGGAACCTGTGTCTAGTGGTAATTCTTGTAGCCTTCTACGTCAGATAGATCTTGGGAACACCGCGTAGGTATTTTTTGTTATTTCTCTGCGTAGCCCAACAGTCCATACCCTCCATGTTGTAGTTCAACACAAAACTCTTGTAGCTAGGAGAAGTGACTGCAGCACCCTATCAATTGCCCTCTCAGACCTCATACCTCTCAGACCGGGCTTGGGGCACGAAGATGGCCTTGAGATCAGTGATGATCTCAAAGGTGCTCTTGTTCTCAAAGAGCTTTTGCAGGTCCGCCTCCATGGCGTATAGCATGCCACTCTAGACACATGCATTATCATATGCCTTCTGCTATTAAACATTTTTATCAGTCTAAGAGGCATTGGAAGCGGGTTGGTCACCTATTGCGGCTTCAAGTATGTAGGAGAGCTTCTAGGGAACAAGGAGAATCCTCAGATTGCGAGACCAAGCGGTAAAGTTCGTCCCGTCTGTTTTGAGCTTTTCTTTCTCAAGGAAGGGGCCAAGGTTGAAGGTGGGGCGAGACATCTACAATAGATTCGCAAAGTAATTTAATCTTATGTTCATAATATGGGTTCTTATTTAGTCTAACTAAAATATGAGAATTCCAATGTAATCCTGAGACCTCACGTTTCTAAGTCACAAGCCGGTATAACCCGAATTATGGGAGGACGTACTACCCTGGAGGCCGCCCAGAAGCAGGTCGCAATGGCAGGGCACGGTACCAGCCAACCATCCACCCCAAAAATTCATGGTTATATCTTCGAGTGCGAGAAACGTGACCGACTGGCTGCGAGTCTAGCATACACAAGTGAGTATGTACACCAGCGACATACAAGAGTACATTAGAGCAATTACATCTAAAAGAAATAGAAATGTATTGAAACACCATTACAGCAAGAACCAAATATATATGGATAGTAGTAATAAATTTTAGGATTATATCCTCATACATCACTCAACAGATCATCAAGTGGAAGCGGAAAACACAGATCCGAGTACGGATTAAGAGTCAAATTGACATAAGATGTCAAAGAAATAAGCATATTCCCGCCCACAGATCTCCATCCCCAGAATCTCTACGTAAGAGGGTCGTTGCCTCCATCATTGGCCTCATCAACATAGTAACCCCCATATGGATATACCTGATAATCTGATCAATAGAGTATGAGACCCTAGGGGCATACTCAGCAAGTCTTTATGCAACTAAAGGGATAACCTTGGTTGACGTGATTGTAACAAAAGTAAAATAGCTAACAGTTCTATAGAGACACGCTACAACATCCGACTAACCAGATATAGAAGGATGCACGTTAATTAGTTACAAACATGTATATAAGCAACATAAAGTAAATATATCCCAATGTCCTTCTTTCTTACCAAATAAGAAGACGGAAGAATACCCCCATCCGTTGGCAATTTTATTAACCATTCCATGAGTATTGCACTAATTACTAGTCATGTTTAGTCAAATTAAACATGGTACTTTAGTTATAGTTATCTATGATCGAGAAACTGTGCTCCAAGTCGTCCATAACTGCGTACACGACTTCCAGAAAGATTTACCCTACAACAAGGCATCACGACAAAGCTTTTACAAGATTCAAAAATAATTTCAGGGGGCCACCCTAGTAAGCTACCCGTAACAAAGTTGGTCGGGCTCCAAAATGGACCCAGAGGTTTGCACCAATGGTAGTAAAAGACTAGGAACCCGAAAGTGTGAATGGGCTTGTCTATACCATGAAAATACTCCACTTTCCAAAATAGTATAGGTAAACGCTCCTCAAGCAACAGTAGTAATAAAGCAGTAAATCATGGCATAAGTATAGGATAGTAGTATAGCCCCAAACTATTTTGTGGCCCCAAGAAATATGATGTGAATCAAGCTCAAAGGGGATCCATAAAGTCCCCCACATGTGGATAGTGCGATAGTCAAGGAACATGCATCAAGTACTCAGGTCCTAGTTGGACACAAGTGAGCGGATAAAATCCAGATCTCAAATATTGCACACCGGTGCCTCTTGCTTTAGTTATCCCATTACTACACAATTTAATTTTTTTAGCTAGCTCGTTGTCCATATCAGACTCACACAAACCCTACACATGCAATTCTACGACTCGCATGGCTCAAACAATTCCTATAGTAAAGTCTGATAGGATGGAGGGTACAAGCTTCGGTGGGGTTTAAAAGTAAAGGATGTGCAATACTTGGGATTGTAATTTAATTCGAATCGCGACACAATGCTACAAGAATAAAGATATATGCAGATGTGCTATATGTAATGCAAGCATGGGGAAAGGCTTGCATGTTAGCTCAGCAGTGGGATAACCGGGTTCTATATAATACTCTTGTTCCTCCTGATAACTTCCTTGCTCAGCGTATATCCGGGATAAGTAGAGTTGTAAATCAAACCTATAACCAATCGTACTTGACTCGAGACCAGCCTCTCATATAAAGGATGGGAGGAGCCGGCAAAGAGGGCACCATAGTTTTCAGCAAGCCACAAACCGCCCTGAGTTAGATTGCATCTAGCGAATCGAGGACTCTGTAATCATCTTCGATAATAATCAGATGGGCATCAACTCCCTTGTTTGTCTGATCAACCGATGAAATCACGAGTGCTCTCTTTCCCCCAAACCCTAAGTCCATAATAATGGGCATTGCTAAGGTTACCCCTCATCAATTGGTGCCATCTATGGGAACTCGGGGCGCTGGAGTCATGCATTCGGTTGCTCCCTCTTCACCAAGCAATAACTCAACGCTCGGGAGTGATCAGATCTACTTCGGTTCTGTCGATATTCTTCCATACCCACCCAACCTTCTTCTGGCGTATGACGACCTCTACCGGGAGATAGATCTAATTATCGGAGGCCTTAACTTCCGCATCGGGTCTGCCCGAACTTTCTGCCTTTTAGATCATATCTATTCAGGTCCGTCGGCAGCAATCGCGTCACCAACACCAACGTCCTCTATCAGATCTACTGGCGGAACAACTTCAACCCTAGTAACCACCATGAACAACTACGACTGCCTCGTGAACTAGGAGGATATCACCGATCTGAATGATGGTGTCTCCTTTGGTTTGGACAATAAGCTAGCATCGGCTCCAGTGCTCCACATCGTGGACTCCACAAACACTAACGATTGCAAACTCGACAATGACCTCAACTTTGGGATCAAGAAGGGTGAACCCTACGTAGAGAAGAACTCACTAGATTTCACTTGTCTCAATGACAGTGTCTCCAGCACCTCTGACAACCGCAACTATGGCCCGTACCTGTCAGGTATGCGTGATCGTAGGACCCCATGTAATGGATCCATCCAACGGAGAAACTTCAAAACCACGTGACTCCAATGGTAACCCTATCATTTACCCTAATAATGTTATTACAGACGATGATGCAAGTGCTCGCATGAATGGATCCGAGCCACCCATAGAAAACTGTGTTGTCTGAGGACAGGATAGAGCATGTGATGGGGAGTGAATAACTTTTCGGCTATCACCAGCAGCATCATGGGACAAAGAAAGAAACATTGTTTTGGGTGCAGTACCTATCACGGCGGATGCCATGCATGAGGAGCTGATGGCCTACCAATATCTCCTCCATTAGTAGAGGAGAGAGCTAGTTAAGCTGCAGAAGCAACTAGAGGAACGAAAAAGGCTAGCTGATGAGTCAAGTATACGACAAGCACAGTTACCTCCACAATCAACTTTGGAATTGTCGCATGAGGATCGCAACCAAGAAGGGGTGTCTCCTAGATGCAGAAAATACCCAATGGAAAAAGGCACAAGCTGACTCGAGAACTGGACTTATCATTCATGTCAGTGGATTTAGTGGGAAACATCAAAGCCAAGACATCACAAGCCGCCATCATCATGGCTCAAACCTATCTACTCACAACTCTACTGGTAGCTAACGATCAGCGGGCAGCTATTCACCACTCTACCCTCATGGGCCTTAGCATGGTCGGAGCATCACTCGCACAAGGATACCAAGAGATTTTCTCGCAACCCAATAGGTCACCACACCATCATTGCAGCCCTTGACGGGTGGTAGAGACCTGGATCACCGAACCATGTGCGCTTCATGCAATCCTCGCGCAACAAAGATGCCAGGAACGATATCACGTAATGTAGAGCCGACAAATCTCTGGAGGAGCGTACTAGTCGAAGGTATTCAGATGGCAAGAGCGACAATGATTGTGAACCTTATGGTGTGAGTTGCTTTACCCGTCGGGTTCGCAAAACTCCTGTACCCAAGGACTTCAAGCTCCCCCATGATTGCCAAAATACGATGGCCTCTAGGATATAGAGGCATGGTTGGGTGACTATCTTCAAACTGTAAAACTCCAGGATGGTTCAAAGGCCACAGCTATGTAGAGCCTACAACTGCACCTGAGCGGCGTCGTGCGCTCCTAGCTCAAGAAGCAACCCAAAGAATCCATCAGCAGTTGGAGCGACCTAGAGAAGAAGTTCATCCAAAATTTCAAGTCCACATTCAAGCAACCTGCATCCATTGACCAGCTGCAGGTGTGCAAGCAGATATCGGGGGAGCCGATACACACATTCATCCAGTGATGGAACATAACTAAAAAATCACCAAGAATATCTCCGACGAAAGGGCAATTGATGCCTTCAGTGACGGCATGCATCGAAAGGAGTTCGTAGAGGAGCTGGGTTGAGCTAAGCCGAGAAAATTGTGCGGCTGATGGACATTGCAAATTGATGGGACAACGACAAGGACACAGTAAACCACAAACGAGGGTGCTCACCGAAAGAGGACAGCAATATGCGCAAAACTGGCAACAAAAGGCGGCGTGTCTGCAATTACAATGATTATAGTGGACCAAGCCACGTTACGACTGGTTTTTCTAGTGAATACAACCACATGGGCGAGAACAACAGTGGTAGGTACCGAAGCAACCGAGGCGAAGATAGGATAGACATGAAAACCCAATAGTACTATCCAAGGGCTCCTTGGGATGCCCTGCTATCACTGATACATGTTCTTGAGGGGCCATGACACATGCATTAATATATTGAGTTGGAAGGAAGGAAACATTTGAATCACCTCAGGAAGGATTGCCACACTTTCTTGGGTCTACAAGCGGCCTACGGTGCCAAGGTGTCCAAGGAAGCAAATGAGGGGTACATCGCTGCACCAGGAACCCTAGCTCTCAATACACCACCGCCACCACCAGGGCCACCTACAGGGGCCACGACAATTCAACAACAACCCGTGGCAAACCGGGCCCAGAACAATGAGTACCCGAGGTTTAGGGGAGCAATGCACATGCTTTAGAAGGGGCGCCCGACCAACAGAACTCAAAAGCTAATCACCTAATAAGTCAACTTGGTAGTAAGGACACCACCACCAACACCCGAATATCTCCACTGGTCTGAGCAAGAGATTACCGTTAGCAGAGATGATCACCACCTCAAGGTCCCATGACCAGGTCAATCGACACTGATAGTTGAATCCTAGATCGGCAGGTTTGACATGAGCAAGGTCTTGATGGACGCAAGAAGTGGCACCAACCTCATATACTCCAAAACACTATCACGTGATGAACCGCTCCTTGACCAATCTAGCTCCAACAAACACCTCCTTCCATGGCATAATCCCAGGAAAAGCCGAAGTCCCCTTAGGAAAAGCTTCCGCGACATTGTCTTCAGATCACGAGAAAACTTTAGGTGCGAGAAGATTGAGTTCGAAGTTATGGACTGACCATCATAGTACCAAGCAATCCTCGGGCGACCCGCATTTGCACGGTTCATGGAAGTGGCACACTACGCATACCTAGTGATGAAAATGTCAGCCCCCAATGGAATCATAACTGTAAGATGAAGCTCCGCTTTCTCAGCAACTACGACCGCGAGTTCAATAAGAATCTCTGAGTCCTTCGGAATGGAAATAGAGTTTGCCTAGCTCAAGATCACCACTGATCATGATGTTCTGCCAGAAGCAACAAGGTCCATACCCGACCAATCCTTCGAATCTAGAAAGGACACCCAAGAGGTCCAGGTCCACCCTACGAACCTGAAGAAGACAACTTTTGTGGCCTGCAATCTTGTTCCCACATAGGAAAGCGTGCTTGTCGAGTTCCTCCATGAGCGCTGGGAAATTTTTGCATGGGTTCCAGCGACATGCCAGGAATTCCCATGGAACTCGACAAGCAAGAACTCAAGATATATCCTCATGGAAAACTAGTAAAGCGATCACTTCACTGTTTCGTAGAGCCAAAATGCAAGGCCATTGGAAAGGAGCTCCATCACCTACTTGACACCAAGTTCATCCTAGAGATCAAAAAGGCAACTTGGCTCGCTAACCCAATGTGCGTCCCAAAGAAAAACATGGAGGCGATAAACATGTGTATCAACTTCGCCGCACTAAACAAACACTATCCAAAGGATCACTTCTCGCTCCTGCGAATCGATCAGATCATCAATGCAACCGCTCGATGTGAGCGCCTTTCCTTCTTGGATGCGTTTTCTGGGTACCACCAGATCAGGATCAAAGTCGAATACCAAGACAAGACAATATTTATCACACCTTTAGGTGTATTCTACTACAACACAATGCCCTTCAGGCTGAAAAACATGGGTGCCATGTACTCACTAATGATGAAAATTTTCCTTACAGACCAAATTGGCAGGAATGTCCAAGTCTACAGCAGTGACATCATAATCAGAACAAGCCAAGAATCGACCTTTATCAATGATCTTCGTGAAACATTCGATTATCTCGACAAATATCGCATCAAGCTCAACCCGACAAACTGCTACTTTGGAGTTCCTGATGGCCAACTCCTTAGGTACCTAGTGTTGGCTAGGGGAATCGAAGCAAACCTTGAAAAGATACAAGCAATCGTAATGATGAAGAAGTCGACAAATCTATGAGGCGTGGAACAACTAGCTGGGCGTGTAGCGGCATTAAGTCGATTCATCGCTCGGTTGGTGGAAAAAGCACTACCATTCTACACACTGCTGAAGAAAATGGATACTTTCAAGTGGACCGATGAAGCCCAACGATCCTTTGAAAATCTCAAGAAAACACTCTCGTCATTGCTTGTCATGGTGTCACCCAAAGAAAAGTAACCACTATGCTCTACATCACCGCTACCAATCAGGTGGTCAACATAGTACTGGTCGTCGAATGACTCGAGGAAGGAAAGACTCATGGTGTCTAGCGGCTAGTCTACTACCTCAAGGAGGTGCTATCTCCATCCAAGTAATGGTACCCACATTTCCAGAAGCTCGTATATGGTGTCGTCATGATGTCGTGCAAACTGCATCACTACTTCTCAAAGCATCCAATAGTGGTGGTCAATGAGGCCCCTCTCTCCAACATCCTCAATAACCCCAAAGGTACAGGACGTGTCTCTCTTTGGGGCGTCGAGTTATCTCCTCGATATATCACATACGAGAAGTGCAAAACAATAAAGTCTCAAGTTCTACCTGACTTCATCACAACATAAATGGAACTCCAAAGCACATGTCCCCCAGATCTATGAAGTGCGTGGACCATGTACTTCGACGGATCCAAAAGATTTGAAGGAGTGAATGCTGGTGTCATATTGATATCACCCCAAGGCCATAAAATGTGCTACATACTTTAGATGAGCTTCTCGAATGTGTCCAACAAAGAATATGAATATGAGGCCCTATTGCATGGTATGCATATGGCCAAAGCCTGCGGTGCAATTCGCCTAAAAAGATGGGGATTCAAACCTCATCGCACAATAAGCAATAAACAAGTACGATGCCATCAACGGCAACATGATCTCATACCGCGACATGTACAACATCATGGAGGGTTATTTCAATAGGTGCGAGGTTCCCTACATCAGTAGAACAAGCAATAAGGTAGCCGACAATCTTGCAAACATCGGGTCCCTTTGCCTACCTTAACACCCGGGGTTTTCTGGGAGGAAATCAGTGAGATCTCCATCATAGTGAAAAAAACCATTGAATCTGTAGAACCAAAGGCACGCAAGGGGGCGAAGCCACAGGTTGACTCGGGGACTGCACCAGCACCCGAACCCAAGACACCTGCCCTAGAGGACGAGGAAGAACCCGAAGATGTCATGTTGATAGAGTGCACATGGATTGAGCCGTACCTAGTGTACATGATAAATGGAAAGATCCTAGAACACACGGTCGAAGCATAGAAGATCACCCGCCGCTCCAAGGCCTTCCGAATAATTAAGGGGGAACTCTATAAGAGAAGTATCTCAGATGTAATCCAGCAATGCGTGACACCCAAGGAGGGAAATCTCATCCTCAAGAACATCCACGAGGGAATATGTTGCCACCACACCAGCAGTCGAGCCACATCAACCAAAGCCTTCCGGGCAGGATTCTACTAGCTTACTATAGTCCAGGACGCAAATGACATAGTAAGAACATGCGAAGCATGCCAGCGGTTTCTACAAAGCCAAACGCATCCGTGATAGAACTGCCCCCCATACCTTTGGATTGGCCGTTCGCTCAATGGGGACTCGATATGGTGGGAAAACTCCACAAGTCATCTCCTGGAAGACACATCTTTTTGCTTGTCATAGTCGACAAATTCACCAAGTGGATCGAGGCAATGCCTGTCACCAACCAAGATGCTACTTTCGGTTGTGAACTTCATCAAGTCAATAGTTTTCCGCTTCAGGGTTACTCATAGCATCATTACTGATAATGGATGAAACTTCACATCCGGAATTCAAGGATTACTACAAGGAGGTGGGCATACAAGTAAGCTATGCATTGGTCGCCCACCCGCAAACCAATGGCCAGGTGAAAAAAGGCAATGCACTTGTGACCAATGGCATCAATAAAATGCTCCTAGCACCACTCGAAAGAAAAAAAAGCGCTTGGGTAGATGAGCTACCTTCCGTCCTATGGAGTCTATGCACAACCCTAAACATTGCCATGCAGGAAACACCTTTCTTCCTAGTCCACAGAGCTGAAGCCGTGCTTCCAGTGGAGATAACTCATGAGGCCCCGCGAGTCATCACATACAATGAAGGCACCTCTTTGGAGACACTTGAATATGATGTATACGCACTCGACGAAGCTCGAGACATAGCACTCGCAAGAGCCACCACATATCAGTAGAACCTACACAACTATCATAGCCACCAATTGTGTCCCAGGTCCTTCATCCTGGGGGACCTGGTCCTTCGTCTTAAGCAATATGGCCATCACAAACTCGAATCGCCATGGGAGGGACCCTACATCATTACAGAAGTTATCCATGGTGGAGCATATCGCCTCCAAGACAAGAAGACCGGAGTCAAGTAGTCCAACCAATGGAACATTGCGTAGCTACGACTTTTCTATGCTTAGCACATTTACTTCCCACATTTTACTTTCAATAAGGCCTACGGCCTGACTTCTTAGATGAAGACTCACATTTACTTCCAATAAGGCCAACGACCATGCGACTACACCGAAACATGTACCTTCGTACCCGATATTAATAAAGCTAAGTTCTCTCAACTAAGTCTCAATTTCAATACTGTATTTTTTGCCACACTCGATACTCGGGGGCTTAGCTAAACAACCTACTACATAATCACACCCGACGCTCGGGGGCTTCGCTAATCAGTGCAAATTTTGAAAAAACCTTCGGCTACGTCATCAAAGACATCCAAGGCACCATGAATCGAGTAGCTGATTTGGCCCAAATGTGCATCAGGCTAACGAGAAGGTATCGTGTAGGGTGTAGTCGCAATGGCCATCAGCACAAGCATATGAAAATACATTTCTAACAAACATATTCAGCTCATATTTACACAAATTTTACATAGTTTACATATCTTTTTACATGACAAACTCATTAATTATACAGGAAAGTTTAGAAAGAACTCTTCTTCCGCATCAAGGCACCTCCGGATTATCCGAATAGCTGGCTTCCGAGAAGCTTTATGATGGGGCGCCATGGGTATCAAACCAACAACTGGAGGAGAAGGGAGACTTTGTGATACGGTATCTAGATATATCATCGAGTGATGTATGTGCACCCAAGAAAAGGAAACCATGGCACCCGCGACAAGTTGCAACTTGATGAAGTGGTGGATCGCTTCACCCCTGCATCAATGTCGCCAGTCCCTGAGGTTATGGGTCTCTAGGAAACATTGCATTATACAGCATTGCAAAAGCAGAATGGCAACACTCAATGAATTGCTCCACTTATGAAACTCGATCCCGAAGAAGCGCCAAAGTATATGCTCGCCTGTGGTCAATCCAAAAATCTGTATTAGTACCCGACAGAGCCTCTATCAAGGCATTCATCCGATCCCTGAAGTGTTGGGACTCCTCCACCACGCTTAAACGGATGCCGAGAAAACTGAAATGGATCAGTCTACATCAAAACAAAAAAGGGGGACTCGGGGTTTTTGCGAGAGGCTTACATAGCATGCTCTCGCTCGCCCTTGAAATCTCTTCCAGCAAATATGCCTCGCACTCCATGGCATTTTTCGACTTGGAGTTGGATACATCCACCTAGGCCTTTACAACCCGAACCTCATCCTCCAATTTCTTTATACGATGGATCTTGTCAGTCGAAGGACTTGGATAAGCAAATATTAACGTTCGTGGGTGCACTTGTCTCGGTGTGTGACAATTTTTCAACTAAAGGACTTGGAGCAGCCAAGGGACTGGTTGAGACACACATTTTCTAAAGGGAGAAAGGCAAGGAAAAATTCAATGAGAGATTCATCGGAAGGACATAATTTTCAAACTTAGGAGAATATTGAAGGATACAAAAGCGAAGTGTTGTCCAATTCCAAGACCAAAAGGCTATACATACAGTGGAATACATTACAGGGAGTTCAAAATAAAGAAACTATGACTAAGGACTAAGCGACATCACTAGCAGCGGCAGCACCACTAGTGGAAGGAGCATTAGCCGAAGCTTTCGCAGGAGAGGCATCTTCTTCCTCGACCATTGCAAGGAGCATCTTAGAGAATTTATTGGATTTCATAAAATAAAGCTTGAGTTCGACCTCTTCGCAAAAGAGCAGCTAACCTTCTCCTAGTCAACCTTTTCACCATGCGCTAAGGCCATCGAGCTCTCTATGTCTCTCTTTGCTTGGATTAAGCTATATCCAGTGAGGGGGTTCGACTCGGCATTAAAGACACTGGTGAGGTCTTTAAGATCCGTTGGAACATCCTTCTTGGGGAAGATCTCCACATGAAGGCGCTTGAAGGCACGACTAGAGCGGGTTAGGAGATTCCAACCATGAATGTTGTTCCCCTCTAGTACACACACGACATCCGATAAAGGATCAGCTTGTTGATCCTGTACTAGTGCTAGCGAGTGATTTGTGATACCTATAGTCAAGGAAAAAGGGATCAAATCAAGAACACAGAATCAAGCAAAGAGCATCAGCTTCAGCAACACAAACGAAAATTGCAGAAAATGAGGTGACTTACTTATCAACGAGGTGTTTAGGGCCTCAAGACTCTTCTAGAGATTTTCATCCTATCCTACTACAACAACAGCTCTGGCTTCGCGTTTTTGCCTCGGATTTGGTCGTTTCTTGGGCCTCTTCGAGTGCCTTTTCGGTGGCTTTCAGTTTAATCTCGAGGTCTTCCGCATGCTTTAAAGCAGCCTCACGGATGATCTCGAAATTTTTAGCAGTGGATGCAATAGAAGATGAGGTTATCGGGTAAATAAATCGACAAAGGAAGGTACTAAAATGGGAAATAAGCAATAGAATAAAACTTAGGCGGATGAAGCATCATCTTGGATCCTGATAAAACGAGTGGCCATGTTGAGCATCTCACACATTAGTGGATGAAAGCAAGTAAAGCATTATCAAGCACTCGGGGCCTGCCCAGCAGAGCAACACAGAATGAATAAAAAAGGATACTTACATTCTTCATGTCAGGCTCAGTTGGGTTCTCTGACAAAATTATTCCTTTGTCGGCATTCTTTTTCTTTGTCTAGGGACGAGCTTTAGGAGAATCCACTAGATCTTTTGGGATTAGCACATCCATAGGTTTTTCCTGTGGGTTCACCGGTTCTGTCGATTTCATGGGTGACTTGGCGGTGGTGGCCGTCCTTTCGGCTGCAGCAGTAATAGGTGACTTTGGGGGAGCTTCTTCCTCCTCGTCACTAAAATCAAAGTATAAATCTTTGGGTCAAGACACGGGCAATGGATTCTCAAAGTAAATTGGAAGGGATTAGAACTTATGAGCTGACGTTTCACGCATATAGAAAAAGTCCCCTTTTAGTGGGAGGAGTTGTCCTAAGTGGTTAGACTATCTTTAGTTTTGAAGTACTCGAATCATCAAAGTCTTCGATCACCTCGATGTCCTTTTTGGGATGCTTCCTCTTACCCTAAGTGGCCACAACCTCGAAGTCATCAAAGTTTGCAGAGGGACAGTCATCAGAGTATGAGAAGAGTCTAGGGTGGAAACTTCTTTGCTTTCGCCCACAAACCCTAGATTCGTGTAACCTTCGAATTTAGTGGCAGCTTGGAGCACTTTGCCACTTTCAAGTAGTGGGGGAAGAGAGTCCAAGTGATCATGATTCTACATAAACTAAAAAGCAAACTTGGTATAAGTCAGAAGGATTGTGAAGGACAAGAACTCAATAAATGACTGACAAGAACAACGACTTACAACTGGTACAAGGTTCTTCTTGCCGAATGACTCGACTCGACATTCAGATGGAACTGCATCATTGCGGGTGAGCGTGGTGAAGGATATGACTTTGTTTTTGAGCTTAGTGGAAGAAAGGTTATCTGGGGGATCCTCATTGGGTCCTTCTTTCTAGTATATCCCCACATACCCGAGGTCTTGCCTAGAGAGGTTGGACGCGGATGTGAAGGAATTATGCCATAATTTGAATACCCGAGACCTCTATTCCAGTTTCATACTGAAGGGCATGGATTCGGTCGATTAGCGGTTTTGTTTCTTCCATCTCCACCGTAGCTGCATTTTCTTCACAAGATTTGAGCTTCCTCGTGCTTTTGGTCGGGTCAAGGGGAGCCAATCCATACGACTAGCCTTCCACTTTCTCATCCTTGACATAAATCCACTTCTTCCGCCAATATTGAACAGAGCGTGCCATTTTGAAGTCAAAGTAATAAACATCTAGGTGGACATGGATGATAGCACCCCCAACATCGTAGATGAAGGTTTTCGTTGCATTCCTCCACACAGAGTATAAGCGTTTCCATAGGTTCCAATGGGAGGATAGAATTTGGCGTGAGCTATTAGAGATGCACGCCATACACAAAGATAAGCCCACGAAGGACTTTGTGGGAAGGGAAAGAAAGACCGTGGAAGATAAATGAGAGAAACATTACCCGACAACCCTCTTTGGGTACATGTGTCTCCTCATCACCGGGAAGCTTGAACGAGTCCTCCGGGAGGAGTCCGGCCTTCTGGGTGTCGCGTAGATCCCCTGCAGTGCACTACGAGCAGGTCCATCTGAATTCCTTCATCTTGGCTACCGTGGCATTAGCGGAGGAGCCAGCGCCTTTGCTTTTTATGATGGAGCCAGGGCGTTGGATTATGAGCAAGTGGGAAAGAGCATAATGAGTAGAAACAATGGAGCATATGCATCACGAGGAAGAAGAAAGCTAGCGGCAGAGAGGAGAGTGAGCAGTAAAAAATCCCGTCGTTGCTTATAAAGTAAATTGTGGCAGTCCAGAGCCATTGGATCTGGATGACATTTTGTCTAGATCAAATTCGAGTCGACACGTGTCTACAGATAACAAATGACCACCCGTAATGGGCACTAATTACCATGGTAACTCCAAGAGAAAATCACGATATGCCTTGATTTCCGTGCGACATGGGGTCATGCAGTCAAACTCACCGCTGACGCACCACCCACATGTCGTCATCCTGCATCATGGGCCCACCACTCAAACATCCCATTGTATCCTCCATCGTGACTAGAGCACGCCATCATCATCAACACTGACATCATGTGTGATGAAGTAAAAACGTCGGGTGAGCCATTGGAGAACTCGATAAAAATTATTGGACTTTTTTGATTCAAGGCCCGAGATGAACATTTCCTTGGATGATGAAGATCTTGAGCCTATGCTATGGTGCAAGCACCCAAACATAGTCTTGGAGGCTACTCCCATTGGGAGCACTGGCCACACACTCGACAATTTTGATGATTCAAGAAATAGAAGACCTGAGTTGAGTACCTCCTCAAATGATAAAGACTTGAGACTATGCTCTGGTACAAGCACCCAAACATAGCCTCAGGGGCTACTCCTATTGGGGGTGCTGTCTGTGCACCCAAAGGAAACAACAAATCCTCCTATGGAGTCGACGGTAAAATTCAAGAAGACAAACTCTGATCCTACACTTGAATGCAAGCATTTCAATGTAGCCTCGGGGGATACTACCATTGGGAGCGCTAGCTGCGCACTCAATAGAAAGGGAAAATATCCTTCTATGGAGTTTACAAAAAAAAACCTATGAGTTTACCTAAGTGTATCCTCAAACGGTTACTCTATCGGGAGCGTTGACAATGCACCCGACAGAAATGACAATAAACTAGCAACTTCAGCAATTCCAACAGCCAAACAAGGAAGTCGACAAAAACTTCGGATTCTCAGACTGCGTCTACTGTGATAACATGTCTAAATATCATGTCCATGACATGAAGATAAGACCCAAGGATCCATCTTGTGGGTCTGGTATCGCACACGAATGCACTATGCTAGAAAATTTCCATATCAACGATATGATGAAAAATCCTAATGGACGCGTTGGATACCCAAAACATAAAACTGGAATTCAGTACTCGATAAGACCTTTGTGGCCCGAGCTGAGTTATGCTAGTATGTACCAGGTTCGAGTCCCGAGACTTGATCTTGAGAAGGTTTGCAATGTTTTTTCCCAAGACCAATTAACTGTATCCCGATCCGTCGGATGCACCAGACTTGTTATACCAAAATCCGCATGACAAAAATACTTAATTGACAGTTCGTTTACGCAAAGAGATCTTCAGGTTCACTGCCAAAAATGTCTTTGAGAATCAAACTGAATATGTGATTCAAGTGGAGTATCGGGGGCTACTAACATGGGTATGACTTATTGGATTCCCATGATTGGTATACCTGGTACGTACTTGAACTATGGACCACATGGCCCACAAGAAACTAAGAGTCCTGGAAGCATCCGAAGCCCAGGAACCAGGCATGACGATCAAGATAGAAGTGTGAACCGACATAGTTGTAGAGTTGTAAATCAAACATGGAACCAATTCGTACTCGACTCCGAGACCCAGCCTCTCATATAAAGGCTGGGAGGATCCAAAGAAGAGGGCACTATAGCTTTTAGTAAGCCACATGTTGGGGGGATAGCCCCGGGTAGGGTCACGCCGGGGTATAAAGGCCTAGTTAGCCGAGGTACGGCAAGGTCAAAGCAAGTGCTAGCCGAGTCACCTCAAGGCAGGCCGAATCATGGAGTAACTCGGACCAAGGGACGTCCACCTAACTAGGTCTCAATTGACTTATGACGTATGTCGGTAAGATGTATCTAACGTATATGCAGGAACAGGTGTGGCCGGATCAACTAGGTACGATCCGGGTTATATCAAGCTTGTAAGAGAAGGAAGGTATCTCGCTGGTCAAAGGTGACCTCTGTACACAGAGCGTGAGTGAAGCGGACAGAGGCCAGGACCACCGAGGCGTGGCCGACGAAGGTGACGATGCCTATGTCGGATGACGCAGGTGCCGCAGAGGCTCACGTAACCTCTGCATGGATGATGCTGGGCTAAAGTGACCCGGTCGGCTTACTATTTTGGGAAGAGGCATATTCCTTAGAATATGCCTGCACGTATGCCCTAATTGGAGACCTAGCCACCCCTATATAAGGAGGGATAGGGCCTCTGTAGAAAGGGTTGGTCTCGAGTGGGTTGGTTTTTCTGGTTGATCCCTTGAGGGTGGTATTTTACTAGTGGTGAGAGTAAAGAGTTCTTCTTCCTCCTCTCCCCAATACAGCTCAAGGAGCACTTGTAATCTATGGAAGTGAATCAAATACAAAGCTACCGTGTGTGGAATCACCACACTATCCCCCCTAGATTCCCCTAGTGTATTTAGTCCCCACCTTTAGCCTATCCATGGCATCTGCCGTGGCACCACCACGATAGTTGGCGCCCACCGTGGGGCTAGCAGCGCTAGCAGGGGTGAAGATCCGGATGGGAAACTTCATTGGCACCGGCAAACGCATCTTCTCCGGGCTCGTTCAGCGCTTTGGAATGCTGGATTTCGTCAGCGACAACGCTGGCTGCTTCGGCAAGCGTCCTCTCCCCCGCAACGGCCTCTTCGTCAAGCTCGGCGCGGAAAAGATCTACGTTGTTGTCGATGTGTCGTGCGTTCATCCACGGCACGTCGTCGAAGGAGGCAAGCCACCCCTTTGCGCAGCTCGTGGGGTGCATATCACTCGCTCCCCGGACCATGCTGAGGTGATGATGACTGCACTTGGTGCTAGCGCGAGCAAGGATCTAGCACCAGATCCGGAGGTAACGCCTAAGGCACCGAGGAAAAGTAGGGGTCCTCCTCTAGAGAGGCCAGAGAATGTGCTGTGGCAGGCGATGGATAGCCTAGCAAACCCGGTAGTGGCAGCAGTAGATCTGCCTCAGGCACAGGCCGAGCTAGAGGAGACTAGGCAAAAAATACTAGAGGGTGCGAAAAAGATAGCCGCAGCTCAGCAGTCATTGAACATGACACTGCGTGAGTACGCAAAGGCAAATAAGGTAGATGCTGTAAAAGTGAAGGGGAGAAATCTCATGAGTGAAATGAACAAAGAGGGTGATACTAGGATTGAGGAATCAGAAAACTGTTTGTCCGTGGGGCTGCCGAGGTATAGTACCCCGGCAAAGAACCTCAGAGCAGCAGACGCAGCTGCCTCCGAGTTAGAAGGTTTGACGGGCGAAGCCCGCCAAAGACAGCAAGATAGGGTCAATGAGTTGGTTCGGATCGCGAACAGGCAAAATGAGGAGTTGCTCAGGGCAAACCTAGAGAGAGCTGGGGCCTCCAATATCGTTCATTCAGCGGTGGGTAACCCGGAGAAATCCGCTGGAGCCGCATCGTCTCCTCATGGTGGTCTTAGGAGAGAAGAGGTAGTAACCTCGGCCAGGAGGAATAAGCAGATAGTCCCATATGACCCGGCAAGGGCAGGGAAAGGAAAAGAGGTGCAAAGGAATGAGGATCGACGAAGTGTGAGCCGAGGCGAAGCTGGCCGAGGTAACCGCGACCAAGGCAATGCCGGTCAAGGGAATGCTATAAATGGCAATGCAAGACAGCGTAATTCGATAGGGGCAGCTCAACCGCAGCAGCGGAATATACCACGACAAGAGCGCAGTGCCGGCCAAGGTATGCAGCAGAGAGCAGCTCTACCGGAGCAAGATAGATACAATGATGGTGATTCGGAAATGGTGAACACTGGCTATCCCAGACCGGACTATCATGTGATAGGGTCAAGGTTGGGAAGCAGGAACTTGATGCCTGACGACGCCAGGTTAAAACTGGATCGGCTGTATAGGTCGGAGCAAATTGAGTGTCAAGGTCCTCCAGGTCCAGCATGTTTTGGGCCCCGGATCATGAAGGAACCTCCGGTACCTAACTTCCAGTTACCTTAGAGGCACAAAGACGTATGACGGCAGCACAAAGCCAGAGGATTGGTTGATTAACTATGCAACTACTGTAAAAATTGCCACAGGCAACTTGACATGGGTTGTGAGATATGTACCCCAGATGTTGGAGGGGCCAACGAGGGTATGGCTAAATAATTTGCCGCCCAGAAGTATTAACTGTTGGATCGATTTTGAGGAAATGTTTGTTAGCAATTTCTCAAGTACATATCAGAGGCCCAACAGGCCACAGACCCTAGCAATGTGCAAGCAGAGACCGAATGAGACTGACCGGGAGTTCTTAACCTGTTGGTGCACTGTGCGAAATTCCTGTGAGGGCGTGATTGAGTCACAAGCCATAGCTTGGTTCGCGCAAGGATGCAGATATGCAAGCATGCTATGTCAAAGGTTGCAAAGAGATATGCCAACCACGTTGGCAGAAACAATTCGGATTGCTGATTCATATGCCTTGGGTGATCCGACACAGCCAAGGCTCATGTCAAACGAGTCAAGCGAGGAGTATTGTCAGTGAGATGGGGCCGGGTCATCCTGGAGAAATGATTACCGAGGTAAAAGAAGGGATGACAGACCGGATTATCGATACAGTTCGCAACAAGTTGCAGCTGTGAATCAGGATCAACCCGGAGCAGGAAGCAGTCAACGTCAGAAAACTGGAGGACAACAATGGACTCCAAGAAATGATGGCAAGAAAACTTGGACGCCAGAGAAGAAGAAACAGTGGCAAGAAAAGAAGGACCGTTCGAGGTATACCTATGAGGCAATGCTGGATCAGCCGTGTAATTTCACACGCCAAATCCGAGTAACCCAACGGGTCACACAACCAGGCAGTGTGAATGGATGTGAAAGATAGAACAAATTGGTTCAGGGAATGCTCAGGCACCTCGGAATGATCAACCTCGGCAGGAGTTACCCCGGCAGCAATTGCTCTCTGGAGCGAACACGCAATAGCTAATGTTGCCTCCCCCTCCGCCGAGGTATGACAACCATGAGAGAAGGGACGCGGTGCATCAAGTGGAAGACCAGCGTTAACCGGATCAGAGGTACCCCTAAAACGAGGGGAGGAATGAGTACAGAGAGCATCATCAAAGTTACTGTGTGTTCACCACAGAAGAGACAGACAGAAAGAGCTTGCAGCGCCGACATATGGAGGTCAATGCAGTAATGTCGGCCGTGACGAGGTATATGCCTTGGTCAGATCAGGATATTACCTGGAGCATCAAAGATCATCCCAAGCTTATGCCAAGTCCTGGTTCGTATGCGCTAGTGCTGGATCCGACATTCATTGGGCCTAACATCAATGTGAGGTTCTCAAAGGTGCTGATTGACAATGGTAGTAGCATTAACATCATTTATGTGGACACGAAGCGCAAGTTGGGTATCTCGGAGAACATGCTCCAAGCTACAAGAACAACTTTCCATGGCATTGTGCCAGGCATTTCTTGTGAGCCCATAGGCAAGGTCCGGGTAGACGTATTATTCGGCACAAGAGATAACTGACGGACTGAGAATTTGGAGTTTGAGGTTGTAAATTTGGAGAGCGCATATCACACGTTGCTCGGTAGGCCAGCTCTAAACAAATTCATGGCAAGTTGTCACATCAGTTACGTGAAGATGAAGCTGCCTGGGCCAAATGGCATGATTACCATCACGGGTGATTTCTGATGTTCCATTGAATGCGCATCTGTCGGGTCTAACCTGGCCGAGTCACTTGTGATTGCGCAAGAAAAGAGAAAGATCGAAGAAGTGGCGGCATTGGCTCAGTCCGCGTAGCAGTATATGCCGGCGCTGAGTAACCCGCATGGTAGTGTCTCGTTCCAAGCAACAAAGGATACCAAGAAAGTGCCCGTTGATGATATGTTCCCAGAGCGCACCGTAACAATTGGTGCCGGGTTAAATGACAAATAGGAAAGCGAGCTCGTCAACTTCCTCCGTGAGAATCGGGATATTTTTGCTTGGTCCACACAGGACTTGCAAGGAGTTCCGAGGGAGTTGGCCGAGCACTCTTTGAATGTGAGACCCGGAGCAAAGCCGGTGAAGCAACCTCTCCGCCGCTTCGCCGAAGACAGGAGAAAGGTCATAGGAGATGAGATAGCTCGGTTGTTGGCTGCTAGATTTATCATGGAAGTGCTTTACCCGGATTGGTTGTCTAATCTGGTGCTGGTGGAGAAGAAGAAAGATGATCCGAACGTGGCAGTGGTTTGGCGCATGTGTATCGATTACACGAACCTGAATAAGGCATGTCCAAAAGATCCATTCCCACTGCCAAGGATAGACCAATTCATAGATTCTACTGCTGGGTGTGAGTTGTTGTCGTTCATCGATGCATATTCTGGTTTCCACCAGATACCTTTGAACCCAAGTGATCAAATAAAGACTGTGTTTATCACCCCGTATGGGGCTTATTGCTATCGCACCATGCCATTTGGCTTACGTAATGCAGGGGCAACGTACCAGAGATGTATGCAAAAATGTTTACACGACCAAATTGGTCAAAATGTGCAAGTGTACGTAGATGATGTTGTTATCAAGACCAAGGAAAGCAAAGCGCTCCTTGACGATATCAGGCAGACATTCGCGAACCTAAGGAGGTTCCGAATGAAGCTTAACCCGAAGAAATGCACCTTCGGTGTCCTGGCTAGAAAATTACTCAGATTTCTTGTCTCCAGCCGAGGTATCGAAGTTAATCCAACTAAAATCTGGGCCATAGAGTGAATGGAACTGCCGAAGTGTCTTAACGATGTCTAGAAGTTCACTGGTTGCCTAGCATCCTTAAGTCGGTTTGTATGTCGGTTGGGAGAAAAGGCACTGCCTCTCTATCAACTCATGAAAAAGTCGGACAAGTTCATCTGGATGCCGTAGGCCAATGAAGCCTTTATCCAATTAAAGAAAATGCTAGCCATTGCACCAGTCTTAGCCTCTCCACTATCAAAGGAGCCAATGTTGCTCTATATAGCCACAACCAACTGAGTTGTAAGTGCAGTGATTGCGGTAGAGCATGACGAAGAGGGTAAGTCGGTGCAAAGGCCAGTGTATTACCTGAGTGAGGTATTGTCAACCTCAAAACAAAATTATCCGCACTATGAGAAAGTGGCGTATGGTGTGTACATGTCGGCAAAGAAGCTAAAGCACTATTTTGAGGAGCACCCCATCAAGGTAATATGTGAAGCTCCCATATCTGAGATAATGAGTAACTAGGATGCAAGTGGCAGGATTGCAAAATGGGCAATTGAGCTAGCTCCTTATGCACCACAATATGACAGAAGAGAAGCAATTAAATCTCAGGCTGTGGTGGACTTTTTTGTGGATTGGGCCGAGGTGCAATATGAGCCACCATTGCCAGATACGAACTATTGGAGAATGCACTTTGAAGGGTTGAAAACAAAAACCAGATTAGGCGCCGGAGTTGTGCTTACCTCGCCCAAGAAGGACCAGCTGAGATACGTGCTGCAGATCCACTTCGTAGCGTCGAACAACGTCGCTGAATATGAGGCACTTGTGCATGGGCTCAGGGTGGCAAAAGAAATTGGGATACGTCGGATCCAATGCTTTGGCGACTCGGATTTGGTAGGTCAGCAAGTTTCAGGGCTCTGAGATGCTCTTGATCCAAACATGGCACTGTACAGATTTCATGTGCAGAAAGATATCTGGTTACTTTGAGGGATGCGAATTTCACCATGTACCCCGGGTGGAAAATGAGGCTGCCGACGTATTGTCGAAGCTCGGATCAACCCGACAAGCGATTCCACCGGGTGTAGCATTAGAACACCTTAGAAAACCATCTATCAGGCTGTCCCCAAAAACCGACTCAATCTATGTCCCGGAAGATCCGGAGTCCGGAGCCGTACCCATGGACATTAACGTGGGAGCTGGAACGCGAAACCCGGGGACTGCCTCGGCAAACTCGGGGACTGCCTTGGCAAACCCGGGGACTGCGCAGCGTGATCCGGTTGAAGTTATGCCGGTGGATCATATGGAAATTGATGAGGATGTGTTGCCAATGCGAGCTGTACCAGCTTGGGCACTGCCCATATTTCAATTCCTAAAAGATGGAACTTTACCCGTTGAGGAGGTACTTTCCAGGCAAACTCAGAGGAGAGCAAAAGCATACACGATCATCAATTCCGAGCTATACAAAAGGAGTGTGACTAATGTTCTCCAGCGATGTGTTGATCTGGAGGAAGGACTGGACATCCTACGAGATATAAATCAAGGGGAATGTGCGCATCACGCCTCGTCTAGAGCCTTGGTAGCAAAAGCTTTCCGTCATGGGTTCTACTGGCCAAGTGCCTTGGAACAAGTAGAAGATCTGGTAAGAAAATGCAATGGTTGTCAAAGATATGCTACCAAGACGCATATGCCAATGTCTGAGCTCAAGACCATACCAATTACATGGCCATTTTCCGTATGGTGCTTGGATATGGTTGGCCCGTTTAAACCAGCAAGAGGGAACATGACCCACATCTTGGTCATGGTTGACAAATTTACGAAATGGATTGAAGTGAAGCCAATAATAAAATGTGATGGAGCTACGGCCGCAACATTCCTCAAAGATATCATCTTGAGATATGGTTATCCTCACAGTATCATAACGGATAATGGCACAAATTTTGCTGAAGGAGCATTTGCACGTTTTTGCCGAGATAAGAAGATCCGGCTAGACGCTGCCTCGGTAGCCCACCCCGCTTCGAACGGACAAGTGGAAAGATCCAACGGATTAGTATTGTCCGGGATAAAACCCCGGTTCATTGAGCAGCTGCAAAGATCAGCGAGGTGCTGGATAGAAGAACTACTAGCGGTACTGTGGAGTTTAAGAACAACTCTGAATCGATCAACAGGCTATACGCCATTTTTTCTGGTATATGGGGCAGACGCTGTATTACCAGCCGACATAAAGCATGACTCGCCTAGGGTCACCCAATACACAGAAGCCCAAATGCAAGAAGCCCGGCAAAATGATGTTGATCTGCTGGAAGAAGCGAGAGAATTGGCATTGTCCAGATCCGCCATATATCAGCAAAATCTCCGACGCTATCATAGCCGGAAAGTAAGCCCCCGAGTTTTCTAGGAAGGCGATCTGGTACTCCGGTTGGTACAACGTACTGCTGGCATGCATAAATTATCCCCCCATGGGAAGGGTTATTCATTGTGAGCAAAGCATTGCACAATGACTCATATTATCTTATCGATGCAAAACCACAGGAGAAGAACAAGGTGGACAGGTCCGGCGAGGAATCTAAGCGTCCATGGAATGTAGCTCTACTTCGTCCTTTCTACACTTAGCAAAGAAGTGTATGTATCCGAGTCTCTCATATGTCGGTATGTATGCCGACAATGAGCTTATCAATGAAGTGTTAGCACCTTGAGGAGTAACTCGGGGACTGCCTTAATAGTATTTGTTATCTTCTGTATTTATCATTTATATGTCGGCTGGCGAAAGTTGCTTCTACCTAAGCCGGATTAGTAATGTGTGAGCACCAAAAACCCAACTCTTCGACTTGCTGCTGTCCAACAAGATTTGGCTTCATGGCAAGCAAGAGAACAAGTTTGGAATTGCGTAGCACATGAATAACAACTAAGGAAAGAAACTTGATCGAGCTGACATCTGTTATTCGGACTAACCTTGTGTTTATCTTATATTTAATTTGCTGAATTATTTTGAGCTAATCGTAAAGTTTCCAAGTATTGTTAAGTCAATTTTTGAAGCTCGCACTCCTAAGTCATTAAACCGAACAAAGGTAGACATGAGCCGAGCTAAGAAATTGGAGGAACAAGAAAATGAAACTCGGGTACTACGCCCAAGTTAATCTGGCACATAAACTTAGTAGCAAAATATCACTTAAGTGCTTAATACAATTGCACCTGGCATACCGGGGATCTGATAAAATTTAAAAGTTTTTCGCTCAAGGAGCAGCAGGAGGAGGTAATTCGGCGCCAGCGGGTGCAACCCTAGCTTCGGCTTCAGCGTCATCTTCGTCTTCCTCGACATCCAAAGCCTCGTCCTCTTCATCTTCACCCAAAACATCTTCGGCATTTTCATCGTCAGCAGCATCTAGGAAGCTTGGTCCCTCGTTCCATTGATGAATGGGGGCGTATTGGATGAATCTATGGGCGCAAGCCTTGTGCCGAGCTACCCAATCCGGGTCAGTGCACCACCTTGATCCGGTGTGTATGCGCTCAAGGAGTTTGAGGTCAATCTTCTCATACCACGTAAGCACGCAGTGGAGAACGATCTCAGCTCCGGCGCGTCCAGCAGATTCCCTCCAAAGGTCGAGCTAGGTCTCGCAGTCCATTAACTTGTCGACGAGAGCTGCGGTCCCCTCCAGAGTATCTTCATCAGGCCAAAAGGCGTTGAAGATCCTGATTGCAACATCAAGGATATCCTTGCCATAATTCTTCACAATTTCCACGCGAGAAGACAGACTGACCAGCAGGTCCTCCATGTCATAGGGAATTTCACCAGAGTTAGGACCAATGGGGGTACCCCTCTCCTGGCGGAACTTGGCAACATGAGTGGTTGCAATGGCATTTCCCTCTGGAAATTTTCCTAAAAAAAGAACTTACGAGAAATGTGGCTATGGATCCGGGTCAACTCCTTGGTATAGTCATCACGCCTTTTCCGAAGTTGCACAAGTTCAGTGTTCGCCGACTCAAGCTTGACGTCGGACTCCTTGAGAAGTTCTTGGTCCTTGGTGATCTGGAGGTTGAGGCACTCTCTTTCTTCAGTAAAGTCTTGGCCTGCCTTCTCCAGTTCGGATTTGTGCTACGCCTTGAGCTTCTTCATATCTGCCTTAAGCTAGGAAATCTCTTCGTCTTTGGTCCGGAGGAGGGCAAGCTTGTCGTCTTTCTTCTTGAGTTCAGCTTGGTGCTTCCCTGCTTGTTTGAGAAAATGCAGCATCATATCAGGCACGGGCACACTATCTTCAAGAGAAGCTGAAATAGTTTGTTGACCCGGCAAAGCCGAGGTATGAATATTTGCCGAGCCAAGGAGAAAAGGAGATAGAAAGCATAGCAAGGTTGAGCAAGAATAACTTACACTTTATCTGGTCCAAGCTTCTCCTCATGAGGACATTCTCAGCCTCCACCCTAGCTACGAATTCCAAATGAGGGATTAGTTCGGCGGAAAAAGATGAAGAGAAATGGAAAAATGCAAAGAAGAAAACTTACCCCTTTTATCATGTTCGGCGAGAAGTGCAGTATGTTTTGCATGTAGCATCTTGTGAGTATCCAAGATACGCTGAAACTCAGCGCTCCGGCGGTTGGTGGTCACCTGAAAAAAGTAGAAAAAGATAGCTTAGTCTTGTGCATGTTCGAAGTGTAATAGATCCGGGCCAAGTGGAACTTAACCCGACTCTAGGTGTGTGCATATTTGAAGTGTACAATGATTGGGATATGCCAAAGGGGGTATGCTCAGCAGTACGTTCCGAGTGGGCCGAAAGGCCTGTGAGTGCACCTGGAGGATAGCGACTGGACTCTAAAGAAAGGAAAGGCCCATCGACTGGCGACTGGAAGCCCAAAAGCATAGCAGAAGCCCAGTCGGATTAGGTCAAAAGCCCCCGGATCCTTATCTTTTCCGGGGACAGCTTGTAAACCCTAGCGAGGTGCTTCATATATAAACCTCCCTAGGGTATCCTAGAGACTTACGTTCCATCATACACCCCCTCAAGCGACTCGCTGCCTAGCCGCCGAGCACTCCACCCCTGTAACTCGCTCTCTCATAATCTAATCTAGCAGGAGTAGGTCTTTACCCTCCGGGGGGGCGAACCTGGGTAAACCCATGTGCATCCGCCCCCATCTCGCACCGCAGATGGCCGCCAACTCTTCCTCACGAAACACTCAATCGCTGCCAATGGCAGCGACTGCCGTGGCCATTTCCACGACAGTGGCACCCACCGTGGGGCATAGCGGGACTGGCCTGAGTTCTGCGGCGAGACCCTAATCGCCAATCGATCGGCCGATCGCCACCGGTCGCATGATTGCCATCGGCGGGATCTTACAGATCCTGCCCAGCAGTTATATCCCGGCATCACGCCCGGTCACCCACGCTGTGGTGATGCCGGTCGGCTCCATCAACCTCTTCGTCGGCTTCACCGGCGCGATCGACCCAGCGGCGACGGTGATTGTTGGCGGATCGCCCCCACACCGCGACCTGCTTTCGGAGGAGTAGGTCCGCTCCACCAGGAGCCTCGTCACCAAGTACGACTCGGCCGCTAGCGATGCGGTCGAGACTAACGTCGCCACCAACGACGACGCACTAAAAGACGACGCCGACTCCGCGACCCCTGCATCGGTCGACGGATCTATCACCGCCGCGTCACGGGAGGACTCCATCACGCGAGTCTCCAACCCTGAGGATTTCGAGGACCCCTCCATCCTGGGGATCTTTGACTCCGACTCCGGCTCGGAATCCCTCGAGGATTTTCGCACCAGATCCAATCGCTTTAACGCGATCTACATGGCAGGAAGCACGACCGCCCCGCCAGATCCATTCTCCACGCCGATCCCGCCGACCGCGACGGCCACGGAGGTGGAGGAAGCCTGCTTGCGGCTCGCGGAGGCGCAACGCAACGAACTCGCCGAGGGCGAGAAATATCGCCTCGACTGAGAAACGGCACGGGAGCTATCACTTTACCACCAGCGCCGCATCAGGACCCGCCTAAACCCCGATGTTCAGGGCCGTGTCCTGAACTTCAACGACGAGGGCAACCCCACGCGCGCCGCCGAGCGCGAATACTGCGAGAACACGCCGCCAGGCGGGAGCAACCCCGCAAGAACACCACCGGGAGCGCCGGCGACTGGGGATCCTCCACCACCCATGGGTCGTGCGCCCCCACCAGAGCAACTACGGATCATCATCTCGCCTCAACCCCGTGACGCCAACGGGCTACCACTGTACTCCACCCCGATGGACAACATTGTCGCGGCTGATGCCGCGATCGCCAACCTCGATGTCCAAGGCGACGGCGTGCTACAGATCCAATACGCCAAGGCCCTACTCATCAGGGCCGTCGAGCAACAAGCCGCGGGAGTCGACCCGCGGGGGCGAATGTACTCCCGCTCTTTGGCAAGCAGGGCGGCATCAAGCGGCCACCCCACTGTGGCCAACGCATTAGTCTGCCCACCACCCCAGCCCCTGGAAAATCAACCACGGGCCGCCAATCCTGCTCTCTCAACCAACGAGCCGCGACCGGCAAACAACACGGTCGCCGCCAACAGGCAACCCATCAACGCCCGAACAAACATCATCAACAACCAGACGTGGCGGTCGCGCCAGCCCTATGACCTGCGGCACACCCTCACCAACCGCGGCGAACCAGAGCCAAGACGCTCGCTCAGCCGAATCGGGCCGCAATGCTTTGGACCAATGATTCGCGGGGAAACATACCCCACCACCTTCAAGGCCCCTAAGGAGATCGAGAAGTACGGCCCAACGTACGACCCCGCCGTCTGGTTGGATACATACATCATGGCAATGGGGATCGCAGGCCACAACGACCTGCTCGCCGCTCGCTACCTCCCCCTGATGATGTAGGGTGCGACCCGGCAGTGGATCAACACCCTCCCTCCCGACATCATTGATTCCTGGGAAGAAATGCGGGACGCCTTCGTCAGGCACTTCGAGGGGTCCTACAACCACGCCACCACCATAGAAGACCTGGAGCGATGAATCCAGGGATCGCGTGAGTCGACCCGCTGGTGGATCCAAAGGTGGCAAGAACTGTGGATAAACGCCTCCGGCATCCACCCAGACACGGTGATACACTGCTTCAAGAATGCGTGCCGGTATGAACCTCTGGTCGCCAAGATCAAGAGGGTCTACCGGACGCTCGATAATATCCCCGACCTCCTCGAGACCGCCAAGCGCTACGCAGAGGAGGACCCCAACCAAGACTCCGACGACGAGTTGGGAGGAAGATGGCACACTAGCATCCACGACAGTGGGCGCCTACGCGACATGCGCTACAGCTATACCCGCATCACCGGCAAGCGCCGGACCGATGGGCGAGTCGACTTCGTCGCCAATGCCGGCTATGGCCAACGCGACTCCAAGAACTACCGCTGCGACGGAGGAACCTACCGCGCCAACAAAGCGACGAGGCTGAAATTCGACCCTGCCGCCCTGCTCAATCAGCCCTGCATCTACCACAGCAGGGAGGGAAAACCCGCCACCCACACCACCGCCGACTGCCACTCTCTCAAAGAGATCGAGAAGGCAAGACGTGCAAGGGAGGACCCCAACAACAACCAACCACGGGACAACGGGAATGGCGGCGGCTTCGGAACTGCCGTCGGGTCACTACATACCTTCACTGGGCTCGGCACCAAGCGTGAGAAGAAGGTACTCGCCCGCGCGGTCGCCGTCAATGCGGTGACGCAAGTCAACATCCCCCGCTTCCTAAACTGGTCCGAGCAGAGCATCACCTGGAGTCGCCAGGACCACATGCCAAGAATCGAATATCCAGGGCGAGTCGCCCTGGTGGTTAGGCCAAAGGTGGCCGACTACTGGTTGCCCAAGACGCTGATGGACGGTGGGAGCTCCATCAACATCCTGTACCTCGACACCTTCAAAAGGCTCCAGCTCCTAGAAACAGCCATTGAGCCAACACTAACGACCTTCCACGGCATCGTCCCTGGTCGGAAGGCGTAGCCGATCGGGAAGGTTATGCTGCCAGTCACCATCGGCACCCCCGCAAACTACCGCACAGAGAGGATCGTCTTCGAGCTGGTGAACTTCCGCAGCCCCTACCACTGCGTCCTGGGCCGCCAGGCATTCGCAAAGTCCATGGTGACCCCACACTACGCCTACAACACGATGAAGCTTCCCGGGCCAAGCGGCATCATCACCGTCCACGGCGACCCCGACATGGCCGTGGAGTGCAAGGAAAAAGGCGCCGAGCTCGCTGACGCCGTCATCGCCGCGGAGACCGACCACGCAGATGATCTCGCAAAATACACGGGCAACATCAACAAGGACGATCCCACCATCCTGAAGAAACCGATCACCGCGAACTCCACGTTCGAGGCGACCACGCACACCCGCACCATCGAGCTCATCCCAGGCGACTCCAGCCAGACGGTCACCATCGGGTCGCACATGAGCCCCGCATAGGAAGGCGCGCTCATTGAGTTCCTCCGTGAGAACCGCGACATCTTCACATGGAAGCCATCTGACATGCTAGGTGTCCCGAGGGAACTCGCTGAGCACAAACTTAACGCCGACCCCAAAGTGCGACCAGTAAAGCAGTCGCTACGGCCCTTCAATGAAGAGCGCTGCCGAGTAATCGCCAAGGAAGTCCAGCGCCTACTAGCCGCAGGCTTCATCCGGCCAATCAAATACTCCAAGTGGCTAGCGAACCCAGTCCTGGTTCTCAAAAAGAACAACACCTGGAGAATGTGTATCGACTACACCAACCTCAACAGCGCCTGCCCGAAGGAGGAGTTCGTCCTACCGCGCATCGATCAGATCATCGACTCGACTATGGGATCGGAGTCGCTGTGTTTTCTCGACGCGTACTCTGGTTATAACCAGATCAAGATGGCGGTCGAAGATGAGGAGAAGACGGCGTTCATCACGCCATTCGGCGCATTCTGCTACACGGCCATGAAGTTTGGCCCCAAAAACGCAGGCGCCACATACCAGAGGTGCATGCAGGAGTGTCTAGCGAGCCAAATTGGCCGCAACATTCACGTCTACATCGACGATGTGGTGGTAAAATCCACCCGCCAAGACGATCTGCTCGCCGATCTAGCTGAAACCTTTGCAAACTTGCGGAGGTACAACATCAAGCTGAACCCTGGAAAATGCACCTTCGACGTACCCACCGGACAGCTTCTGGGATACGTAGTCTCCAAGCGAGGTATTGAAGCCAACCCCACCAAGATCGACACCATCGCGTGACTCGGGAAACCCGAGTGCCTGCGCGACGTCCAAAAGTTGGCAGGGTGAGTTGCGGCTCTCAGTCGCTTCATCCCCCGACTAGGCGAGAAGGCAATGCCCCTCTACCGCCTGATGCGCAAGAACCCAACGTTCCAATGGGACGCGGAGGCCGACGACGCACTCAAAGCACTCAAAGAAGTGCTACTCGCGGCACCACTACTCGCCGCGCCACTCGACAAAGAGCCAATGCTCGTCTACGTCGCGGCCGCCAATCGAGTCGTCATTGCCATGATGGTCGTCGATCGACCAGAAGAGGGCAAGGAGCGCGCCATACAACGCCCAGTATACTACATCAGCGAAGTCCTAACGGACTCACGACAGCGCTACCCGCAATACCAAAAACTGGTGTACGCGGTATTCCGAGCACAACGGCGGCTCCCACACTACTTCCAGGAGCACCCAATCACGGTGGTCTCCTCCGCGCCCCTGCAGGACATCATATGCAATCGCGAGGCAACAAGGTGAGTCGCCAAGTGGGCCGTCGAGATCGGCGTCCACAACATCAAGTACGAGCCCCAAAAAGCGATCAAGTCACAAGCCCTGGCTGATTTCCTTGCAGACTGGGAAGAAGCACAACAGCCATAGAAGCTCCCATACCTCCACTATTGGTCGCTCCACTTCGACGGCTCCAAAAACGCCGACGGCGCGGGGGCTAGGGTCATACTGACCTCCCCCAAAGGAGACAAGCTCCGCTACGTGCTCCACCTCAACTTCAAACCCTGCACCAACAACATGGCGGAATGCGAGGCCCTCCTCCACGGCATGAGAGCCGCCAAGGAGATGAACATCAACTGCCTACGATGCTACGACGACTCCGACCTAGTCGCCGACCAAGTGGCCGCGACGTGCGACGCTGTTTCCCCAACAATGATAGCATACCGCCAAGCCGTCGGCCAGTTGGGAGGACACTTCGACGGCTATTCCGTCGAGTGGATTGACAGGCGTAAAAACGAGGAGGCAGACGCCCTTTCCCGCATCGGATCGACTCAATAGGCGCCACCAGTAGGCGTCTTCCTCGACATCATCCACAAACCCTCCGTCAGCCCACCGAAGGAGATCGACGTCGGGATCCCACTGCAACCAGAACCGACCTTAGTCGCCATGGTTGTGGAACCTAGCGACTGGACTGCACCATACGCCGCCTTCTTGGAGCATAAAATCCTACCAAACAACGAAATGGAGGCGCGAATGATCGTGCGCCGCTGCAAATCCTTCGTCATCATCAACGGCGAGCTCCACAAGCGCAGCATGACCGGCGTGTTCCAGCGCTGCGTACAGTCAGAGGAAGGCCGCAAGATCCTCCAGGACACTCACGCCGGCGACTACGACCATCACGCCGGCACCAAGTCGCTAGTCACCAAGGCCATGCGGCATGGTTTCTACTGGCTCACCGCACACGCCGATGCCACCAACGTCGTCCAAAGATGCGTCGGATGCCAGAAGTACGCCAACCAGACGCACCTTCCTAGTTCGGCACTCAAGACAATCCCCATCACGTGGCCATTCGCCGTATGGGGCATGGACATGGTAGGCCCGTTCAAGAAGGCCCCATCTGGCTTCACTCACCTCCTGGTCGCAGTCGACAAGTTCACCAAATGGGTGGAGGACAAGCTGATCAAGAAGTGCGATGGCAAGACGGCTACCAAGTTCCTCCGCGAACTCATCTACCGGTACGGCTACCCGCACAACATCATAACAGACAACGGCACCAACTTCGCCAAGGGGGCCATGGTGGAATTCTGTGAGGAGCACGGCATACGACTCGACCTCGCATCAGTCGCCCACCCGGAGTCAAACGGCCAAGCTGAGCGCGCCAACCAGAGCATCCTCCACGGGCTCAATCCGCGACTGCAGGTGCCCCTCGAGCACACCCCAGGATGCTAGGTCGACGAGCTCCCCTCTGTGATATGGGGGGTCCGCACCTCCGTCAACCGATCAACCGGGTTCACACCTTTCTTCATGGTGTATGGCGCCGAGGCCGTAATGCCAACAGACCTGGAGCACGACTCCCCTCGAGTCGCCAACTACGTCGAGGCGGCCAACGAGACCGCCCGCCAAGACAGCGTCGATCAACTTGACGAAGCACGTGACCTGGCTCGCTCCCGCACTGCCATATACCAGCAAGGACTTCACCGCTACCACAGCTGCCGAGTGCGAACTCGCACCTTCCAGGAAGGCGACCTGGTCCTATGACTGGCCCAAGACAAGAAGGGCATGCACAAGCTCTCCCCCCATGGGAGGGGCCATTCGCCATAGGCCGAGTCCTTGGCAACGACGCCTACTACCTCATCGACATACGGGGTGATGGCCAGTTGGAGGTCGGGAGGCCATGGAATGTAAACCTCCTCAGAAAGTTCTATACTTAGAACCACACACTGTACTCTATCGGAATATATAAATGAAATTCATTCGGATCCCACAAATTTTGCCCACTCGCCATATTCTTGTGCCACTCGCACTCGTACATGCAAGCAATACGCTATTCACGGAAGTCAACCTCTGGTCGAGCGACCGACATGGCAAAGTAGTGCGGCACAAGGGCACCGGAAGTATTCGGGCCTTGTGTCGTCCACGAAAAACGCCAACCCGGAGCCGCCATTGGAGTCACCTAGCCCGACTGGCCCACCGGGCCAAGACGTCCGATACACGCTTCCCACAACGCTTTGTCCCTCCCACCCTCGAACAAAGCGACTCGAACGGTTAAGTACCACGCACGGGGACTCCGCAAAATGGGAACCCCACACGGCTCGGGAACACACCAAGTAAGAGAGCTGCCTAGGGCTCGCCAAGCGACTGGCTCTCCGGGCCAGGGGAGGAGACACGTTACAAACAACGCATTCACAACCTGCAACAGGATCACGACCAATACGGTCGGGCACAACGCTCGGGGACTCTCTCACAAGCGAACCCTACTCGCGCTCGGGGACTCGCTCAAAAATCAGCCCTACTCGCGCTCGGGGACTCGCCACTCAGAAGACGTGAGGGATAAAAACAAACGCGTAAACAAATCAAACACACAGAAATACACAATCGAGTTATACCCCATTAAAGGGCGGACGTGCTCGGGGACTCGCTCAAATTGTTGAACAAAACATTTCCTTAATCATAACACGAGTCGACCAAGTCCCCGTGACATACATTACAAAATATCATATAGCGTTCGCCACTTGGCATCCATTACAACTCTTACATTTGCTTACTCCACGGGCCCTGATGAAGAAGAAGCGCCACCACCCTTGACGCGCACAAAGGGCTGCCACGGGTTCGTCGGGTACGTGGTCAGCGACTTCGCCAATGACGATCGGAAGGGCTGCTCCGACTTCATGTCGCGGTGCTCCGGCTCGGGGTCGCCAGGCGCCAACGCTGTCTCCTGGTACGGCAGCAGATCCCCCATCGCCAAGACACGGTCGGCATACGGAGTGGCCTTTGCAGTCAGCTTCAGCACCTCCGACATCTCCACCGTGCCGGTCACCGAGGGATAGCCACTCGTGACATCGTCAAGATCAAAGTCGTCGGGGAAATGCGCGAGACCCAAGCTCAACGCCGTGGCAGCCCCGCGTCTGAACGCCGAGCGCGTCATCCACTCCACAACCGCGGGCACCTCCTCCAGATAGCGCCACACCTCCGTGAGCCCCCCAGGGATGACTTCGGTGGGAGACATGCCCTGAAGAGCCGCCTGGACACACAACGCCGAGGCCGTGGCTGCATTCACCACGGCAGTTACGCACTGTGAGGCGGTGTAAGTCTGCACCATCGGGTCGCTTTGGCCTACCACAGCTGCAAAGTCAGATGTCAGTGAAACAATGAAACCCCCAAAGCAGGGACCCGACAAAAGACTAAAGCAAAGACAGAGACCCACCAAGAAGCTTGCGGTAATTCTCCTTGACGTGCTTCTCCAAGGCGGTCTGCTCGTTATGCAGCCCCACGATGATGGAGTATGTGGCCTTGTGTTCCTCCTCAGCCGCGGCGACGGTAGCCTTCGCCCGTTCCTCCGAAGAAATTGAGGCCGCCTTCGCCTCCTCCAACTCCTTGACCAGGGAGGCCTCTCGCCCATTCGCCGTGTCTAGTTCGGCGAGTGGGACATACCCCTCACGGGGCTTGGAGACCTCAGCCGGGAAACCATCTGCAAGTGGAGATATCAGAGTATTGCACACAACCAGCTCATACCAAGCAAAGAAGAACAAAGCCAAACAGAACTCACCGATCGTCTCCTGAAGCCGCCGGTTCACCTCCTGCGCCTCGCGCAAGTCACGCTCCAAGCGCTCTCGTGCAGCCTGCCGATCAGTCGACTCCCATTGTAACCCCTGAAAAACAAAGAACCCAGCTAAGCATTGGAAGGAAAAGAAAAACCCAGTTCCCACCCGCTGAAATTCAACGACTAGGAACTCGGGGACTGGAGAAGGAAGAAAAACAAACCCAGTTCCGAGCCGTTGAAATTCAACGACTAGGAACTCGGGGACTAGAGAAGGTAGGAAAAGAAAAACAATTCCTAACCGTTGAAATTCAACGACTAGGAATTCGGGGACTGGGCATACCTGAATAGCAGTGCCGAGCATCTTGTGAAGTTCAGCGGTGTCAGTCGACGGGACCGTGAAGAAGGTGCACCCGTGGCGGGCCCCAATCTCCGCGTCCACGATTTCCGTACTCTGTGGGGAATGCGCGTCCGTAACACCTAGAAACCCCTTCGCCATAAAGCGAGGGAACGTTGCCGACACCCTGGCAGGGGCGCTGGCCGCCAGGACCGGCGCCTCCGGCACGGACGCAGCCGGTGTTGGCTCTGATCGCGTCGCCGCCACCTCTTTGACGACCAGCGCAGCAGTTGGCTCCGCGGCGCTTCCCCCGGTCGCAGCGTCGTCAGCGCCCCCTTCTGCTTCTTCGCGACTTCAGCGGCTGCGACATCTTCAGAGGCTTTCCTCTTCTTGGGCAGATCGCCCTATCCCGCGCCAGTGGCCGATGGAATCTTGGCGACCGAAGGGCGACTAATCTTCTTAGCCCCCGACATGCATGAACCCCTCCAATCAGCACGACCACAACACGAAAAAAGCAAGGCAAATTGGGACGAGGAAGCACAACTTACTTGGCAACTGGAAGGACACGAAGCCCAGTACTGATATGGGTGGGCTTATCCAACTCGGGACCCAGCTTGCGTGCCCCCTCTCGAAGACGTCCAAAGCCCACGAAACCGAGGGCTTCCTTGACGATGAAGCCGTAGTCGCTGGGATCTCCAGCTCCGACGCCGCCGCCTTCGACGACTGTGGCAACTTGGGCGCTGTCGCCTCAGCTGCTTCTTGGCTAGGAACCCCCGAGATCGTCGGCGCGATCGTCGCCAGGGTAACCTCTACCACCACCTCCGTATCCTCGCCCTCCAACCCCTTCGTCCGGACTGTGTCCCTAGGGGCCTTGTGCGATACTTCGGGAGACCCTTTGTTGTCGGAGTCGTCATCCGACTCGAACACCACTAACGACCTGGCCGGCGATGGAGGCCTATTTGCCGGCGACTTGGGCCGGTGTGGGGGCTTCGACGACGTAGCAGTGCGCCGGGACGTTTGCTCCTAGGCGACCTCATCGCCTTCTTTGAACTCGTCTAGGCTACGGCTTGCCTCGACCTCTCGTTGCTTCTGCATTCGGGTCTTGCGAGCCACAGGCGCTGGGGGAGGGACCTCTTCTTCCTCCCCGTCGCTGTCGGAAGGATCCCCCTCGGAATCTTCCTCCAGTTCTTGGGGAACTTCTTCGTCAAGCGGAGGAAGCCAACCCTCCAACACCTGAAAAAGCCGAGAACCTCCGCGAGTCAAGACACGCTAAGCGAAAAGACTGAAATTGATGTATGAATGCATCGATTGGAAAGAGAACTCACTATGGGGGCTTCGTTCTTCACGGGAGTATACGGGGCAACCCCGACCGCCGTGCCCGTGAAATCCGCGTCGGTAATCTTCTTCAGGGCGGCCTTGTAGTCCTCGGCCTCCCATGACTCCTTGCTGGTTCGGGACGGATCATGCTTCCCGCTGTACTCGTTCATCTAGTGTGGACGAGCCGCCAGCGGAACCAGGCGCCGCCCGAGCCAGCAATTGTAGAGGTTGATTGGAATCAACCCCTGGTCCTTCAGCTTATGGATCTGATCCATCATTTCCGCGACGGCCATCCGCTGATCTTCAGGGAGCTTCTTCGGCGCCAGTCGACGGGGCTCGCTCCTCTCGGCGACGAATTTAGGAAGAGAGACCTCGCCGGAGGGAGTGGTTTCCTTGACGTAGAACTAGCTTTTCTTCCAGTCGCTGGCGGCCTTCTTCGGCAGGAGGAGCTTGAGGAAGTTGGACTTTGGCTTCAACTGGAAGGTGACCCCGCCTGCGGCCAGCATCAAGCTGCTGGACGCCTCGCGCCCGATGCGGCCGTGGAAGAGCTCCAGCCACAGCGGGAAATATGTCCTGCACCCAAGGTAGCATTCGCAGAAGGCGACAAAGATCGCCAGCTGCTCGATGTTGTGTGGACCAACATCTGAGGGCTTGATCGCGTAGTACGCGGAGAAGCGGTGGAAGAAGAGCGAAGTGGGGAACCCTAAGCCCCTCTCAAGATGACTGGTGAAGCAAATGAACTCACTGGGTTGCAGTTTCGTCTCGGTCTCGGAGGAGGGGGAACCCGCCAATTCCCCTTGCGGAGCACCCCGGCGTCCTCAAAGGATCTCAGCTGGGCCGTGGTGCACTTGGATTTCCCCCATGAGCCTTTGGGAGGCACCATCGAGTGAGAAGTGGGATCGCGCGACACGGGGAGAGTAAGTCGGGAGGAAGCAGAAAGGAAGAGCAAATGAGGAAGGATGAAGAATGCGGAGTAGGATCGCTAAGCTGATCCATCACTCCCCTTATATGGGAAACGTCACCCGCCAAAATCGGGATAGCCGTTACTCACGGTAATTGCGCCGAAGTTACCGTTGGAAATTCCAACGGATAGTTTGACCAGGTCTGACGGTCCAACTCCTATTGGTCTACTCGCCACACGCCAGTCTCTCTTCTCGTCGAAACGACGACTGGACGGCAGTGATGCTTACTGAAGTGACGGATGGAGTTATGGGGAAATTCTCCTTGGTTCTAGTAAAGTCCATCGCCGACTCGACTGGGCGCTCAAATTGGGGTCGCCTACTTCGAACACCAAAAGGATGCCCGCGCCTGTGTCAATGATGGCCTCAGAGACTACTGATGGGGATATGCCAAAGGGGGTATGCTCAGCAGTACGTTCCGAGTGGGCCGAAAGGCCTGTGAGTGCGCCTGGAGGACAGCGACTGGACTCTGAAGAAAGGAAAGCCCATCGACTGGCGATTGGAAGCCCAGAAGCGTAGCTGAAGCCCAGCCGGATTAGGTCAAAAGCCCCCGGATCCTTATCTTGTCCGGGGATAGCTTGTAAACCCTAGCGAGGTGCTTCATATATAAACCTCCCTAGGGTATCCTAGAGACTTACGTTCCATCATACACCCCCTCAAGCGACTCGCTGCCTAGCCGCCGAGCACTCCACCCCTGTAACTCGCTCTCTCATAATCTAATATAGCAGGAGTAGGTCTTTACCCTCTGGGGGGCCGAACCTGGGTAAACCCATGTGCATCCGCCCCCATCTCGCACCGCACATGGCCGCCAACTCTTCCTCACGAAACACTCAATCGCTGCCTATGGCAGCGACTGCCGTGGCCATTTCCATGACATACAAGATCCAGGCCAAGTGGAACTTAACCCGGCTCTAGGTGTGTGCATATTCGAAGTGTACAAAATCCGGGCCAAGTGGAACTTAACCTATCTCTAGGTGTGTGCATATTCGAAGTGTACAAAATCCGGGCTAAGTGGAACTTAACCCGGCTCTAGGTGTGTGCATATTCGAAGTGTACAAAATCCGGGCCAAGTGGAACTTAACCCGGCTCTAGGTGTCTGCATATTCGAAGTGTACAAAATCCGGGCCAACTGGAACTTAACCCGACTCTAGGTGTGTGCATATTCGAAGTGTACAAGATCCGGGCCAAGTGGAACTTAACCCGACTCTAGGTGTGTGCATATTCGAAGTGTACAAGATCCGGGCCAAGTGGAACTTAACCCGGCTCTAGGTGTGTGCATATTTGAAGTTATGAAGGAGCTACATTAATTCTCTACGAAGCATCCGGCCGAGTAACGAATTACTCCCTCGGAGGCTCGGGGACTAATGGTTATGTCACTAATATCTTCTGCATGCTAAGTAAAAGGCGAAATAATGCACCTCCATCATCCGACCTGCAAGGTTAATTGCCTTGGCAACGGTATTCATCTGGGCAGCAAATTCGGCGGGACCGAACTTCTCCGGGAGATCGTCATTGTGGATGAACTCCGCCTTATTCCAGTTGTTCACAAACTCGATCAAGGTCGGAGGATATCGTTCACCGCTGAGCATGTGGGGTGCAACTAGACCCTTAGCATGAGCTTCCCTCCTCTCAACCTGGGCAAGGGACGGGCTGGTGTGCAAAACAAGTTGCGCATCAGCTGGCTCGGTAGGGGCGTCCTTTGGCAGCGGAGTCTTTTTCGAGAGCATGGACGCGAGTGTGCGCTGTCTAGCCTCGATTGACGTTGCCGTAGTGGCGTCAGGAGCCTTTTTGCCCTTAGGTTGTTGCTGAGAAGTTGAAGTCGCTGCAGCGTATTTGCCCTTGGGAGCGGCCTTACTACTTCCCTTGCTGCTGGTGCCTTCTCGCCGAGGCTTGGAAGACTCGGATGAGGCAGAGGGGCTTGGTGCTGCTGTTGGTGCTTGTGTTGTTACTGCTGGTGCTGGAGCGGATGCTGGTACAGATTTCCGTTTTGGCGGGGGTGCGGAAGGAACCTCGGTGGTGGCTAGTTGTGGCTGTGCCAAAGAAGGAGCAGCTGCAGCCTCGGCAGAACTGCTTCCCCCTGTTCCGAGGTTGCCCTCCTCTTGACGAGGTGGGCTAGAACCCGGAGCAGCCGCGGAGCCCTCCTGGATGGGGCTCAACGGGCGTGAATCGTCGCCACGAGGGGGAGAAGGGCTGTGTCGGAGCGGAGACGCAATGCCGGATCCACTCTGGGAGACCTCCACTATGGCCCTGCCAAATCAAATCATAAATGATCCGAAACTACAACAAAGGAAGAACAGATAAATAGCAAAGGGAGAAGTGGCTTACTCATTCGAGGTCAGGGGCTCTTTGGGCTTCCGAGCCCTCCGGGCTGTGGCCTTGGTTGCAGGCTTGGTGGCAATTTTGTCCCCGGACTTCTTTCGCCTTTTAGCTGGCTGAGAAGATCCAGAGGAAGAAGCGGATGCAGCTCCCCTCTTCTTCTTCGGCACGACCGGGACGGGCTCAACCACGGCAAGGCGAGGGTCTTCATGGATCTGCCCACCGGGGTTAGCTGATGCTAAAAAAGCATAAGAAAGGGGGACAACGTCAAATGCCTCCATCACCTCAACGTCCGAATCATCTTCATCGTCGGGCCAATCTCTAATGGAAGAGAATTTATCGGTGGGTCGCTTGGTCGCATCAGCCATCGGCAGGAACATCTCCTGATCCGGTTCCTCTTTGTCCGAGGTATCACGATCGGGCGCCCATTTCAGAGAAGGCTCGGTGCCATCCTCGATGGTTTGCTGACGAAACTTCTAAGGGAAAGAAGAGGCAACAGGATTAAACCTACAACAAATACCGACATATGATTTAATTCGGAAAAGGTTTGGGGCACAAGACTTACCGTAGGAGGAAGCCTATCTCGGCAAAAGTGTTCAATCCCCCACATCCACTCAGAAGAGAAGTCTTTGTGGGTGGTGAACAGGGCCTTGACCCGGCGGTAGATCTCAGTGTTGCTCAACTCAAAAGAGGAGGTCCGGTTAGGGTCGCGACCCCAGCTCATATGATAGAGCTTGTGCGTGCGTTTCTAGAGAGGGGATATCCGGTTGCGGACAAACGTGATCATTGCGTCCTCATTGCGCAATCCAAGATCCTTCAGCTCCTGGAACCTCTTGTTGACCTGGTTTGCCAAGACAGTGGGCTTCTTGGGGATCTGGTCCCACAGATCCAGATTAGGAGGACCCAGAGCGTAGGGGCGCAGCCGGATCAGGTCTTCAGATGTGTTGTTTCGGACAAAGAAGAAGGTCCGAGCCCATCCCTTGCAAGAGTCAAGTCCCATGACTCGGGGGAAGATGGACTGCTTCCGATGAGAGATAGACGCAGCGCCGAACTGCGTGAGCTGCTTGTCCTCCGGCTCAAGATCAATGTTCGGAATCACGTTCCGGCGGAGGCCAAAGAACCGAATCCAGAGCTCCTTCGTGGGCCATAGTCCAACGTAGCCCTCAATAGTGGAAGCAAAGGTAGAGAGAGACATGATGGCGTTAGCCGGAAGATGGTGCGGCTGAAGCTCATACGTATTGAGCCAGTCGTGGAAACAATCACTAACTGGGAGACCAAACCCGCGTTGGAAGTGGGATAGAAACACCACATACTCACCCGGATTGGGTGAGGGGGCAAGCTCAGCGGAAGCGAGGCGTGTGGTGACACCCTCCGGGATGCGCCAGGTGCGATACAACCAGTCCAAGTCATCCTGGCAAACCCAGGATCCAGCCCACGCGCCACGGTCGGCGTTCGCCGCGTCTTCCTCCATTTCCTGCTCTGTGATGGTGAGCTCCTCCTCGGTCATCTCAAGATCACTCTCTTCACTAGCGCTAGTAGCGGTGGGAGGCAGTGGCCTGGACTGGCGAGGACCCGTGGCGGAGGAGATGCGTGGAGGTGGCGGCAACGCTGGTGCGCGTGGAAGCAGTGCGGCGGCGGCGCTGCAACTCAGATGTGGTGGCGGCGGCGGCGCTGTCGCTGGAGAAGAAGAGGATGAAGCAGAGGCATAGGGGCACGAAAGTGGGGAAAGGACCCAAGGGGCGCGCCCCTCCCCTATTTAACCACTCCTTTGAGGGGTAGTGGGATCGCGGTGTGCGGGCAGGCCACACGGTGTGGCCGTGTATGACCCGGATCGACCAATCGGCGACGAGCCACAGGAAGGGCCACAGGGTGCAGCGGATCCCACGACGTGACGTTATGATACGGTTAACGAGGAGGCAAGCACGACGTGACGTGCGCTACAATAACTTCTAACAATAACTACGGCGGTTACTGTCGTAGGCCCTTAAAATGAGGCAAAGTAATGATTAGCCTCCACGCGGGGAAGCGTACGAGAGAAGGAAGAATGACCCGGATGAGTATGAGGTGACCCGGCCAGCAAGTAAAAACTTGGAATGTGCCAAGGGAAAATAAACCTATGGAATCCGGATTATGAGGTAACTCGGAGAAGGAGCAAGAGGCTCAGTAAGATTGAACCTAATGTGGCCTTAGCGGCTAAGGCAGCTAAGACCGCACCAGCTTCGGGGACTAATGTTGGGGGGATACTCCCGGGTAGGGTCACGCCGGGGTATAAAGGCCTAGTTAGCCGAGGTACGGCAAGGTCAAAGCAAGTGCTGGCCGAATCACCTCAATGCAGGACGAATCACAGAGTAACCCGGACCAGGGGACGTCCACCTAACTAGGTCTCAACCGACTTATGTCGTATGTCGGTAAGATGTATCTAACTTATATGTAGGAACAGGTGTGGCCGGATCAACTAGGTACGATCCGGGTTATATCAAGCTTGTAAGAGAAGGAAGGTATCTCGCTGGTCAAAGGTGACCTCTGTACGCAGAGCGTGAGCGAAGCGGACAGAGGCCAGGACCACCGAGGCGTGTCCGACAAAGGTGACGATGCCTATGTCAGATGACGCAGGCGCCGCAGAGGCTCACGTAGCCTCTGAATGGATGACGCTGGGCTAAAGTGACCCGGTCGGCTTACTATTTTGGGAAGAGGCATATTCCTTGGAATATGCCTCCACGTATGCCCTAATTGGAGACCTAGCCACCCCTATATAAGGAGGGCTAGGGCCTCTATAGAAAGGGTTGGTCTCGAGTGGGTTGGTTTTTCTGGTTGATCCCTTGAGGGTGGTATTTTACTAGTGGTGAGAGTAAGAGAGTTCTTCTTCCTCCTCTCCCCAATACAGCTCAAGGAGCACTTGTAATCTGTGGAAGTGAATCAAATACAAAGCTACCGTGTGTGGAATCACCACACTATCCCCCTGGATTCCCCTAGTGCATTTAGTCCCCACCTTTAGCCTATCCATGGCATTTGCCGTGACACCACCACGACACCACAACTCGCCGTGAGTTAGAATGCATCTAGTGAACCGGCAACTCTGTAATCATCTTCAATAATAATTAGACAGGCATTGACTCCCTTGTTTGTATGATAAGCCAACGAAATCACCAGTGCTCTCTTTCCCCAAAACCCTAAGTCTATAACAATGGGCATTGCCGAGGTTACCCCTCATAACGAGGGTCTCGGTTTGTTTATATACCACATGTGTATTAATGTTTCCGCTTAATATGGTTATAGCATGGTACAAAAATATTATGAACATATGAGATATATCAGTAGAATCAAATTTATTATTGGCCTCTAGGTCATATGTCCTTCAATAACATGTAGGAGTCTGGGAGCAAAGGTAAAGAGTTCTCTAGAAATATGATGAATATTTACTTGAGACTAACATTGTCGTGCGATAATTCTTTATTATGATGCATTATTACTAATTATAAACTTTCTTACCTGCAACTAGGATGGCAGCGAAGTCTTCCAAAAATACAATTTGAGTACATGATTAGAGATTAGATGACTATCAGGGGAGCTGGACAAAGCAGTTATGTCAACTCTTAAGATCTTTTCACTGTGATACCAATGTACTAGTAAAGTTTTATACCTATCATGATGGTGGTTAAGTACCGTATTGGGATTAAGTTACCCAAGAAGTTGGGGTTGAGTTTAATTATGCTAGAGGGAGAAGCCAGGAACAAGACTTCAACATATTATATTGTTGTAGTCGAGGCAATTGCATCTATCCGGGAGAGAAAGGCGGATCACCTTATAGGCACTAGTGTAACTTCCATACCCCATGATTCCATAGACTTGGAGTTATCACTAGATCACCTTGTTCTAATCAAGAACAATCCATCTTTAGCTATCAAGTATGTGGATCATTACCAAGCTTTGGTAGGATCTTTATACAACACTTACCAACTCTTAGTTGAAGATCAGTGAAGTGCACTTGAGGATCTGACTGATCATCAAAAGTGAAGTCATATAGGAGAGAGACTATCCTAGGAGGCGAGTGGACTACATACCCTAATGCGATTTGATCCACTAGTCGAGCCTGAAGAGATTGAGAAAGATGAGATAGATCCCAAAGAGGTTGATCCAGAGCCATATTAACCTACACTTACACCACCTAGATTCTATCCTACCACACACATTGGGACTGATTACCTGGCATCACAGAATTTGTGGGAGGCAATGGAATCTAAATTGCCCATTAAGAATTACGATGGATGGATACAAGAGTTGTACGTAGGTACTTACTTAGATTTATTTCCTTGTGACTATTCTTATGAGGATGTAGGACATACTAGCCATAAGAAGATAGAGTCTTGTGCTGCTGATGGCAGAAATGATGCAGTCGTCGATCTGGAGGATGATGATGAAGTTAGAGGAACACCATAGTTTGAGGGGGTGCGGGATTTACCATTTGATCATTATCGCACTACTACTACATGATTTGCTGAGATTGGCACTCCTCGGCCACATAGTCTAGTGGATCCATATTCAGTTTTTGAGAGTTATATGGGGATGTACATACTTTCACTAAGTGATACCCTAGTTACCGATACTTCTGATTTGGACTACGTACCTTCTAGGATGCCATGTGTTCTAGATACTGTATGTCAAACTACACACCAACATGGATTGACTCCAGGCATGTATTACGAGTATGACAGCCATAGAGAGTGGACACCGGAAGCAGAGGACTTGTTTATATTAGTAGTTTTGTAAGGCATATTTTAGAGCCTGAAAGTTGTATTTTCCATAAGTGAGTGGGTGTTCACAATAAGTACTAGTTCTTTGTAGGATACTAAATTTGATTTGTAACTCAAAGTATGCATGGGTTGATGTACTCACCTATGTTGGATGTATCATTAAATGTGGATGATGTTTGTTTGGTTCTTATTTGAATTTGGCTTTCGATTTCCTTGTCTGACTAGTACTATGCATATAGTGAGCTCAGAAAACATGAGCATGGCGTAATTATGAGTTTTTACTTTATGTAACATGACAAGAGGGTGATGGAAACGAGAGTAGAAAACAAGTCGGAACAACAACATATGGAGAGCGAAGCCAAGGAGAAGGTAGATCAAGATACAACAGGATATGCAACACTACTACCACCACCAATGCGGCCACTGAAGGAGCAGAATTTTACGCAGCACATGCAGATGATGCAAAAATCCTAGAACAAATTTCTTCAAGATTTTCTTGGATGTGTTGGAAATGGAAGAGAGCCAGATGGACGAAGAGTAAGTCTCTCTGATTTTTAGAATGCTAGAGTACTTCCTTTCACTTCAAACCCAAGCCAATGGATGCATAGGATTGGTTATTGGACACTGAGAGAAAGTTGAAGACGGTTGGATGCAATGATGAGGAAAAGTTGCATTTTTCGACAAGTCTTTTGACCGGATCATCAACATCTTGGTAAGAAAAACAATTGCCCATGTAGCCACCTGAGAGAGAATTCACATGGGAGGAATTCAAGCAGAAAATTCGGGAGTACCATATTCTGGAAAGTGTCATGGAGTTGAAAAGGAGGGAGTTTGAATAATTGAAACAAGGTAGTGCCATTGTGAGGAAGTATATCAGAGAGTTCAATCAACTATCTTGTTATATTGTTGAAGAGGTGAACATTGAAGACAAGAGAAAGAAAAGGTCTATACGGGGATTAAATCCATATGTCAAGATGCAACTGAGGTTGGAACAGGAACACCAATTTCAAGAGCAGATGGATGCAACCACTAGTTTTGAAAATGATTATAAGAATGTCTAGGAGGACCGAAAGAAGAGGGATAAGATGGAGACTAAAAAGTTTCAAGTCAATGCCAAACCTGGGTACTAAAACCAGGTCTAGACCCTCTAATAACATACCAAACTAGGGAGCATAATCTACTAGGAGCAACATTATATGTCACAATCATGTTATACCTAGACATGTGAAGAGTGAATGTAGAAAGCTTGTGATCATATGCTAGGGATGCAAGTAAACTGGCACATGAATCCTGATTGTCCTTGTCAGAGATTATCCCTGCAGGATACCTCTCAAAGTAGGATGGAATCGAACACAGGAGGCTAAACATGATTTCCGCAAACCCTTCTCAAGCCTGGTGAGGAAACAGCAGAAAACACACGATAGGAGGACACAGAGAGCTTACCCAGGTTCATGCCACCGTGCTGTGTAAAACCCTACTCCTGCTTGTCTAGATTGCTTGCACTGCTTTGCAAGGTTTACAGTACAAGCTGATTAGGCGATCGGATCTAGGGTTCCTAGCTAGGGTTTCTAGAGGTGGAAGAAGGATGGATCCCCTCCTATGGTGCTACCTTCCCTCTTTTATAGGTGCCCTGGTCTTCTTCCCATGCTCTGGCGGGAAGGGTACCCACATGGCGAAAAAGGAGGGGACAAGTAGGCTACAGTTGTTCTATCCCATGGACTAGGTCCATCGCAGGACGTCGTTGGAATCTTATCTTCTACCACTTGCATGTTCCTCATGTGCTAGAGAGGGAGATGGTCCTCACCTACAGCAGGTCCTATCGACCACTCATGGCTTGGCGAAGAAGAAGGTGCCTTCCTTGTGCAAGGGGTAGGTCAGTGGTCCCTCCTTATCCTTAGGAGGGGGCGCTATCACCCAAGTGTGCTTTGCGAGGGACATTGGTGAGGACGCATTCCTACTTGATAGGTTTCCTCCAGAGGACTCTTGCTGAGGGGGAACCTCCTAGATGATTCGTACTGAGGTTGTGGCGCGCATCCTCTTGAAGAAGATGAACCTTTGAGCTGGGCCTGGCAGTAGGTGAGCCATGATACCCTAGTGTTCACTAGCCCGACATTCCTAATAAATCACCAGGTGGTTGGCCAACTAAGGGAGGCAGTAAACCTGACGGAGCTGGAGGATAGTAGTTTGAAGACGAAAACTATGGCAAGAATAATAATGGGAAGAGAGCAAAAGTATCTAGAAAGTTGAATTGCACTACCCTAGAGGAGGTTAACAATTCTAGTATTGTCATGATCAGTACATTTAACATTTTTACTCATCTCGGCAAAGTATTATTTGATACCGGAGCTACTAATTCATCCATTTCCAAGAAATTCATCGATCAATTTGGGATAAGGTGTGCGGCATTAGAAAACCCAATGACCATTTTAATGGCATGGGGTATAGTATTAGTTATCCATATAAAACAAGAACATGCCATTACGATATGTGGTTACGTGTACTACACAGATCTGTATGTGATTACCATGAAAGACATATCAATAATTATAGGGATAGATTGGATGTCTGACCATGGAGCTCACATTGAATGTGAGGAGAATACAATCTCAATAAGGAATCCAGGTGGAGGCAGAATAGTCTATCAATATAATAAACACACTCATATAGAGGTGGGATTACAATTGAACTCAATGAAAGGGGCAAAGTTCTAAGACATGCCTATAATGAATGAGTTTATGGATGTATTTCCAGCAGAATTACTAGGAATGCCACCAGATAGGGGATAGAGTTACCACTAATTTAATACATGGTACGACACCTATTCCACAAGCACCATACAAGATGGGTCGTAAGGAGTTAGTGGAACTTAAGGAACAAATTGATGATTTGGCTGGTAGAGGACTGATTCTAGAAAGTGTATCTCCATGGGGAACACCAGTATTTTTTGTGGACAAGCGTGATGGAGGATGGAGAATGTGTGGAGACTATCGGAATCTGAACAATGTCATCATCAAGAATAAGTATGCATTACCAAGAATCCAATATTTTTTGATCAAGTTAAGGGAGCAGGAGTATTTTCCAAGATTGATCTGAGACCAATTTACCATCAAATCAAGATCAAGCCTAAATATGTTCCAAAAAATATTTGCAGATATGGACAACATGAGTATCTGGTTGTGCCATTTGGATTGACCAATTCACCAACAACCGTCTTGAATATGATGAACAAATTCTTTATGCCTTATTTGAACAAGTTTGTGATAGTGTTTATCGATGCTATCTTGATATATTTCAACGATAAAGGAAAGCATGCTAAGAACTTGAGAATATCATTGCAAATCTTAAGGGAACATAAACTATATGTCAAGTTCAATAAGTGTGAATTTTGGTTGGATAGAGTAGAGTTCCTTGGAAATGTTATCAGTAGGGATGGAATGGTAGTAAATCCAACAAAAGTTCAATCATTTTTAATTTAGAAAGCACCAACCAATGTTAAGGAAATCAAAGGTTGAGTGGAAGGCTATTATAGAATATTTATTGAAGGATTTTCCAAGATAGCATGTCCAATGACAAAATTGCTAAGAAAGAATAATCCATTTGAATGGAATGACAAGTGTGAAGCAAGTTTCCAAGAGTTGAACACTACATTACCAACAACACCAGTCTTAGAAGTTCTAGAAACATGCAAGGATTACACATTGTATTGTGATGTATCCAAGGATGGATTGGGTTGCGTACTTATGCAAGATCGTAAGGTAATTGCTTATGGTTCTAAACAACTTAAACATCATGAATTCAATTACCCAACACATGATTTGGAGTTGGTATTAGTTGTGTTTGCGTTGAAAAGTTGGAGACATTTTCTCTACGGAGCAAACTGTGAATTATTCATGGATCACAAAAGTCTCAAATATTTATTTACTTAGAAAGAGTTGAATATGAGACAAACGAGATGGTTGGAGTTGATCAAAGATTATGATCCTACAATCAATTATACTATAGAAATGGCTAATGTTGTATCCAGTTCTTTGAGTCGAAGAGCACATATATCCAACCATTACATAGTGAATTGCCAAAAGAGTTAAAGATGGATCTTGAATGACTAGAAGTCCAGCTATTGGAAGTCAAATCTCTAGGAAGCTTAGCTACCATGAGAGTAATGGAGGAAAGACAAAGTGATCTAGGGTTTAGAAGAGAATTTGCGTACTAGATGTACCAGAAATCAAAGAATTTATACTTCGTGAAGCACATCAAACACCATATTCTATACATCTAGGGAGTACAAAGATATACGTGGATCTCAAAGAGTTGTTTTGGTGGAACAACATGAAGAGGGATATTTCCAAGTATGTGTCTAAATGTCACACATGTCAAAGAGTTAAGGAAGAGCATCCAAGTCCAGCAACACCTTTGCAGCCTTTAGAGCTTCTAGAATGGAAATGGGATGAAATCAGAATGGATTTTATTACAGGATTACCAATGACTAAGAAGCATAAGGATATGATATGGGTAATCATTGGCAGATAAACCAAAAGTGCACATTTCTTAGCAGTAAATCAGAAGGATAATGCAGAGAAGCTAGTTGATCTTTATGTTAAAGAGATTGTAAGTAGGCATGGAGTGCCCAACAAAATAGTATTAGACATAGGATTTGTATTCACATCAGCCTTTTGGAAGCAACTACATGGAGCATCAGGATCCAAGTTAGATTTTAGTACAACTTATCATCTCAAGACCAGAGGACAGACCGAAAGAACCAATCAGATCCTAGAGCAAAGGGCATGTGCATTAGATTTTGGAGGTTTGTGGGAAGAACATCTACTTTTAGCAGAGTTTTCTTATAACAACAGCTATCAAAGCAACTTGAAAGAAGCACCATATGAGGTAGTTTATGGACGTAGATGTGGATCTCCAATATGTTGGTATGAAGTTGGAGGAAGCAAAGAGTTTGAACCAGATTACATCAAGGAGAATCAAGACATTATTGATATCATTCAGGATCATTTGAAGATAGCTTAGAGTCGTCAGAACAACTATGCATATCAGAAGAGGAGGTCATGGGAACCTAAATTAGGATACATGGTGTATCTCAATGTTAGTCCAATGAAGGGAGTCAAAAGCTTTGGAGTTAAGGGGAAATTGAGTGCAAGATATATCAGACTATTGAAGATTCTCAGTCGAAACTATAGCCTTTGCACTAGAGCTACCAAAGGAGTTACCACAAGTTCATAATGTTTTTCATGTGTCCCAACTCCAAAAATGTTTAAAGGCATCAGAAGAATCCATTACAGACCAAGAACTAGAGTTGCAAGTATGACATATGTCGAGAAACTAGCTAGAATACTGGAGGAGAATTGGAAAAGTTTGAGAAATAGATCTATCAAGTTTCTTAAAGTGAAGTGGGAGAATAACCCCGAGCGAGAAGCTACCTGTGAGATGGAAGAAGACCTAAGAAAAGCTTATCCAAAATTCAGCAGGTACATAAAGTTAGAACTTCAGGTTGAAGTTTTATTTAAGGGGGTAAGATGGTAACAACCCAACATTTAGGATCAAGCGAAGGGTAGAAATAATAATCTGTGCATTTGCATGCATGCATTTTAAAAGTGGGGTAAATTTTTCGAAGTTTAAAACCATGGGAGATCAGAGTTTCTCTCATTGTGATGACTTAGGACTAAGGTTATCAGATGAGTGCTATAAACTTTGGCATGATCTTAGTGTGTTTATTTATCGTGGGGTTAGCATTTTTTGAATTTGAGTGTTTAAAGTGAACATTTGAATTCAAATATAAACAAACAAGGGTAAATTCAAATGCTAAAACTTTATTACATAGGGTAATGCTTAATCCATATTATTCAAACAAATACATTGTACAATTACAATTAGAGGAAATGTAAATCGGTATACAAGAAAATAACTAATATATTTACTACAAAGTAAATATTACATTGTCTTTACAAACACTACTAGGAAAACACATATCAGTGGCACATCAAATAAATTATCAGTGGCTCACGGCCCGTGCGCCACTATCATCATGCCACTGATAATATTTATGAGTGGCGCATGTGGGGATGTGCCAAGGATAAGTCCAGTTATCTATGGCACATGGGGATGTAGTGCGCCACAAATAAGTTTTTCAAAATTCAAAAAAGGCGGGATATGGAAATTTATCTATGGCACATGGGGGTATGGTGTGCCATAGATAAAATTTTCAAAATTGAAAAAAGAGCGAGATATGGCGTGTTTGTGTTGCCCCCATCTCCTCTCGCCGCCGTCACCTCGCTACGAACAAAACCTACCACCGCAGGGAGGTGCGAGAGGCCATGGCCACGCCGATAGGAGGCTCTTAGGGCTGAGGAAGAGCTTGAGGCCGGGAGGATCTCAAGGACGGTGCGACAGCCAGAGAGAGGACAAGTGGTGGAGGAGAAGGAGACGTAGAGGTGAAGGAGAAAGGGGAGGGATAAGAAGGAGAGGAGAAGAAGGAGAAGGAGAGGAGAGGATAGGAGAAGAAGGGGAGGAGAAGGAGAGAATAACGGGAGGAGAAGGAGAAAGATAGGAGGAAAGGAGAGGATGAGAAGAGGAGAATAGGAAGAGAAGAGGAAAATGAGAAGGGAGGAGAGGGGGAGAGGAGGAGAAGGGGAGGAGAGGGGGATTGACAATATTTGAAGTCCAGCCACGTTGATCCATGGCGCACCACAATAGGGTGCACCACAGATAATTTAAGTCAATTTTATTATTTTGGAGGAAAAAACCTTATTTCTGCCATAACTTTTTCCTTTTTAAAATTGGAGATTCTAAAAAATCTCTAAATGATTAGAGGTGGTTGGCATCAGATGTAGAATTTCCATATTAAAGATTTTTTTGAGATCATATGCAAAAGTTATAGCGTTTTACTGCACCATAAATATTTTTCGCAAAAAAATGTCGAAATTCATATTTGTTAATTTTCCTACAAAGTAGATAACATAACCTACCTATATGTGAAAGGAATTTATTTTTTGGAGTGTTTATCATTTTCTCTTGTTTTTTGCAAACCTAAAAAGGTGATCCACAAGGGGGTGAGCGGATTTTTGAAAACTTACCTATGGCGCTATGGAGTGTTTATCATTTTCTCTTATTTTTTGCAAAACTAAAAAAGGTGATCCAAGGGGGGGGGTGAGCAGATTTTTGAAAACTTACCTGTGGCGCACCCCCTGCCTCCTTGTTTCAACTTTAACTGTGGCGCACCCATTCTATGGTGTACCGTAGATAAGTTTCTTATCAATGGTGCACTGCGTTTTGGTGCACCACAGGTAATTATCAGTGGTGCATCACCTTGCTAATGCTCCACTGGGTGCCAACCCATGGATAGTTGTTTTACGAGTAGTGAAATGAATAAGAAGAAAACAAAATTACAAAGATTATGAAAAGAAAATCCTAAAACTAATCTTAAGCTAATCTTCTTCTTGATCATCAGTTCCTACAAAATAGAAAGGCAACACAAAATAAAATAATTATGTAGGTAATTAGATAGCTCTAAGACTAATAATGAAGTGCACTGCCAGGTTCATCATTGAGCATTTCCAGAAAAAGGGTCCAATATTTGAATATGGTTTATCATATTTTTGCCTCAAATGTAATATCATTTTCTAAAGGGACAAGTTTAACCATGGGAAATAAAAGGGAAGATATTAAACTTCAGAGGTTTTACAAGTTCTCACTTGATCTCATCCACATTGAGAGGAAAATATCTGAAACTTGGTAACTTGAACTAAGACCCACATGGAAGGTTGTCTAAACAAGCACACACACTATTGTATGTAACCATAGAACTAAAACCATCGCACGGATAATATAAATCTAATATAAATCTACAGTCGTAGCAAGGGAGAAGTACCAATAGTTCCACATCTCACCACCATAGAAACCAAACACCACGATCCTTGGCTAGGGAGCTAGATCAAGCAGAACTAGGAGAAGAAGGACAACGCCAAAAACTAGGAGGAGCAGGCCAAGGAGTAAGAAGTGGGATAGTTACCACCATAAGATCCAGGAGCAGGACAAGATCATCCTCATCAACTAAGAGAAATACTTGTCTACTCTACAAACAGCAGGTTGATCATTCGATCTATGCCAAGAAATCATTCTTATCAATTAAGTAAGCATAGATGGCGACATAAAAGTATAATATTCAATCTCATGCTCAATGAGAATATGAATTCATCAGATGATCTAGAAAAATCAAGTGAGCATTTACACTTACAAAAAGAGTTGGCCGGATCATAGGCCTAGAGCAACTTTACACTTAATCATACATGAGAATCATCCCAATGGATGATGATATTGTAGAAACATTTTAGAACAAGAAGATCATGCTAACTAAACTTTACTTTGCACACTCCTTAGAGGGAGGCACCACCATGTAAGTCAAAGGTAGCACAAGCTATTATTTGAATCTACTAAGTAAAAGCAACATGCTAAATAAGAGTACAACCACTTAGAATAGCAACCATTTCTATATCAAGCACCATATTCTTATTTCATCTGCTAGTAAGAAAAGATTAACTTTATATCATTTTCCTAGAAGATAATCTAGAAATCAAAGTTTTAGGAATGTAATTTCACTATCAAGGTTGATATACAAGGTTTAGCAAGCAAACTCTAAACCATTCTTCAGTACAAGCAACCAGCTAGACCATGATCAAGAACATAGGCACTAGTTAAAGGATTCAGATGCATGCTTTGAAACCAAGTCATCCGAAATAGACCAAGTGTAATTCAATAACAGAACCTAAACCCTTGTTCAGAGTTTCAAAAAAATACTACCAAGCAAGAATACTAGAGCATAACCAACACCTTGATATCTAAGCATATGGTCTCAATCAAGCTTGAAGATCTAGAAGTTAACCACAAACAGATCATGCGTAGGCATTCACATCTAGGGACAGATGCTACTAACTAGAGAGAGAGTAAAAACAGGGAAGGAGGGAGAAATAAATCACTTACTCGAAGGCCTTGCTTAAATAGAGAGAAGATGAAGCAGAAATGTGACGATGATGACCATGGCATGGAAGCACGAGGAGCACGACGATTCTCAACCCACACCACGCCACGCTAGTAGCAGCGGCATAGCAACGGAGTTGGGAAGAAACATACGACCACACCCCCGGCATCCTAGCACGACACCACAGAGTCACCAGAGCATGATGCATCTCATATCTCTTGTAGCATCTATATTGCCTTGGACACCTCCTATTGCATGTTGTTTGGTAGATGGTTGGCCTTGCGAGTATAGTTGCTTGCTTAGGTGTTAGTTCGAGTCGTCGAATTCCACCATTATTGGGAGGTTGGCAAATCCTTAATGGTGGAGATGATCATGGCATTCGTTATAACTTATCAATTAAAATGTTGGAAATAGATATAATGCAGAGGCACTAGTGGGTAATAGATGTTATTTGGTTTTTACCCGCCCACTTGTGTCCACCTAGGACCCGATTTCTTGACGCTTGTTCTGAGATCGAGCGTGCTAACCACACGTGGGGTGTGTGGGCACCCCTATCGGCTTCTTACCTGATTTCAACGTACTGTACTGGGGGCCACAAACTAGTTTGGGCTTTATACGTTACCTACTGTACTTATGCCATGTATGCCATGCTTATTACATGTTGCTCGATGAGAGTTTATTACTGATGCGTAGGCTCGCGGCACTCTGTCACGGGAATATATTGTCTATGGCCTCTGCTCGCGTGACAAGTCCATGCAACTTCTGGGTCCATACGAGGATTAGCTATATCTCGTACGGGTAGCTCTTTTTGGTGGCCCCCGTGTACTTGCTTTGGGTCTGGAAAAGCATCGTGTCTGAAGCCCTGCCGACATACCGATGGGTGTATGTTAATTAATCTGGCAAAAAGGGACAAAGTGTGTGTGGAAACTTTGGTGCACCCCTGCAGGGTTAAATCTTTTCGAAAAGCCATGTCCATAGTTAAGGATGACTTGGAGCATAGTTTCTCGATCATAGACAACTATAACTAAAGAATTGTTGTTATAATATGACTTGTATGTGATATGACTAGTAAATTGGATAACCACCATGGAAAGAATGAATAAAATTTCCTACCGTGTGAGTTTCCTCAGAATGATTTCCTCGTTTGGTCTCGAGGGGGAAATACCAGGATGGGTTGGTGGTAGTATCAGGCTGGTCCACATAGGTCTTTCTTATCTCTCTCTGATAGCCGATAGTTGTACCGAGTCTCTACATGTTGTTTAGTGCATGCTTCGATGCCGCTTTAGTCCACCATACCTATGTAGGCGAGAGCCGCCGAATTCTAGACTCACCACATACCGGCCTCAGTACTAACCTCTACCTTTTTCCTTTTCCCTTTGTCGGCACCCCTTTTGTTTAACAGGTATAAGTTCGATGCAGCAGGGTTACCCTTCAGGATTGGCCTAGGTAGGGTTATGGACGCCATTGGTTATTCTTTAGGGATCTTAGACCAATTTACATCTTATCCGTACTCAGATATTGTATCGTTTTCAAGCTGATTTGGATCTTTGTACTGTATATCTATATTTTTGACTCATGGGGTCGTTGTTGTATATATATGTTTTGTGGGTTCCATCGTGGACTATTGTGTAATGATATTACTTCGTTTTCCACCCGCACACAAGTGCCTGGTGGGCATCTTTGAATCGTTTCTATGCGGGTTTGGCGGGAATCGCAGAAACTTGCATAGGGCCGATTCGAGGGTCTTACAGCGGCCCCATCACCCGTCATCTTCAATTCGTTCGCGTCGAAGGGATGCCTCAGCTTTGGCGCCTTTGACTTAACCATCCACTCACCGGCCGCGTGCTCGACGTTCGACTCTCTCAACATCGATGCTGACATGACAATCGGGAGCTTCAGCTTCCAGACCAGCAAGACCTGCACTTTGCACATCCTGAACCAGATCCGATCAGTCCCAGAGCAAATGACCCTACCGTCGATTGCACTAGCTTCGTGGACTCTACGACCACTTGGGACCCTTAGCAAGCTAAACACTGTCTACTCGGCCTATGGCCTAGATAGCAACAACAGTTGTGACTCTGATTTGAGCGGTCTGCTCGAGGAAGATCATAACATTGGCTCCTATATGGAGAGATCCGGAAGCAACACCTACCTCAACCACTACTACTGCGCCACTGCCAACGCCAATACTAGCGGCGTCACTGGCAATGGTGCTGGCACCAATGCTAATTCTGAGGCTAGGAACGGGTCCAACACGACAACGACAATAGCGGCAACGACATGCCTTAGATCCACCTCACTAATGCGGAGTGGGAAACGGTCTAGCAAGCCTTTTCGATTGGCACGCCTCTGCCCCCTTCTCATCGCAAGAAGTACTGATGGCGTACCATTGGTACCTGAATAAGGAGTTCCGCCGCCAACGGGTGGCCCAGGAACGACTCAAAGAGCGACGACAACTCGCCAATGAGTCGAGTCCCCGACAAGCAAAACTCTCCTCGATTGGCGGGTCCTCCTTGAAGGGGAACCACAACGTTGGGGCGTCCAAAAGATGCCCTCGAGCGGACCTGGTGGACAAAGAAGCCTGATGCGAAGCCACTTGATGGTTGGAATTCTCGATCATGTCTATAGATACACATGTCAATTTAATACCCAAGACCCCAAAGTCTGTTGTCATGGTGGCCACCACCTATCTGCTGTCCACCCCCCGCGGGCAGGGGATCCACACACTACCATCCACAGATCCACTCTCACTGGACTCGGACTGACAGAGGCCACACTCTCTAGAGAGCCAACCCCGGAACCAAAGAAGACGTCCGCTAAGCTCCCAAGGAATCGGTCGTCGTCATACGACGAGGATGACCTACCACAGTGATGTCACAACTCGCAACAGAGATACCGCGACTACGACGCCTGCGACAAGATCACGTGGCGCAAGGTCGACAAGCTACGCACCAAGCGCGCCTACTCCTCTAAGTCCAAAGATGATGACACAGAACTTTGTGGTGCCAGATGCTTTAGCCGTGCCATACGGCAAACTCGGATGCCCAAGGGCTTCTAGCTGCCCTCGGATAACCCAAAATTTGATGGCTTCCAGGAGCCTAAGATCTGGCTGGACGATCACATACATTCTGTTAAATGCCATGGCGGATCCAAGAACACAACCATGCAATTCGTGCAGCTACAACTACAAGGCGTCGCACGAGCCTGGCTAAACAGCCTCACCTCCAGCTTGATCCGCAGCTGGGAGGAACTGTTGTATAGTTTCGTCCAAAACTTCAATGGCACCTACAAGCACCTGGCCTCAATCGAAGAACTCCAAGTATATTTCTAGAGAGTCTAGCCAATCCCTCCGCTCGTACATCCAACGGTGGTCCATCATCAAGAACTCCGCGGAAGATATTTCTAGGGAGCGAGTAATCGACGCATTCAAAGCTAGTTTACGCCATCAAGAGGTCAAGGAGGAGCTAGGCCGCACAAAGCACGATACCATCGACCACCTGATGGACATAGCGAATCACTAGGTGGACAACGAAGACATCGTCCACAACAGTCGAACACGCTTGGATGAAGAGGATGACCTAGGCCGCAGGCGCAGCCGCCGAGGAAAACATAGAATGTGTGGTTAAGAGGACGGCAAGGAAGTCAACATGGTTGTGGCTAACAACACCGACAAACATGATGAAAGTAACCGCAACAACGGATATTGCGGTGGCAGCTACCGCGACCGTGGCAAGAAAACTCAAGTGTGGGAATGCCAGACCCACGATGATGCTTCAACTGCAATGGCGTGACTATCAGGCCCTTGCAATGTCCATTAATACATCGACAAACAGGACGGCAACAAGAAGTCAACCCATCTCCTCAAGGACTTCCACGAGTTCTAGAAGCTCCAAGATCCTACACGCAAATGCAGCGCGAAGAAACAAGCTGGGGGTACGGGGCAACCACAGGGCCCATAGCATATGGAGCACCACCACCACCACCACCCCTTCCGGCCAACGCACCACCACCACTAGCAGCTCCAGTGGTACACAACAATCGGGGCGATCCATATCCCCCACCGCGTTGGACCATGATGATCTAGAAATGGTGTCCCTCCAATAGGGTCTAGAAGATGTCCAGTCGACAAGTCAGCATGGCAGTATCATCACCACCTACAATCCCTAAATACCTCAGCCGATCTGAATCCTGCATCACCTTTGACAAACCTGACCACCTGCGTCAAGTCGCATTCCTAGGCCACGCAACCCTGGTGCTTGAGGCTCAGACCAGCGGGTACAAGATGAGCAGAGTCTTCATGGACGGAGGCAACGACATCAACCTCATGTTCTCCAGCACTTTGCGTGCCATGCGAATCCCACTCTCCATCTTAGAGCCATCCGAAACCACCTTCCATGGCATTGTGCCAGGCAAAGGGATCTACCCCTGGGAAAAATCCACCTCGACTTTCTCTTCGGCACACCCAAGAACTTTAGGCGTGAGTGGCTTGAGTTCGAGTTGGTCGACTAGCCATCCCAATAACATGCCATACTCGGCCACGTGACATTCACAAGATTCCTAGCAGTACTGCACTATGCGTACCTAATGTTGAAGATGCTAGGCCCAAACGGTGTCATCACCGTCCAATGGAGCTTCACCAGATCCAGTAACTATGACAGGGAATTCAATAGAATCTCCCAGTATTTCGGCATGCAAGAAGAGCTGGCAAGGCTCAAGGATTCGATGGACAATAGTCTCCCTCCTTTGAGCAAGCATAATGCACATGAGCAGTCCTTTGACTCCACGTTCAACACCAAGGAAGTCCAGGACCATCCAACGGACCCCACCAAGATGACCCTCATCGCCAACAACCTGAGTTCCACATAGGAACTCGTGCTCCTCGAATTTCTCTGTGAGCACTAGGAAACCTTCACCTGGTGTCCTGCGGACATGCTAGGAGTTCCCATGGAATTCTCCAAGTAGGAACTCAACATGTTCCCCGATACATGACCAATTAAGCAGTCGTTGCGTCGGCTATCAGAAGAGAAGTCCAAAATAGTAGGTGTGGAAGTCAATAGACTCCTCGATGATGATTCCATCCACAAGATCACCTAGGTAGATAACCCCATGCTGGTGCCAAAGAAGGACACAAATATACTGCGGATGTGTGTGGACTTCACTCAACAAGCACTCCTGAAGGACCACTTCCTACTACTGCAGATCGACCAAATCATTGATTCCACTGCGGGGTGCAAACGCCTCTCCTTCCTTGACGCCTACTCAGGCTATAATAAGATTCAGATGAAGGTGGAGGACCAGGAAAAGACGAACTTCATCACTCCAATTTGGCACCTACTGTTACAATATAATGCCCTTCGGGGTGAAAATGCTGGAGCCACCAATCAAAGGTGCTTGTAGGCCTACCTGAAGAATCAAATAGGCCACAATATTCAAGTCTACGTCGATGACATAGTGGTCAAAACAAAAGAGAGCACAATACTCGTCGATGATCTCCACGAGACCTTGGATAGCCTCGACCGCTACAGAGTCAAGCTGAATCAAAAAAAGTGTGCCTTTGGCATCCCATCCGGACAACTACTCGGGTACCTCATCTCCGCAAGGGCAATCAAGGCAAACCTGAAGAAAATTAAAGCCATACTAACCATGGAGCAACCGAAGAACATCAAGGGCGTACAACAGCTGGCTGGATGAATCGCAGTAGTCAACAGGTTCATCAGTCGGATGGGCGAAAAGGCCCTCCATTTCTATCAACTCCTCTGCAAGACGCACAAGTTTGAATGTACCAGCAAAGCACAAGAAGCCTTCGACGACCTCAATCACCTACTATCAACCTTGACGGTCCTAGTCACCCCCAGGAGAAGGAGCCCATATTGTTGTACATATCCGCCACACACTAGGTGGTCAGCACATCACTCATAGTCAAAAGGGCAGAGGAAGAAAAAATACACGGGATCCAGTGACCCGTGTACTACCTCAGCGAGGTACTCACGCCCACCAAGCAGCGATACCCGCACTATCATAAGCATGCGTACGGCGTGTTCGTGACAGCACATCGACTGCGCCACTACTTCGTGGAGCACCCGATAGTAGTGGTCGACGATGCTCCGCTGTCTCACGTCCTCAACAACCTCGAAGCAACGGGGCGAGTTGCCCTCTGGGGCATTAAGCTTTCCCCATGAAACATAACCTACGAGCACCGCACAGCAATAAAATCACAGGTGCTCCCGGAATTCCTGGTCCACTGGATGGAGCTCCAGCTGCCTGACACCCCGTACATGTCGAGTGTTTGGACAATGCACTTTGACGGATCCAAGCACCAAGAAGGAGTGGGTGCTGGTGTAATCTTGACATCCCCGCAACCTGATAAGATGCGGTATGTACTATGGATGAAGTTATGCGCATCAAACAGCAAAGCCGAATATGAAGTCCTCATCTACGGGATGCGGATGGAAAAGACATGCGACACCACTCGCCTGATGAAATATGGCGACTCCAACCTCGTCGTACAAAAAACAATGAACAAGTGAGATGCCATCAGCGACAACGTGATCACCTACCACGACCTGTACAACTCACTCGAAGGTGACTTTGACAGCTGCAAGCTCTGGCACATCAGCCACGAGGCTGACCAATTGGCCAACATCGGCTCCACCTACACCCTAGTACCACCCAAAGTATTTTTGGAGCAAATATGTGAGCGCTACATCAAGTACAAGCCATCCACCGCACCACCAGAACCTACGACGCACCCGACGGCCATGCCACCTGACATGGCAGAGGCATCAGCTGAAGCAGAGCTAGATCCTCCACCCGAGGGACCCATGGAGGTAATCCTCACCGAACCCTCCTAGACTCAGCCGTATATCACATACCTACTTAGCAAGAAGATGTCAGGTGACCCAACTGACGCACAACACATTTCCCGTCACTCAAAGGCCTTCACCATCATCAATGACGAGATGTACAAGCGAAGCATCACCAAAGTCCTCAAGCGGTGCATCACCAACAGTGATACAAGAAGCATCCTCCTTGATATCCATGAAGGCACCTGCGGGCATCACATGGATAGTCGCCCTCTCGTCTCCAAGGCCCTGCGAGCTGGCTTCTAATGGCCAACCACAATGCGCGACACCAAGGACATTATCACTAAGTGCAATGTCTACCAAAGGTTTGCAGACAAGCCACACTCGCCAGGCTTCGAGCTGCGGCCAATACAATTGGCCTAGCCTTTCGTGCAATGGGGACTCGACATGGTTGGCAAGCTGCAAAAATCTTCATCCGGAGGGTATGTCTACCTCCTCACTGCCAATTTCACCAAGTGTATCAAGGCCACGCCAGTCAACAACCAACCTGGAACCACTTTCATCAAGTTCTTCGAGTCCATCATCTATTGGTTTGGGGTGCCGCACAACATCATCACTGACAATGGGACACACTTCACCTCGAAGGATTTCCACGGCTTCTGCGATAAGTTGGGCATCAACATCAGTTGTGCCTTTATCGCCCACCCCTAGACACACAGTCAAGTCGAAAAGGCCAACAGGCCTCGTCTGCAACGACATCAAGAAGCGACTCCTCCATCCTCACGAATGAGCAACCGGAGCTTGGTCGGAGAAACAACCCTCCATACTCTAGAGCCTACGCACAACTCCAAACAACACCACCGGCTACACACCTTTCTTCATGGTCCACGGTGCTGAGGCGGTCCTACCAGTCAAAATACGCTACAAGGCCCCACGGGTTGTCACCTACAATGAAGCCAAATCTACAGATGCACTCAAATATGACGTCGACCTTCTGGACGAAGTGCGCGACATAGATGATGCACGATCGACGGTGTACCAGCAGAGCCTCTGCAACTACCACAACCGATGGCTGCACCCAAGGTCCTTCGTCGAAGGCGTCCGTGTCATGCGACTCAGCAGAAAGGACACTTGAAGCTCGAGTCCCCTAGGAGGGACCCTATGTCATCACTGAAGTGATCCCAGGTGGCGCCTATCTCCTCAAGGACGTAGCAACCGGAGTTGCATAATCCAACCCTTGAAATGTCGCACAGCTGCAACGTTTCTACCCCTAGATGTTTTTCCTTTCAATAAGGCTACTTAGCCAACACATGTACATGCTACCCTTCAATCAATAAAGCTAAGTTCCTTAAACTATGAGTTTGTTTCCTTTTACTTCGCATATAATGTACTCCGGGGCTACGCCTCCTCGACAACTTTGCCGATTCCAACTCTAACAAATATCAACTACGACAACCTGAGTAGCTGACTCAGCCCGCAATCGAATCCTTAAACACTCCAACCCAGTTGCAAATCAACTGACAGGTTGGCAAGGTACTGAGATTGTTTGGTGCTAGGCTAACAAAAAGACGCAGTAACAATGCAAGTGCATCAATATATACAACACATAAAGAAATGTTCTCCCAGATTACACAAAATTTACATTTTCTACATGTCTCACGCAGGCCAAAATCTACCCTTAACGTTGGAGTATGACGTTCGTCCACTCGTCAAACAACCAAATGATGTATTCTATAGGCTGAGCAACTAACCGATAATGCGGTCACATATTCCATGCCATGCCATCCGGAAGCACCGGTGGTCCTTTAGCAACGACCTCCAGGTTCATATCTGGGCGCTCTGCATATGAACAAGAGCATATGCAGGCTTGGCACCCGCAACAAGCTGTTGGTGCACGCACTTGCATACAGCACCCACATCTTGAAAGTTCTGTAGCAACGCAGCAGGCTAGAGGGAGCTTCGTCCAGTAGAAACATGCGTCGTAAATGGACGCGAAGGAGGACCGGGCTCTCTTCAAATAATGCAGCACCCGAGCAACACGATCTTGCAACGTCACCAACACAACTGCTTGGCTCTGATCGGTCTAGAAGAAACCAAAAGCTTCTAGATCTGTCTGAGTAAGGAAATTCAATTGGATGCTGATACATTCTTTTTCCTCCTGAGGAATACGATTCACAACTATACAATCAAGGTCATAAGAGATCAGTCGACATGAAGGAAGACTTGAAGAGTACAAACCAGCCAGAGATGCTCTCACTAAAGCTGCTTGCTGATTTGGGCCACCTCACCAAGTAGATACTTCTATCGTTCGGATGCCTTCTCTGCTTTCGATTTCCACACATCAGTGTTCCCTTTGATGATCACGAGTGTCCTCTCCAACTCCTTAACTCGATCTCATAGAATGGGAAGTTGGGACAACTTGTCGGCTCTTGAATGTCGTAGGGGAACCGAAGGAGCAGCGGAAGAGGTGGCACCCAGCATCTTTGGTGGTGCCCTATACATAAAAGCAGCCAAAGAATAAGAGCCTATCAGACCAGTTGACAAGCAAAGCGATTGAGCAAACGGGCACGAGTAAACATATCAGCGGGAGACATTTATACGAATTCATCCAAAAGCAACACAGTCATTGTTAGTTACCATTAACCAACAAAGAGCACTACAACTACAAACAAGTACCAGGATTACAAAAGTAAGGCAATCGCAAGCGGAGCCGAGCTATCTAAGCATCAGTATCCGAAGGCTTTGCGGTGCCCACGGTAGTTTCCAACGTGGAGGCATTCGCTGCGGCCATCCGTTTCTTCTCCTCGATGTACTTGGCAAGCAAATCAATTAGTCGAGTACCATATTTCTTGCAGCGCTTGACGAAAGGGCCGAAAGCTACCTCCTTGATGTCCGCTGTCATCGGCATTGCGGAGGTGTTGACATCCAGCAAGTCCCAAGGAGGCACATGCGGCCTTCTACATATGCTTATATTCCTTGGGTGCGCCATCTGCAAAAGCATATGCTAGGCCGCCAACATCTTAGAGGGACATAGCCTTCGGAAACATCTACCGGTGGAAGCGACTAAGCACAACCTTTGCTTGATGAGAGCCTCCTTGGCGTAGGCACTGCGATCTTTGATTTCTCTCAGGACACCGACTAGAGGGACCTCACATTCAAGCACTTGACGATACAAGTCGACACCAGACGCATCTACAGATGCAACGGGAAGTGGCCTAATAAAACACACCAAGTAAGAGGAAGATGCTAAACAAGCAAAGGACACTTACCAGACAACGCTTGGGTGATAGTCATAAGCTGGTCAGCTAATGCCTTCTCCCTCTCCGCCACAGCTGCTACACGGTTCTCTTCATGTTGCTTCGACTCCAACTTCAGGCGCTCAATGGCTTCCACCGTGCTCATTTCCTTCGCCTCGGCGTTGCTGAGACTCTTTTAGAGAGCCTCTAGGTGACACAAAACCTGGTTGTTATCATCTAGTACACAACACAACATCGTCCATCAAACGACAGACATAGCAATCAACCAATATACAAAGGACCAAAACTCACCTTGGAGCTGCCTGAAGTCAAATTCCAGCCACACGTACTACTGGCCTATCTACACCATGTTCCGTAGGAATGGATGCACAAGTGTTCGAGTCAGTACAAAGGGCTCGGGGGATTCCAAGAGGAAGCCAAAACAAAACTTACATGTCCACCTAAAGACTTTGGCAGATCCTGCTCCACATTCCGAGCAACAACGACCATGTGCCCACCTAGCTTGGATGAGCTTGAGTAGTTGTCATCATCGGTGGCCACCATCTTTGGAGAAGGAGCAACCACCCTGATGAGTCCAAAATTGAAGAATATTTACCTTTTGTTTTTGCATAAATAGAGTAAGATTTTTAGTATTTTACCACGTTTGCACGCACCTTTTGTCCTTATTTCAATAGGATCCCAAATCACTAAGTCTCTTATAAACATATCAATTCGAATTGTCATATTACGTAGTAACATGGTATTTCTAAGTGATAAAAGTCATTTAATTGATTTATTATCGCACCTAGGAGATTGGCAAACGTGAAGGGAAGCTCTAGAGAGATTAACGACCACTGGTATGGGCGAAGCTTGCTCGTACTGCCCGCCCATACCATGTGGCAGCATGTCCGCCTCGTCAAACACTCTTGCCTCACAAAGACGGATCTGAGACCCAACATTCAGAGAAACTTTCAGCCTCAAAATACCACATTAGAGAGGGATCTGGAGGAGGAACTTGGAGAAGGGAAAATCCTTGTTGCTTCACGGATCATTGGAGGACATCGCATCATCCCCTTCATCATCAACCACTGCATCTCCATCACCATTGCTACTCTCATCTTCCATACATTAGATCTTATTGTAATTCTAGATTCCATTGTGGTTTGCACTAGATTTATCCCTGTACTTTTATCCATCCATTTGATTATGATGATGTCATTGACTGCCTCCATGTGTGAGTAATTCCCTTTGTTCTTTGGGACATGGATAAACCCTAGCACTATTATGAAATGAAATAAAGGTTATCTATTACTTGTGCCCATGATCTATTGATTTATGATATTATGTTTGATCTCTCTCTCTCTTTATATGGTATGTGTAGTCGGCCACATATCATTTTCCTTCGGACTAAAGAGAGGGTTAAATCCTTTGGACGTGTATGGGAGTATGTCCAGTGTTATTCGTGACTACAAGCATTGGCTTATAACCTGCATGGTCTAAGGAGGAATGAAGAGAGATTCACAAAGCTAATTATGATATCCATGGGGAAACCCTTAATTTTGGTGGTCTTTATGAGTTGTTGCTCTGAGGCATCGCGGTGGTTATTTAGAGGTGACCTCATTACCTAGCTCGAGAAAGTGGCTTCCCACGAGCCTTGTAGTGAACACCTTATTATGGAACTCTATCCACACATGTCATGACACAAGAAATAGGTTATCCAAATTATGATTAATTACAAAATGCTAGTGGTGCATCCTACATCCCCGAGAACTCTTTAGCCTTACTAAGTTCAACCACCATTTCCAAAGCTTTCCTTTCATACTTTCTTTTACTTGTTTTAATTACTTTTTTGCATTCAACCAAAAACCTTTCAAACACCCTTTACTCGAAATCAAAGACAGCTTATAAGTATCCATTGGTAGACAATGACGAAAGGCATAAAAACCTTAACCAAATATCTCTCGGTGGGTTCAATACTCTTATTTCGAAACTAGCTGCAATCGATCTGTGCACTTGCAGTCATCAAGCTATTTTCTGGCGCTGTTTTCAGGGAGCTAAGTGCTTTTGGTCTTTGTTCTTAGTTTCTTATTCTACTAATTGTTACTAAAGTTGTTTACTAGTTTCAGGTAGAAACCATGACTGCACTCAGACTGACGAATCAGCTCGATGCAACCAAATACCTCGGGAAGTTCAATAGAGGACTTGTTAAAGAATTCCCGAGCGGGAGCGAACTAGAATACGAGGTTAACCCTCGTTTTATTTCTATTATTAAAAATAAAACTTTTGCAGGAGATGATCCAGATGAGGATCCCCATAATCCTTAAATGCATTTTATCGAGTTATGTTGGACGCTTAAATTGAGAGGCTATTCTGATTATGAATTGAAACTCAATTTTTTTAGCCAATCTCTAACCAACACTGCTTTAGCTTGGTATAGAATATGCCCTACAGAGAAAATTGACACTTGGGAAAAGCCCAAAGGAGAATTTGTATTTAGATTCTTTCCCAAAGTGAAGACCGCTAAAGTAAGGAAGGCGCTCACAAATTTCAAGAACTGGCTAGGTGAAGGCTTGGTAAGAGCCTTCAAAAGGTATAAATCCATCCTTAATAAATGTCCACATCATGATTTACCTGAATGGTATGTTCTGCACATTTTCTATGGGGACTTAATAAAGAAATTAAACATGAGCTAAACAGTAATCCTGGAGGTTCTTTTATGGACTTAACTATAACTAAAGCTTGGGAATTCCTCGGACGAATTCATCGCAATAGAGAAACTTGGGGATTTTATTTAGGTAGCGAAGGAGGGATAGAAATTGAATATGATTGTCTCAATGCTTTAAGGTAAAGGAAACTTCTAATGACCTTCAACTTGATGATGATATTATTTTGCAAATCCTTCAGTCCTTTATAGAACATATTGAAGCTCCCAAGAAAGATTGTCTTCAATACACTCCACCGCTTGAGCAAGTGGAAAATGTTGAGAAAGAAATTGCATCTTATGTAGAACCATTGAGGGAGTTACCCCCTTATGTTGAACCCCTTCCTTTCCCACATACAACGAGAAAACAACGTGAAGAACACCCTGAACAAGAGGAAATGTTCCTCAAAAAATTAGAAGAAGAGGCACAAGAAAGACAAACTAATAAAGTAATTATGCAGGAGACAGGTGAACAAACTAAGGAAGATATCCTAACCATGTTTGCACATTGCAACATGATAGAGCTAGATACCAAAGCTTCACAATTTGTTGAAGGAAAGGTAAAAGCTAAGGATGTTGGTAAACCTATCCTCCCTTGTACCTTTGGTGGATCTTGTTACCATGACCTCTGTGATATTGGAACAGCTGTTAATGTAATCCCTTACAATTTTTATCTCAAAATCCAAAATGAACTCATCCTACTTGAATTAGAAGACACGGATATGACAATAATGCTAGCAGATAAAACACTTAGAGTTCCTATGGTAATAATTAGAGATGTTCCAATTTGTATTGGACCTTACAAGTACCCTATTGATTTTGTACTTGTTGATACGCCTACTGATGTTTATTGTCCCATTATTTTTGGGAGAACTTTCTTGAACACCGCAGGAGAAAACATTGACTGCTATAAAGAAAATGTATCTCTCAAGTTTGGTGAAGATAAAATGAATTTCAGTTTCTAAAAATTCCATCATAAGCTAGCTATTGAAGAGTTTGACGAGTATAAGTATGGGCAAGAAGAAGAAGGTAACATTATTAATCTTGCCTCTGTATTCATTGAAACTCCAACGACAATTCAGCAAGTAGCCTAGTTGATAATAATAATAATCCTGAAGATATAGATAAACTGGAGATTGATGATTATCTTCCCCTGAAGTAGATCCTGAAATGAATCAAACTTATGAAGTACCTATAAGTAAAGGAGATGAGGCACTTCCGCCTCCTACACTCAAAACCCTTCCTAAGGAATTAAAGTATAGGTTTCTTGATGATACTAATAGTTTCCTTGTTACTTGCAGAAAAGGATGAGGAAAACTTAATTATAGTCCTCAAGATGCACCAAAAATCCCTTGGATATTCGATGAGTGACTTGAAAGGTATTAGCCCCTCGATAGCCACTCATAGAATATTTATGGAAGAAGGAGCTCAGTCGGTTGCATATTTTCAAAGGAAACTTAAACCTCATATGAAAGAGTAGTAAGAAAATAGGAAATTTTCTTATTAGATGCAGGAATAATCTTCCATGTGGAGGAAAGTGATTGGGTGAGTCTTGTGCATTGTGTTCCTAAGAAAGGTGGGTTTACTATCGTTCCAAATGAACATAATAAGATGGTCCCAACTCGAGCTGTCATTGGTCATAGGATGTGTATTGATTATAGAAAACATAAGGAAACTAGAAATGATCACTGCCATTTACTATTTATAGATCGAACTTAGAGGCTTGATGTGCATTCTCATTTTTTCTATTTAGACGGTATTCAGGTTTTTCTCAAATAGCTATTCATCCTGATGACCAACTAAAGACAACTTTCAGTTGTCCTTTTGGCTTATATGCTTATCGTAGTATGCCTTTTGGCCTTTGCAATGCTCCTGCCACCCTCCAAAGGTGTATGACTGCTATATTTGTTGATTATGCTAAAAATATTATGGAAGTTTTCATGGACGATTTCTCGGTCTACGGAACTTCATTTAATCATTCTCTCCATAATGTTCGTACAGTTTTTTGAGATGTGAAGATACTAACCTAGTCTTCAATTGGGAGAAATATCACTTCATGGTTCAAGAAGGTATAGTACTCGATCATAAAATTTGAGGCAAAGGCATAGAAGTTGATAAAGCTAAAATTGAGGCAATAGAAAGGCTCCCCCCTCCTCGTGATGTAAAAGGTGTTAGGAGTTTCTTGGGTCATGATGGATTTTATAGATGGTTTATTAAGAACTTCTCTAAGACTGCTAGACCACTTACAAACCTTTTACAAAAGGATGTTATGTTTAATTTTGATGAAAATTGTCTTACTTCTTTCACCATATTAAAACAAGCCCTTCTTGATGCCCCTGTTATCAAGCCACCCAATTGGAAGAAACATTTTGATCTATTTTGTGAGGCTAGTTGGAGCAACCCTTTCCCAGTATGATGGTGATGAACTCAATATCATTCATCATGCTACTCCTGATTACATAGTAAAGAACAATGGCCACCTCAGCAGGTTGATCTAGGTGTCGCGTCCATGTGTCAACTTTCGTTGACGTGTCTGCACATGTGCCATATCCATGTGTCAATTTAGTCTTACATGTCATGTACATATGGCGTTGACATGCTGACTCCCAATTACAGTCCTATCCAATGACATGTGAGGTCTGCTTGCCATGTTTTCATTGACCTGATGCGGACCAAATAATTAAAAAAATGAGTCAAAGATTGAACTCATGATTACATAGTAAAGAACAATGGCCACCTCAGCATGTTGATCTAGGTGTCACATCCATGTGTCAACTTTCACTGACGTGTCTGCACATGTGTCAATTTAGTCTTACATGTCGTGTACATATGACGTTGACATGCTGACTACCAATTACAATCCTATCCAATGACATGTGGTGCCATGTTTATTGACCTGATGTGGACCAAATAATTAAATAAATGAGTCAAGTATTAAACTCACAACCTCGTCATGTCTCTAAGAGGGTCTACAACCTGGCCATAATACCATCCTATACACAAACAAGGACTACACTATTTTAATCATGCAGATGGCCGGAATTAATCCTGGTAAAAAATATGAGGTCGTGGGAACTCGAAACGCGTACCTGAACCCTCAACTTCACGTGGACAACCACCACACCAGTTGAGTTTCTATCTACCAAAAGCAACCGGAGTTTATAAGTAGGCTTCTTGGCGGCCGCTTGGGCTGCTCCCTGGGCTGGCCTTGGCCGATAGCAGCGTGCGAGCATGCACGATTTGCTGGGCTGACCCGTTTGCCTAGCGGATTCACCCCGCCGGTCACCTGCAGCTATGTTTTCTTTTATTTTTTAATTCTTTCGTATCTTTTTATTCCTAACTCCAAATTAAGTCAAATAAAACTCAGAAAACTTGTAAAATTTTAGAGAATATTTTTTAGATATTATAGAACATTTTTAATTTCTACGAAAACTATAAGGACATATTTTTTCGTATAAAATGTTAATAGGTGTAAATGGGTGTAAATGGGGTTTCATTGGTGTTATGTCAACGACTTGCATACTACAACATGCAGTGGTATGCTGGGTCACTATAGCTGGTATTAGAGCCAACACTTTGACCTTAGGATTAAAACCCTTTAAGGAAGGCTTGTAGGTTGGATAATTACTATAGAAATTCATCTTAACCAAATCCAGTTTTCTTAACATTGTGATGGTTATTCACTAGCCAAGATGAACCGCTTTGGGATCAGGAGACTATGGCGGTCTATGATATAATAACAGGTGGTGATGCTGGGGATAATTTTACCACACCCTAATAGAATCTTCTTAGTTATCTTTCTTAGGAAAGTTACTTACATATTTTTCTCAATAAAAGCTTTTTCTTATCTAGTACGTCTCTAAGTAGGTATATTATATTCAAGACTACCCTATACCAATAATTAGACCAAGGTAAACTATCACCAATTTAGAGTATTGATGATGTTATCTTATAAAAAGAAGCCATGAAAGGTATTATAACCATATCATTAGTCAATAGTGGAAGATATTGTGGGAATATACCCAAGACTATTAGGTAATGGGAAGTAATTATTGTTGAATTCACCTGAGAATATTTACATGATAAAGTAGAATCTCAAAATGGAGCATCAATACTATGATGAGATGTAAGGTGTCCGAGGATAGTGATGTAGTTAAAGGTCCTAAATCATGGTAATTATGATAACTAGGCTGAATTTCTAGTTACTAGTTCCAATAAAAGGATCACAACCTGTAAATTAAACTTAATAGAAGCAATGAAGCTTGTCAAAGCTTTTAAATCATTCACTCTTGTAGTTTTAGAGGCACTTAAAAACAACAAAACTAGCAACCAAGAGATACAATGTAAATTAAAAATAAGAAAAACTTGAATTTGAAGCATTTTTGGATTGGTTCCAAAGGTAAATAATTGGATTACAACTATATTTGGATTTATGTGTTATGAATTACCCGATTGCAAATGGAAAATTGGGTTAGATATTGAGGCAAAGAGTAAAATGATGCACCCATATTGTTATAGAATAATAGAGGCCTATTTATTAGTATCATTTAGATTGTAGAGTATAACATCAAAGCCTGAGTACAAGAGATGTTTACTCGAAGTATTGTTTTATGGGTTTCTGATGTATGTTTTTTAAAAGTACCATTTGGATTTCTTGGATTTTAATGTGTGACTAGGTCTGTGCATGAAGTTTAACTTGATGAGAATATGCATGATGTTACATGGAGTTCATACTTGATGTTACGGATCTAGAGGGTAAAGGGATTCGTGTAAGGGAGAGGCAAGTTTCTAAGGGAAAACATATGAAGGCTCATGAGAAGAAGGAAGTAAAGTAGAAGGAAGTAGCAATGCTACTTGACAAAGGGATCGGTTGTACATCATAGTTAGCCAGCATGCATTATAATGACTCACAGCTGGTATCATGTAGGTTAGTAATTGGGTAATCTTTGTATGACATAAAGAGCATAAAACTTAGCACATGTTAGGATAGATAGAAAGAAGTACTAAGTAGCAGTAACCATCTTACACAACTCTTTGGGAAGTTGGAATTATCAAGAGTGTGAATGTCCTAGAAGTTAAAAGTAGGGTAGATAGTGATGATTAAGCCATGTTGTGAACTATTTTAAAGACCTCTTAGATAAGATGTTTTCGTCTACAAGAGATGAATGACCTTATACATGGATAGTTTTTGGAGAATTCATTCTAGTTATCCACAATTGTGTGAGTACACCACAAATTCATTCGAGATACATTCTGAAGGTATGAACATAAGGTAAATAAAGACCAATATCCTCACCATGGAGTTCGATGTTTGATGTACAAGGAGTTTACACACTTTTACAAAGCCCCAAGGGGAGTGGGTGATAAAGTAGACGTATCAAGGTTAAATATTTGGAGTAAGAGCTGGGAAGAAATACTTTACTAAGGTGGAGTTAGACCTTATTTTTATAAGGTCATTTGAAGTTACCATTATAAAAGTTTCCTTAGGACAATATCAGACAAGGAATCGAGGTTTATACCTTGATAAAGTCAACATTAGACTCTCAGTTGAGCAATAAAGAAAGTTGGAGAAGTTATGCTGGAGATGTCAAGAGATCTACTGAGGCTTGGTAAATAAGTAGGTCAAAAGAGATATAAGCTAGTTTGATCCTATAAGGACGAGAAAAAATGACAACTCATCAAATAGTCCTTAAGATTGAATTTAGAGGACCAAAATAGACCTATGTAGAGCAATAATAAGCCACATTTAAAAGGGACTATATGAGTCTAAACCATTCTTCAGAAGAACCACAAGGATTAATTATGTCACAATAAACTAAATTATAGTACTATCACTATAGTTAGTGATAAATGGAAGCAAAACTTATCTTAGTAAGACTTCTAGACCCTAAATACTTTATAAGGAGAAGGTCGATGACTAAGTGAGGAAGTCTGATTAGGACTACTAATAAGGTTAAGGAGCAACATAATATGTCTTAATCTAAGGAGCTTTCAAAAAGACATGTCCGCGAAAGGATTGCATCAAAAGGAGCCATGAGATTAATTGGAGATGACAGTTGAATATTATCAAGGAAGAAGAGGATTCAAGGAAAAGTCTAAATAGGGGATACCACAATTATTCCTATTTGATATCCCAATGGAATTCACAAAATGTCATGACCAACACAAGTTATTTCAACATTCCAAAATCTAAGGGAGTTCGAACTTCGGGGATGAAGTTTAGTTTAAGGGGGAGAGACTATAATATCCCGTTGTTTGAGGCTGCTGTGTGCATTGCATTCATGCATAGAAAGTCTTGAAAATTTTGGCACTTTTGTTTGAATACAAGGTGATCGAGGCTTCTCTTACTCTGATGACTGAGGTTTAGGTCATTAGGTGAGTTCTTTTGAATTTCGACATGACCTTTGTTGGTCTCTTGCTTGTTGGGGAAGAAATTTGAATTAAAATTCTATGTATAAATACAATAAATTCAAACTATATTTTAATTTGAATTTGAATTCTAGTCAACTATGGAAGATACCATAAATAAGAATAATAAATGAAATAAACACATGTAAAGAATTCATTCTTTATTACAATTATTAAATCTTTTCCAATCTTTTACAAGTATTGGAAAAAATAAATATAATATGAGAAAAAGAAAAAATTTAATAACTTTTATTACAAATGTAATATTACAATGTTTGTAGAATTATAAGTAAGAAAGAAAGAAACTACAAAAGAATAAAAGAAAGGCCTAAATCTGATCTTGATCTTCCTATATTCATTCTTATTTTCGTGCAAAAGAAAAAAGAGAAACAAAAGACATTGTTAGTTGGGTTAAAATGTTTGTCTTCCCCTTTAGTGAGACATTATTTTTGTTGGAACTAGCTACTAGGAATCAAGAAGTAGTATTGATCTGCAAATGTGATTAGAGGGGGATATTTTCATTAAGCAACATTATGGATAAATGGATCATATCTGATCAAGAGGCAACAAGTATTAATAAGCAACAAAGATTAGAAGAAACACTGCTTGATCCATATCAGGAGTTTTAGATCCATTTCTTCATGCAACAAATCAATTATTTTTCTCTCCCTCTAATCTATCTAAGATTCCTTAATCCAAATCTGGTTATTCAAATAGGATTCATTATTGACATTAAATAATCAATATGAATCAACCAACAATAGTAATCAAACTTAGTTAACCATTAAGATAATGGCAGTAACACACTTGACAGTACAAAAACATTACTCTAATGGATAAGACCAGTCTCAATAGTAGCTTGCACTAGTAGATAGAAAAACCCAACTTGACCACATGCATAAGTAAAGGGGCCACTTACAAGCAACATAGTAACAACATACGACTAGTGTGGTTTCATCACCACAAACAACACCCAATAGTATATAATTATTGCATCAGCTGTACAAGCTAACTTTGTAGCTCATACACATATCTCTGTTGAAGCAGCTGGTCTTACATCAGTAAAATCCCATCAGAAGCTGTTTAGCAACTTTATATGATAGATTTACTAGCAAGGACATCTCATAATCCACAAAAATACCTAGCATCAATCATCACACCTCAAGAACATCAACTAGATAATTAGGCCGCAGAAGAAGCTAGGAGCAGGGGCAACAAAAGCTAATCACTAGAGGATATTAAACAAGGAAACATAAGGGGACATGAAAGTCAGTAGTTGATCAAGATCAACCACAAGAATCACAATAATACAATTACATCCAAATTAGTTTTCTCTCCAACAATATGTTTATTATTTAGGATCAAAAACTTGCATATGTTCTTATCAATCTAAATAAGGAAATGATTCAGTAGAGGGATTACTCTTAGTCTTGCATAAAAATGGTATGCAAGACTCATCATTGAGTACTTAGGCCACAAAAGTATATGTTATTAATTAATTTTTAGCCTTAGCCTTTGCATCCATGGAAGGGGCAAAAGAAGCAGATCAAATGAACTATGACCATGTTGTTGTGCACACTTTGGTAAGGCACCACGGTAGCAATATCATAATAAATAAATCCACTAGGATTAACTAAATGACCACACCATCAGATTGAAAAATTATGAGCTCATATGCAAGCAAGTACAAATACCACAACAACCATTTTCCTAGTCATCCATCTAGGAATCATTTCATTTCTAGTATCATATTCTCCAACACATATTTTAGATCATCACTGAACCAAGGGTTCAATAAATCAAAGTACGGAATACCATCGTCTTAGCCAGCTACCTGTTCAACAATATTTACTTAGCCAAACCATCTAATTTATTGTCTGCGAACAACTCAATAGTATAACAGGAAACCAAATATTCTAGAGTATAGTAACATTACTGAATTGATTCAGATCAAAACTTACTACAAGTCACAAGCCATCTAATCAATTGAGCCTGACATTGTCATAAAATGTATAACTAGCAAACCAAACATGGCATAGCATAAATAATACACCATCAACACCAATAGATATGCCTAGGAACTACAAAACATTCAGTTGAGCCATTCACTAAATCCAAAATTCAGTTCAGCATGTGTCCATAGTAATTCTAGTAGTAAAATAAACTACCATTTCTAGAAATAGTAACCCAATTACCCAATCATATTTGCTATCTCAATTGATAGAGTATAAATCAACCCAGTCAAGCAATTGATGTATATATCCATATCTAGAATCTCCATCTAGTAAAACAGTAGTTCATCGGCCTGAAAGCCGATCATAGAAAGAGCTTACCGTGCCTATACAAGAGAGTAGCAAAGAAGCCAGCACCGGGATTTCAATCCATAGCATCATCCCACCAGCATCGGAGTCAATAAAGCATGCTCATGAAGTCATCATAGTGAATGTCGGGGTTGCAACCATAGCATCGTCCCACTGGTGTGAGAGCTGAGGCACACACAATGACGCCATTACTACTATGTCACCACCATAATGAGACAGCATGGTAGCACATCAACGGGCAATGGGGTTGCAGCCCAAGCTGCCATCCCTCCAGCGTTGGTGTTGAAGTAGATGACATGGAAGATCAATAGAAAGTCATGGTCATCCATGGTATTAGCAACATCAGCAACGCCACCGGAGGGGAGGCGGTTGATGTAGAGGCCTTGTAGGTCAGGTTGGACTATCGAATCAGTCGGGCCTTAGTGAGGAGCTTGATGTAGAGATGCGGCTCCAAGTAGTTGGAGGCAGAGCAATAGGATCTCGCGGTGGTGAGGCCACGCCGACGACCTCGTGCAGGCTAGGGTTTGAGGATTGGGAGACGGGCGCAGGTGAAGGTGCAAGCATGGCGAAACAAATTGGCGGCAAGGATTCGATGGAGATGAGGTGACAGACCTCCATCAGCATGCGGCGGCGCCAGCAGAGGCCGCTGATGGAGGGGTGGCGTCTGGTAGCATTGCATGACTAGAAGGGGAACGAGAGTGAGGTCCGTGTGTGTGCGAGATGGGTGAGTGAGAGAGGGTTTGTGGGCTGGGGTTAACTCGGTGACATTGGGCCTATAAGGCTGACCCATTGTGGCATTTTTATTGTAATCTGTTGGGCCTGAGCCCATATACATATCCACTGAAATAAAACAATAAATAAAAGCCTTTTCCATTTAAATAAATTCAAGAATCAATTGTTAGTTAAGAAAAGGCATATAAAATTCAAATAAAGTCAGAAAAATATTTATAATATACCAAATATTCAAAAAAATAAGCTCAACGTAGGAAAAATATGATATTCATAATTAGTGTTAAATAAAATGCAACTCAAAAATTAAACCTTTAAATCTCTCAATAAAATAAGAAAATAAGGAAAAATCCTAAAAATAATTAAAAATCACTTTTGTGTATAAAAATTAATTCAATATACTCGAAAAATACTAAATAGGAAATTCTAAGTCAAATTAGAATTGCTAAAATTAGGGGATATAAAGGGGTGTATGAATTTCATTTCTTGTATTAAAAGAAAATGAATATATCTTCTTTTATCACTTATAAATCGAAATAAATTCTAGTTAGTGTTACTTAAACATTTATAGTTTATTGTAATATATGTAATGTAATTCTTTACTTTAAATTGAAAGAAAGTACTTTAAATACTTCAAACCATTTTTAGTTAGAAGAAAATTAATGTTACCTTAATAACCTAGGTAAACAATTCTTCCTAAGCTATCTTATTAACTCCTATCCTAGGAGTCAACCATATTTTATATCTTGAGCCATCCAATAGCATAACCTAACCTTAGGATAATGGTAGCAAACCAAGTTACCATATGTCATCGTCGCTCTTGCACCTTCTTCAATTTGATACCACTTAGTGATATTATCCTCCTAAAGAATAAGTTCCATATACCATATACCTAAGATCATAACCATAACTTATGATAGAACCTAAGTAATTATTGATGGTCAAGTAGTACTCTTTCAAAATCCTATACCAATTGTAGGTCAATGACTTACAAGTTAACCTTATCAACTCATTCACTTACATTGAAAGTTGATGATCTCACATCCTTAACCATGCTCAATAAAACCCTAGAACTTGATAATACTCCAAGTAGACCACATATTGAATTCACTTATGTTTCATAGTTAATCTTAGTCATGTATTCTTCATGTAACACACCTGATAGTTCAAGATCCTTAAAACTATGCAAATACCTAGTATAATAAACATTTTATTCAAAAGTTATTCTTTTTTCCTACATCAAAAAAACATTACATTAATTATTTTAAGTCTTAACAACTTAAAACATAACTTTATGTAAGAGATAAATGATATCAATCATCTGTTGTTATTGTACTTTAATCTTATACCTTGTGTGTTAATACCTTTGGTTGTGAAATAAACTTGAAGATAAACAAAACCATTAAGAAATCACCCAAACACAAACCACACACAATATAGGTGATAACTTTGGGATTTATCAAAATCCATAGCATTACTTATGCATAATATCATATTGCTTCTTTAAATATTAGTCCTTATCGAACCAATGATGCTATTTCAGAATCTAGAATTTATATCAACTAGAAGACCTTGGCTACATAATGTTGCCTAAAAAAGGCAAGTTCATACTTTCTCATGTCCTTTGATTATTTTCTATCAAGTATTTGCAATCTACTATTATCATCACCTGCATTTCAAAAAATATAGAAGATAACACTATTTTCATAATAATATGCTTATTAATTGCTAGTCTAAGTGGAGATAATATATTAGGGATTTCTATTCTCATATCCCCGGTTCGTTAGTTGTACTCAGTTTTCCCCAACCGTTTAACTTTTCCTCACTTTTACCCTTCCTCTATTCTAAAACCCTCGCAGGCGCTCGGATGGAGGGATGCCGTCAGGTCAAAGGCTTGACCGTTACATGCTGACTGGTAGGACCGCGTTAGGGCGGGCGTGTCGTGGCCATTACTTGCTGATGGGTGGGGCCAAGATATACATTGAACCAGCCATCCATCTCTTGCTGACTTGTGGGCCACATTTTTCCTGCTTGTGTGGCCGGTGCAGCCAATGACAAATGGGGCCATTCTGTGGGGTCGTCAAAGCCAATGTACGATGGGGCCACCATGTGGGGCCATCGAAGCCAATGAACGATGGGGCTATCATGTGGGGCTAGAGGGGGGATTTGCATATTTGCCACGTTTTACTTTACAGCTTGCATATTTTCCATTTTGTGTGTCACTGACATGTGGTGGTCATGTGGTAAATATGCAAATTTCAAAGAAAAAGTTTGGCAGATATGCAAACTTGGCAAATATGCAAAAATACCAGAGTAGCTACTCCCCCAAACTTTGACAGGTGGGGTCATGTATGACACGTGAGGTTGGCTCTATCTCTCATCAGCTCCCAGCCCTAGCCCCGAGCATCTCCTATCCCACTGGCGGATAGAGCAGCCATCGTTGGTGCGTTGGCGCGTCGCCGGATCTATCCTATGACAGCGTCAAATGGAATGCCACGCCACACTGATACGTTGCTAACGTATCTATAATTTTTTATGTTCCATTCTTGTTTAGTATCTACTTTCTTATGTTTTTTCTACATTTGGAGTACTTTTTATACACTTTTTGGACTAACCTATTGACAAGATGCCACAGTGCCAGTTGCCTATTTTTTTGCTGTTTTTGGTTCCAGGAAAGTCAGAAAATGAATATTCGTGGAATTGGACCGGACAAAAGCCAAAGTCAATATTTTACCGGAAGACTCACGGAGCCAGAAGATGAGACGGAGAGGGCCAGGGGCTGGCCACACCATGTGGTGGCGCGGGCTAGCCCTAGCCATGCCACCAGGTGGTGTGGGCCCCTGGTCCACCCATCGACCTTGCATCTTCGCCTATAAGAAGCCTCCCGATGCATAAACCCTAAATAGTCCAGCCTCCAGCCACGAAAAGTTCCACAGTGCCGCCACCACCAAAGGGGAGATTCGTGGGACACAAAGTCTCTGTTCCGGCACCCTGTCGGGACGGGGAAGTGCCCCTGGAGCCATCTCCATCGATCTCCACCACCACCTCCATCGTCGTTGCTGATTCCCATGATGAGGAGGGAGTAGTTCTCTCTCGAGGCTAAGGGTTCTACCGATAGCTACGTGTTCATATCTCTCTCTATGCATGATCATATTGTGATCATGATCTTTGTAATCAAGTAGATCTATCTTGCTACTCAAGTGCTTTAATAGATCTCTTCTCTCCTCATGTGTGAGAGTGACAGTGTGCACACCATGGTGGCACTTAGGCTAGAGATTACAAATACTTGTTATGAGTTGTATTTGGAGTTGGATGTTTCTATGAAATTGTGGTGTTTGTTGGAACCATCTAGAGCTCAAGGTGATAGTGTGGGGTTATCTAGATGGGAAAGGATTACTTTGAGGTGTGCTGTTATAGCCCTACCATGGATTAGAGTGTCCAACCGAAGAGTAGTTCAGAGTAGTATCATGAAGGTAATATATTTATATGAGAGTGTTCACTAGTGAAAGTATGATCCCTAGGCCTTGTTTCTAAGCACTGAAACACCGTTTGCTATTAGATCTATTACATGTTTGCTTGCTTTCATCTTTATTTCAGTTTGTCTTTAGTCTCTTCCACGCCATCAAGCTATTTTCTGGCACCGTTGTCTTATATCCCCTACCACTTGTATTTCACTATCTCTTTGCCGAACTAGTGCACATATACACCTGACAAGTGTATTGGGTGTGTTGGGGACAGAAGAGACTTCTTGTATCTTGATTGCAGGGTTGCTTGAGAGGGAATACCTTTGACCACTTCCTCCCTGAATTCGATAAACCTTGGGTAATCCACTTAAGGGAAAACTTGCTGTTGTTCTACAAACCTCTGCACTTGGAGGCCCAACAACTGTCTACAAGAATAGAAGTGCGTAGACATCAAGCTATTTTCTATCGCCGTTGCCGGGGAGGTAAGGTAAAAGGTACTCACATCCTCTGGTGTGAGTGCTCGAAGTTATTTCCTTTAGATTCTGCAATTTTGTCTTTTTGTTTCTTGTTTTCACTAGTTAGGCTTAATGGAAAACAACAACAAAATTAGAGAGCTTTTTAGTATTTTTCCTAATGTAGAACATGAATTGTCTGAAAAGAAAATTAAAAAACCCATGGAATTTTCTTTTTGCATGCTAATAACAATGTTATTAGTATGAATCTTTTGAACACCGTTCTTACTAATGCTATGGAAACGTCTAAGCTTGGGGAAGTTAGTTTTTATGAAAATGATCTTTTTAATTCCCAGCTTTAAAGAAGAAAATTTGCTCTGATGATAGTTTATCTTCTATATGTGGTAATTCTAATGATACTTGTGATATTTTAAATCCATATACTAAAAGCATCTCTTTTAAAATACCTATAAAAAATTGTTGAACATGTTATGAATAACTTTTATTTGGAGATGGAACTGTCCATCCTAGTGATCATTTACTCTTTATACATGAATTATGCGAGTTATTCAAGTGTGCAGGTATTTCAATGAACCAAGTTAAGAGGAAGCTATTCCCTTTTTCACTTAAGGGCAAAGCAAGGGAGTGGTATGAGCTACTAGATGATCCTCATCATTTGGAGTGGAAGGAACTTGAATCTCTCTTTTACTCTAAATTCTATCCTCCTCATGAAATTCATAAAGATAGGAATTACATTTATAATTTTCATCCACATGATGGAGAAAGTATTGCCCAAGCATGGGGGAGATTGAAGTCATTAATGCTCAAATATCCAATTCATGAGCTCTCTAGTAATATTGTTATTAATAATTTCTATGCAAGGCTTTCAGGACATTACAAGGACTATCTAGATACTTATTTAGAGGGATCCTTCACAAGTAAGGAGGTCAAAGCTAAGTGGGATCTTCTTGAAACAATTCAAAGCAATATCGAAGATTGGGATAACAACAAAGGTAAAGAACTAGGTATAAACTATGAGTATGCTTGCATTAAGTCTTTCGCTAAAACTGCTAATTTTCAAGAGCTTAATGCTCAATATGGTCTTGATCCTAAAATTCTTGTTGATTGTTATAGAACCTTTGCTTCTCGTATTAATGCTCCTAAACAAAAATGGGACATGTATCATGAGCCTTTTAAAGACACTTGCAGGGAAAATGAAATTGTTATTAATGATATCAATAAACATGCTCAAACCACTGAAAGTACTATTTCTTATAAGCCTGTTAATTTTTGTAGAATACATAAACCTTGTGAGAATAATCAAATTGAAGAAGAATATTGTATCACCCACATGAATGAAAAAACTAGAATGTGGTATAGGGCTTTAAATGATCTTGGTAAAAAAGTGTGTGCCCTTTATCCTTTTATTTGTGAACTTTGCTTTGAAGTGGGCATTTCAATTTTCAATGCTCAGGCCATAATAATAGCCCTTCTAATCCAATGAGTACTGCAAGTTTGTATTGTGATGACATGATCACTCCTAACCAGCATGATGAACTTACTTTATTTTTGGGGTGTGAAGAATTATCAAGAAAAACTTCTTTGGTAGATATGAGTGCTTTTGATATGAATAGCATCCTGCATGGTTGTCATCTTTATTGTGTTGATAATTGTCACACAAATACTTACATAAAAAATATTATAGAAGATGAGATTTTACCAAAATATGATAGGACTAATACGTGTTTTGATCTTATTAATGAAAAGAAGGAATCCTCCAAAGTTTCTTCTATTGTCTCTAACAATAAACCAGGGTATATGGAGAAGCTTGCTTTCAAGCCTCTCCCTCCTAAAGAGAAGAAGATAAAGAAGAAAGGAGGAGTAAAAGGAGGGAGGAAACGGTATTTTCCCCTAAGCATGTAGCTCCTATTATAGTTTTTGATGAGTCTGAACTCGATGATGTTCCTATGCCTGTTACCTATAGTAGTGATCATGGTTGGGAAAAGCACACGTCTTTTGATATTGAAACTCTCTTTGGTACCAATTCTGAAAATTATGATATTAATAATTGATGTACTATTGGTGATATCCATGATCCTTCCAATCATGATATGTTTACAAATGAACACACTTTGGAAGATAATTATTCTATTGCTTATGATGATACTACACCTCCAATATATGATGATTGCAATGATGAATATGATATTTTCAGTCCACCTACTATTGAGGAGGAAAGTAATTATGATTACAATATGCCTCCTATATTTGATGATTATGGTGATGAGAATAATAATGATAGCTATTTTGTTGAATTTGCTCCCACTACAATTAATAAGAATGACTATGTTTATGTGGGGAGTATTAATTATTTTAAGCATGTGGCTCATGATAAGAATGTTTTATGTGATAGTTATATTGTTAATTTTATTCATGATGCTACTGAAAGTTATTATGAGAGAGGGAAGCATGGTTTTATGTGTCTCAACAATATTAAGTTTCCCCTCTTTATGTTGAAGTTTTTGAAGTTGCACTTGTTTTGCTTTCCTATTCTTTTTGCTTTGTGCTTTCATGACTTGTTTCTTTACAAGATTCCTATGCATAGGAAGTGGGTTAGACTTAAAGGTGTTTTGAATTTGCTTCTTGATGCTCTCTTTTACTTCAAAAGTTTTAGATGAGTCTTGGAAGTTATTACTTCAGTAATAATCGCTCCTTATCCTTTTTATTTGCTTTTTGTGCCAAGAGTAACCTCTAATGAGAGAGAAATAACGATTGGGAAAGTTGTTGTCCCGAAACAGATTTATGTGCTTCACCGTAAAAATTCGTGTAAAATATCTGTACATCCTTTTGAGGCATGAATTTTTGCCCCAGGTTATTATCTAACTTTCGTTAGTTCAAAACTTTTTTATTTGAGCAACAGAAGGTCTTCGAAAAAATTTGTCTTTACCTGCTGGTCTGTTTTGACAGATTTCTGCCATTTTCTGCATTTGCTTCTTGTTGGTTCCTTTTTGAGTTCTTTTGGGAAATTGAACTTTTTGAGGGAAGTGTTACAGTAGCTAGTGTTTTAATGGAAGTTTTATTGGTGTTGGAACTGAATCTAAAGACTTATTATCTTGAGTGCACTAATGTTGCTAATAAAGATTGTGTGAAGTTTTGTATGAAGGAAAAATTTCAAGTGTATGGAAGGAATGAGTAATAAGATGAAGGACGGACTAAAGCTGAAGCTTGGGGATGCCACGCGTGTCACCCCAAGAAATATCCAAGAAGTACAAGCGTCAAAACTTGGGGATGCCCAAGGCATCCCCCTCTTCATCAATAAAAATCCCAGGTTTCTTCCAAACGCTTCATTTTTATTGTTTCATGCATAGTTGTGTTGTTCTTGGAGCGTCTTCTTTTTCGTTTTCATTTTCGTTTTTCTTTTGCTTAGATTTCTGAATAAATTGGTTGGACCCCCTCTTTCATACATTGGTTTTCAAATAGTTTGGTTTGGATTGGAAAGAGTAGGAAAGCTCATGCTTAAGTGGTAAAGAGAGTTTGTTTTTGACTGTGGCCTATGCTTTGTCATGCCATGCTTGGTATTGTTTTGGCGTTATGCTTAGTATTCTTTGTTGTAGCATGACTTGATAAACAATTGAGATTTTTTAATGTGCCTTGGATGAATCATGCGTTGTTTTAGCATATTAAAGCATAGTATTGTGGTATTCCCCTTTGATGCTTTGGTTGGGTTGACTTGGCGCATGCTCACACCATGTTATAACTATCCAAAGTCACCATAGCCTTGATGATCGTCTAGTTTTCAACTTGTAGTATCACTTTATGCTTTCATCAATGATGTCTTGTCGCTCTGCATGATTATGGCCATTATTGTTCTCTTAGTTTGTACCTCCCAGTCTTTTGCTAGCCTCCACAACCAAGTATGAGTTCCACTCATGCATCCATCCATGGTGGTGGAGAAGGGCGGGCCGCTGACGGAGACGGGCTGCTGCGCCATCTATCCGCGACCGTCAACAGTGATGCTGCGGCTGGACCTCCCGGACATCGTCAAGCTGTGGCAGCGCTCATACTTCTACATGCGCAACGCCACCAAGGTTGATTGGATCAAGATCCTGATCTTCGCGAACGTCCCCTCCACCTGGAAGGCCTGGTATGTCCAGAACTTGGGTGGATGGCTGCCCGCATGGTGGTGCTGGTGGAGAAGGAGTGGCTCACCTCCTAGGACATTCTGCTGTCCTGGATGGCGAGTCGCATGCTCCCGCTGCAACAATGGTCGCACAAGATGTGCCATCTCTCCGGCCATCTGGATCCCACTCGGGTCTCCCGGCTGGACGTGCCATTCGCGGCCCTTCGCGAGTGGCTTGCGGCAATCTCGAAGGAGACGCTGGCGGAGGACTGGGAGTTCTCCTGCCGGCCGTACCACTGCGGCCGGCTACTGCCAAAGGTAAGCCTCTCCTCATCTTCTCCGGGTGAATTTTTCCTGAGGAATTTTTATTTCGTGCTTCTTATCTTCCCCTATGGAGTAGCTCTTTACGGCACAGCTAGCGGAGGACGACATGGGGGACGGTGAGCTCCCTCTCTTTTCTGCAGACTTCAAGCCTTTGAAGTACGCGCAGATGGAGCTGGAGTGGTTCCCCACCCGGGCTGACGAGGGATGCGAGTTCCCACCTGGTGAAAAATATTTCCTTGTCCTTGTCCGCCTTGCTCCTCTTGTGTTAGCCGTAAACTTGATATTCGGTCTGCGAGTTGGGGCAGCCACGCATGGCGAGGATGCAGATCCGGTGGAAGCTGCCGCGCCCAGGGCATCGGGCAAGCGGGCCGCCTCGACCAGTGCTGCCCCGGTTGGAGGTGGTCCGAAGAAGAGACGCCGCCCAAGGACCGCGGTCGCCACGCCGAGCGTCGCCAGGTACGTGCTCTTGTATCCTTTGTTTGTGGTAAGCTCGCACTTCCTTATCGCTCCCTTGTCCTTCGTGTAGTGAGGCGATAGCGTTGCCTGGCTCTGTGACCATCGCCACCGCGTCCGCCTCTCCGCCTGCCGAGGCTGAGAGCTCTTCTACGCCGGATGCGGCTCCCAAGGCTGCACCCGCTAAGGCTGCTGTGAATGCGGCGGAGGCATTGCCGTCGGCTGTGTTGGGAATATACTTTCCAGGTATCCTCACTGTGCCTCACTGACTAGGGTTTCCCACTTCAGGTTAGAGCTTTGCTTCACGGGCGGCCCAGTCAGGGAGAAGAGACGGAGTCCAGTCCGGCTATGGGAAGGCCCAGAAGACTTACTGACATAGGCATGTTATGTTACTTGTAGTTCAAGATGTACTCTATAACCGACTCTTAGTCGTAGCCGGATAGGTCTCTCCTGTAAACCCTAGGTCGGATATCTATATAAGCCATCCTAGGGTAAGCCTTTAGGGCACCTCTCACAATAGTCTACAATCTCAACTCGCACAGGCGAAACCCTTGTAACCCATATTCCAGCTCTGCCATATTACTAGATTGCTAGCAGGAGTAGGATCCGTCCAAAGCTGGCGGATTCGAACTTGGGTAAACTTGTGTGCTCACCGTCCCAGAACACCGTACGTCTCACACCCCTATCTTCCACACACCTCGAGGAACCCCTCATGCGTACTTGTCATCAATCCGGTGACAGTTGGCGCCCACCGTGGGGCAAGGGAGCTTCAGATCTTCGTTCCAAGCTGAATCTGCAAGAATCAGAATCGGCGAGACCATCGCCATCAGTCACGTCCTCTAAGCCAGCGACGTCCCTCTCATCATTCTCGATGAGACCTGGATTCTGGCTAGGGAGGCCGTGACTGCCTACACCATCATGTCTTTTGGCGAGATCGATTTGTACATCGGTTTCGCTGAACCTGCCCCACCCACCCCAGCGGTGACGATAGAGGCATAAGAAATCTCTGGGTCCTCTTTGTCCACGGAGGCGGCAGAGTTCCGGATCTCAGAAAACCCTAATCCCACCCAGCCCACACCTGTTGTGGAGATAGTGGAGAAAATTGAACCTGAAGCAGATCTTGCGGTGCAAGTCAAATCTAGAGTGAATCTCCCTAGCGAGGCCGAATCCCAGATTGATCTACCCGCTGAGGTCGAAATCCCAGAGGAGCAAGACAACAACCTTGGTTCCGGCTCTGCTAATGCCGAAACGGACCAACCTTTCCTGAGGCATACGTTGAGGTCCATGATGCTGCAAGGCGCAAACGTGGATGAGGTTCTCGAGACCATCAGAATTTTCGAGGAAGCCCACGAGGAAAGCCGCAACTACCTCAGGATTCACGCGTCACACTTTTTTGGATATGTTGGATCTGAATCCAGCTCCGCCAATGCTGGAGACAATGAAGACTCGGTGCTAGAGGCAATCGGAACAAACACCGACTTACCGGCATCTTCGGATGACTCAATGACATCGGCAGATTTCCGAAAGTTCTCCATGGAATATGAAGAAGAGTTTAACTCCAAAGCTGCAGAAGAAGGAGAAGCCATGGACGAAGGATTCGGAGAAAACTCTCCCAAAGCGCAGGATGACATGGATCTCGAAGACAATCCTGACGTCCAGATGTCCGAAAGTACCGATCAGCGCTTGACTCCGGGAAATAGACCCAAAGTCGCCTTTGCTACCGGCACTGCCAAGAAGGCAAAGAACAAGAACAAGAAGAACAAGACCCCGACAAAAGAACTTCCAAAAAAGGAAGTGATTGCCGAAGAAAATGAGGAAGACTCGGATGGAGCACTTATCCCAGAAGAGCCCAAAGAAGTGTCGGTGGATGGACACGTGGTCACTGCAGGTGCCCGTAAACTCATCGATATTGCTCTAACGACACCTATCCCTACAGCTGCAGAACTTACTGCTGAAGAGCTGGAAGAAAGGGATCAAACCCTAGAAGCGCGTCGCCAAGTACTCCTGGATGAAGCAAAAAACATCAAGGAAGAGAAGAAGCGCATAGCTACTGCGGAGAGGTTTATCTCTCTGCAGCATCAGAAGACCCGGAAACTACACACGCGTGACAATCAATTTCCGGGAGTCCACAAGGTTCTCTTTGAGGGGCACCCAGGGATGCCTCGGCTCGACAGCAAGGGAGATCTCGTGTACCCAACACCTGTACAAAACACCGCCACAGCTCGAGATATCCTGGCAAATAATCCAGGCCTAGAACAGATCCGTTTGGGCATTAAGCTACTCACCAAGGGTCTGTTGCAGCAGAAGGTCACGAAGTCCAGTAGCGTAAAACTGGTCTCTCAATCTGGCCAATGTCGCATGGATCCGTCCTAGAATGACGTAAGGCCCCAACGGGTTCCGGAACAGCATCACCATTTTGAGCGTCGGGAAGACGACTACTCAAGAACCGGATCTTCAAGGCAGCGCCACAGAACCGCACGTGACTGGCGCAACGTTACTCCAGCTGTGGAGCAAGAAGAAATTGATGCATTGTATCCGAGAAATCCTCCCCGGTGAGAGTCGAACGATCATAGGGAAGAAGATAAAGAGAAACGTCAGTAGGAGGACCGTCAAAGAATGCCACCTCGTAGACACACAAGCCGCCTGGCTAAACACCATCGGGTGGGAGTGACGGACAAAGGAACGACGGACACTGTGCCGAGTCAAGCCGGCAGGGGGCTCGTCGCAATGAAGACCCTCCCTAGAACCGGAATAATGACGCTCCGGATGGAGGTCGGCGATGAGCCGGAAACAATCCACCTACTCCACCCTCTCCACCAAGAAGCCATCACAACGGCTCTCAAGGAGGCCAAGGAGGGTGTCGTGGCGGAGGAGGTGGTGGCATAAGCCGAAATCTGGCTCCAAGGCACCACAGCTATAGCGAACAACCAAGACGACGTTCCCTGTCACCCAATGACGCGAGACACTGGATCAACTCTAACATAGAGGCGCGGTGCTATGAGAACGGTGATATATACGTGGGTCCAAAATGCTTCAGACCACGAATACGACAAACACACTTCCTGGAAGGATTTTCTATCTCAAGACACATCCAAGCCTACAACGGTGTGGCCCAGCCAGATACTTGGCTCCAGGATTTTTTTTAGGCTTGCTGCATCGCCAAAGGCAGAAACACCTTGATCGCAACCCGATATCTCCAACTTATGTTGCGGAAGACGGCACGATCATGGCTCAATGCACTTTCGAAGAACACCATCCACAACTGGTACAATATGCAAAGCGCATTCTTTCAGAATTTCGAAGGCACGTATCGGAGGCCCTATACGGTAGGAGACCTACAGCGTTGCACCCAGAAAGCCGGAAAAACTTGCCAAGATTACCTTCGACGATGTATCGACACCAAGAATTCATGTGAAGGAGTAAATGACCAAACTGCGATCGAAGCTTTCATTGCAGGACTCCTAATTGGTTTACTATGTCACTGTTTAAAGTGTGATAGGGTCACTCATTTGGGAGTGATGATAGAAACAGCGAGCAAGTATGCAGATGCTGACGGCGATGCAGAGGGATTACTGAATGCCCTAGCTATGCCATAGTCCGAAAAACAACCAAAACAACAAGCTCAGAAGCGCAAGAACAGCTCGGAAGAAAAGCCCAACGCGGAAATTGCAGTGGTTACTGCTACTTTCGGGTCTGGAGGACGGAAAGGGTGCGGAGGTGGCCATGGACGCAGTCATGGGTCATTAAGAGTCCAGGGTAAAGGAGACCAACAGCCCGCAAAAACCTATTCCTGGGCCGACATTGCCAACAACCCATGTGTGCATCACTTAGATGCCAGTGGGGGCTCGTCTCACACAAACGCCTAGTGTCTTTTCAACGACGACATCAGGAAAGATGATACCGCGGGCTACAGGGCTAAGCGGAAGAAGGGAAAGAAGAATCCCGAAAAGAGAAGGAGACCAAGGAAGATTCCGACATGCAGGAAGCTGACCTTCAAATCCCAAGCTGGAGGGAAAGAAGAACTTCCCAATGAAGAAAGACACTTACGTCACTTTCCTTGGATCTCAACCAGCTAAGGTCAAGAAAGTAGTTCTGCATGAGCTCACCGCAACTGTTCCAGCTGTCCCACAATTCTTGGATTGGTCGGAAGTGGCAATCACCTTTAACCGTGCTGATCATCCGCCTAAGTTGCACAGGCGAGGAAAATACGCCTTAGTCATCAATCCACTTATTGACGGCTATGGTTTCTCCAAGACTCTCATGGACAGCGGCAACAACATCAATATTCTGTATGTCGAAATGCTACGCCGGATGCGAATCTCGGAGACGCAGCTGAATCACAGCTCTGTGATCTTTCATGAAGTTGTCCCAGGAAGACAAGCAAATTCCCTGGGAGAGATCACTTTGGATGTTACCTTTGGAACTCCAAACTATCGGATGAAGGCACTTACCTTCGAAGTGGTCCCGTTCAAGAGCGTGTACCATGCTATATTCGGACCTCCACCTTACTCGGCTTTTATGGCTCGTCCATGTTACATTTACAATATGATGAAAATTCCTAGTCCCAAAGGCGTGATTACCATCTGGGGAGACCCGAAGAAGGCGCGAGAGTGCAAGGACGGAAATGCCGCCTTTGATGAAGTCGTTTTGCACGCCCAGGAGTATCAGGAGATCAAGAAGACCATTGATCCGCCCTAGATGCCCGCGATGAAGAAGGAGGTGACAAATCTGAATCCGGAGTTCAAGGCATCAGAAGAGATGGAGAAGACGTTGTTGAAGGATGATGACCCCTCCAGGGTGATCCAGATAGGTGTAGGCCTAGATAGCGCATAGGAAAGCACGCTCGTCAAGTTCCTCTAAGCAAATCAAGATATCTTCACATGGCAGCCATCTAACATGACCGGAATACCTAGGGAACTTGCCGAGCACTCTCTAAATGTACACCCAAATGCTAAACCCATCAAACAGTCCCTACGACGTTTCGGCAATGAAAAGCGTAAGGCAATAGCTAAGGAACTAGCCCGGCTTGAGTTAGCCGGATTCATAGAAGAGGTTATCCACACTGAGTGGTCGGACAATCCTGTAATGGTCCCTAAAAAGGACACCACTGATTTAAGGATGTGTGTTTATTATACTGCCTTCAACAAGGCTTGTCCCAAAGATCCGTTCGCTCTGCCTGGAATTGATCAAGTTATCGATTCTACGGCAGGCTCGGAACTCCTATGTTTTCTTGACGCATATTCTGGTTACCACCAAATCCAGATGAAGGAATCATTCAAAGTCAAAACTTCATTCATAACCCCTTTCGGAACCTTCTGGTTTTTTATGATGCCCTTTGGGCTCAAGAATGCAGGAGCTACGTACCAGCGCACTATGCAGAGTTGCCTCCACGACCAAATCGGACGCAATGGACATGCATATGTGGACGACATTGAGGTGATGTCCAAAAAGAAGGAAACCTTAATTTCCGACTTGGAGGAAACGTTCGCCAATCTACGCAAATACAACATAATGCTTAACCCGAAGAAATGTTTCTTTGGAATACCAGCTGGAAAATTGTTAGGTTTCATCGTGTCTTAAAGAGGCATAGAGGTGAACCGAGACAAAATTAAGGCTATACTCAATATTTCCAGGCCAACTCGCCTGAAGGACGTTCAAAGACTAACTTGTTGCATTGCTGCAGTCAGTCGGTTTGTAAGCCGGCTCGGTGAAAGAGCCGCACCACTCTACAAGCTCCTAAAAAATACCAGAAAAATCATTTGGACTGACGAAGCTGAAGCTGCACCACAAGACCTAAAAGCAGTACTCTCTTCTGCTCCTATCCTTGCAGCACTAGAACCAAGGGAACCGATGTTGCTCTATCTCGCTGCGACAAACAGAGTCGTTAGTGTCGTTATGGTGGTGGAGAGACCAGAGGAAAATCAGGAACACCTGGTGCAGCGTCTGACTTACTATCTCAGCGAGGTCCTAACTGAATCAAAGCAACAGTATCTGCACTATCAAAAGCTGGCTTATGGTGTGTTTTTGGCATCCCGTAAGTTAAGGCATTATTTTCAGGAACATCCAATTACCATGGTGAGCACAGCTCCCATGAGAGATATAATCAACAATAGGAAGCTACAGGACGTGTCGCAAAATGGGGCATAGAACTTTCAGCTTTCGACATTGAGTACAAACCTCGTACAGCAATCAAATCCCAAATCCTTGCTGACTTTGTCGCTGATTGGAAAGAGACAATGGAGAATATGACCCCCCAGAGTCGGAATATTAGACCCTACATTTTGACAGGTCTAAGGCGCTCGGGGGCTCGGGGGTTGGCGTGGTGCTCAAATTACCCCAAGGAGATAAACGTTTCTATGTGTTGCAGATCCACTTCACGGCGATGAATAACATTGCCAATATGAAGCATTGCTGCATGGAATCCGGATTGCTAAGGATATCGGCATCCGACGTTTGATGTGTTATGGAGATTCGGATCTTGTAGCTCAACTAGTGTCGGATATTTGTAATGTGAATAAACACATGGCAGCATATAGAGTTGTCGTGGATGAACTACCTAAATCATTCGAAGAGTTTGAGGTTCAACACATCCCTCGAACAGAAAATGAGGAAGAAGATGCACTATCTCGCATAGGCTCTGGACGGAAAAAGGTCCCGGATGGCGCTTTTTTAGAGCACCTCAAAGTTCCCTCTATAAAAGGAGTAGACGAGGAATATCTGACCAAATCCGACTCACCTTTAGTACCAGTTCTGGCTGTAATTCCTAGCTGGACTCAACCCTACCTTGATTACTTGGTAGATGGCAAATTACCCGAAGATGAGGTTCTGAGCTGGCAGATCATCCGACGAGAAAAGCCTATACTATAATTAATGGTGAGCTCTATAAGCGGAATGTGTCTGGGGTCTTTCAGCGTTGTGTATCTCCAGAAGAGGGAGTGGAAATCTTATGAGAAATCCACGAACGCGAATGCGGTCACCATGTTGCAGCCAAATCTTTAGTGGCAAAACCTTTCTGACACGGTTTTTTCTAGCTTACAGCCAAGGCAGATGCCGAATGGCTGGTAAAGACGTGCAAAGGCTACCAAAAGTACACCAAACAAGCTCATGTTCTAGCTGAT